>OU612060.1:46126559-47326559 GCA_914767635.1 Melanostoma mellinum | reverse complement strand
CTCAACCCTCTTACCACTTCGAAAGTGATCCAGGAATGCAAGAGCTCTCTGAATGCGATCGGAAGATTAAATTCCTTGAGTCTCATTTGGGTTCCGGGCCATCACGGCATAACTGGAAATGAGATCGCCGATGAACTCGCTAGGCAGGGATCTCAGACAGCTTTCTCAGGACCTGAACCGTCGCTAGGTTTGCCAGCGTCCTCAGTGAGAGCTTCAATCAACGATTGGATCTGTGAAGAGCAAAATCGTAGATGGCATGCCTCCATTGGATGCAGACAAACCAAGCGTATGCTCCCCAACGTTAGTAAGAAGACTGCAACATTTTTGCTAGCTCGTAGCAGAAAAGACTGTAGAAAGCTTATTGGCGTTGCCAGCGGGCACTTCTCTTTTGCCAAGCATTTAAACGTGTTAGGCTTAAGTGATACCACACTCTGTGAATCTTGTGGAGAAGATGAGGACACCGCAGAGCACTTCCTCTGTGAATGTCCTGCTTTTTCTCGCATGAGGTTACAGATACTCGGCGCAGACATGGTGAGAGCTGGTAACTTAGGCTCCTTATCATGGCAGCGTCTTTTGGCTTTTCTCCGAACATCTGGAAAGCTATAACAAATAGAAGGTTGCTATCTGGTAGTACAATGGACCGGTATTTAGGTCTGAGTGCTCCAGCTGGTATTTTAAAAACCTCCAACAAAAAAAAAAAAAAATTTAGTAATCATGATAATTCCTCTGTAATCGCTACAATCCTGGCGTTACTGCTACTTGCGTATCAGCCTTTTTCTTTTTTCGAACTAATGCACTATGTCGTTAATAGTGCAGTATTCCCAGCAAATATCATAGAAGGTGTTTTTTTATACGTTTGGTTTTCAAGAAGAAATAAGACGCATCTAATTTAATGTTTTGGCCAAGAATGTAGCTTTATCAATAAATTCTAGCTGAGAGGCTCAATTTTCGACCACTATTTGCATCAGCATTTGTCAGCAATAACTCTTCGAATATTCTCTTCTAAGACGTCAATCGTCTCGGGCTTCTCTGCTTAGACCAGCGACTTCACATAACACCACAAAAAATGGTCCAGGAATGATAAATCGCACAATCTTGGAAGCCACGCAGCAGGCTTTCTTTCAATAAACTCACTTCATATGGCATGTGGCAACGTCTTGTTGGATTGGAACCAAAGGTCGTCCACATCAACATCCTTCAATTCCGGCACGAAAGAGTCATTAATCACAATCATGGCTCTATAGCTTCCACATTGGCTGTAACATTATGACCGGCTTCCTTTTTGAAGACATATGCACCAGTGCTTCACTCAGCTTACAGAGCATAGTGACTTTTTGAGGATGTAACGGAGTCTCAAGAATGGGTTGTGAATCATCGTCACTCCAAATTATTAACGTATCCATTCAAGCTTCATTGCTGAACAAAATTTTCTTGTTAAAATCGGGATCGGTGGCCATCTCGTTCGTGGCCCATTCACCAAACGTGTAGCGCGTTTGATGGTTGTTCGGTTTCAATTATTGAAAGAGATGGTGTTTTGTAGGCAGCAAACCAAAATCCTTCCTCAAAATCCTCCATAAAGTGGATAGGCACAGCTCCTATTGTTGCGCGCGATGGTGGATGAACTCATTCTGCTTCTTAGTAGCAACACCGCTCTTGGTACGCATTGTACAATGTCTCTGAGGATGCGCATTACCCAAGTGATACCAAACCGATGCATGGTTGTTCTAACTAACTCCTAAAAGAGTATTGCTAGATTAAAAACCAAACGTCTAAAAAAACACCCTTCGTAATATTTTACGACAGCCAAAAAATATCCTTTTTTGCGCCAATCGAATTCTTACTGCACTAGCTGCTGGCTTGAAAAAGAACAATGCTTTCGTAAGAGCGATATGTTGGCAAAAAATGAACTCAACTAAAATAGCAAAATAGGGGTAACAAAGTCCAAGTCAATACACCTGAGGCTTACACCAAATACTTTTACCTTATACCTTATTTAGATTGAGAATCAACCCGTCCAAACCACTAACTGCTAACAGAAGACATTAACTACGTTATCCTTGGTATAGATGAGACAAAAAATTAACATGCAAACCAGTTTTTTTTTTAACTCCTATTTATATTATTCGTCGAAGGTTGTGGGCTTCCTTAGATTTTCCTCGTTAAATAAACGCATTAGCATAAATTATTCTTTGTACTCCTACAAAATTTATAAAATTTATTTTTAGACCAATTAACAATGCACATCACGAATTTGCAACATTAAGGTTTGGAAAAATATTCTTTCGGGTCGAAACATACCTGCTGCATTGATTGTTATTGATTGAATTAGGTAAAACCGGGAGATGATCAAAATGAGAACGAGAAGACACGGATGATGCTTATGTCGACAATAATCATCCCCCCTTTTGGCGCTTCTTTTACACTACGGGTGTTTTTGTGTTTTCCAAGTAACAAACTTTACTGAAACTGCACAAGGACAACACGGCCTCAGAATAATGTGTTCGTATATATGTATGTTTGGCATGGCATGGCATGGCGACATACAACGAAGGAAGGTCGTACTGGATTTAATCGTGAGCTGCTGGGCATAGCCAGTAAACGCTAGAGTGAATTATAATAAATGACTCTGCGAACGGATGTCACTTTGTCAGAAGCCCCAACATGCTGCGTGACACATTATTTTGTTGTTTGGAATATTTGTGGGCTAAACGTGAATTTTTCCTTATGAAACGTCGTCGACTGGGAAGAGTAGGTGTTGTTATTGATTTGAAAAAAAATGTTGTGAATTTTGGTAGAAGTAGTACATCACTTTTTTATTTTACTATTTTTCTCAATTTTTTTTGCACAAAAGTAAAAATAAAAGCCAAAGAATACGCACTCATCCAAACACAAAAGGTCATTCCTATAGCCAGAGGTCAAATTGATTTAAAATTAGGGTGGGTAGCATAATAAACGCTTACCTTTTATTGTTTTTTTTTTTGTGTTTATCGCTCTGCTAATCTGGTACAGATTTTTTTCCAGTGGATTTGCGCCTTATATAACCTGAGGCGTTTAGGACTTCATTCGTTGCGTAGAAATATTTAAGAATTCAGATCGAGTTCAACCAATTTGCAAATAGGGCTTCCGTTCCATTTATCCGACTCACATGGGATTTGCGCCTCCATGAGCGGATATTTACTTAATTTCAAACTGTTGACAATTCAATTGACACGAAGATGGATTAAACAAATAATCGGATACGCAAATGGAATGTAAAAATACAATCACAGATTTTATCTGAAGGACAGTTTGGAGTTTTATACAAGGAAACCACAAAATAAAAAAAAAACTCATGCAAGGGATAAAAAGCGGAGTGTGATGTTGTACGGACGAGTTGTGATAAAGCTCTTAAAACATTATAAGTTTTAGAGGTAAATGAAGATATTGTTTAACAGCATAGACTGTGTTTTTAACCTCAATTTCGATGCTTTGGACATAGATAAGAGAATGGTTGGTCGTTTTTGTGGCATTAACTGAAGATGGCTGCTTATGGTTTGAGCGTTGGAACGATAAGCTCCTCTTTAGATATTGATTTTCAATGGTTATTGCATTTTGTAGGCTCACTAGAGAAAATTGCTTTTGATGTGAAATGACGGATTAGAATACCAACGCAGCACTTCCCCGCTTGTGGTAAGATGCGACTAAAGGAGAAACCACATCTCGACAAATAAAATCAAAGTGAGTTTAACGACAAACGTAACTAATTAAGACTTTCCCTCAAATGCGTATGCAGATCCTAGGATTATTTGTTTTCATTGACGCACTGGAAACCAACACTGATGCATTTATTGGTGAGATAACGGTCGAAATCTTAGAAAAAGTATGCCTAAACGGGACTAAGCGGATGGACCGCGGCCAAAATTTGCATGAAATAATCTTCAAACATATCAAATTATCGGTTCAAATTAGGGTTTCATAAATTTTTCTAAATTTTATGTTTTTACTCGTTAGTAACGGTACTACCCTTCCAAGGCACTACCACCGCTACACCCGATACTGATCCTTTAACCAGCAAAAATGGTCAAGCTGGCCCTACATTGCGGGTGCTAAAAAAATAATGTAACGTATTGGACGGGGCTAAAAGTCGCCACTTTGAACGTTGGACTGGTCGAAGTTTCTGAACTGGAAGAGATTATAAAAAGGGGACGAGTAGATGTCTTGAGTAACCTAGAAACGAAATGATGGAATACTGGAAACAGGGCTTCTTTTATTATGTAAAGAAAAAAGCCTACAGGATTTTCTACTATGGAACGGAGGAGATAGGTAAAAACGGAACCTTTCTATCATCCTTGCGGGAGAGCTACTAGACTGAGTGTTGACCACTTCAAAGTTTAGAGACCATTTTAAGATAGTGAAAAAATTATACATTTGGGCAGATTTTCACAATCTTACCAAGGATATCTCAAAAGAGTAGTTTTTGTTTGCTGGCGGAGAATTGAAAAGTGATGAATTGAAAGTTGAAAATACAAACAAGGATTATAACGGCTACCATGGAGATATGGGATCCTAACAATGTTCAAGTCCCATGGTCTTTTAATAATATTAAATACCATGTTTGTCAAACAGGAACTGTGTGTAACAGATAAGTAGGAGAGTTTTCATCCCTTTGAGATCACGATCCTTTCCGCGCGGTAAAAGAAGAAGAAGATTCATCAAACCAGACCGAAGTCAGTTACAGCAGTGGTAGAAATGGCATCCAAATTGTTTACCATTTGGTCGCTAAAACTATTAAACATGGGGTGTAGGACTTCAAAAGGATGTTTAGTGCAGCTGTCACCCAGAAACACAATCTTTTACTGACATAATTTTTTGTTGAGGCGATGGAGAAAAACAAGCAAGGGCTACTAAGGGAATCAAATGGCATAATTTGGAAAAGCAAAAGGCAAGCGATTCTTTTCAAATATGCAGCCATGTCTTGGTAACTTCAACACTATCAACACAGTCCAAAATGCAGAGGGAGCACAGTACAAAGAATGTGGAATTACTTACAACAAACTTGTTTAAGGATAGAGCGAAATTATTGCTATAGGTTTAAAGTTTCTTGTTGGGCACTACCAACTAGCCAAATAAATATGGCGGTAGAATGGTGTATCTAAAGCAGTGATAAGTAAAAAAAGTGGCTTTCAAGGCTGACCATGCCATGCATGAAGTGCCTCCAAAAAGCAAAAAAGATCAACAGGCTCGCATTGAAAGAAAACACAAGAGATGACAGACAGAAGCATATAAGAAGTGCGCCCAACTCCAAGCAAAACGGGTGACATGTATCGAGACCTATGGAAAAACTGTCTGCCCAGCTGTTAACACACACCAAGTCATTCAAGAAATAAAACAAAACAACTTAGTGAAGGGGACAACCGTCTTAAAAATAGCCACTCAGAGAAGGAGAAATGATCAGGAATTTTTTTCGCCGAAATTCATTGACGATGACCAAGGAGAGCTTCTAATGAATAACGACAAAATTTTACCCAGGTGGCCTTTTAAAAATACCCGACATTACAGTCAAAGAAGTTATTTAGTTAGTTAGCTATTAAGGACTCCAAAGAAGGCGAAGGTTCTGGGCCAGACTAGAAACTAAATGAGTTTTGGAAAAAGATGGGGACATCGGGTTAAGATAGCTCACCATTCTTTAATGTAAGCTTATAGTAGGAGATATTCTGCCTAGCAATGGAGGAAAAGATACTTGAAGTTGCCTTCAAGCTGATGTCCCACAGTTGAAGATCGTTGAACAAGTATTGGGAAGCCGACTGCGAAAAATGTTAAAGCTATCTGACGACATCCAATGCAGGTTTGTGGCTGGTCACCAATCACGAGATCTAATGTCAGTGGCCCTTAGACAACGTGGAGTTCAAGGGGGCTATGTGTAGATGATCAAGGATATAGGTTTATAAATTAACAGTGGTGACGATAAGATGGAGAATCACCAAAGGATTTCAAGTCACAGTAGGTGTACAACAAGGCAGCTTCTTGAGTCATCTGTTCTTTATTACAGTTTTTGACTATTTTTTAGAAGACAAAGCACAGACCACCAAAGTACATCAACTTTTCTTTGCTGACGAGTGACGATGGAGCCATCATAAGTGAGGACCCTACAAAACCCTGCAAGAAGCATTTACAGTTTAATTGAATGGAAATGTTTTATGCTCTGGTGTGTAAATATGGAGAAATGAAGGGAAGAACACCGAATTCTCAAAAAGGAAAAGAAGCAGCTTGAGAAGGGCTCGTTTGGGGAAATTGAGAGATACCATGACAGGAATGAGATTCGGAAACTTTACCAAAAGTTAAAAAATCTTGCCAAACCCGAACTCAAGTCTGCAAAGACCACCTGGTAAAGACAGTAATAGAGGCGCAGTCGCTACCTAGGCTCAAAAAAGACTACTTCTGCAGACTGCTTAACGGCGATGAAGAAACTAATTTCGCTGTCAGACAGAATGCTACATTAAACTTGCTCATTGATCAAGAAGTCACCTAGACCTATGATGTCGAAAAAGACTTTAGGCAAGGCGGCAAACTGTCATGCCGCTTCTTAAACAACATACTTGAAAAGCGCTCGTACTAAACTTAAACCTCAACACCAGAGGAACAATCTTTCAATAGTCTGTACAGTTACTCGCTTATGCAGACAATATTGATGCAACGGGAAGAAGCAAGCGTGATGTCAAAGGTGCTTTTGCGAGCATTCAAACAGAAGAGACAATAATGGGGTAAAACGAAGTATATGTTGTCATCAAACAAGGACACAGAACATCGATGAATTTGACAAAACGTCACAATAGACAGACATAGCTTTGATGTATTACCAGGACTTCGTTACCTAGGATCAGCTATAGAAACAGAAAACAAAACAGTGCGGAAATCAAACGAAGAATAACTCTTGCCAACGGTTGCTTGTTCTAGTTAAGAAGGTAATTGGAAAACGAAAACCTCTCCGAGAAATGCAAGGTAGCCCCGTATAAAACCTTGATCATCCCAGTCCTGCTTTACGGCGTGGAAGCATGGACCTTATCGAAATCGGATGAGGAAACCTTAGCCGTTTCGAAAGAAAACTACTCCGAATGATCTTTGGTCCCGTATGGGAAGACCAATGATGGAAAAGAAGATACAACAACGTGCTGTATGAGCGGTACCGCGTTATGGGTACAAGTAGAAGAATATACACATCGCGAAGCTACGATGGCTGGGCCATGTAGAGCGGATGGGAAATCGAAGAAGGGGAAGCATTCGTCATAGGTGGCGCAATCAAAAGGAAGAAGACCTCAACCGACTTAGAGTGCCAAACTGGAGAGAGTTCGTTCAGAATCGCTATTGTTGGCTGAGGCTTAGGTTCACACCGAACTGTAATGCTTCCTAAAAAAGAAAGTATTTATTTTATTTATTTATTTATTTATTTATTTATTTCTACAAGCAGTAATACAGCTAACAGAAAACAGCACTCCAAGAGCTTATTAAAAAATGAACAATAATAATATTTCAGTTTTAAATTGAGTTCGGCTAAGATTAAACAAATCAACATTTGAAGATACTTCATTGAAATTAACAACAGATCTAGATATTGTTTCATTACTACCATAAATAGTTCTATGAGGTCTTTGAAATAGAAAATATCTTGTTATCTTGTATGATCAATAGTTAAAGCAACTTAGAGATTATATAAACAATTAAAATCAGCTTCGATATTTTTCAACTTAAAAATGTGGTCGTCACCACCATAAAAGTTTAATAAAATGAATAAATAATCGAAAAATGTTGCATCATCCACAAAATTTCCTAAGAATAAAGCGAAGCCAAATAATCGTCGTATTACAAAGGTTTCCGCCACTGCTTCATAATGAATCCATACTAATTATCTGCTTTTATTAACCTAAATGACGCAATAAGATCTGCCGCACAAAAAACTACAAGCTCATAAAATCGATTCCCATAGTCACATGACGGGTAAAAAAAGAGTCCCCTTCTGACAAACCAATTCATGTGGTAATTGCTTTCAAATAGGATTGCAACTTATCACAGATGAGGCTTGGCGCACATTTGCAGCAGTGTCATGTCGCCTCGAAAAGGTCATCGGGTGCGTATCACAAATTTGAAAATATTCAAAGTGGAAAAGAACGCACCCAATCTAAAAAAAAAGTAGAGTAAATTTAAAACCGAAGGTCTTCTACCGATCCCACACCAACTCTATGAAGAGCACCAATACATTCACACATTTCATTCACCACCTTCACCATCCTCGCTCTATACTTTTTCCAGTGTTAATTTCATGGCCCTTTGTTCTGTTATCGACATAAAATCCTGTTTGTGTAAATAACCATGTGGGTGGGTGTAAATAGAATTTGATTAAAGGGTAAATTGTCACTCTGGCGCCAACAAATTTCCATAACCTAGAGGGAACTGGAAAAAAGACCTCCTCCAGAACACTCGAATATACATACAAGCGAGAGAAGTTTCCTTTTTTTTTTGGGACCTAATAAAGGACACGAAGCCAAGACTCACATGTTGAATGTAGGAAGTGGGACCTGCTTGCTTGTAGTTCAGCATTGAACTGAGCTCAATAAGCAAAAGTCGTCAGCTAAAATCAGGGATAAAAATATACTCTGGTGATGATGCTATACACAGAAGGGGTTGAATGAATTTGGGATAATAATTTTATTACATGGAAGAGACTGAAATAATTATTGTTTACACAGCATTAAGATTAAGGAGATCATTTCAAGTGCTAATTGCTTACCAAGAGAAACTGCTGCTGTCAATATTTCTTTTTTTTCCTTGCACTGCAAAGGCACAGGCTCTATGGGATTCTTTACTAAAGACCTTACCAGAGTTAATTGTCTGGAATTTATTGTGTGATGCGGGTGTCCTGTGTATTAAAAAAACAAATATAAAGCACATTTTATTTTTCACTTTGAATATTCATGACAAAAACTGTCTCCACACGGTCATTATTATACTGTTTTTGAAGAATTTAAAAGCTTTAGATACGGATTTTCCTGAGTATCTCAGTTGGAAGATATAGAAAGTGATTTTTAACTGACTGATTTTCATTTATTTACAGCACTGGTTGTTTTAAGAATTGAAAAAAGCTCAATCTCAGTAGACACCGCAAACATCTTAGTAAATGTCTACTTTTTTTTATTTCGTGATGCAAAACTCGCAAATTTAACAGATTCTGTTTCGATTGACAGCAGCATATATTCGCCAGTATATCGACAATCGACATATTTATGACATTTGTTGCTTATTTGCTGTAAGTTTATCGTAAAAACGAAAAATTGCTGTTAACTGTTCCTATTTTGCCGTCGATCAATAGCGAAAACAAAAAAAATCAACTTTTTGATTTCTACCAAAGAATTCAGCCAAAAAAATATCATCCAGAAGATGCTGAGAGATGAGAGTTGAAAACAAATTAGCACGTATCTGACGCAGATTCTGATAACAAAAGAAAACAAGAAGAGGTAAATGAGGAACCAGAACCCACAACCCACGATCAAAACCCGGGCCCGAAGGAGAGATCAACGAGAAGTTTTGAGAGTTTTGGCCGGTATGATAAGGTAAGAACACCTTGGAGAGTTCAGCATACGCAGGGCTCGATTAACAAGTAGGCAGAATAGGCAGTTGCCCCTAAAATCGGGGGCCCCCGAAAAATGAAAAAGAGAAGATTCTAGTGAGAGAAAGAAAAATATAATCAGAACTGAAAATAAATTTTACTTAAATAAATTTTACCGCATTCAAAAGGCGACGACCGACGACCTAGACAAGGATCCTAAAAAGGACATTTCCGACACATTGACAAATTGTATTAGCGTGCAAAGAAAAATATCGAAGTGAAAGGAGAGTATATTAAATAATAAAAAAGAAACAATTACATGATGTCCTTGCTACTATCACGTAAAAGTCAGCGTTTTTTTCTTTACCGTAGTGAGACCATCATTCTCGGCAGTAATAGTTTGAGTGCAATACACTAAATACTCAAACCATCGTTAACGTCTTAAGTTGTTATTATGTAAAAAAAATGTCTCGTTCATATTTAAGTGGTGCGCAAAAAAGAAAGGTTGCTGAAGAAAAACGATCACGAACAAGTGCATCGTTAGAAAAAGGTCCAAAACTCGACAATTATTTTCATCGGAACGTAAAAACACCAAATTCAGCAGGAAGTCAAGGACTTGCAACTTGTCCTGAATTGAACGATGATCCAGTCAGCTCAACACCTGAATCTTCAAACCAATCTATTGTGGGCAAAACATTTAAGGCGTAGAAATTTCCAACCGTTCCAACGATCCATTAAAATGGGAAAAATTTACTAGTGAAGATGTAAGATTTTGGATTGAACACGGGCCATCCACATGTTAAAATTCGACTGGGCCATTAGAATCAAGGCATGCAAGCAAGAATATTGAGTTCGAATAAGAATACGATCTATGTTCCCTGTTCCATGCTCTGAAATGCTGTTTTATGCAGTAGATTTCGCAGACATTGTATAATTTTTTTTTTCCACTTCTACCTATCGTTGAGGCGTATTAAAAAATAAAAAAAAAAACAAAGAGAAAACTTTGAGGACATTGTCAACTACTTGCTGGGAAGCACATTCGTGTGCTTTTTTGTACGGATCGTTGGAAGAGAGTTTAGTTTCGTTCCGTAAGAAGTTCAATGATCTCGAGGAAGAAACAAAACAAATGTTACCTGGTGTAGGTTATACAGAAATCGTAATACGTATACTCGTCGTAGAAAAAAACAATCTAATGATGGAAATGCTTCAGAAGTAGAATTTTCGCCTCGCGATTATTTTAGGACAAAAGGTTTCCTCGAAAATCAATTAGCCGATGTATTTCCTACACAGAAATAAATAAAAATAAATAAATAGGGTGGCGCGACAGAGCGAGGAGCCCCTGGGCCTAGCGCATTTCTCACAACCATTCCTTGTGAAGGAACACAGAAATAGCTCTTAGGATTTTTTAAACATTGATGATCACAAATTGTTCTGCCGAACGATCCTTCTCGCAGTTAAAAAAAAAAAAATCAAATATGCTAAAAGAGCTACAACGTGACAAGAGCAACTAGACACGTTAGGT
This sequence comes from Melanostoma mellinum, assembly GCA_914767635.1. NCBI lineage: Eukaryota > Metazoa > Arthropoda > Insecta > Diptera > Syrphidae > Melanostoma > Melanostoma mellinum. The sequence goes on along the minus strand of OU612060.1, from coordinate 47,315,460 downwards.
ATACTTTGCATTGACTCAGATGTATTGAAGAAAATGTATATTGATATAGTATAATTGATGAATTTGCCGAAAAAAATGTAGAAAAAAACATGTTTGGAATGTAGATGGTAGTTTTATTGATATTATTACTTTTTGACAATGAAACTTTTATGAAAGCAAAAAGTTTTTATTTTTATCGGGAAAGAATGTATTTGTATTTGTATTTTATTTACTTTAAATCGCTTACAAAGTAGAGCATAAGTCTAATGAAATATTGCAAGCAATATTGAATTTACATTATTATTACAATAGATTTAGTATTCAAAATATAATAAAAAGAAGAAAAGAAAAAAAAATAATAATAATAACAATAAAAGTGATAAATTTATGAAAATTAAAGAGATAAAAGAAATAAGAAATGAAAAGAAAAATTTACAATACAATTACTGTAATCTTACGTTCAACTATTTGCCAAATATGTGAAAAGCAAACATCTAAACCTTCTGATGCTTCTAATCCCCCTCATTGCAATTGGCAGGGAGTTCCAAAGGCGTATACCATGAATAAAGAATTGACGCTGAGTTGTGAGATATTTAAAACGAGGTGTTATGAGAGCGCGAGACCTTGTAGAATGAAGGAAACTCAGCCTACTATGTAGATAATCCGGTTGTTCGGATTGGATTATTAGATGCAGGTAACTTAGTGATCGAAATTGCAATAGTTTATCAAGGCTGCAGCCACAAATTTGTTTCGAAAATGAAGAAACATGATCATATCGGCGTAGGTTATATACATATCGGGCAATATTGTTATAAACAACATTAAGTTTACGGGTAGTCGCGTAGTCTAAGTCACCGAAGACTTCACACCCATAAAGTAATACGGGAAGTAACAGAGTTTTCGCAAGTAGAAGCTTAGTTTTGTTAGGAATGATACTTTTTGTGACATGTAGTGTACGGAGGCATCCATAAACCTTCCCTATCGCGCTATTCAGATGGTCATTCCATGTCAAACTGCGATTGAAAACCATGCCCAGATTTTTAGCAGAGCTTACGTAATCAATGGGTGTGTCGTCAAGCTGCAATGAACTTAAAGTTGATTCATCGAGGACTTTACGAGAGATGGGTATAGCTTTTGACTTAACTGGATTTAGGATTAAGGCATTTCCCTTAGACCAACGTGAGATGAGTAGCAAATCCTCATTCATTAAGGCAACTGCCTCATTTTTCGCCGACAAAGGTCGACTGATCAGCAGCTGCACATCGTCAGCATAAAGATGGATTTTGCAGTTTTTTATAACAAGTGGGAGTTCGTTTATATATAGGGAGAAAAGAATAAATTGGTCCAAGTATCGATCCCTGTGGAACACCGGTTAGAACATTCATAAAACTGGACGAGCGATCATTAGCGATAACACATTGTTGTCTCCCACTGAGATAAGAAAGCATTAACTTACATGACTCGATGGAGAAACCATATAAATTTAGCAGCTTTTTGCACAATATTGAATGGTTGACAGTGTTGAAGGCCTTTGAGAAATCTAATAGTGTTAGTATTGATATTTGGTCGCCATCCATTGCAGTTCTTATTTCATCTGAAACTAGAAGTAGGGCTGATGTGCAGCTCCGTTTCGGGCGGAAACCAGACTGGCAAGAACTCAATAGATTGTTGGAAAACAGATAATTTTGTACCTGCTTATAGACTGCTTTCTCGAAGACTTTTGAAAGGAAGGGAAGAATAGCTATTGGTCGGAACTCTGTCTCTAAGCTTGTATTTTTCTTAGGAATGGGAATAATTTTTGCTTTCTTCCACTCCAAAGGAAATTCAGAGGTTGTTAAAATGGTGTTGAAAATGTGCGTTATAAAACTGAGTAAGTATGGGAGAAGGAGCTTAATAAATTTAGGGTTTATTAGATCAAGACCAATGGCATTCGATCTAATTGATAATATCGCCTCAACAACGTCCTCTTCCTGAAGCCTTACAAAACTAAAATTGTTTTGGACAGTACCTGTTTCAACTTCGTCCAAGAAACTGCTTGGAATTTCCTCGTTTGAGGAATGAGGCTTGGAGGTGAATTTCTTATTGAGGGCATCGCAGTCTATGTCACTAGGAAGAGGCTTAGACTGTTTTCCAATACCAATTTCTCTCAGTCTTCTCCATACGTTCTTACTAGAAACTGAGGTACCGAGTTTTTGTTCATAATAACGCATTTTTGCTGATCTTATCATTGCAACGACTTTATTTCGTAAACTGCGGTAAGCTCGGTGAAAGTATTCGACCCTATATCATTTCCACTGACTGAAGGCAGCATCTCTCCGTGACATCAAGGCGCAAATGTCACCATTCAACCAAGGGGGAGACTTATGTTTTACAAGGCAGGTTTTAATGGGTACATGCATGTCAAACAAAGAATTGAGGTTACGTCCAAAGAAACTTATCTGCTCATTAATGTTCGGCATAAGGTAAAGTGAATTCCAGTCTATATTGTTGAAATCTCGCAGCAAGTCAGACGCGTTTGAATTTTTGAAATCGCGATATTGAAATCTTTGATTGTCAGTTTGACAAATCATATCTAAACAAGTAAAGATTAGATCGTGCTTAGAGAAACCTGGAGCTTGAAGCTGACTATATAGCAAAACCTTTTCAACATCACTAGAAAGAAACAAATCTAGCAAAGAATTGGACGAATCGGTAAAGTGAGTGGGTAAGGAGCGGTTTATGGGACTAAGATTGAGGGCTTCAAAGGAACTTACAAAACTTTGAGATAAATGATTTTCCAATAAATTACAGTTGAAATCACCACACAGTATTGTATGAGAATAACAACATGAAATCGACTCTAATGAATTCTCCAATTGTGTCAAGCTAATATAATTGTACGGCCGATAGACAGACCCAACCAAGACGTTTTCGGTGTCACATTTGATATTAACAAATAAATATTCAATGGGACTGCTGTCATCCGATTTACAAACAAACCTGCTACTTAATCCATCGCGCACATACAAAGCAGAACCACCACCAGTCCGAGACATACGATCGGCTCGAAAAAGCTTATAGCCCTGCAGACGATAGACTTCGTCACATATGTTTGGATGAAACCATGTTTCAGACACAGAAACAATATCGATCTTAGAATCCGCAAACAAGTATCTGAGTTCCCCTAATTTTTTAGTCAGACTCTGCGCATTTAAATGGCATACACTTAGTCCATTCGTATTCATGTGACTGCCAATGAACCCCCTGGTATCATTAGCTGCACTCGCAAATAATATAGCTACCAAAGTAGCAGTACCTTGAGAGAGAATAGGAAGCATAAGAAGTTAAACAGACAAGCATTGCTATTTTTTTATGCTCTAAGAATAATATTTGGCAAAACGTCGTTACAGAAAGAGCTAAGGGAAAAAGAAAAAGATTAAAAATAAATAGAGTATAAAAATAATTTTTTAAAAAAGGCATGCATAAAAATTTGCAGAAAATAAATACTTTCAAAGATTTTTTACAGTGTATCATTGCTTACGGCAAATCTAATATGACGATACGGCGGCTTTTAAATTCTCAACGCTGTTTACAGCAAGGCTTCTTCCATTAGCAGTTGGTTTGATGAAAACAGATCCATGCATAGTATACACACTGTACAATTGATGTTCGTTCCTTAATTTGATGGCATGGTGTAACAGAGTGCGAGTGTTTGCGGTTAAACTTTCATTCAAAAAACATGCGTTGTCGGACTCAATACCCAGGTTACGCAATGAAAGTTGACGATTTTGTTGCTTTTTTCTGAGTATAGAAATAGACCTAAGCAATGAGTTTCTCTCATGAGCATTGTTGAATTTTAGTATAATGGGTGGTGACGGTGCATTTGGACTCTTTGTGGTTCGAGAGCGAGAACGAAAAATATTTTTCAGTGTTGGTGGTTTGCAGTTTGCTGATAGACAAAGAGTGTGAAAGACCAATGTTAAATTCTATTCGGGAAAACTAGGAACTCCAAACAAAACAGCGTCAGCGGCGATCTCTTTTTTTCAGTTTCATCGATCTGTTGTTGCAATGACAACATCTTTGTGTTGAGTTCATGCAATTCAGCAGAATTACTCTGAACAAAATTTGAACTCTGCTTAAGATCGGCGATTGCCTTGTTTACTGGTATTAACCTGTGATCTAACGTGAGTGCATTGATCGTGTTGGCTTCAATGTGTTCTACTCGGCTCTCAATCTCCGCTATCCTATTTTTAATAATGGAAAACTTCTCTGACCAGACTTGTTCAGTTTGCTCCAGTTTGGCAAAGAGATCACCGCGGATTTTCTGGAACTCGTCCGTTATGCGCTTCATGATTGTGTCAGTGTGCTGCGTTAACCGATTTTCTAGAACTGCAAGTGTGAGATGAGAGTCAATATCTCTGCTGAGTTTGTTCACTTTGGTGTTTGATGTTGGGGTACAGGGCTTCGTGGGTGTGCTTGCATCAACAGGTGTATGTTGTAGTGCCTTTTTTGCGCGTGTACTCATTGCGTATGAAATGGGGAGTAAAAAATTGCAAAATTAAATCACTCAGTTATTAAGAAATTATTTGTGGATTCTTTAAGATTTTTAGTTGCCACGCAAGATCTTTATTAGCCAAATCAAATTCGCGTGCTTTGTAAACAATATTTTAGTTTAATGCGGTGTTAGAGATAGCCGATCACGGACGTCACAAATTTACGTCTATTCTTTGCGACACATTAGTCGTCGGGGTCCAAGCTCCAAAACATTCAAAACTTAAAGAATGCGGAGGAGACTTGAAAAAAGGGCTCCCAAATTGATAGTTGTCTAGGGCCCCGTTTAGGGTTAATCCGGCCCTTAGCACACGGGCAAGCCTGGATACTCTCTGACAGTGCAAAAAGTGCAAAAAAAAAACAAAAAAAAATAGCCGAACAAAAACACCGGTGTTTGCTCATTGTAAACTATCTTCCCAAAGAGCCAAAAGAAGTATTACCTCAAAAATAAAGAAATAAACAAAATGCTTTTCTTATCAGCCAAAACTTATTAGCTTCAATACCTCAGCAGATTTCAGAACAACTTTATCTCAAACACGTTTTATCCTAACTTCTTTCTCACCAATCTCACTTTCAAAATAAATATTCTGAATTTTTCCAAGCTCCAAAACATTCAAATTTCTTCTCAAGCTCCAGTTTAATATTCAATTTTGAATTGAAAAATAATAATTAATTAAGGATTTTGATATGTTCTGTGTTTGAACCGAAAAAATTCGAGACGGATATCTACTAATACTACTGCGGATGAGATTGCAGCCACAGATGGCTGCGCATATGTCTGTACGGCAGAAGTTAATCTTTGGATTCTACTCCAGGATAAGTCTTTAGACATGGCTATGGATACACCTGCGGATACGGCATAGCAAATTAAGAAATTTAATTCCAAAATTTGCAAATTCTAAGGGACTTGCGGATGACCACAAAACAACTTGCCAATTTTTCACTTTGCTCTTATCAAATTTTGCTGGTATTCCTTTGATTCACAAGCCTTATGGAAAACATCTTAGGTAACTTCAAACAATAAGGGCCGGTTTGTTCAGAGTGGGTTAAATAAGCAATTAGGTTATCAAGGATTCTTCTTAATCCATGATTAAAAATCTGTGATCACCAAAGTATGTTTGTTCACCATTTTCATAGCTTGGTTAGCAAATCATGGGTTATTAAAAAATCGTTCCATTTTTCAGTCTATATGTCAAAACTTAATCAAGGGAATCTATTGAAAATACATACGTTTTTTGATGAGAGAGTCAGTTTTTTTCGGTTGTCAAAACTATCGAGATTTGAATTTAATTTCATTTTATTTTCAAGCGAATGTAGGTATGCCGACTCGGAAGACCTAAATAAAGAGCCCCAAACTAATTGCAAAAAAGCATCTAGTATAGCTCTCAAAGCTGCACAAGAGGCAAAAGCAGCATCAAATGCTCAAACCGGACAACAGGCTTCCCATCAGGTTACAGCTCAGTTGACTGAAAAGGCTTTGAAAGCTGCTCGTGCTGCAGAAGCTGAAAACTGGGCATTGTCGAACAACTTGAAAAAGAAGCTCGCGAAGCTGAAGCTGTAGTACATAGTACAAGAAGAAATTGCTTTCATACAAAACACCCAAAATAATATAAATGCCAACCTGCAAGCTAGCAGCGACACAGCTAAAAACATTGACTAAAGCATTGCAGAACAAAAAAAAGATCAAGATGATGAAATTTTAAGTTTTAAAATAGAAATACTAGGCAAACAGCTGGCACAAAATAAGGAGGCGCATGAACAAAAAATTAAACATACCGCTGAGGAACATCGCTTAAAAATTAAAATTCTCGAAGCGGAGTTAAAATTCAAAGAAAATACTGCCATTTATGAGTTAATAAAATACCGCTTCAGCCAAGCCCACGCTTTTATTATTTATAGTTTTTATTTTACAGAAACTACTGTATATAAAAAAATAAAAATAAAAATTACAGCGATTATATGCCTCATTCAAGGTGATATGTCAGCCTGACAATTTGTTATTTTGAAGGGATAGCCGTTATTAGAACAAAAATCAAACCTGAACAAACTGAATATCAGTTAATCGTTCTTTAAATGGAGCTGACCCAGAAAAATTGACTGGTTAGCAAATTATTTGATTAAAAGCTCTCATCAGAGATTCCTTAATTAAATATTTCGTGAACAAACCGAATCCATGATTATCATCTGGAATAATCATTGATTAGAAATAATCAAGCTTGAACAAACCGGCCCTAAGTCTTATGGGCTTTCATTTCTTAGACTTCAACAACTTGCATAGAAAGACCTTATAGCATGTACTTAACAAGTGCTAAAGAGAATATTGATAATGACTTCAAATAGTAAGCATCATAGAAGAGTTTTTTTTGGAATTCCTCTCCCTTGCTTTGACAGGCGGACAGGCCATATAAAGGCTTCATTAAACAGAACAATCTTATCCTTCCTCTTAACTTGTGAAATTATTTTCCAAATTGCTTAGACAAAGCTATTTTTGAAAAGTTATCAAAAAAAATCTTTAACAGCCATAAGTAAGCAGCACTATGGAAACTATATAGCTTTCCAAATTTAAGAAATTGTATCTACCTTTTACAAGCTAAATAAATTGGATGGCACAAAAATTAAAATTTTTGCGACTACATTACACGAGGGAGGATATGTGGACCGAAAAGGAAACCACTTATTGAATGTGATAGTGATATGCGGGTCAGACTATTTTACAGTGTAAACGCAAGTAAGCCATGTAGCGTTCACGACTCAAGACTGTTGAGGAATTCGGCTGTAAATATGCTGTTGTTCTGGGTGAAAGTGGATAGTGACTGAGAAACTGGTTTATTCCACCATTACGCCGCAATCCCGATAACGCTTCAGTCGTTCCCACAAGAAGCATTTTCAAAGAAAGGTACGACTGAGGCATGCGTTTGCAGGTAAGGTAGTGCCATCTTACAAAATATTGATATCGAGGACTTGGGTCTGGAAAATACTGAAGAAGAAAATGATGCCGTCAATAATATGGATCATGCAAGTGGAATGCAAAAGCTTACTTCTATGTTGCAATACTTTTCCTAATGCCTTCTTTTATAGTTTTTTTTCTTTGCTATGACATTTTACAGTGCAAAAGCGTAGTTCCTTTTGAAGGGAATTTCGGGTTGAAGATAAAGATTTCAGAAAATAAGTAATATAAGAAGTAAAAACATGAAGTTCACTTTTTACTCTATTATAAGTACTCGTAGTAGTTCATGTTTTTGGGCCGACATCTGTTGTAGGGACTGTTCTTTTTGTAAAACTTCCTTCACGGCAGCTTGTTTATCTAATTCATTAACGCTGTTTCGAGTAAGAGTTGGAAAAACCTTGTTCTCAAGTTGCCACTATTTCAAAAAGGAACCACCCCAGGAATGCGGAATTGTCAGCAACCATTAACTATCTGGCACATTTTTACGGAATGTCCTATCTCCCGGCAAATACCAGACATGACCTCTATTGAAGAAACACAAAACAGACTTTCCATCATACTCAACCCTTCTGATGCTCTCACCATACCTCGAATTAAGAAAGCTCTAGACCAGCACAACAAATGGAAAGAGATATAAGATCGAACTAAAATTTTCTTGTTAATGCATCTTTTAAATTTTTTTCTAAACCAAATCACTTTTTATTTTCATTTTTTCACTCCCACGACATCTATGGTCAAGTTGCCCCGATGTCTTCAATTCATAAATAGCTTATTAAATTTAAGTTATTTTTTGTATATAAATTAAATAAATAAATAAAAACAAAATATAAACTTTGATATGTCCTAAACATTTTTCCCCAATTTTATAAAACAAAAACTTATTTTATTCTTTTAAAAACTACAAAATTAAATATTTTGCGGGTCATTTTAATGAATTCTATTTAGAAATAAAAAACGATAAGACTGAAATGCAAAAATATTAATTATTTTGTGGAACACTTTTGTTCACACTCACTTTGCAGAAAAGACCAAAGCCTTGGCATATAGCGCAAAGTTCTTGCAAAAATTTGATAAGTGCAAAGTAAAATTTCCAATTTGTGAAATTGGATAAATGAAAAAGTAAAGTTTTTTTTTCGAGGAAAAGGGCCTCTATTTTATTGGCTATATGGCAAATTTAGATCTACATGCGAGCGATACCACCAAAAACTACTTTCTGACCCAATCAGTTAGTTGTTTTCAGAACCTCCACGATTTATTACAGCGTATATAAATGAACCACGGAGAAAATTCTTTGCCTTCATTTTTAGTTTTATTATAGTGTAGAAGGTAACATATCCATTAACTGGTTTTTCAAATCCTATCCGCTTTGTGTTTTTGTCCATATGCCTGCTAAGAAATTGAATTTCAATGAGCCACAAGTAGGCGTTTTTATGAGTATTTAGAACGTTTAACAACTTTTTGGGGTTGATTCTCCTTATTTTACATATTTTAGCAACTCACCGCAATCTTTCAACAACAACAAACCCATGATCTTAACGCTTACAAATCTATTCTGACACTCATCTGAGACTTTTGAATTTCCCTTTCGACGAGTTTATAAGGCTCAAGTGATGCCATGAAAAAGGATTAAATGTACCTACTTGATGGCGGTACAACAAGAAAATTTGCATTTAAATCCTTAAAGCTACTACCATGGAATATCGTTTATACTTATTGTTAGATGTAAGAACACAAATGCTTTAATGCAATCCAATTTCGGTATCACTCTGGCGCCACGGAATGGTAAGTATAAACTTGTTGAAAGATGTAATCATTGGATTAAGTATATGAACTCCCTCCCCCCTACTATCAACACAGAAAACACACATGCTCATTAAAGGAAGAGGAAAAAGAGTGATAGATGTTGAGATGTTGAGATGTGTGTGATGGTTATGAAGGAACTTTATTTGTTGGCTGGGAAAGCTTTGATGTCATAGGATGGACAAATGGAAGTGCATTACAACACAAATAACAAGCTATAATGAGCCATTATCATTATGAGAAAGAGAATTAGTTTGAAGGATTTCAAAAGAAAAATGAAATTTTGTTTGCTTTGAAATATCTCAGAGACGAATTATCAAATTAGCATATAATATTAGCCATCGTTGGTTTTGTTTTAATTCATTTACCGCTAGTTTCTCTTATCCTCGTCAATGAGCCTAGATATTGGAACCCTCTTGACAGTTGGAACTATGAACGGCATTTTGGAATCCTGTAATGGTCCCACTTCCATTGTCTTTCATTCGTGCTTCATCAAAATAAATGCTGAATATAAAACCATTAAACCGTATTAAAGTCCTATGGATGTTGGAATAACGTTGGTCATTTTTCTTGGGCATATCGATGATACTGAAATTCATCGAGGAGAATCCAAAATTGAAACCGTCAAAGATTGCATAAGTTGACAGCGGTGGAATAAGTGGTACTTCGCATCCTTTACACTTGTTTTTGAGCACCCAGACCGATTGGGAGATGGTTGGAGCTGATATTTCCTTTGACAAATCGAGCACCTTATTGTCATCCATTATTATTTTTCTCGGTTTTCAGAAATCGCTTTGCTGGAAGATCTACTTGCACCATCTCTAAATAAAAGTCTACACTGCAAGACACGGAATCCTAGAGATAGATAATGGTCCGCAGCTTGAGATGTCGTAGTTCAGAAATTTTACAAGACAATGGGGGTTTATTTTTCCATGTCCGAAATTCTGGTAGTTCAAAAAACTTTTTTGAAGAATAAAAAAAAAAACAAATTAACAGCTAATGAATATTATGTAGCTTTGCGGAAATGGTAATATTCCAAAGATAGAGATACTTTTAACACTTACAGACATGTAACTGTATCCCAAATCCGTAGATCAGGAAGAATTTCAGAATAAAAAAAAACTTCAAGGAGATGTGACTTCGCTTATAATGTTGAGAAACATAGTGCGAGTTTTAGGAAAAAAGGAAAGGAAAGGAAAGTGTGTCAGTTGGTCTCCTGACAGCCATTTGAACTTTATCTTACCTAATATGTGGGGAAATTTAGGTAAGGTAAAGCATTCCACATACTGACAGCTTATCGGGTACCATTCATGGAGAATGGAAGAGAAGAACGGTTAAGCTTTAACAACAGAAAGAAGCATTGGGTGTTCGAGGCATTCAATTCTACACGATTAATATTTCACCATGAAACAATATTGTTAAGGTCAAAATTCAATGAGCCAACTGAAAATGGGAGCGAATATAAGAAACTTAGAGTAGAGTCGCCAGAAAAACAATTGAATGGATTACAGATTTGGGACAAGACGTCATTTATGAAGATAAGGAAGAGTGTCGGAGACCAAGCGGAGCCCTGGGGCATACTAGCGTTTCTATAGTGAGTATCAGTCTTTGAATAGTCTAATACAACTCGACTCGTATTGAACGGTCCTAGAGGTAATTCCTATTCCAACGAAAAAGAGATTCACCGATACCAAACGTAAGCATTTTCGATAAGAGAGCTTCATGTAATGTAAAGATTGATTACACTTTTCGGTGAGACAGGCCATCAAATCACCAGTGGACCTTTTGCTACGAAAGCCGTACTTTCGGCCATTAAGAATATTTTTGTTCTTCAAGATATTTCATGAGTTGACGGTTTATCAATGTTTCCATGACCTTGGAAAGAAGGGACGTAAATGCAATTAAAAGGTATTTATAAAGGGAGGAGGAGGATTCGCCTATTTTAAGGACAGGTTGGACAAATGCTGTTTTGCATCTACTCAGAAAGAGCTCAGAAGAATAGGATAGGTAGAAAAGCTTAGCAAATGTTTTTCACTACCACTATCGCCGACAGTATCTACCTGGGCCTGTAACACAAAACTGCAGGTACTTGTAAAACAAGCAGATTACGACAAGTGTAAAAAATTTCTGTAACACAAAGCTACAATTTTGCTTGGTATTCTACAATGAACATACTCCTAGAAGTGACTCTTGACTTGTAGAGTAGTAGCTTTGTGTTACAGGGACCCTGGCGACATCGTTTGGGTTCGAAAACTGCAAATTTGGGGCAGAGTTTTGAAAAAATCCCGCTTATGACGGTTATACTATGTGGAAATTGAAGTAGCTTATTTTGAAGAAATGTATAAGAGATATACAGAAAAGCAACTCCTTTCTCACCTAATTGCGTTTACTTCCCGGAGAAATAGACGAAGTAACAACAAATACAACAGTTGATAGTTTCAAAGGAAGAAGAAATGAAAAGCTCAAGTAGTTCTGAAACGCAACAAGACATCTCAACTAGTATTGAAACCAAAACTCTATACAGCTGCACATTCGACCGTTTTTGCGCAGATATGTATGTGTCAAAACTTTGATCTAGTTACATTTTGAAGATAATCGGTTGAGTGGTTTCAAATATGTGTGTATATTCAAAAACTAAGAAAACATCTTTGGATGTGAACCACTGATTTGAATCAAGTTTGCAGCAATCGAAAAGATTTATAAAACTGAAAACCTGTGAGTGAAACAGACCTATACCCTATTCCTTGAGGAAAATTGTTATTTTGACATTTAAGTAACATGTACTCGTATTATGGCGCTTTCCATTGGTTTCACTCGGGGAAGCACTCATTTTGAAAACCAATGGAACACCTAAAATTGTTTTTGCTCAACTTAACGTGTTGGCTTTGTGTGAGTGAAACACCTATAACATATAAAAAATATTTCCTGTGGAAACTTTTCTTTTTGAAATTCGGGTAACATGTATTAGTGCTTCTTGAGTCGATTCTCACTTCAAATCGAGAAGCGGCTGTCACTCCTCAGAATCATGAGAAGCGATCTTTTTGCACCAATGGAACGGTTTGAGAATGCTTCTGGACGCTCCTGGACGGTTCTTTTCGTCCAATGGAAAGTGCCATTAGTGTTTCTAGGACGGATTCTCACTTCAAATCGAGAATTTACTGTCATTTCTAAGAATAATCATTTTGTCACCAACGGAACGGTTTGAGGAAGCTCCTGAACATTTCTGTTTGTCGGATGGAAAGCATACTATATGTCAGGCTCATTTTAGATAGACAAGTTTTGGAAACGAAAGGCTGATTTTTAGTTTTGTTCGTCTTCTTCTTTATCTTCAAATGGCGCTATATGAGTAGCATTGTGGAGTCCAAACGATTACAACTATCCAACCTATCGTCGTAACACGAGTGATCCGTCTGTAGCTATTTGTCCTCACAAAGGGTCAGCAAGCCCCATAGTTTGACATTCAATGTGCAAGTGAAATTAATTGCTGGTGTTGATTTCTGTACCATGCCCTGCATTTGTTCTACTCTCGCCGCAGCATAGTCGAAAAAGTTAGTGAGGAAGTTAAGAATTCCGAAGATGGCAAGTATTCTGGACTTTACGAGTTACAATATGAGTTTTTGGAAAAATATCGGGATAAGATGACTCACGATTCTTATCTCCAATCTTGTAGAAGGGAGATGAGAAGCAATGAAGATGCCTAAGCAATGAAGAGAGAATTACTTTTTACCTTTCTACCTTAACTTTGCTTCAAAGATCATTCAGCGGTTGCTGGTAAGTCAAACAACAGATGCGATTCAAAGAAAAAGGATCCATATTGAAATAAATCATGAAATGAAGAATGAAGAAAAAGAATTTGATAGACAAACACGAGAACTCAAATGGGTGGCCTTTAGACAAAGAGAAGTTCCAGAGGTCTGACCTATTGTGTGAATGATCGAGTTTATGTATATAAAAGAGCTAGGTTTGAAGTTTTAGAAGATACATAGTAGGAAGAAAGAACCGTATTAGTCCAAAAAAGACCTGTGTTGCACGTTTTCCGTTCAAGACTTTAAGGAATTTTTTTTGAAGTAGTTGTTCCCAAAAATCAGTTGAGGCAGTTCTTGAATGGGTTGGTTGTATGAACAGGCCAAATAATATCTTTATTCTTCTCGATACATGTGCTCCGTACTATTTACTTGAATTTGAGTTCTTAACTGACGGTTTCCTTGTTTAAGATTCTGCATTTCAGTTCGAAGTACTCTAGAACCGAAATTACAGCTTTCCGAATAAAGCTTAACGCTAGTATCTTGATCGATTACTTTTACAACTATTATTTTAAAAACATATTCTTAGGTCAAAAAATACAATACATTTCAGCTACATCGTTAAGTTTTGTAACAAATTTTTGAGTCCCAAGATTCCATTTTAAATAAAGCGAATGAATTTTAACATTAAAGCTTTATCTGTTTAATTTGACATCAAGGAAAAAGGAACTCTTCATTTTCTATTTACCTTTCCTTCTTTTTTCTATAGCTGATGCGATCTCAAAAATGTCTGGCTTTCGCCCCTATTGACTTCGATTATTAAAGAGCACAAGATTCAAAAAAATCATTGCGTAAGGATTTTAAGCTACTGAAGAATAGAAAACATCAACAAAAGTACTATATCAATCTTTTAAAACCTTTAATTTTGTGACTAGCAGCAGACAAGAACGATGACGACAAGGACGGACGCCACAGTATTTTTTCAAGGACCAAACATCCAACAACAATGACAACTCCCAAACGTAATTTGTGAATTCATTGAACTGAGTAAGTGTGAAAAATATCAATTTAGATAAAAACACAAACACACACGTTTATATGGCTTCTAGTCTGGGTTGTGTTATGTTGTGGCAGTTGTAGTCCTTGCGCCCTGCTTTGAATCCGTTCAGCTCGTATTAATATAAATTAACGAGGCGGAAAATTTAGTTTAGTAGTAAAGGAAAATTGTCTCGCACGTAGGCAGGGCATCAGTCATCTTAATTCTTAAAGCCGGAAAACCAAATGAAAAATCGAAAGCATTTAACTAAATACCAAAAAGGTATTGTACATAAGTCAACGTGTGATTGTTTGTTAAAATAAATAAAAAAAAAACTGGCTCATGTTAGTTCAAGTTGTTTGCATGTTGCCGAAAGACTATGTACACATATGAAATAGGGCATGTGTAGGTACTCTTCATCTAGTCTAAAGGCTCACCTAAACCAAAACTATTTTACAGTTGCGGAAGAGTTAAAATTCACCTATCAAGTTATGTTTACGTAGAGTTGAGTTCCCACAAAGACTGTCGCGAACACAAAAATCATATTAAGAACGTTTCTGCGCGATTGGGAGATCCTTTTTCATCATCCGAGAAGCTATGATAAAAGTTTTTGACCGATGCTAAGATGATTCGCCTCTATGATTTTGATGAAGTGCAGGGCTGCCATGTGGTCGCCATAAAGTGTTTTTTGCAAAAACCTCAACTCGCTCTGAATGTCAAACTAAGTGTTTTTTAAGTTGTGGGTTTCTCCTCAACTCACACTAAAGTAGCACTGTGTATTTGCTGGGGCGAGTTAAAGTAAGGAACAGTGCTGTTAAATTTCAGGAATTTTTGTTCAAATGACAGTGTGATTGTGATGTGTGGACATGTTCTGGAAGCCCCAAATTTAATATGAACCCTGCTTTTCCAGGCACTGGAGGTAGAGTGGAACGTACCGCTCATAAAAATTAAAACTCATAAGGGGAGCCATTAGCCATTAGGCACTTCATCTCCGACGAGACATCTTTGGTGTTCCCAAGGGATTAAGCCCTAAAACTCAAAAAAACCGCCCGGTTTAAGAGGTAGTACCCTGTGACGGACAGATTTTCAAGAGCCGCCGAGAGGAAGTGGTGGCCGGAAGGTAAGTGGTAATGTTCAACAAAGACGTAGAGAATAACGACTCCAACGCTTTGGTAGTGGTGAAAAAGGTTTGGCCATAGTCTCTTGAAGGCAACGCAGGCCTCATCTTCTCAAGACCTTAATTACTAGACTCGTTCGTTGCAGCAATGTGTTTTGCGATGACAAAAATCAACTCGTCTTGAATATCAAACTGAGTGTTTTTTTAACACTGGATTTGCTGTAAAATGTGACTTCTGAAACAATTGCAGGAGATTGCCAATCCCAACTGCAATCGGGTGTTATCCCAACTATCTTCAAATCTTTGCCGCCAGCATCAAGCTTTGAAAACCAGTGGCAGAAATGCTCACAAACCATCAGAAACGTAGCCTCTGATTCTCTGGTTTTATTTCAAGCCGCGATGAAGAATGCAGGCAGGCAAATAAATGAATCCAAATAATTTGTCTTTTGACGAAATTGAGAGATGCCATGATAGGAATGAGTTTTACCAAAAGGCAGAAAGATCATATACATGGGTGGCACGTCCCGAACTCAAGCCTATAAAGACAAGCAGGATCTGAGGATCTGGAAAGACCAAGTCTGCAGACAGAGGAATAAGCCTCCTTAACACTGCGTATAAGATCTTGTATGCTTTAATATGTGAACGTCAGAGACCCCACAACGATAAATTCTAGGTAGTACAAGGCTTCGTCTACCTAGTATCCGCTATAGACACGGATAACAACATCAGTGCGGAGATCAAACGGAGAATAACTCTTGTCAACCGAAAACCGATGCTTCTTTGGGGAAGGCAATCGAAAAACAAAACCCTCTCCACAAAAGCCATGGTAACCCTGCATAAGACCTTGATCATCCCAGTCCTGCTTTACGGCGCGGAAGCATGGACCTTATCCAAAGCGGATGAGAGGGCACGTGGTCATTTAGATATAGAAATACTCCTAGTGATCTTTGATTCCGTTTGGGAAGAAGATGAGTGGAGAAGGAGATTTAACAACGATCTGTATATGAGATGTACCGCGACATGGGCAAACCTAGAAGAGTACGCATCGTGAAACTACGATGGCTGGGACATGTAGAGTGGATGAACAACAACGCTCCAACTCAACGGGTTTTCAACAGCACATTGAAGTTGAATTGTGGAAGAAGAAGAACTCGTCTTAAATGGAGCAATCAAGTTAAAGAAGACATCAACCGACTTATAGAGCTCGACCAAAATCAAATTGGTTATCGAAAGATGTTGGTTGAGGCCAAGGTTCACCCCCAACTTAAATGTCCATATAAGTAAGTAATTTAGTAAGGATTTGCTCTCAGCTCGCTCTAAAATAGCACTGGCTTTTTGCTGCGGCGAGTTCAGGTAACGTATAGGACTAAATTGGTGTGCACTTTTCTTCAAATGACGTTGGTAAGTTTTTTTTTGGAACAGAAAACCCAGGTTTGTTTGACAACGCAATGAGTGGGCTAAGAAATCTGAGTCAACCCTTGTAAAGTTCAACGACCTATTGAACGGTGACTCTGACAGTTGGTGCGAAGCGCAGAAGTGGTCCGAATGACACTTTAATTTAAACTAATCAAAATGTGCATTTACATACATAAATCTAAAAAATAAATGGCAAGAATTTATCACTACTTACTCTGGTTTTTGTACTTCAAGCTCGAAGTCTCAGCTCTCAGTAGAAAATAAAATAGCATTGCATGCCAACCGTCCGAGGCCTTTTATTTAATTTCCACCATGCTGCTACACTATACACAGGAGTTTGGATCACAACGCACAGTCTTTGCTTAAGCCCGAGTTGATGCTTCCGAAATAATCGCATAATTTATTTTCAGATATAATCCTTTAAACATAAGAAGCCATTTTGTTTTTGCTCTTTGTCTTAAGAAAAAAAAATTAATACCTTAATCCCAACACTTGTTACTCGCGTCTCGACACCTGACACCTGAGCCAAGTCCATGTAGTAAACAAAATACAGAAATTGCAAAAACAAGAAAAGCGGCGACGATAAATAGAATTTCACCCGCACAAACAAAATTTGGACATTTTTAAGTAATTCTTAAACAACCGCACGCACAGAAATTTGAATGACTACTGAGCAGAAGCAGAGCAGTCGGCACTCGGCAAAGCAACCAACATTCGAAGTTCTCTTATAAAATATAGCAGAGCAGAGCAAGAAGATAGTACGATAGTAGCCCAGAAGCACTTCTATTTTCTCGCTCTTAAGCTGGCTCTAAAATGTCAATGATACAATGATACAATACAATAACCGATCAAATTTGTGTGAATGTGAGTTAAGCTCAAGATCAAGCTTTGAATTCAAATGCAATTGCAAGGCAATACAAAACAATAGATCTGTGCCTGTGACTCTGTGTGTGTAAAAGAGAATCAGTAGCAATACAATTTCTTTACATTAACTTCGCTGATTTTTGTGGACTGCTAACATTTATTTCAGCAAAGTTAAGAGTTAAGCACATTAAAATGAATAATTTCACCGCTTGAATTTGAATTTTATACACATTTTAAGACTTTTTTGGAGTAACTTTTTACTACATGATTGAAAAAGAATCATTCGAAAGTAATTATAACTTCTAGCAAACCGAACAAAAATTCACCGTAAGTTAATCCTTTGGTTTTGCGGGTTGACCACACAGTAAATATTTTTTCTCTATATTTCTAGTGGTTTCTTGACGAATTTTTTTCAAATTTTTATCAAATTTTTTTTTAAAAATACACCTCCGCTCCGGGAACAACGGGTTAAAGGGAAAACTCTACACGGTCGGTGGCTGTGCCTTTGTTTACAGTGCTTGATAGCACTGTAATGCACATACTTCGTATAGCAGCAGACGTAACAAAACTTGAAATAAAATCGAGATGTTTATAGCTATTGTTGAAAAATTTGAACTCACATTTTGGGACTATTAGTGAACAATATTTGCCTATATTGGCATCAAAACAAAGGTTATAACTTCCGCTTAATGTCCTCAGGAAAAAGCAGTTGACCGCAACTTTCTGACTTTGTGCAAGATTGTTTGCGTTCAACAGAACTGCGTTTGAGTAAGAGCAGATTAGTGAGAAAGGATCAGAATTAGATCTTGCTATTTGCTTCCAATATTTTTGTCTATACCTACTTAGAATCTTCCTTTGTTAAACTTTGCCCGGGGTCCGTATGACGAATTATGAAACGCGAGGCATAGACCGATTTTGGTGAATTAAGAGAACGAATCCGTGAATATGTCAAAAGCCCTCGTAAGTGACAGCATATGCATATCGTGAAACGTAATAGCAACGTAACTACAGGGTGTTCCGTACTTCGTGTAACATCCTTTGGGGTGTGATTCTTGGTCATATTCTAAGAAAAAAAATGTACGACAGTAAAGCTCAATTCTCAACTTTGACATCACTTTTTGACAATTTAAGAAAAGGCTAACTTTGGTGTACCCTGACCTATGTTAAATTCAATATCTCTGTCAATACTAATGATAGAGACCTAATCATAGTTTTAATTTTTTGTAGAAATAACAACCTTTAAGACTGTATTTAAGTTTAGCTTCCAAAAGTTAAGGGTTGCCAGATTTTCAATTTTAAGTGCTGTTAAACATGGAGTTTCTTTATTTTTTACAGATGAACTAAGCAATAATAAAAAAAAAACTTATCAATAAGTGCACTCTAAGACCCATAGATTTTATGATATTTGAAAAAATACAAAATGGGTAAAATTAAAAAAAAAAAAAAAAGATTTTTAATTTTGAGGTTTGTTTGAATAAAACAATAATATGGGCACTTTTAGTAGTTTTTTTATGTATTTTATACAAATACAATTAAAACAAGTGCAAAAGTGCCTACACAGACATTTTTTTCTTACAGTTTTACAATGGAAATTCAAGAAGAGCACAACGAATATACCAGGAACTTTATCCTTACTGAACATCTGACAACCCTAAGCCTATAGGAATCTAATTTAAATACAGTTTCAAAGATTACAAGACTACAAGTAAGACAAGAGTTATCGAGAGCAAACACCTACAATGAAATTCAAAAAAGGGCTCTGGCATGCATTCAAAACGAAATAGGGCACTTTGAGCACTTGTTTTAATTGTATTTGTATAAATACATAAAAAAAACTACTAAAAGTGCCCATATTATTGTTTTATTCAAACAAACCTCAAAATTAAAAATCTTTTTTTTTTTTTTTAATTTTACCCATTTTGTATTTTTTCAAATATCATAAAATCTATGGGTCTTAGAGTGCACTTATTGATAAGTTTTTTTTTTATTATTGCTTAGTTCATCTGTAAAAAATAAAGAAACTCCATGTTTATCAGGCATTTTCTGCAAAAAAATGACCTCAAAGTCAAAACTTTGTTTCGGGAAGAAAATTTGAACAGCACTTAAAATTGAAAATCTGGCAACCCTTAACCTTTGGAAGCTAAACTTAAATACAGTCTTAAAGGTTGTTATTTCTACAAAAAATTAAAACTATGATTAGGTCTCTATCATTAGTATTGACAGAGATATTGAATTTAACATAGGTCAGGGTACACCAAAGTTAGCCTTTTCTTAAATTGTCAAAAAGTGATGTCAAAGTTGAGAATTGTCGTACATTTTTTTTCTTAGAATATGACCAAGAATCACACCCCAAAAGATGTTACACGAAGTACGGAACACCCTGTATAACAAATGGGTTTTTTACGGCTATAGTTAAACGAACACATAATTGAATCTGATTTCCTCGAAAGCACTTTAAGTTTTCAAAAAGTCCTGGGTTTCCAATTTTCCAACAAAATCACAACACATCCCTGCCATTTGAAAAAAAAAATATATCCTTTTGGACAGTCCTGTTCGTTACCTGAACTTTCCCAAAGGTGAGATGAAGCAAACCTAAAAACACTCAGACTTATTATGAGTCCCACGTGAAATCTTTGGCCTCGAAAAAGTTCCCATTTCACTTTTCCCTTATTATGAGTTTCGGGGGAAAAATTTTCCATGTTCGAAAAATGTCCATTATTCAGCTTTATTATTAGTTTCACGTGAACAGCTTTTCGCCCGAAACATTCTCTTTAGCCCGGTATTTTGAAAGCTATTATGAGTTTTACTGAGCTATTTTTCCCCGTGAAATGTAAAAACGTCAAGTAATTTATTTTACTTATTTTTGTGAGGCGAACAATTGAACTACAAAAGCGGAAAAATTGTAAGTCTCGAATTTTGCTCAGGTGAAACTCATAATAGGTTTTAAAATTCCGGGCGAACATATTATATTCGGGGTGAAAAGCTGTTCACGTGAAACTCATATTAAGTCTGACTAAGTTTGACATTCAGGGCCCGTATTACGGGCTAAAAAAAAATAAAATAAATAAATAGGGTGGCTCAGCAAAGCGAGGAGCCCCCGGACCTAGCGCGTTTCTCACAACCATGCCTTGTGTGGGAATGGAGGGGACCTACAATTTTCTCCCAGTTCCGAACGGCTAATTGAGAAAGCGCTTTTCATGGCAATGAATTTACGAACGGAGGACTTGCCAATTCCTCGCGAAAGCAGATACCCGCGGAAAAACATTTGTGCCTCTGATGGGATTCGAACCTCGAACCTCTGGGTGAGCAGGTGGACATGCCATCACGCCACGAGTACGGGCTAAAAAAACACGCGGTAAAAAACTGAACTCAAAACAACGATAGCCACGACATCGACAGATGATGAATTACGAAAATGGATGCATGAAAATTTCAGAACGATAGCAACCGAAAACCAAAAACATTTCTAAATGATAGCGAGTATCCTGAAAAGTAATCGCAACGTAACAGTAACGAGGGCTTTCTTGGGAGTAAAGTAAGTCATAGTATACGGGTCCCGGGCGATATTAGATTTTTCAAAAAATGGCTTCAACTAGCAGACTTATTATTTTATTATAGCCCTATAAACAATCCCCATTGACTGTAAACGTCTGGCCGGCATGACTTTTAAAGAAAAAGGACGAATTATTCCACCAGCTCACTGTAAACTGTAAGTTTTTCCGAGCCATGCAGCGTGCGTCTCAACAACAACTTCAGAATAATCTTTCTACACTGCAAATTCGGCAGTTTGTTTATTAACGTAGACATTCAACCAAAATTGAGTTACATCTTTGGAAAAAATTTCGGTAGCCTGTTTCTCTCAACAATGCCTTGTGGGAATGGAAGACACCTATAATTTTTTGCCGATTCCAAACACCAAATCGAGAAAGGGCTCGAAACTACTGTCGGAGGAACTGACCACTCCTTGCGAAAGGCGATACTGGTGGAAAAACGTTTTTTTCCTTGAAGTTTCTGGGATTTGGACTTTCCAACGTAACAGGCAAACACGTTAGCCATTAGACCATGGCCCATGGGTATCAACAAATTGGTCACTAAGCACCAAAAAGTTGTCTTTTTTTACTGTAGATCAATCAAAGGCAGGTCATTAAACAAAGCTATAAACAGCAATGCAGTATGAGGTAGGTGCTCAGATAATTATCTCTTCTGAAAGTTCATGGCAAAAGTATCACGGCCAGAAACATTTCAAAATACGATTCTTTGAACCTTTCATTCCTGAATGCAAACTACAAAAACAACATAACAAAGCTAGTGCCCCATTTTTTTCCTGGCCTTTTTGTCCCAAAATTAAATCAAAAAGTAAGGAAACCAGGCCTCTTGTAACAAAAACTTGGAAAGCGCGACACACGACAAAACGATGATAGAGAATACGAAAAAACTGGGTAAGGAAATTCTGTCTGTTTGTATGTGCTATGTGCATATATCATATATGGATCCACAGCCTGAACCGTTTGACTTTGATTTTGTAAAAAAAAAATTGCAGTAAGGGTCTATGGGTCAGCCTACGGAGGGACTTTTGGAATAGGGTCTCTAGGTTTTGAAATAGCGGTACCTGTCATACAGTCTATAAGTTTGTTATGTATGTATTAATTTTTCTCGAAAACAACTCTAACGACTTCGATTAAATTTTATTTCGTATTTTTAATGGAAAAGTGCTTCTTCGCCCTTGAACGCTGACTCAACATTCCTCGTGCTTCGTATGCCTAACAACTTCAAATGATGGTTCTTCAAACATTTTATTCAAATAATTAGCATCATAGAACATCAACTTTTGATTTCCTTTCCAAGGACATCATACCTCTCCTATTCAACACCTTTTTATTTGTCATTGAAGTGGAATTAAATTGATATTAAAACTTTTTTATTACATTATACATTCAAATTCATAACAGAGCCCACCAAGTAACTATGTACTTGTTTTTAAAAGATTGGAAAAGTTGCTTTGGTATTTCAAAATATTCTCAAGACTAAACCTCAATATTGTGAAAATCCTTCGTTTGTGGATTAAGTATTGATCAAGAATAATAAGTATGCTGTGTCCTCTGACATAAAACAAAATTACTTTTCTTCAAGTTTTTTTTTTTTTTTGCCTCTAACTTATATTATATGAACACCCTTTTATAGAAATGGGGTGGGACAAGGTAAGTTACTCATTCAAATTAATGTTTTTAGATTTTTTTTCAATGACGTCTACTTATTATCACAGTTTTGATACTTTGTATGGTGGGTTGACTAATAGCTTAGCTTTGACAAAGTTGTAATCACATGTGTAGCAAAGGCGTCCTTGTAAAAGAGAACATTGGTTCTCAACTATCCTCTGAATTTAAAGGAGGTTGGGATCTGCTAGGAAGCTTATGGCTGTGCTTGAAAACAGAAGGATGAGGCAAGTATGGACACCATTTAATGACCAGTTTAACTTGGATTAACTTTCAACTTCCTCTAGGTATTTAGTTTTATCTAACGAAACGTTAATTGATAAAATTACTACTTAATTAAGTCACTTGTTTATTTTTAAAGTTATCGAGCTTTAGCAACTTCTAAGTTCATTAGCATATATACGATAGAAGAGCATACATATTATCAATTGTGAATAGAACTTAACAAAACCTAGAAAAAGCTACCCACTGTGAAGGAAGTGCTTGGTATTAAAATGTCTATAGACCTCCTTTAGTCTTTTCTCCTCGTTAAATGTTAATATGTGTTTATCGGAAGCTCATTGTTTTTAATCACAGTGAAATATGCATCGTTATAATCGGATTGTTTGGAAACAATGAACTATAAGAAACATAAAAAACACTTCGTAAAACCTTTGAATTACTCAGGGGTGAAAAAGCGGTAGTCACTTTTTTTCTATAGATTCCGAAAAGCCTTTGTATTTTACTATTTACCATAATGAAACTTTTTGAGGGCATGTTTTGAGTTCGATACTAATCAACATAATTTATGCAAATAAATGTTCCATTTGTCACTATGTAATTTTTTTCCGACGGAATTTAAGAAGCAACTGTGAGTGCTGTAAGGAGATAATTAATTTTTATGTAGAATCTCTTTTTCAATTGAAAGGCCAACCTAAAAATTCCCTAAAATCCCTTCGAGTTGGACAAAGTTATCTATTGGTGCACATGGCATAGAGCTTTTGGCTATAGACATGGGGTCTGTCACCGAAAAGAGTTCTATGGATCTACACGGCTATGATAGTACCAATCATTTCCTATGCGTCAGTTGTTTGTGGTGCGAGGAATTGGCAGCCCTCCTATACTATAATTCATTGACATGAAATGCCCTTTCTCGATTAGTCGTCCTGAATCGGCAGAAAATTGTAGTCTACTCCATTCTGTCACAAGACATGGTTGTGAAAAACGCAACAGGCCCAAGATTCTATGCGCTGTTGCGCAACTCTTCTTATTTTATGTATTTGGTTGTTTACTGCGGCAAGCTTTCACGTAACTATTTATTCATTTATATTTTAAAATTCTATTTCGATAAGAATTCTATTTTGAGACTCGATCGATTTATAAACTTTCGAATCGTTCGAATCTCAAAATTTAATTTTTTTTTCTAATTCGAATAACTTTCTACTGAAATAGAAAGTCAAAATAAGCAAAGAATAAAGGGCCAACTATAATGCACTTAGCTCAGCTTAGGCTAGTGTCAAAAACCAGACGAAAAGTTTCCGAAAGTGTTCGTTAAACAAAGAGCAACTATAATGGATTCTGGCTACTTAACATGTAAACATGCGTTGAGCTGATTTGAGTTCAGTTGATACCACAGAAGAGATACACAAAAAAAGGCAAACCACACCACACAATGTAGACAAATGGCAGTTGCGGAGCAAGAGAAGTGTTTGTTTTCTCTCTTCTTTTCTTCCCCTATGGTTGATACGCTTTAAATTTGACATTTACAGGCCGCCTCCACCTGCAAGAATTTTCGTTATGTCGGCTCGACTTAACATCAAATGTTACGTGGAGGCGGGTCATTTGACGTCATGTCGCAATCTCTGATATCTCTGTCTTCGATTTTATCTTGACAGAGTCAGCTTGACATCAAATTTGACAGATGCAAGTTTTTTGTGCGTGTTAGTGGAAAATGTCATTTTTTCTCATAATTTTTCGTCTTTTATCAGTGTCGGTTCGTATCGGTAGCTCATATTACAACCTAAAAAAAGTTTTTCTCAACATTTTTTTTTTTCGAGTTTGCAATACAGTAATACAATTATGACTGATTGGAAAATTTCAAAATAAAAAATTTCAATGTAAAAATTCTTATCTTTGCTTTCATTCCGTTGTCAAAATTCTGCATCCACCATCGATGAGGTTCGAGTACAAAATGAAATGTCATAACATTATTTGCCCAGTCACGCTAACGTTGATTTGTGTCTTTGATGTCAAGTCGAGTCGACATAACGAAAATTCTTGCAGGTGGAGGCGGCCTGTTACGTAAGTTCGAGCCAATCCAATGGCTCTTGCTTAATTGCGCGAAAGTGAGCGAAATTTAACGAAACTGAGTAGAACGTCTATTATAGTTACTGTCATATAAAATAGTGTATTGGCTCGCTCGCGTAAGTAGGCGTAAGTTCGGCAAAGTGCATTATAGTTGGCCCTTAATAATCATGCTTATTTTGACATTCTATTCGAATGAAAGTTTAGTCGAATTCGAAAGAAGTGCATTTTGAGACTCGAATGTTAAAATGTAAAATTTCGAATCATTCGAGTCTCAAAATTCACTTCTTTCGAATTCGACTAAACTTTCATTCGAATAGAATGTCAAAATAAGCATGAATGTCTTGGGTCTTCCTCAAAACTCCGGGTGCTGCTAATGAAGCTCTGCTTAATCAAACTTTTTTTATTTAAAGGAGTAGTTCTCGATTTGAGAGTTAATCTTTTGAATTTCAATGAAAAGCGTTATGACTTATGAGTATAAGCAAGTCACATGGTGATCTGTCCTAGCGAGGTGTCCGTTCGGAGGAAAATTCTCCGACTTTGTACGATTCTGTGGATTTTGCTTTGAATTATTCTTCCGAACAACTTTTTGGAATTTTTCTCCAATATTATTTCAACACACAAGGCGAACTGCGTTGAAGTGCGATCAATTGCTTTATTTGTCAAATTTGTGACAGCTTATTGCAATGGCTTTTTCGATTCCGTCCGACGTTGCGGATAATTTTCCGCTCCGAACGGATACCTCGCTAGGGCCGAATATCTTATTAAATACCATGACCATCAAACAAGACTGAGACTGACCCCTTATCACTTACAGCAGTTGACTACCATTAGATAACTAAATTTACGAAGCCTTGGATGAAAGACTACAAAGTAATACTGGGTGAAACAGTTGCCCAGCAACATAACTTCCATTGCATGTTTTTTTTTTGTGGCGGTGAAGGAAATCAAACTAACAAGAACTAGTAAAAGAATCAAGTGGAAATTTCTGCCATCCCATTCCTGCCAATGCAAACCAAGCTTGAAGATGTACGAGAAAACAACTTGAATAAAGGGGCAACCATTTTATGACCAAAATTCTGCGCAGGTGGAAGGGAGATACATGACGAAGTTGCGATTAAGCTGGGGGCCAACTATGTAACTCGATTCTACAATAAAAATGTTCGAATTCGCAAAATTCTAACTCCGCAATTCTATAGGACGCTTTAATGTTCGAAAGTCGAACAGTGCATTTTCTTTTTCGGATATTTGGCACTACCGAAATCTAATTTAGATACTGAAATGGTTCGAATTCGGAAATTATCGTTCTAATACAAATGTGTTTGCGAGCAAGGAGTAAGTACACATGAACGGAAAGCAAAAATAGAAGTAATTTTTTTTTGTATTGAAATTCATCAAAAATTATATATGTACTTATATGTATTAAAACCACTTTTTCTCCACTTAGGAATTCATCTAAAACTCCTAACACCAAATTGTCTCAATTTGAGATTATAGTAAATTATATGGGCAAGCACCCCGATCTGTGCAAAGGATATTTAAAAACCTCGGAGGCGAATCCTTAGTTGCCTCGAAATGTTTTCAAGTAAATATCTAAAAGCATCTTTTGATAGTCGATAACTTTTTATAAAACTGAAATGACGACTTTAAAATAACTCTTTTCAATGCACTTGTAACAAACCTTTTATCACTAAGCTCAAATATATTTGACTTATCGCGAATTCTTCGTCGTTCAATTTGCTCTTTCCGTTCACGATTTTCATAAGAAAAGAACCAAACCGCAACGCTGTCCATTGTTGTTAAAAAATTTAATTGATAACAAAAATAGTTTTTTTCTTTTTTACGTCTGTCAAACACGGTAGACTCGTTCGAAAATCGAACAATTTTGTGAGGATATGTTGGTATTACTATCGTTCGATTCTTATTTCATACGTAGTGCCAGTTGAAAGTAGAATCGGAAATGGTTTTCGAATAGAATCAAAAGTAGAATAGAGTTACATAGTTGGCCCCCTGATGTCCCTCACTTACATTCAAGGTATTGAATGTACTGACTGCAAAAATCAGTGCGGATTTGTCGGCCAACAACAAATGCAATCTAAATTATTAGAATTTTAAGAGAAAAACATCGTGATTCATTAGAAGATTATGGTTGGCCTTGGACAACGAAGAGTTCCAAAGGCTTAAGGGGCTCGGCTAGTTTCTCGAGCTCAAATGGAGGTGATTTTTTGAAGGCGTGTAAAACAAAAACTATAGCTTCAAATGTTCTGTAATTTTAGGAGTTTATTATTCATATATTCATGTAAATTGTCGCGAAATTTCGAGTTAAAATATTGAAATCCAAGAGATATGGACCATTTCTTGAACTTCTTAAAATTAGAAGACGTCAATTTGCCGCATTTTTATGAATTTTTCTGGTACCTGTAACAAGAAAATAAAAACATGGCGTTAAAGTAGACCCTTTTTCCCATACAGCCATCTATAATTATAGTGAAGAATTGAAAACTGACAAAATGCCAGCAATTTAAAAAAAAAAAAATCCAAATTTCGCCAAAAAAATCGTCTGTCGATGGCTGCCAAAATTACAATTTTCATCCGATCGTAAAAGTTGTAGATGGCTGTATGTAAAAACATATGGAGAGTATGCAGTTAAAATTTCAAGACGATTCGTCAATATTTGCGTGAGTTACAGCTGCGGCAAATTTGAAAAATGTAGTTTTGAGAAAAACGCATTTAAAGTTTTCAGAGCAGGAGTTCAAGCGCCCGAGATGCTTCTCTTCTATACTCTGTCATTTCAAAAATATCCAAGATATCATTCCAATATTTTAGGACATCATTTTTGAGATATTTACCTATCGAAAAATGAAAAAAAAAATCGATTTTTTGAAAATGAGAAACTAGCTGAGCCCCTTAAGCCCGATTAATCTATATCGTAGATATATGAAGAAGCAGTGACGAAGACTATAATGCAACTGAAGTTGTCGAAACATTCTAAAGTCACAGTAGATGTACCCTTGCTTTTTATACCTGTCCTTGGCTACCTGCACTGAAATAAAAAACAGAATCATATGCAAGGATTCTATGTCTTTTAGAGTGGTCCTTAAAGTGGTTAGGTCGGAATTTTAATGAGTGCACCCCTCACAAATGTTGCAAATAAATAAAAAAAAAAATTTCCCAAAATTTCACCCCCCTATCTCAATTTTAACACGTGCCGCCGGACCTGTACTTTTTTTCCATATAAATAACATGTGATTTTTCTTATGTTTTAGTTTTTTTTTTAAGCATAATATGTACATAGCACCAAAAAATTCGGTCACGATTTTTTTCTCATCGAAAAAAGTTCTACTTTTTTTAAAGAATTTTTCCAACTTCGAAAAACAAAATGGCGAAACAAATATGGCGGTCTGAAAAATTTAATTTTTTCGTAATTTTCGAATAATTTTGTTTCGCCATTTTGTTTTTCGAAGTTGGAAAAATTCTTTAAAAAAAGTAGAACTTTTTTCGATGAGAAAAAAATCGTGACCGAATTTTTTGGTGCTATGTACAAATTATGCTTAAAAAAAAACTAAAACATAAGAAAAATCACATGTTATTTATATGGAAAAAAAGTACAGGTCCGGCGGCACGTGTTAAAATTGAGATAGGGGGGTGAAATTTTGGGAAATTTTTTTTTTATTTATTTGCAACATTTGTGAGGGGTGCACTCATTAAAATTCCGACCTAACCACTTTAAGGACCACTCTAATTGTCTTTACAACATCATTCGACGGGTGGGTATTCTGTTCTGATTTAGACGTTCTAATTCCAGAAAACGTGTTTCCCTTTGAAACGTTTAAGTATCTAGTGAAGCATCGAGTAAGCGTGGTGTGGTTAACATGGCGAGAAAACCGCCGTTTTCTTTGATAGTAAAATTTAAGCTGAAGGGAACACTACTACACCGCTCTTGTGCGTTCAGCAGTCACATACGCTTCAGTGTTAGACAATTGCCAGAAAGAATGAGATAGGACGACCACAGCTAACATGAACATAAACATACTCTTTACGACAGTCGGAGTAACAAAACTTATCGTATTAGAAGCACGGAGAACACCGTTAAAAAGGCAATGTCACACAGCGTTCAGATACCATCGCGAAGGAAGGATAACAAAGGCAGACCAAATTACATGTGGTTAGCCTCAGACATGGAACAATCCAAAACCGGGAGGCTTACCGATGTTTTCTAAACCCAGCAGGGCGTATCCCACGGGCAGATCACTAATGCGGAACAGATAAGTTGGAGAGCTGTGATCTATGCGATATCACAGAAGAAGATCAGAAGAAGAAGGTGACGTGAAAAGTTTAGACTTTAAAATTGAACGCATTTAAAAAGCATCATTTTTTCTCCGTTGAAAATTGTTTGCTCAACCTTGAGGAAAATTATTGAAGCATGTGACATTTAAAATTATGAACTGTCACTTAGCCTAGAGCTCTAGGAAGTGAACTTTCCAATTAAAACCTCTGGAGGCTCAATAAAACGAATTTTCATACTTACTTTTCTATGGAACTTTGAATAAGAACAAAAACTCAAGTTAAACTTGAAATAAAAAGCACAATCAGTTATTTTTTATAACCCTTTTTATATATATATATATTTTTGTAAGATAAACATACTTTTTTTTTTACTCAAACAATCGAATCTTGGTATGCACAGGGTTTTAAAGGGTTCTTGTTGGTAACGTGGCCTGTGTAGTGTAAATAAAGATCGATCTTAACAACAAATTCAACTAAAACGGCCCAATAATCTCAAAGTTAAACTTATAGCAAGACCTAGCTTTAGAACAAGAATCAATGTGTTTGAGTACATAACATATAAGATGGACATTAATTTGTGTTTTTGTATAAAAAAAAAATATAGTAAAATTGTTTAAATTACATTTGTAATAAATGGAAATTTGGCTAAACGAAAAAATAAAACTTTGCAAATGTTTCAAAGGAAATTTTGCTGCTTAAAAATTAAGTTAATAATAAAAACAAAACTATTTCATTAATGTATTTTGAAAATGCAAAATGATATTTAATCTTAAACACTTAAAACTGAGATAATGATAAAACTTGTATTTCTTTTAATTTATTCATGTAATCTTTTTATTTTTTGATTTAATTTCCTTTGAATGTAGAATTGAAAAGCAACGAAATTACAATTTTTTACTCTGGTAGAATTCCAGAATCAGCTTCTTCAGATATTTGGCTTCACGCTTGCGGTCGGCAAGAGTAGCGGCCAGTGCCTTGTTGCGATTGGAGAGTGTTTGCTCTTCGCTAAGTACTGTTTCCATTTCTTGCTTCTTCTTTTGACGATAACGTGTGGCTGCATTTTTGTTCTGTTCCTTTTTACGATTCTTGCGATCCTCTGGCCCACGACCGTATGGTCGAGTGCGCTTTTTAGCGAGACTGCTGCTCGTTTGCATTTTGCCACCTCCATCGCTGGATGACGACGAATCACCAACAATTGAAGAATATGAAGAATCTGAGGACGATGGTGAAGAACGACCCCAATCTTCATCAACCGACTGGGAAGGCGGCGACAATGAGGACATAAAGCATGAACTGTTGTAGTCTGTGTTTTCTTCGTCATTCCAATCGGGAAGCTCCTTGGCGCGTGTTTCGACAATTTCATCAACAATCTGACAATTCTGCTCAATGTCTTGGGTGGCATTGTTATAGGGGTTGGGTGTAAAAGACAGTTGTGAGGAGCTGGCGGACAGCGCGGACAACGCTACTGGAATCGAATTCGAAAGATTCTGATAGACAAGTTGATTTCTGGGATGTCCTTGGATTGCATGGTGACCGGTCTGCTGCTGATGTTGGGTGACCTGTTGTGATGAAAAGTAATCGAAGAACTGATAATGCCAATTTCCGATTCAAACCAAAGAAGAATGAAAAAAAAAGAAAGCAAAAGAAATAGTGAAATTAGAAAACCAGTTAAAAGAACTTATAATGAACACACAAAGGACGGCACAAACTGTAGTCAACTCTCGAATAACTTAACAAATAAAGCGCTTGGAACCGAACTCATCCCGGTTGACCGAAGCATCGCGCAATAAAAAAAAAAAAATAGATCGAATATTATTACAAAGAATTAAAAGCAATAATTGTGAGTAGTTCATGAAAGCCTTATAAGAGAAAACATTAAATTTGATTAAGATTTTTTTAGCATTCAAAAAATGGTCACAGAAAATAAACCGGAGCATATTTGATCGGCTATAAAATTAAAACAATTTTGGATTAAATTTCGTGGCTAATCGAGAGTTGGTTGCATAGCAAAAATTTTAATATAGAGTCATCATAAGCCGTATAGTTTCTACATACTAAAATTTAATTCAACGAAAATTCATTGAATGGTGAAGGGTTTACAATGAAGCGATGATACTTATTAACTCTGCATGTCAGGTCATTGACTTAATCATTATCAACTTGCATTTTTGAGTTAGATGAAAGCATTTTCAAAGATGAAGAGTACTTCCCTCTTTCTCCGTGCATAGTTTGCTAAGATAGTTTGAAGAGTCCATTAGTCAGTATCACGTAACGACAAATGTGTTACAGAGATTCAGAGATCAGATTTTTGAGGATTGGACATCCACATTAAGCCTGTTTTGTTTGATAGCAATTCAAACAATTGTATGTTCAACATTAGAACTTTTTCTTAAAAGCATGTTGCTTTTGTTTTTCGGTGAACTAAGCAATTGAGTTCAGCTTTTTTCAAGTTGTGGCAGCTTCCTGAAATTTACCTATCCCTGGCATATGAAAATGCTTTCTCAAAAGAAGAGAAAACGCGAACAGGGATATTGCTCAAGAGACGGCACCAGTCACTGCTGTCGGAGATGAATCTGGCTTTGAAAGAAGATTAGTCACACGTGACAAGAAAGTAACAATCAAAATAGAAACAGAGCAATGTAGAAGACAGTCGATTACAGTGTTTTTCATTTTCATTGGATTCATCGATAAGGTTGAATGTGGTGGACGTGAAACTACGTCTGAAGAGGGAAATGGTATCCTCAAAATACTCAAAGACGATGATTATCAATCATTCACCAGTTCAGACGACGAGACGCGACGATTCAATCACTGACATCACTGTTGCCGAAAACCCTGATTCAAAGCGGCCAGAGCCGAATAACTGACCAAAAACGAAAAGGCAACAGACGACCTCAACGCCAAAGGTTGAAGCAAAAGCGCACCGACCAAGTCTGTGTTGATGCCTGACTTCCGTCTTGAGGTTAAAGAAAATTTGTAGTGATGGGTTTCCCCTGAACTGGTTCAAATACACGGTGTCAATAATGGCGGATTATATCAAAAGTGCAACACTAAAAAAATTTGCTTCTAAAGATAACCTTCCTACCAGACCCAAAGTCCGAATAAATATAACGAGACCGCTAAATATCAAAGGAAACTGTAGAGCTTTTCTTGCAAAAACTCAACCTCATATTCAGACTGGACTGTTTTGGAAATGGAAGAGCCTACGCGCATATGTAAAGAAGTCATAGCCATACATAAATAAAGTTAAGGTGAGGCCGGTAACGGCTTCCACCAACTTACAAATTAAAAATAATGAACAAAACAAAAAAAGTAAATGAAAGTGCTACAAGTAAATCAGCAGCACATGAAGCTGGCCTCAACCATCTTGACCGCGTTGATGTCAGAGAGCGAAATCGATTTAACCCTGATTCAAGAATCGATATCGATATGAATCCAAATATCATATTCTTAATTTCAAAAAATGGCCTACCAAAGGCAACTATCGTAAATGTATTTTATACAAACTTAAATATCTTCCTTTTACGACTTCGCCTTACATTAGTAAAGATGTAATAGCAGTGAAGTGATCCTAGCTTTAGCCTTAAAGTCATACGTCGGCAGCTGTTGCAGAATTGGTCACCCCAACAAAAGAAAAGCTACGACTCCAATGCCAACGATGGAGTAGTATCATCCTTCTGACCTTGGTACTCTTCTTCATCATAGCTATCCTGGGAGCAAAATTGATCCTTTGAGATCAAGTGAATTTTCGCCGCCTTAAGTTAAGAAAAGTTTAGGTGGCTAAGGTAAGGAATTATTTTCTGTCATGCCATGTCGGGGTTCAATTCGTTTGAAGTGATTGTTTTGTAAAAAAAAAAAACACTTTGCAGAAATTGGAGCCATTGAGCCACGGGCACCACAGATCTGAATAAAAAATAAATAAATTTCTCACAACCATGCCTTGTGAGAGAATGGAGGGGACCTACAATTTTCTGCCGGTTCCGAACGGCTAATCGAGAAAGCGCTTTTCATGACAATGAATACTAACGAGGGACTTCCCAATTCCGCGCGAAAGGCGATACCGATACCCGTAGAAAAAACATTTGGATGTTTCTGGCATTCAAACCTCGAACTGCCACTTGACAGGTAGTTATTGTAGCCATTGACCAACGGGCACCACAGGGTCTGAATATTCATTGTAAAACACTCCATACGGCTATGATACTTCTCTACAGCAATGGAATTCAAATTGCAATGGTTACTTTCTCGGTCTGAAAAAATATTTTCGCTTTAGAAAGGACGTTTTATTTTAGATTGTATGGATTCCTATCAAAAGATGTTAGTGTTAAACAATAATAAGAAAGCAAGAAGGAAAGAATAACATGCTTAAACAACTTAAACAACCACCAAAAACTTAACTTTAAAGAATTAGATTTCAATATTTTAAAAAAAAATTCCACTCACCTCTTTGACATCCTGGGATTCCTGTGGTGGAGATTGTGGTGGTGTTAATGCAGCTTGAGGTGGTGATTGGGGCGGTGTCAGTTGGGTTAATATGGTTGCACTATTATAAATTGATTTGCTGCTGTTGTCTCCTTCATAGGGATTTTGTACTTTTGTTATCAAAGATGGATGATGAAAAACTGATTCAAAGGATTCAAAGTCGATCAGTTGCTGTGGTGCAGATGATTTAACTTCAGACCATGGTTCTGTAACAAAAAAAAAGACTTATAAAATTTGCAATTTAAGTGCGTGAGAATTTATACTTTTTGAGTAACATGTCCAAACAAAAATATTTGTGTATATATAATAGCCCCTAACCTTTCATTAGCCAGTCACTTAACCTTAAGTTCGGTGATTTACTTGTACTTTTCAATACATTTTCAAGTTATTGAAGTTCTTAATCATTCTGTTAAGGATTAGAACTTCAGTACCATTTTGGTAAATTCTTGTTGCTATCTAGATTATTTAATCGTGAGCACCAGCTGTCAACATCAACAGAATTTTATGAACATGTGTGTAACTAAAACTTAAGTATACTCAAGTAAATGTTTGTTGTGATATAAATTTCTGAAGCTTAAGTGTCTGATGTTGCAGTTGGCAACAATTTTGTTACTAATAAACATCTCCTTCAACTTGGGTCATCGTTTTTTTTCTCTCTGAAAGTATCTGAACACCTCAGTGATTAGATAAGGAAAACAGAAACGAATGCAGCTTAAATCAACCAGGGTGAACTTTTAATCAATGGAAAGCAGTTGCGGTGTTTTAATTCGGATTATAAAACCGACTTCAACTCAAATCAACTAGGTGATTTGATTGAGATCGATATCTTCGATAGCTATTATTTTATTTTATTTGTCTCGTTTAGTTGCTTGTTACACTGTATTTCCTGTATCAACAAACAGACGAAGAAAGTAACTATGATCCCTTCCCAAGGCTCAAAATGTGTCAAAAATACACGGTCGACTTTCTACATAGGTCTTGTTCAATCTAGAACTTGAACCAAAAAGAAGACATCCCTGAGGCCAGCCAGCATGTTCTATAATCAGATTTAAGATACTTGAGGTAGGCATGGTGTGAGCTGGTAGCTTAGGTTTCTTTTCATGGTAGCTTCTTCTGGCTTTCCTACGAATATCAAAAAAAAACTCTAACAAACGAAGTTTTTGTTTTCTAGTAGTACATTGGACAAGTATTTAGGTCTAAGTTCTCCAGTCAGGAATACGAAGAATGCAAAAAAAAAAGGAAAGAGCCGGTATTTGAAAAATATCGAGTAATTTGCTTCGAAAAATCAAAGCTATTGTCTTTTTTAATACTTTATACTACCCTAAGGTTAATGAATTTTTATCTTCAAAGAAATTTTACACAAAAACCAGTAACTTTGCCCTTGCCCAAAGTTCAACAATTTATGTCTGAAAAGAGACGAAAACAATGTTACTTTACAAAATATTCTGGAAAGTTTATGTTCGTCTCTTATATGTGCGATCGGAAATGACCAGCAAATTTACATCACATTATGAAATTCTGATGAAACAAGTTTCATTAAAAACATTTTGTTTATTTACGGACCGACAATCACACTGTTTTTCTGTGCTTGTGGGTTTTATCAACAATAAAAACAAACCCAATTTGTATTTTGTCTAAAAATAAATGTGAATTCTCTGAACTGGGTCCTAGTTCAATGTTGTTTCCATAAGATCTCCTGTGAGCGTGTTGATATAGAATTGCTGAGCCATAGTGATGGTTCTTATCTACCAAACAATTTTTTTTTTTTTTTCTTCTTTTTCATAAGAGAGCAACGAAACAAAAAATAAAATGTTCCAATAACCATTGAACCCCACCATTTGTTTGACCTAGAAAAATCATGTTGGTATTGCTACCATTGCATTGGTCTGTTTTAATTGATTGCACTTTATAATCATAAATAAATATGCTGCAACTGAATAATTTATTAAATCACAAGTTGTCTCAATCACAATAAGAAAATTCAAGTAATCAAGTAAGGAAAAAAATATATACATTTGGCTCTCGGTTGTCTATGAAATAATGCTATGGAACAGGTTGGGCTAAAATACCAGAAACCAGATCATAAACGCTAGGTGGTGATAGTATAATTAATGTACTCCTACCCAAGTTTTGCATATTGCTACAATCTAAATGAGTGAATTAAATTTTAACGAAAAGTAGAATGAGAGCTGCAATTCAAAGTTGTAAATTTTAATAGAAGTATTTTGTTTGTCAAATTATACACACTTATTCTGTCAGCTCTTAAAATATATTCTGGTTTATCCTTGTAAGGGAATTTATGGGCAATATGTTTTTGAGTTTAAATATTGAACAAACCAACAAATTGATATCTTTTACATTATCCTAAAAATTTAATAAACTAAAACGGAATTGAAAATATACACCGGACTGAAGTCAACTACAATAAAAAAAAATACTGCTTGTGCGCAATGCAAACACTGTGCGTGCGCAATGCAAACACTGTAGAAGTCAAACTTCAAAAAAGACAAGGCGACTACGAAAGCCCGAACAAAGAGGAGACGAAAATTATAGCAAATACATACTAGTATTCTGCCTCACTTCCTCGCAAGCTGAATACTATTTATGGCCCCTGTTCTGATTTATCGTTCCGATACCACATACTTCAGTATATGAATTTTGACTTTTTTGTGTCGCTTTTTCGTTCCAAAGACATTTCAAATTCACACGGTGTTAAAGAAGTTTAATAGTTCAACACGCTAAAAACATACATATGGATAAAGCTTTGAAGATCACATTGGCGACGCGACGGTACGACCTACGAGACATTTTACAAAGAGAAAACCGAGAAAATA
This sequence comes from Melanostoma mellinum, assembly GCA_914767635.1. NCBI lineage: Eukaryota > Metazoa > Arthropoda > Insecta > Diptera > Syrphidae > Melanostoma > Melanostoma mellinum. The sequence continues at coordinate 47,278,929 of OU612060.1, read as the reverse complement.
AAATAATATGTAATTTATTCTATCTCATTATCTTGCCAACTTAATCATTTACATTTATGTGTTTTTTTCTTGGTCGTGACGCATTTCCGTTTCTTCGACTTTCGGCCCGCCGCGTCGTGATACCGTGATACAATGGATATAATGTATCCCTATCACAATGGAACCATTTCAAGCTTACAATGAAACGGGAGAGACGTAGGGCGTCGATGTGAGTGAGATCAATAGGGTCATCAAAGGAGTACGAACCTAGGTGTGTCCTACGTTTTTAAGCTAAAGCTGTGCATGATCAGAGAAGGTGCAAAATAGTTTCCTTCTCCTTCTTATCCTTACAGCTTCTGCAAAAATCTTTTGAGACGACTCCTAGCCTTGCCGAATGTCTTCCAATAAGACAGTGTCTTGTGATGACACCTATCGTCGCACTAATGCGTTTTCTTTAGAAAGAGATCAAGCAGATTAGTTTCGTTACACGTTAAACTGCTTGACCATCTCAGATTAGTTTTCTTGTATGCGTTCTGCTTGCGCAAGAGTTTGAATGTAGCGATTGGTATACCGATACTCTCCGTTATCGGTGAAAAGGGCAGAAGCGTTCCGTTTCTGGCGAGTTCATCTGCTTTGCAGTTTCCTAGACTGTCTCTATGCCCCTGTACCCAGCATAGGTGAATGTTAAACTACTATGACATCTCCCTGAGAGATGATCGGCAATTAAGGGCTAGAATAGAGTCTCAAAGATTATTCCTTTCAAATGTTAGCAGGAACTATGATTGAAATAGTCAATTCTGTCGTTCCAATTTTTTATAACGTTTCCGTTAAAGAATAAGTCAGGGGATCTGATGTCACAGCATCGAAGAGGCCAACTCACAGGTCCAAAGTGAAAATATGTGCTATCATAAAGGACTAGGGTGAAAAAGTTGTTCAAGTGGAACATGAACTGAACATCAATGTGAATTGAAATCTACGGCTCCAAAAGAACACCTTTTGCAAGACCTTTAAAATGTAAGCGTTGCTGATTGGAACGAGACTGAATGACGGCTTTTGAAATACTATTCGGTATAGAAAAGAAGTTTACAAACGTAACAAACGAAAATCGTAGCCAAATTCGTCAAGGTATTGTAACCGTAAAAATGTACTCTTATCGTAAAAATGTACTGCTATCTTGAAAGTGTACTCTTACCGCAAAATTGTGCTCTTAACGTTAAAGTGTACTCTCGCCGTAAAACTGGACTCTTGTCGTAAAAATGTACTGCTATCTTGAAAGTGTACTCTTATCATCAAAATGTACGCGTATTGTAAAAATTTACTCCTACCTTAAATGTGCCCGCTTAGCGTAAAATAGCACTCTAAACGTAAAATTGCACTGTTATCGTAAAGGTGTACGTTTTACTGTAAAAGTAACAGCCGTGATAGAATGCTGTTTGTTACCATAGCAGTATTTTGTAACTGTGACAGTGTACTAGATATCAACCCAACTGTATAATGTAACTGTTAAAGTATGTATATTTTGACCGAAACATTAGCAGTAAAATTGTACTACATAGCACCGAAACCTGCAAGTTCATTGACATGTCTGAATCAAGAAACACCTCAATTCAAGTGGAGCTACAAAGTGAACAGCAATCGCAACCAACTTTGAGTACATCGAAGGAAAAACTTCGCTAAGAGCTGACCATGGCGGATTGGCTTGTTGGTTCAGATCGAGATTTTTGCCCCACCGTAAGCGTTCTCTCAGGTTTGGCGAAAACCGGTTACGGTGATTAGATAATAATCTTTTTTTTTTTGGTTAATAATCAATTTAAGTACCGTTTATAAATATAAGGATTTTTATAAACGTGGTCTAAAAAAACATACAAAAAAGGAAACATCACTAGAGTGCCGAAAGTGTTTCAAGAACGGACTTTCTACTAGGTGCCAAAAGTGTAAGAAAATTCTTGTACTAGCAAGTCATATAAAAAACACCGCTGGGCCACGTGGGCTGGCTGCGTGACCCACCGATGGGTCAGTCACATGGCAGCCAACGTGTTTTAAAAGTTGTTTGATAAAAGTTGCCGGACTGTGCTAGGCCTTAAATAATTAAAACAAACTTTCATCTATCCGCACTTCTCTCTTGGAATCATAAGCCGATCTGAATCATAAAAATGTGAAACTATTGATTGGATATTTATTGTCTTTGAGCCATTCCGTCAATAAAACGATATTTAAAGTCAATTTCAATTCAATGATAAATTTTTACTAATTAACCAGATTAGACACTTCATTACCTCATGCTCGCATTTAGTCGCTTTTAAGAAATAATCAGAAATCTCCAATGATCAAGTATGATAATTTTGAATTTTAATAAGAGAATTCAACTGATACATACTGAGGCACAGACATATGTACTCGCACACATTATTTGCATTTCAATGAGGCAGGTGTGACTAAGTGTATGTATAAAACAACAATAACATCAAGGTCGAATGATATACGCCGCGCCAACCGTCAGCAGTCGTGACACTTTAAGTTTAATGTCATAGAAACTTAAAATCTGTAACAAATTGATTCATAAACCGAACGCATGTTTCAATTTTCTGCGATAAATCATTGCAGTAAAAGACATTTTGTTGTTTTGTTTTCGCTTGTTAATTGACAATCAATAACAACGAGAATCACGCGCTTCTTTGTTACTTAGAACTCCCAAGTTAACACACACGAGACACGATGTTGAAAAAAAGGAGGCACAAAAAACTAGTGATGCGGGATGCCACAATTGATACGTGTTAAAATTTCAACAATGTAAATACAATTTGAAGCTGTCGATAGGGTTGCGAACGTTCAATTGATAGTGTTGCACATTTGTTCACCAGTTGGGTTCAATTGTTTTTCAAAGCAAAAAAAAAAGCAAAAAAACAAGAAAAAAAAGAAAGGAAAAAAAAAACCAAATAAATTGAATCGGGGTTATTTTATTTTTATTTCAATTTTTTTGTGTATTGGTTTAGTGTGATAACCTATAAGACTTTTTTCTGAGACAGAAGTGGAACATGTGGCTCGGCGAAAACAATCAGTAGCTTTTTTATTTTGAGTATAAATTGACAATAATTTGAAAAACATTAAATTGGAGGTGGTTTCCCTCACTGATTGAAAGACTGGCTAGTTAGGTTATTACCAAATGCAAAAGTACTGAAAAATAAACGAGGAAATAAATAAATCGCAACTATGTAAAATAGATACAAACTATTGATTGATAACGTCAGTAAACTTCTAAGCATACGTTCTAGAAAGATAGCAACTAACCACGGTTTAGTGAATCAAAATTGCTAATGGCCTGGCCGGTCACGAACTGAGGACAAAGGCGACAACACAAAAACAAAGTTAAAAGCTAAACTTTCAATATAATTGCAGATCTGCCGTTTAGTACTTGGCGGGTAATAAGGAAGTGTCTACTTTTAAGGCACCCACGATGTGGGCCGTCACGTTGGGTTGTATAAAGGGCAACGGCCAAGTACTGAGCATCTAAACCTCACCGCCACAGATATAAAAAGAAAAAAAGAAAACGAAAGCTGAGCGCCAAAACACTGCCAAATTAGAACAAGCTTTCAATATTATTCTAATTTTGCCGCCTTGTCGCTCGGTGTGCCCTAACACGATATCCATCGAGTCATTTAAGGGGTTGCTTCGTGTAAAACGAAACCACTCAGTCATTTCTGATGAAAAAGGTAGTTGTGTTTTGTATGGGTTAGTCTAAAACAAGTTAATTGCAGTCGTTTGAGTTAATACCCTCATGGTTCTACCACGTAACAGGCCAGACAATACTTATTACCACGCCACGGGCTTTAATTTGGTTCTATTGCTCCACATAAAGATATGATATATTTCTTCTATGGTTTATTTGGCATAAAAACCAGAATCTGATCATGTGATCATGTATCTGAGGCAATGCCCTTTTTTTCTTTTCTTTTTTTAATAAAAAGGGTATCAAACACATTTAATATAACCACAATGGTATGAATGTTATGGCACCCAATAACGTGGCTTTAGCTAAAGACATGACTATACGAAAAAACTTACTAATTACTAAAGTAAAGATATCATACTAGGCAGTTATTTTATTACCTAGGCATAGCCCGAAACAAATGGGGTCTAGAAGCGTGTCACAAGAATAAAGAATCGAAAAACAATTTGTACTTATCTTAAGTCTTTCAAGTAACACGCTGTAAACCTACACGATGCACAAGAAATAATAAAAAAAAAATTTTGACCCAGATCTCAATCATAGATTTACATTATAAAACATTACGAAAAATAAGCTTGATCACATTGCCATATCGTGTTAACCATGTGCAACACTACCTCTTACTGCAGCATAGCTATAAACTGCTCATGCGGAAAGCTAAACCACTTTACACACATTGATCCAACTAATGAAATTTAGTGTAAAGCATATGAAACAGCTTGAATTAATGTTTAGTGTGTCTGCCTACATGCAGGCAATAAATACAGTAGTTGATACTTTTTTTAATGTTTTAACTGGTAACAGGAAAAACACCAGATAAGTGGTATGTGTGGTACGTGTAACTCGATGTATCTGCACTGGAGTGACAGTTGCCACAACATTCTATAGGTATGTATATGTTTTTCCTAAACAAATTTTAAGTAAAGTACTCGCAACATATATGAACGTCTAACCAATTGTAATATGTAACAATTTCCCAGATTGGTGGTCGTATATGGTCGTCATATAAGAAATAAAACAGGCCAAACGGTGAAAATAGTCCTATGTACAAGATATAATACCACATACCTTCACTTCTGAGGAAATAAAGATTGTTCTTCACACTGATTTTTCTAAGAAGTGCTTTATTTCAAACCGTGTAAGAACCTCAGAGTCCTCAAGAAGATACCAATAAATATCAGTGGGCTAGACTAGGGAAGCCTTTTTCAAATGTTTTTCACTGGATTTAACATTGGGAGGGTATTCACATAAAATGTATTCCACTGTTTCTAAGTACGGATCATTTTGGGCTTGTGGTGTAGTGGTTAGTATGTCGGCTTAATATGTGGGAGTTAGAGGTTCGAATCCCAGAAACATTCAATTGTTTTTACACGGTCTTTGCCTCCGAGAGTAACTACATTGTCATGAAAAAAAAAGCTTTCTCATTTTTCATTCATGATCGGCAAAACTGTGTTATCTTCCATTTTTTCTCACAAGATATAGTTGAGAGAACTGAGCTAGACCACTAGACCACGTAGCTGTCCAAGCTATGCTATGTTTAACAGGAGGCTTTTAAGACATGGACTTGGAAGGTTAAAATCGAAATGAGAAGGGATAGAGTTAATCTTGCTAAGCATTAGGGTTAAAGGTTCGTCGAGACCATATGATTTACGATGAGCAGTAAAAACAAAAGGTGAGAAGATCAAACATTTCGAAAATTAGTGTTGATAGAGACACGGTCTCAAAAAAGAAGGAGCAGGCAGTATCGCCGGTAAGAAGACGGTGAATGAAAATGATATCAAACACATCGCTTCGGCCCCTAGGTGATGAAGATCAATGGCTGACAGACGTCTGCGGTAAGATGGAATAGCGAGAAAGATTTTATGGTTGTGAAGATCCCGAAGACCCGAAGGGCAAAGAGCAAAAAAAAACGACCTTGAACCGCTTGATAAGGGGCCCACACTTGCGATGCATACTCAAGGATGGCGTTTTCCTAAAACGTTTGTATTTGAAGATCAGACGGCACAGTAACTTTCTTTTTTTCACTTTTAAAACTTACAGTTTAGTGTATAGTGTTATCAGTTTCCCCCGTTCGCACTACATTGGCTTTATTGATAACTTTGGTAAGCACAGAGTGTGAATATTGAACAAAATTATCAATGACAATGTTGTCTGTACTTACAAAAAACCCCACTGCTTACAACGTAATGAAATAACAAGCTAAGGTGGTGTAAATGGGGTTCCAGTAGCGCCGAAACATTCACGAGTTTGACATAGTTATAAAATAAAAATTTTGTAACTTTTAATGCATTAAATATAGAAGTACGATTGGGAAGAAATCCCTGTGAGCTGTGAGAATGAATCCCTTATAAGAATGCAACATAAAGTAAAAGGCTCAACTGAATACACTCAGTCGCAAAAGTAAGGAATAAGGATACGTTAAATAAAATTCAAATAAATAAATAAATAGATAAATAGGGTGTCGCAATGAGCCTGTAACATAACGCTTCTCAAGGATCTACAATAGGCGTTTTTCTTTTTTAGTTCCGAACCGTGCACTGAACGGAGAACGAACAGCGTGAACGTGTTCTGAACTGAGCTATGTGAAGTTGGCTGCGCTCAGACTCTTGCTCTAGATGCCCCGTCATATTATTTCGAGCACGTAGAGTGCGCTCGCGTAGTGTTCTGAAGAAAAAAGAAAACCATTTTGAGCGTTCAGATGTCGCTGAACTGAAAAAGAAATACTCTTACGTTTTTGACGTTTCACTTCTCTGTTCGGAATTAAAAAAGAAAAACGCCTAATTTTATGCCAATACCGAACGACTACTGGGCATGCTAGCGGACAACACTTATGGTACCCGTTTTCGCACAAACGGGAATATGGCTGCTGTAGCCAAGAGTGTGAAACTCAACTCAATCTACGAACATCAACTCGCTATCGATGTCAGCAGCTCTACATTTCACACTCCAGCTTGAGGTGAACTCTGCAGATCTCAAATTGATCGTTATCAAAATCCGATGGACTCAGCAATCGACCATGCCTCGTTATCGCTTCGCAGTTTTGGCCCTAAAACAGCTGGAATTGGACATTGATTTTGGGCGAAAATTGTAATTTATAACGGGGTGGATTTTTATCTCAGCGGCTCCGTAAACAAACAATATTGCCTCATCTGGGGCTCAGAAAACTCGCACATTATTGTCGAAAGCAAATGTCTACAACAGAGTTCCAATTTGGTGAGGATTGTGGAGTGGTGGCATCATTAGACTACTTTTGTACGAAAATCAGGCAGTCAGCGGTGAGCCCTACAGAGACACATTAGCCCACTTTTGTTTGCTTAAATTGATGACAATGTTTTGGACAAGCTCTGGTTCATGCAGTCAGTGGTGAGCGCTATAGAGCCACGTATACCGACTTTTGTTTACTAAAATAGATGACAATGTTTTGGACGACCTCTGGTTCATGCAGGATTCCACACCATACCACACAGCCCATGCCACAATCGATCACATATTCCTAAATCGTGTTATCAGCCGTCTTGGCGATGGCAATTGGTCGCCCGGAGCTGAGACTTGGCTCTTATTGACTTATTTTTTTTGAAGGGCCGATGTTATGTCAACGACTTAAGTACTTAAAGCCAAAACCATCTAAGCTATCACAGCCCGAAACTATTAACAAGGTCTTGGAAAATTTGAGTAACAGAATGCGCTAATGCGCAACCAGTCAATATTGAACGCCGCACTTTGTGTTCCATAATTAATGGGAATGTTTGCTTTTACCAGTTAAGCGATAGCAAGTAAATGGAACACAATTCAATTTTACTCATTTTATTGCGTTTTTAAATAGAAACTTGTATTTAGCCCACTCTTCAAATGCACTTAAAATATCATTTGAAAAGGTTTCTAGTTGTCACTTATTTTTTGGGAAAATATTGACATTTCACTCCCTATCCACTCTTTTATCTATCACTTAGCCTTTTGATAATCTGGCTTTGGCTTAACGAAAAAAAAATCGAACCATATTATTCAGTTAAAACTTTTCTTGTGCCGAGTTAAATTGGTACTCTGCAGTCAGCTTTCTACCAATGAAATAAGCTCTAAAAAATTAATTAAATACTGCACAGAAGTATATCAAGCCTCCTCAACACTAGAAAATTCATAATATTCATAAATACAAAGCTACTCTTTTGTAGTAAAATATTTTTAACCATGCCTTAACTTTTCTTTCGATATCATATTAATCATATCATGACAAGTAGTGCTACAAAAAAGCCAAAAAACATAATATGAACCTATGTCAAAGACACAAATGGTAGCATTTTATTCTGGCACTTTCTATACCACGAATGTTGTGGTGGTAAACAAACACAAATGTTAAAAGACAAACATTTTTGTGAGTAGATAAGCCATGAAAAATGTATCCATAAACCTTGATTATGAGACTAAAATAACAAAATACAAAAACAAAAACTCCCCAAAAACAAAAACAGGTTTCATCTCAAGTCTCAACTGCCTCCCATACTTGTATTTGATCACCATTTGAATTTGCAAAAAAAGGGCATTGTTCTACTCTACAATCTCGGTGTTGCCTCCTCTCTCTAAAAACCTAATCAAATTAAACAACTCAACAGAAAAGAGATACATACGAGTGTTACCAGCCAAACCATGTGCTAATGTTTTCCTTTTCAGTCTTTACCTATGATCTAAAAATAGAGTACAAACATCCCCCGGTATTTTTCCACATGAAATTCTTCAAATATGTTAATTCTACAATCTCAAAAAACAATAACGAAGCATGATCTGATGATAACTGCAAGTACAGATGTACACTGATACTGAAACAAAATAAAAACTATACTAACCATACGTGTTCGTTGTCGCATAGGCATTCATTATTGCAGCAGCAAGATATTTACTGATTTTCGACAAACGCGTAGGGCAAGAATAGTTTCAAAAAAACAAAAACATTAAAAACTTAAACTAAAATTGTATACTTAAACAAATTTCGATTTTTCCTTTTTTTTTTATAAAAATAAAATACAAGTTTATGGCAAAATAGTTATAAATATCAACAATTAAGTCTATGTTATATGGAAATTATTATTATCTACGCAACTACAAACAAAAATGCAATCATTTAATTTCTTTGTGTTAACTAGAACCGAATGGCTAACAAATCACAGATTTCTTCACGTATTTTTTGTTTTTAATTTTTTTTTTTTTTAGAAATGTAGATCGATCTGCTTTATTTATTTTTATTTAAATTAAGTCCTGTTGTACCTGTTTTAAATTTAGTTTTTGAGAGAGTTTTACAAGTCTATGAAAGTTGCATATTATTTTAAAAAAGATACATATACGTATTTATATAACATTAAATAAAAATAAAATGAGAAACAAATATTCTTAAGGTTCTTCTGTAGAAGCAAAAAAAGTGATAAAATAATAAAAAGAAGAAGAAAAAACAAAAAACGGTTTAATGTTTAATTCAGCAAATTAACGAGACACGCTTGCTGCTGCAATTGTAGTTGAGGCTGCTGGGTTTAACGTCTCTTCACCAATTTTTGTGAGTTGAACACAATTTCACGGTTCCATGTGTAACGATATCCACAGTGAGGTATCATGCTCACGGTTGAGCTTTCTAGATGCAATTTATTTTTTCATGTAACACCAGAGCCACCAGGATTTGCAACTATGGGAAATGTTTTTTGCTTTTTTTTTTTTGTATGTAATTTGATTTCCCCTAAGGAATCACTTTCGCGCCTTCACAGGAGATTTCATGTACAAATTTGAAATATCATTTGATGTTTTAATGGTTTAATGTTATAATCCAGATTTGAGGCAAAAGATCGAATGTGGAAGAAGAAAATCTTTGGAACCGATAACGAAACTAGAAGTTCATTTATTGAAAAGAAGAAAAAAAATAGAAATCAAAAAACGAATTAATGCGTCGTTTGTATATCACGGCCGATTGAAAGTTTAAAACTGTTTTGCTTCATACAAGTTTTCCGCTCTTCAGGTTGAGATTTTAAAATGTTAATTAAATTGTTGTTCGGTAGTATCGCTGCCGCTGGTAGGTGGTGGTGGTGTGTTAGTGTTGGTTTTGTATTCAATTCATTAGTGTTGCCACTTGAGTTGTATATTAATTTAATAGATTCAGGTAGGGTTTGATGTTGTTACTCTCGTTTGGTTCCTTTCTTATCAGGTTAAACAAGTTTTTTTTTTTTGTGGGCTCGTACCTGTTTAATTAAACACTTTAGCTCGATAATGTTAATTTGTGTTAAATTGTATTTCGGTTAAAATAGGTTGGCTGATATAACCAACTTTCAACGGGCATCAATTACAAGACGAAAAAGTGTAAGTGCAGAAGCGCTGGTTAAAATTTTGCATTTCATGTAAAAAAGTAGGGAAATTAGTGTTTCCCTGTTTCAAAACTCAGAATTGAGAGAATTTTGAAAGGATATTAAAACTCAAGTGGGGGAGTCATTTCCCATATGCCTCAGTGTGATTCATACTTTAGGACTTTTAAGGACTTTACGAAGAAACGATGTGAGCTTCACTGTTCGCTTTTCTCTTATACGTTGCAATCTTCACAATGATTGGACACAGCTATCACTTATCATTTTACACTTTCGTGAATAACTTCTGAATAAATTATGTTAAATATTCTCTGTGCATACATCCTTCTTCTAATGTCTCAAAATTCCCTTTCCCAGAAGAGTTGCGATATTCCTCAAAACTCATGTCTGAAAATGAGGAAAATCATCCGTTCCCTTTCGTCGGTTAACTTTATTTCCACGTATGTAATCAGTTACTCTGAACTGAAAATTTTGAGGTCGATCGGTGACACGAAAAAGTGACACCAAGAAATGACAGATATTATCATAAATATGATACGGCCTACGAGAGAATGAGATAAAATATAAATATGCAATGTTTCCTGTAGTCTTCTTCTTTTCTTTCTTCTGAAGTTTTACTTTTGCAGTGCTTGAATCGCACCTTGCACCACAAATTTCTGATGTTAAGAATGCTTTTTTTTTTGCTTCTGAACAAAAGGTCAAGGTACATCTTACAAGGAATTCAAATCAAATTCATCTGGCCTTGAATGCCGACGGTTATCGTTCAGTCATTTATATCGTCGACTGTATCGTCAAAAAATTCTTTCATAGTCTTCTTGATTGCTACGAAATCCAGACCCTGTTCTGCAAAGCATATAACCGAGATCCCTTTTGCAATTTTTTAACTTAGACATTTCTTTCATCACTACGACGAGTAAACGTCAAAAACGATTTTGCGCAAAAGTTTTTAATAAGGTTCAATGCTTTCGTTTCCTAGAACATAGAATTGCGTGTGTGTTGTTTTTTTACTAAGATCCCCTCCACATTTGTCGATGTGGCATAGTTTTTATCAGTTTTCTTGGTGCTAATTTTGCAACCGTAGCTCCTACATTTAGGAGTCTAATTTCTTGTACACATACAAAAATATCTTTTATATCTGCGATTTGAAACAGCGGCTGTTCGAATGAACCCAGTACGCTGTTAGTCCAACCGGGTGTAGACTTTTAACAACTATAACTCTTGAATTGTAAATTTTACACTGAAATGAAGTGTTAAAAAGAAGATCATCATGTTTTCTATTGAACAGTGTTTTAACTATTTTTTTTTGTAGAGTTGACAGTTATAGAGACATTTGATGAAAACAATTTTTCTAAATGGCAGTTTGGTCACACAAACCATTTTTTACTATATATTTTTTTTCTCTCGACTCGCGTATTTTGGCCATGGTTTTTTTTTCTGACGAAGAAGTGTCAAATTTGGCGATTATGTCGCTTCCTGTTGAAATAAGCCACCACAAAATGAAACTTTAGATGTACTGGGCTTCAGATGTTATGTTAGTGGCAAAATAACAACTAAAGTTGCCAGAAATAAAAAGTTGAAATTACAAGTATCCATTTTTGAAAAAAGAAGCAACGTTAATCAAAGAGAGCCCATATATTGCTAGGGGTTTCAAAGGGACACTACCAACAAGTCATTGATGACACTGAATCAGTGACGTAAGAAAAAAGCGGTTTTCAAAGCATGGCCAAAGTCAGCCTCAAATAATAGAGATGAAAAATCTCGCCTCGAAATGGAATACAAAAGCTGTAAGAAAGAAGCGAAAAAAAGATTGCTTAAATCCAAACAAAGAGCACGAGGAGCATCTATCGGAAGGTGCAAGAAATGTGTGCTCCAGCTGCTGATTCAGAACCAAGCTATTCAAGTAATAAAACGAAACAACATCTCTAAATATCCGCTCAAAGGAGGAGAATCTTTCGCAGGTGGCGAAAATATTGTGGTGGCCTGTTTAACGCACATTTTCTTCGAAAGCACTTTCTAGAACCTGGACCAAACTTAGCAGCAACCAGCAACACCCGACATCGCAGTCGAAGTTAAGAACTCAAAAAAAAAAAATGTGATCGTCCACACGAGTTACTATATGAGTTTTGAAAAAATATAGGATTCCATTTAAATCCGATGTTTCTCACAATTACCATCTCCATTCTTCAATGGACTATATCCTACATACCTGCAATGGGTAAAAGTTTTAAGAAGTACTTGGTACACTCCGGAGTCCGGACATTAATTGGAATAGAAATGTGATTTCCAAGTATGAACTCAGACATGAAACAATCCAAAACCGCGAGGCTTGACGGAGCTTTCTGAAGTCATACCCCACTAGTGTAAAGCTGTTTAGTGGGGGAGCTGTAATGCTCGTAACGTAGAAAAAAGAAGCAGAGGAATATGGTTGATGAATTTAATAAAAGAAATTATTTTTTACTTAAAAATGACTATTCATCACTGAATTCAAAATAGTAAAGGGTTTTCCAATAGGTATGATATGATTTTGCAGAGGCGTTTCGGCCATTTGTAGTATGTCAAAATCTGTCATTTGTTTTTTATTGCATTCAGAAATGTTTACAATTTCACTATTCGACCACCGTAAACTTCGTGAGTTTTCTGATTTTGCCTTGGAACAACTTGAAACCGATACCGATTTTTTAAGAAAATCATCTTTTCCAATTAGGTTTACTTTCACTTGACTGCTGTGGTAAATAAACGAAACTGTCGATGAAAATCCAAAAAATATTCATGAAAAACCATTACATTCATCTTGACAGTTTGGTGTGGTTTTTGGGCTGGTGGAATCATCTGTCCGTACTTCTTTCAAAATGAAACTGGTAACACCATTACTGTCAATGGAGAGCGGTATAGATCGATGATATCCAACTTTTTATGGGCGAAATTGGAAGAAATTGATTTTGACAACATTTGGTTTCAACAAGACTGGGCTACGTGTCACACAGCAAATGCAACAATTGAATTATTGCGAGAAAAATTTAGAGGTTCGATTATTTCAAGAAATGGTGATATTGAATGGCCTCCAAGAAGTCGTGATTTAACACCATTAGACTACTTCTTGTGGGGTTTTTTGAAGCCATTGGTCTTTCAAAATAAATCCGATTCTCTTCAAGCCTTACAAGTCCATATTGAACGTGCCATTCATGATAAACGACTTGATTAAGTGGAAAAAATTGCTCGAAAATTGGTTTCATCGAATTTGTTGCTGCAGAGAAGTCGTGGTGGCCATTTGAATGAACTTTTATTTAAAACTAAATTGTATTGATTGAACTGCAAATTAAAAAAAAAATTTTGAATTTCCTTTACAAAAAGTGTGTTTTTTTCAAAAATGAATTCATATCACTCTTATTGGAAAACCCTTTATAAGAACGAGAATAAACAAATATTTTCTGTTATTTCTACGTGAACGTTGGCTTTTGGTTGCTCCTGTTTTCGCCACTCGAATAAATCTAAACCGAATCTAACAAATATGGATCAGCTAAGAACACTTCAAATCGAATTCCAGAGTACACTAAGTTGCTGTTAAGCCTCGTGAACTTTTAATGCATCGCTCCTCAGTTCAAAATCAAATATGTATTCCAAAAATGGATTATCAATCCTTGAAAGAGTAATAAAATACACAAAGAAGGAAAGAAGGCGTACAAAAGTGAACAATAATAATTAAATTTAAAAACAGATTTATGGCTTTCATTTTTATGCTTCGTGGCCTTTTGTAAGTTATACATCAATACAAATTTATATGAATGAATAATCAGATGATGTTTCAACAAACAAATACTTAATTTTAAAGCTTTACTTTACTTTATTATGAATGAAATGATTTTCACAACTTCAATATTTTGTTTTGTACGTTGGGTTTTTGAACTTGCTACTCATCTTTGGGGTAAGCCAATCCAAATCATTTGGAAAACATTAACAAACACTTTGCTAAAGACTAAAGAGGATGAAAATACTCGAATAATCCCAACAAAAATTTTAATGATCGACATAAAAAACAAAAGTCTTATACTCCTTCGTCACCAAAAATTAATAATTGTTGTGCGTACCAAGGTCAAGCCAGGGCTTATTGAATTTTTCTGAACCCATTACAATTTGATGACGGCCACGAACGACTGGAAAGGACTTTCATGATAGTATTTCATTCGGAGGACTTGCCAGCGATAGAATGATTACAAAATTCACTAAAAATCAACATTATTTTATCTCTTGCAAAACTAACTTTTAAAGAGAATTTCAAAATGTTTCTTACGAAACTTGGAACTGCAAGCTTAAAAATAACAAAACTAAAAATAGACAAACTCATTAAAAGTGGGAGCACTGCTTTGCTCAGATTATTGTCATCAAGTTATTGGGTGTTGTTGTTAAAAATATTCAATTCAATCGCTGAAGAGTGTGTGTTGTGTGTTGTTAAATGAACAAAACGATTGGTTGCTGCTTGAGAGATTCAAGTGATCATGATCACAGAATCACGGGGAGAAAAAAAAATTTTTTTCGCTGTTAAAGTAGAAACAACGACCAGAGATATCTGGCTAGTTGTTATTGTTGGTATTGTTAAATGATTATCAAACGTGAACACTCTGATGGGTGGTGTTTGCCGTCACAACCTGAATTCGGAATTCAACATATTTATATAAATGTACGTCTCATTATACTTGTCTTTTGTTGTTGTTGTTTTTTGTTATTTTATTAGTTTTGCTCTGTTTATTTGTTTCTTCTGTCTTTTGTCCTCTTTATTTTATTTCTTATCACACAATAAGAGTGACAGCGTGTAAAAGATTCTAATTTAGATCACATAATATACAAAGCTAAAGGCAGTAGCTAAGCTAGGTAGCAACAGTGAGGAACAAATTGTAATTAAAATGCAGGAAATTCACTGTATGTATGTATATTTTACAATGCCGCTAATATATCTCAAATGTATGTACTAGTTTGTCTGGATTGTCAGTAATTTATTGATTATACTTTGCATGCAAAGCTAGTTAACGCCCTTGATTCGTTTGCAATTCTAAGCAAAAAAAGCGAAAAAACTTAGATTAATATACTCAAAAATACCTTGAACCTCTCACTCTCTCTATCACTCAATCATGACGAGTTAAGATGTATGTAGAGACTTCGAGAATATTACTTTTCTATATATGGCATTTGACATATTTTTATTATTCATTTTTAAAGTGTCAATATTTTTCTCAGTTGACATTTATCTTTATTTATCATTGGCATCATGCGAATTCTAGACATTTACTAAAAAAAACCTCTCAAGTTCGTGGTCATTTGTAGCAAACATGACAGAGGCCAATTGATGATTTTCAACGTTGAGCGATATCGTGCTAGAACTCTTTTTGGCTGAGGATGAATAAATGTCTAACAAGATTGCTACTAGCTGCGAAAAATTCTTCACATTCAATGATACAAAGGTGCATACATATATTGTGCCCGTGGTTGGTTAAGTATCTACCTTCTGTTTGGGAGGTTCGACGTTCGAATCCCAGAAACCTAAAGGAAACAAATATTTTTTCCACGAGTTTTTCCATTTCAGGCATTGAAAAGCACTTTCTCGATTATCCGTTCGGAATCGGCAAAAAGTTGAAAGTCACTTCCATTCACTCATAAGGTATGTTTGAGAGTAATGCGGACAAGCGCTAGGTTCCCCGCTCTATTGAGCCACCCTAATTAAATGCAAATAAAGATAATTGTTGTTCTTTCAATTTTATGCAAGTTCGACAGTTATTTAGTTTAAGTTCTTGAGGACATAATCGAAATTAGTTTCATTTTCGAATTTTAATCAAAGCTGTTTTGATTCGAAAGCGATGAGGAAAGAAGAGTAAAAATCCTGCTACAAATAAACGACATCATCAATTTATTGACCTCAGGCATGGACCAATCCAAAACTAGAAAGATATTCAATGCTTCTTGAATTCAGCATGGCGAATCGCACTGCCACATACCTATCCGTAAACATGACAAAAAGTTGGAGAGTTTTAATTCGTTCGTGATCTCCGTAACGTCGTTAGATAAGTTAGAAGAAGAATCGAACCTCTTTAAGTCCGATTCAATTAAAAACTCTTATCTTGAAGTAATAATACGAGACCTTAAAGCTTACACCAGGGGTAAATTTTTAAAACTTCGTTCAGCAACATGCTCATGCACTGATTATTGAAACGAGTAGCCAAAGCTGAGCATTTTAATGTTTCGATTTGGCGGAACAAGATGTGAATGGCAACCCGATTTTCTCCGACATCACCGATACCTCACATGTCACAACCCTAAAGACAAGGCAAAGCTTTCCACTGAATACTCAAACTTTGATTTGTTTCTCTAACCAGGCCACAAGCCACAACGTGATTCATCTTGAGGTACTGGAAGGTCCAAAAAATTTGTTTGTCTAAATTTTAGGTATTAAATGCCAACTGAGGTGGTGATCTTAATGAGTTTAAATGATTCGCCGCTTTTCCGACTACTAACTAGACAAACGCTGATTCAAGACGCGATAAAGACAGACATCTTTCTT
Organism: Melanostoma mellinum; assembly: GCA_914767635.1. Classification (NCBI taxonomy): domain Eukaryota; kingdom Metazoa; phylum Arthropoda; class Insecta; order Diptera; family Syrphidae; genus Melanostoma; species Melanostoma mellinum. The sequence continues at coordinate 47,262,344 of OU612060.1, read as the reverse complement.
TCGACACAAACCGTACAGTCTTTCAACGTCGAAGCAAATTTTCGATTCCAGAGGTGAGTAAAACCGTTTTAGTAAAATGACAACGATGATTGTGGGTCGATTTGCATATGACGATTTTACTAGTACAAGCGAGAGAACAGCCATTTTAAAGAAAAGTGTGAGCTACAAAAGCAACAGTCCTTTCCTTATTTGCATACTAAACTGAATGAGTCTTAAATTTAGATTTAGATTTGGTTTCATCACATCAGTCGTCGCGTCGACGTGATAAGTGTAAAATGAATGCAACCCTGTCCAAAAGGTCACCAAAATTTTCAGACAAACTTCACTTCTTAGAAACGAAAAATGATCCTGAGAACAACGTCATGATAAAGGATCAATGAAGGGCTAACAGTCTGGTGAACAAGGGAAAGCCAACACAACCCAGATCACTATTCCATAACACTTGGCAATAGAAGGGATGACGTACATAAAATCCAACAAGATCTGTCTTCGGTTGGCTTTACACATGGAACAATCTAGAACTGAGAGACATACTGATGCTCTTTGATGGCCATGCAGCGTAGAATCACGGATCTGTATGACCCCTTCGAGATTACGATGGCCGTAACAACGAACGAAGAAGAAGAAGAAGACGTACAGGCGACTTGAAGATCAACTGAAAATATTATCAGTTCTCTCAGTGCGCTCAGCGTCTTGCCCGCATAGTCAGAGTTCATTTCTCTTTTCAAAAACTCCATCAGGTTAGCCCAACTTCATAATCTTGGGATCGAAGTATTTAGTCAGTAATCAAATATTTTTCCTCGACAATTGGCCTACAAGTAGCAAAGGAATGTTAACGACCCAAAGCAACGGAGTCAAGATTTTCGTCTTGTTAAGAGAACAGCTTCGCGCTCGAGAGGGTAGAGGGAAACATATTTCAAGTAAACCAGTGGTCGGCCGCATTTAAGGACACCTGCTATTTCGAGTATTCAACTGCAAGTCTGGATCAAGAGAAAGTGCAGCCCTTTAATACTGTGCGTAGATATTTGATCTATTTATCGCGCCAAGTAGATATTCACCATAACAGCCCTCACTAATGTCTCGTTTCAATTGTACAGCATGTTCTCTTGCTCTGAGGCATATATCGTTTCCTTGTGCAAAACAATTTAAAGCGAATTGAAATTGATGTACCACTCGTTTGGATATTAAAATATCCTCTTAGTGAACAATATAAAACCTCCTTATCGACACGTGCCACACGTGCCACAATACCAATATGTATTTCCAAAAATGGAACAAAACCACAACAAATGACCCAAAGGCGTAAGAACAATCTTAAACACAAGGTTCATAACTTAGTTGATTGTACAAAATAACAATGCAACGGCAAGTGCAGTAAGGAGCACTGACCCTCTCTTCGATCAAGAGACAAAAGAAAAACAAAGATCTGAACAAAACAGATTACAAGTCAATAAGCACACTATGGGTGGGTATATGACGACTGATGCTGTTGTTGCCTGAAATCGCATCCAAAACGCATAAACAACATTTGCCTCTCGCAAACAGAAATATACGTATATACAAAAACAACATATGTAAGCAAATGTGTAATAAATTTGTTATTTTTCATTTTTACCTTTGGGTTTTATGTCTGTCTCTGTCTGAGGTTTTCAATCTGCCAATCTTAAAAATATTAACTTTCATTCGATTGCATACATAGTATACATCTATACCTGCATCATCAAAATATCTGTGAAAATGGAGGCAAATTCATACATAAATTGCAGCAGGTCATGCTCTTGACAATCGCATCATTGCCCATAAAAGTAAAACAAAATATAAATTTTAATCGAACCAGAAGTGCAAATGAATGATAAGAAGATCAGAAGATCTCAAGCATAACAGGCCTTCATAAGAAAGGTAACATCAAGTCTAATCTATTTGACTAAATAATAAACAAAACGAGCACATCATAGCAACTGAGCTGATTTTCATATCGACAGATTCAAATTAGCTTTGTTTTTAATAACACACACTCAATAACCGGTTAAGCCGCTTTGCTTTATATATTTTAGTCTTTACACCACAGTTGATTGAGAAAGTCACGAAACAGTTTCAATTTAAACAGAAAAGGTGTTTTGATATCAACACGAGGGTGTGTCTTAATTTTTTGAAATATTATTGTCCCAATCTAGAGAGAAAATGTATTAACTTTTATTTTACAATGATAACTCCAAGAAAGCTTTCATTGCATTGCTCTCATATTATTTTAAAGCAGGAGGAAATCACGAAGAGGTAATTTTTTAATGCTATCAGCTGAAATATCTTTTTGATATCGCTCATGGCTAAAGTAAGAGTAAGAGGGGTCCAAGATGACTGCCTTATTGATGAACCAAAAAAATATTTGAAATGAAAAAACAGAACAAAAACGGACACTATACTGACGGTTGTCCAGACACGAGGAGCTTCATTTCAAAATGTACCGAAGGCAAGAAAAGAAAAAATTACAAAGAATTAAGTTATGCGCGCTTATGTTGAAGCTCTGTAGTGACAACGACTATTTCATTACTATGGTGGTACTTTCACATACAAAATCCGTGCTACTTATCAGGGATTTGCATTCAAAAGAAGGTGTTTTATATAAATTTCACTGTTGACGACCCAAGCAAACGAAAAAACGACAAAGGCCTGCGGATCTATTCTTGGAACGTTAAATCCCTTAACAGGTCTACTAAAGAATTAGCGGAGGTCGTAGACCATAGACAGCTGCACGCCCACCAAATGCAATTAAATGTTGTTCCAAGCAAAAAGGGGAAAAGCTAGCGATATCTATTAAGATGACTAACCGCTACAGAAAACAGAAACAACTCTTATTTGGATACGAATTGATGTCATTGAGTGTTGGAGACACACTTAGGAAAAAGTCATCAGCAATAATCAGGTTAGCGAACTCATTACGATCAACTGCATCACGGCTGAATTCGACAACATAAGCCTGACATGGGCCCAAACCCCTATATAAGAGTAAGATGATGACGTCGAAACATGACTAAAGCACTAGACTTGAAAATCATTATTGGTGGTTTTAATCCACGACTAGTGAAGAAGGATGTCTTTAGAAACACTATCGCCAAGTATAAACTGACGACAAAAGCTCCGAAAAAAGACTGCGACTAAATCTAGTTGCAAATAAGCAGACGCTTCCCTCCAAAACAAAACAATCTGCCATCAACATCTGCCAATAATGCCGTTTCAATGGACTGGGAGAAATTAAGAAATCGAGAAATAAAACTCTTTCTCTTGAGGCGACCTGAAGCTTGGTCTTTATCTAAAGCGGATTGTTCCGGGTTATCCTTGGTCTCGCTCTTGAACGAAAAGTTGTATGAGCATAGCTAAAAGAGTACGCATCGCCACACTGCGATGTCTACATACACTTCACTAAAGTGAACCCTTCGGCTCAACGAGTTTTCTTTGTAATGAAAACGCGAAGGAAGCCTGTTATACAAATAACTCAAATGAAAAATTTTTGTGATGAAAAGTGTGTAACAGAAACTATCCCTATTTCTTATTTCTACCAAGCATTATTTGATGCCGGCTTATAAAACAAAAATTGGCTCAGTCGGAGCCCTTCATCCCCTCACAAGGTAGGGTTGTGAGAAATGCGCAAGGCCCTGGAGCTCTGTTGGGCCACCCTATTTATTTATTTTATTTATTTAGCTAAGACTGACAAAAGAAGGTAAAGGCAAACGATATTAGATTCGCTTACTCGCTTATGTTAAACCAAGCCAATATACATGATCAACAAAAACATAGCCAAAATAAAGACTAGCTCCGCTCAAAAGAAATTCGTTCACTTTTAAGCGCATGCTTAAATTCAGTCATTCAGTCGCTCTAAGCATGTGCGAGTTGTGAAAATTTGTTGCAAAATAAGAGGCATAGTTTGTTTACTTGAGAGAGCTGTTGCCAGTTGCCACGAAAATAGGAACAACGAATGAGAGTGAACATAGAAAATCAAATTTATCAAAAACGCAATATCATACAACGTACAGACATGATTGCGAAAATAAAAAAACAAAGGCAGACCGAAACACTACTTGTACAAGCAAATGCAACGAAATCTATATTGCCTTGGCCTCAGACATTATAACACCCCGAAAATGCCTACTTTCTGAGGTCAACACCGCGTAACCCAATAGTATGAAGCAGATATGTGGACGAAAGATTCCTTTGAGATGGCGATACTCGTAGTACCGAAGAAGAAGTGAATCTAAGAAAAAAAAAGAAGCACTCCGGGAGTGCCGACAGAAGTGAAAACAGAATTGAATTTTCAGTAAATATTTTAATTGCAGAAGCGTCTTCAGACTAAATAAATAAATTTTTATATAAAAACTGTCGTATTACACTTGAACACGTATTCGGTGAATTATAAACGCCTACTGTTATAACTTGCTGTCCATTTCCAGAGTGGCAACGACAAACACACAAATCGCCGATATCAAAAACTAGTGTACCTCGTATGCAAATCCATATAATTTGAGCAAAATATTTTTAACGATAGTGTCTACAGATCTCGTAACTGCGCTCGTAAACTTTGACAATGAAATGAAAAAAAAGGACAATGCATTAAGTTTAGAAACGAAATTAATTAATATTTGAGTAATGGTTTTCAAACTATTTTCATGCAACCATTTCAACTCCATCGATAAATCATCGCGACGAGTTGTTGATCTCTTTTAATTTGTTGTAAAGTTCGAATCATCGACCAGTGCGTCTCCTACTCTACCATGAAATTTCCAGCTTCACTCGTCCACTTCATTGTAATGATAGTAAAATATTTGGTGCTTTTTATTTTTTCTGCGTTGCATAAATTTTTCTCTGTCCTTCAATTCCTTTCTTTCTTCTCTGAATTTCTCCGAGTCGGTAATATGACTAGGTAATGTTGCTATTACATTCTTTTAAGTCATTTAGCAGCGTCGAATTTAAGATGTTTCTTGGTTCAATGGTCGAGTCGTTGGCTATCAAACTCAGGGTCTCAGGTTCGAAACCCAGCCGTGGCGACAATTTTTATTTATGTTTTCACTTTAAAAAAATAAAAAAATGTAAGTCATGGCTGGGAATCGAACCTGAGACGCTGGGCTATGACGAATTTACATACGAAATACGATGAGCCAAAAAATGGTGTCGGTCGCGAATTCATTGCTTTACCCCCTCCCAAAAGTGCCAAACGCGCCTAAAGAAGTTTTCACTTCAAAAATTGTTTAAAATTGTTTGTTTATGTTTACTAAAGAGAACGTTTTGTATTGCCATACTGAAAATGTTATTTATGCCCTCACAGGTTCATTATGGCTATTCGCGTTGTTTTTGGAAACTTGATGGAGCATTTATTTCGGATATATCAGAAGACTGTTGGACCTTAAGATCTCCAAATACATTTACATTTACAGCTAAACATTTCTATATTCCAAAATGCATGATAAACATTCTTGCTGAACCATAAAAAGGACAAATAGTGAACTTCTTCCAATCTTCAAGTTAGAAGGCCCTTTATTCTTAGAAATAAACTATATGGGGACAATAAATCATATCTCCAAGCATAATAAAAATAAATTTCTTCAAGAACATTGATCATTACCAGTACAACGCATTTTATAATTTTATAATTCTCACTTCTAAATGAAAGTACACGCCTAACACACATCTATTTGATTTGTTAAATCGATAAGCTAAATGTACAATACAAAAAAAAAAAAATTTCAATTTAATTTAATGACCTCTGACATCTAGACAGGAAATAAACAACATCGTTCATATTTGCATTCGGAACTGCATCGTGAACATTAAGCAGATTTACTAGTTTTGATCCGTTTTTCCTTTCCATAGCCTTCCAACTTCACTGCAGCATACACTACAAAGATCGATGTCTACAAATTTGAATGTCAAACACCTGCTTTTTTGGCTCTTGGTTAATTGTGAAACCCGTGGGCAAGTCACAGCTGGAGAAATAGAATTTGATTTATGATGCAAGTTGGTTGTAATCTTATTTATACAGTTAAGCTTAATTATAATCTTACAATCAATTGTGCATTAGCACTCCCACCGGTAACCACATTTCTGTCAATCAATTTAGCAAGGCTTTCCCGCTACAAAAAAACATACGTACACACACATTGTACTTTACACAGCACTACATAACATTGAAGTTTTCAAACTGATAGCAGGTTTTTGCCTCTGTACTTCACTTTAAAAAAAAATAAATAAGAGAAGTAATATTTACTAAGTAGTTCAGAACATTTTCAAAGCCATAAAATATTCAAATTAATTTGCATTCTTTTTATCAACAGTTTCATGGCTAACATGTATGCACTGGTCTGCAAAATCTGGAGTGGCCAGCTAAAACGATCAATGTTCGTAAATAAATAGCCTTCAAACAGCCTGCAATGGCAATGGATGCAAGTTTTGCGATTTGAAATTGTTATAAAACGGCACTTATAAGGCACTTTGTAAAACAAAAAATATTAAAGCAAGGCCCAATGTTCCACCTGGTTAACGCCAACTACAGTTTCTCCTTACCACTTTTTTCCTTGTTTTGAAAAACATATACATGATTCGAAGAAAGACAGAAAGAGAGAGAGAGAGAACTGCCTTCACAAAACGCTGTATAAGCCGTATCACGCTCCAAAAGCGTGGACATTGTTTGATTTGGTTTGATAGGAAATTTAATTTTTATTAACTCAAGGTTACTACATACTTTTTTTAGTAAAAAAGTTAATAATTTTTATAAGAAAAGTGTTTTATGTTTGAATAGAGTGTGTTTAGATGTTTGTACAGAATAAGAAAACAGACAAAAACCACAAATAGGAAATTAATAAAGAAAGTGGCGTATCAAAGCTGTGGAAACATCGGGGTCTAAATTTCAAAAGCTGCAACATCAATACAAAATAAGTAGGGCGACAAAAAATAATACACTGATCTTTTAATAAGAAATTTCATTTCGAATACTTTTTGACTGGCAGCGTCATTAGACCTTACCTTTTCGAAAACCAGGCTGAAGAAATTGTTACGCCGAATGGATTGAGTTATCGAACGATGAATAATGATTGTGTATGCCCGGAGTCGGAAAATATGGATGTGGACAACATTTATTTTCAACAAGACGACGCTAAATGAAGCACAAGCTGGGATACAATAGCTTTTGGGTGCAAATTTTCCCTAAACGGTGTGTTTTATCGAAGAAGCGATCACAATTGCCTTCCGAGATTTTGTTATTTAACAACTTAAGACATTTTTCTTTACGGCTACGTGAAAGACAAGGTTCATGGTAAAATCCCAAGGTCGGTTCAAGACCTGAAAGATGGAGTTCGCAAATTTATAGAGGACATACAGCCGCGAATGTGCGAATTGATAATGGCCGTTTGGCTATTTTTTCGTTTGTACAATACAATGAAGTGTGGTACCCGTTACGTGATGGTTAGCATGTCCGCTTGTTTCCTCCTAGAGGTTCATAATTCGAATCCAAACAGTAGCAAAAATGTTTTTCCACGGGTATCGCCTTTCGCAAAGAATGGGCATTGGGCAAGTCCTTCGATAGTAAATGAAAACCATGAAAACCATGAAAACCGCTTTCTCGATTAGCCGTTCGGAACCGGCCAAAAATTGTATGTCCCCACCATTCCCGCACAAAGCAATGGTTGTGAGAAATGCGCTAGTCCCTAGGGCTCCTCGCTTTGTTTATTTATTTTACTTTAATACATTGAAGCAGACAATCGATGATTTACCTATAAAATATTGGTTTTTTTTTTTTTAATTTAAATGACAAATTTGCATGCAAATCTAAGTTTTTACTTAGACTGATAAATTTCTAAATATTTAGGTAGTATTGTTCAGTTAAATGATTTTGGCTGGTTTTCTTTACTGCAAGTTGACCCTCAACTTCACGAATCTAGTTTTCATTTTCAGAAGAATTAAATTTGTCAGGTGACTATTAAGCTGAGCATCCACGATCACTCATGAACGACACTTCTGGCTTATCCACTACCTGAAAGGAGGTAAATGGGGCGGATTTTCGAAATGACACCGATAAATTACTGGCCTCAAATAATTTTAAGTCGCCTCTATGAAAACGGCACTGCCATTTTCATTCTTTCTAAGTGCCACAAACTAAAGAAGATTAAGAGTTTTTTAAACAAGCACATTTTCATTGGTTAGAGCAATTGGACACTCTTATGGCGTTGGGAGAAGTTCTTTTGTCGGCTTAGCCATAAAAATTTAATGCAATATCAGTACGATATATGTAAGTGATCATCGTGGTTCATTATGCTGTTCTGCATAACAATGCTTTTGAAAAAAAAAATAAAGCATTTAATAATTTCCAGAACGCAGCAGTAAAAAGAGCAGTTGTATATCTCAATACTGATACCACCCCTATGATAAAGGTAAAGAAACTCAGATCTAGGAGACGAACATAAAATTATCTAGAGGCTTCAAGGAGCATTTTTTGCACCACCTCTCTCTTAGTACATCTTTCTAACGACATTCTTAAAAAGCCTAAAAATAGTGGTGGTCAAAATAGCAGCAAATGCTGACGACTTTGTAGATAAGTCTGGCAAAAGGAAAAATCCTCTCCATACCATACAAATACCGGCCTATTGTACTACCATAAAGCAACCTCCTATTTGTTATAGCTTTGGAGTTGTTCGTAGAAAAGCGAAAAAGACGCTGTTATGATAAGGAACCTAAGTTACCAGCTCTCACCATGCCTCCGCCGCGCCGTGTATATGTAGCCTGATACCATAAAATGCAGGACATTCACAGAGAAAATGCTCCGCGGTGTCTTCATCTTCTCTACAAGATTCACAGAGTGTGGTATCACTTAAGCGTAACACGTTTAAATGCTTTGCAAAAGAGAAGTGCATACGTGGCTATGACAATAAGCTTTCTGCGTTCTTTTTTTCTACGAGATAGCAAAAATGTTGCAGACTTCTTATTAAAGTTGGGGAGTATACGTTTGGTCTGGAGGCATGCCATCTACGATTGTTCTCTTGACAGATCCAATCGCTGAAAAAGCTGCCTGAGAACCTTGCTTCGCAAGTTCATCGGCGATCTCATTTCCAATTATTCCGTGATGGCCTGTAACGAAACTCAAAGAATTTAGTCTTCCACCTGCATGCAGAGAGCTCTTGCATTCCTGGATCACTTTTGAATTAAATAGATAGTTGCCTTAAGCACAGCTTGGCTGTCGCTGCTTATAGACATTTGGATAGTAAACGCCTCCGCTTGGAAGACGGATGCGTATAAGCAAAAAGAGGCGTGGAGTCGTATGTCATCGCTCTCCACAAACGCACTATCGCCAGATCCATCATCGGTTTTGGAACAATCAGTGAAAATTCGATAAAAATCCTTTCCTGGTTCCAATTCAAGAGTGGACCAGTTCACTCTTAGCAGTCAAATAACATTATTATTATCATTGGTTAGAACCTAGACGAAAAATTGTGGTCCAGCGGTCCATTCCCAAAAGACAGAATTAAACGTGGCCCAACTTTACACTGATTAGTTATTTTTGATACAATAAAATAAACTGTTTAGTGAAATTAAATTTAGTAAGAAGCGACAGAAAAAAGCTACCAATCGTAAGACAATGAACAGGATACCAAAAAATGTCATTCATTGGCATTACTGGGGTTAAAAGAACGAACCCTACAGTGGTACTGGAAGCTATACTTCATTATAAGCTTTTTGACATTATTATTAGTTTTTTGACAAATAATTTAATTTAATTTAATTTATAAATCTCACTGACGATGGAAGCATTGCTTCTGAAATGTACATCTGAGGAAATATAAAAAGTGTTTTAATTGTAAAAAACTTTACTAATCTTTCCATTTATTAGATTAAAAAACACGTGGATTTATCTCAACTGAAAAACTGATGGAAATAAAGTCTAATAAGCTATGTGAAGATTCTTCAGAAATATTAATGCGATGAAGTTTGCTAACTTTCGAAAAAACCGCATTTCTCGGTAGGGAAGAATGGAAGTCCCAACGATCAAGAATAAAAACTAATCTAGTTTGTAGAACTTGAATGAACAGCAATTTTATTGAGAGTGAAAAATAATAGAACATACTTCATAAACAGAAGGTGGCTGATGAAAGGGACTTTTTTCCTATTTAATGAATCTAGAGTTTCGACAAGAAGCTTATCTGCTCAAATGGGTATCAGCAGACAGTCATTGCAGTCAATTATGCACAATGAATTGGACTTGTTTCTTGTTCTCAAATGAAATTCAAATGGATAATAAACTGAACTGGAGAGCTTTCAACCCACATATACTCTACGAGACGGAATTGCATCCATTGCTGCATTGTCGATCGTAACTGCTTCGAAGAAAAACGTCACACCGTTACGGAAAATGGAGACCGTTACTTGAAGATGTTGAGAGAGTTTTTCTAACCAGCATTACGTCAAAAGAGAATTTCCTCATTTAGCCCGGCCTGTTATGACAGAATTGGGAAGAAAATACCCCAAAAGCTCCACATTCAGGATGTAAATCGAACTACCGTTCGCGATGAAGCGTGAACCTTAGTGGATTAACGTGGACTAGATTTCTAGTTTGCAAGCGTTACCCGTAAACATGTCCTAAGAATTATTGGTGCTCAGACCTTAGTTAGACTCCGACTGGTCCCTGGCCATAAAACTAAAAAGGTAATGAATTAGCAAGAATAAGTCCTATCTTAGCCACCCGGCAGTGTAAACAAATAAATCCCCACAACAAAAAGGGCAAAAGTGCTTAGAGAAAGAAATGAAAGATGAAACGCGTTGGGCTTCTGAAAAACCAACGGCATCTTTTGTCGTTAGACCCTCTCGTCAGCACCACTACCGGACACAGAATGCTAAGCTACCATATAAGAAAATTTGCCTCAGTTTGAAAGGCTGAAACAGAGGCTGCGGTGATGAAGAAGAACCCAGCACTTTATCATTTAACAAAAAGAACGCTACGAAGACATTTTTATAGAATCTTGAAGAACAAACTCTCTTTAACCATTAAAATACAACGAATATGTATAGAGAAAAAGTATTTACTGTATTTACCCCGCAAAACCACTAGGAAGAATAAGGGTTAAAATAGTTTCTTTAACAACCCCAAAAATATATAGAAAAGCATCAATTCTATCTCTGGACGTCTGAGTTGTTGAAAGTCACTATAACTTAACTTTTAAACTTAAAATATCTAAAAAATTGGTTCACTAGAAGCTTCGCAGATTTTCATATTAAAATCAAAAGCAAATAGGCTTTCGATTATTGAAGTGACAGTCTAAAAATTAAGCTTTATTTGACCTACTCTATTTAAAGAAATTTTAAGTTTTCAAACTTTCCATCAATATCGCTAGTTTTGATCACATTGATCGATGGATTATAAGTTCGTTAAGCCAGTCAGTTTATTTTTGTATTCATGCTGTCAATGCCAATCATTTGGCTCTTTTCTAATTAATATTTTACTCCCTCCTTACTATAAATTTGATTGCTTTCAACTTGGAAGCACATTTGAAATACCTTTTTGCTTTGAACTTCTAATGTATGTTGTATACTCAAAAATTATGTGAATATATAGCACATATTATTTTCTTAAGCTCTAGCACTTACCTTCTTTAACATCAAACTCAAGCTCGAGTATGACCTCTTCGCCATGGTTGAAGTCATCATCAAATTCTGAGGGATTAAATTTTACTTCTACATTCTTACGTTCTACGAATAAAATATCTGAAAGTTGAAAAAAATTAATAATAACTAGTTCACAACTAATGTTCAATAAAACAAACCATTTGCAAAGTTATCTTCTAATAGCCAAGACTCAACCGATTCAGAAATCGGAAAGAGCTCGCTGCTGGGCGGCGATGATGGTTCCATTTTGCCGTTCCAGTATAGATCCTGCGGAAGGGCTAGAGACTCCAGATTTTTGGGAATCATTATTAAAGTCCGATTTAAAAGATGATATGATTGGTATTTCAACTAAGAAATCGGAGTTGTGTCCAGATGGTAAACTTGGTTGGTGTAAGGGCGCCATGGCGGCACTTGAAGAAGAGAGAAAAAAATAATTTTATTAATAATTTTTCAAGAGTGAAAATTTTACAAAAAAAAGTAAGAGTTAATAAGATTTATAAATGATGAAAAATAATTAATAATCAAGTACAAACCAGTAAAAAATTCAAGACCTGCTTTGTTTCTCAGAAAAACGGTTGAGACAAATTTATTAGGCTAGAAAGAACCCTTTCCGATAGTGAGGCCAAACAAGGTATATACACTGCCGCTCATCTGAATAGGTTCACTGTTTATCGTACCTTACTGTAAAACTCTTTACATACATATGGCAATGACAGGTCTGTGCTATGTATGTAATGAAAGAGCATTATTATGCGCTTACTTTGGGAAAAAAAAATTCTCTTAATACTTACCGTTGCTCCCACACGCCTACTAAACTTAATTTATTAAAAAAAAAGGAAGTGTTTTTTGGCTCATCTGAATAGGTTCAATAGCAAAAAGTGGAAGAAAACAAGAAAATTACATAACTGTAATTAGATATTTTATTTTCCACGACACAGTAATTTATGTTAATAGTGGGTATTGCCACCTTTCTTCGAAATTGACTCGAAAATCCGATTTGGAATGGAGTCATAGAGCTTCTTTAGATAGGTTAGCGAAATCTCCGACCACGATTCCTTGATTCCCTTGATTAAGGACTCCTTGTCTTCATACTGTCTCCCCGACTCATATACCTTACGCGAAAGAAGTCCCCAAGCGTTCTCAATGATGTTAAGGTCAGGTGAGTAAGGAGGCCATACCAACACGTCTACATTTTGGCTCTGAATCCATTGCTTTACAGACCTCGCTGTATGGATTGGTGCATTGTCATGCTGGAATGACCACGGTATTGGTCCAAAAAGGTTAAAAATTTGCGGGAAGGCCTTTTCCAGCACACCTTTGTATACATTTGCGTTCATTCGCGATGTAAGGAATTGAAGCTCAAAAGTTCCATAGTATGAAATCGCTCCCCACACCATGACACTGCTTTCACAACTATGCAAACGGCTTAAATAATGCTCTTCTTTACGAAGGTCATGAAAATAGTAATTGTAGCCATCTGGACCCTCCAAGTTGAATTTTTTTTCATCTGAAAATATAACTCGCCTCCACTCCGATTTCCACGACATGTATTTTTTACAAAACTGGAGACGATTTTCCTTTCGCTTTTCATTCAGAGGCGGTTTTTTTTTGGATCTTTAATCTTTTTAAATGTTTAGCACTCTTAATTATTCGTTTCACTGTAGCCACACTACACTTAACACCAGTTTTGACTCTAATTTTTGACGCGGAATCATGCGAATTGGAAGCAGCTCTGATGATTGCACGCCTATCGACCATTGATGTGGCCTTATAAGTTCCACCTTTCATGTTTTTTCCGTAGTTTTTAATGTTCCGCAAATAATGGCCCACTAAATTTTGGCTTCTTTCAATTTTTTCCGCGATTTCTCTTTGACTTAGTCCTAATTCGCGAAATGCTTTTATTTTGCCCTTTTCTTCCTCGGTTAAGGGTTTTCCGCGGCCCATTTTTCTAACTTACGGTTTTAAAAAGTTCGATTTACTAAAAAAAACTTAGCCTTAGCTACAAGACCCACGCACATCAATTGAAATTAATTTTTTTGCTGTCGAACCTATTCAGATGAGCCAAAAAACCCTTGATTTTTTTTTAATAAATTAAGTTTAGTAGGCGTGTGAGAGCAACGGTAAGTATTAAGAGAATTTTTTTTTCCCAAAGTAAGCGCATAATAATGCTCTTTCATTACATACATAGCACAGACCTGTCATTGCCATATGTATGTAAAGAGTTTTACAGTAAGGTACGATAAACAGTGAACCTATTCAGATGAGCGGCAGTGTATGTATACAGTTTTCGGCTTGACAAACATTTCCAAATAAGCTTTCTATCTAAGATTACTCCAAAATTCTTGACTTTGCTGGTGAAAAGCGTTCTCACTGAATTAAGACCAAGATTTTTTGTGACTTTCATGTATATCAGTTGTTTGTAACTATTACTTATGATGTACAACACACAACCTTCCCACTGTAAATCTATTTTGTCTACTGATCAACATTGTTTCCTATTAGGTAGGCCAACTACAATCAATCTAGTGGATTTTTTTTTTTTTTTTTTTGCCTTAGATAAAGGAATTGCTGTTGATGTTATTACTACTGATTTTATTAAGTAAAACATTCGACAAAATGTAACATGTCTTATCATCTCTTTCAAACTAAAAATTCTAGGCTTTCTCCTAATTTTTATGTTTTGGATTAATACTTATTTGAAGAATCTGCCTCAGGTGATGTATCTCATCTTTCTCTGATCTTTTCGGTTTCCCTCATGCCATTCATATTCGCCTATTATTTCTTATTTTAGTGATAAACGACGGTGTCCAAATTATTAATTGCAACGTCTTGAATCTTGATATACGCTGAGAATATGAAAACAAATACTTAGATTCCATTATATACTTAAATACTTAGATTCCATTCATCGGGCATGCTTTGGGCACGCTTTCTTCCGATCATATCATGCAGATCAGCTAATGCATGCTCCCTTCCAACTGGTCTCCAGCTGCCTTGAAAAGTTCGGCAGCAAGACCATCTGCAGCTGCAGTTTTATTTGATTCAAGTTTGCATATGGCAAGATTAACTTCTTCTAAATCGGGAGGATGGCATTCTTGATCATCGTCCACTACTACGTTTCCCTGCTGGTCTTAACAGGCTTGAGTTCGGGGCTTACCATCCTGGCAGGATCTTTTTACCATTTGGTAAAACTTCCGAATCTCATGCCACCTCTCAATTTCCTCAAACGAGCGCTTCTAATGCTGCTTCTTTTTCTTTTTGAAAGTTCGGGTTTGGTCCCTTCTTTTCTCCTTGTAGATCTCTTATACTGATATACTGTGCGATCAAGATAACTGTATACTGTTATACTGATCGCAAGCAGCCCTTGGTCGCTTTTGCATCAACATTTGTCGTGTTTTTATTTGGATGCGTTTGGCTGCCTGCATTCTTCTTCGAACAAGATATTCTCATTCGTACCTTGGCTACAACAAAATAGTGGTCCGAGTCAAAGTTGGCGCCACGGAAAGTTCGAACGTCTATCAAATCTATTGGCCTGAAACTGTTGCAAGACGAAGCGTTTCTTTTATTGGCAATAGGAATTACTTTTGCAATTTTCACTGTTGCGGAAAAGTGGAAGACATTAATCAGTAATAAATTTTGTGAGCTAAGTGTTTTAAAATGGCAGGCAAAATCATTTTAATAAAACGAACTGGTATACCAGCCTCACCAAAAGAATTCGACTTAATGGCAGCCACACATTCGACAGCATCAATCTCTGTAACAACTTCAAAATCGAAAGGCCTTTGAAATTCTCTCCCGATGTTACCAGAGTCAAAAGAGAGATTTTGTAACGAGCCATGATCTAAAAAATGGTCACTTAAATCATCAGGATTGATATCACAATTTGTTGAATCTTTATTTTCAGTTACTCCGCTTGCAAAATAATTTTAATATTGTCGATTACTTCCGAAGTTGACCAGGGACATACTATTACATATACAATTATGAATCGTAACAGTAGTTGAAAAATATACTGATTCAAATAGTCTACGTCAACATTAGTATAAGCGCTTTATGTGCAATTTATCCATGGAAGAGAATTTATACCGGCTTGTAAGGTTTGAAAGTCAATGCGGTTGAAGTCTTTGTAAGTGAATGACAAAGGACTGTAATTTTTACAAAAATTTAAGTTATAAGTGCTGAAAAGAAGATTATGTTCCGACACTAAAAGTAGCTCTAAAAGACTAGGGGTAGAGTTACTGCTAAAATGGGTAGGTATTGAAATTGACAAGGGATAAGCCTGTCGAAACAACCAAATCTAAAAACCATGTAGCGCGATAATTCGACTTTAGCAGATGGATATTGAAATCTCCGCACACTATAATATGTAAGTAGATGGCAGAGTAGTCTAAGAGACTTGTGAAGAACGGTTCAGGAGAACAAGCTTTGTTGGGGTTGTAAACACAAGAAACTAAACATAACATATGGTGTGTTTATCACTGCAGTTCACAAAGAACGTTTATCATAGCCCGAGTACAATTTTCATTCACACTTATGCTACCAGCCTATCCGTCAGTTGTTTGGTGGAATAAGCTCTCGCGTAAATACGTTATTGCCTCGTTTGCCAAATTTCAAAGAACCATATCTTGGTGTTACGCGGGCCTTCCCCAGCACACCGGGAGCTGCTTTCGGCGCTCTGCTGAATCTTCCTTCCCTTGTTACCTACATCATGGGGTGTACTCTCAAGACCATTTCTCGTTTAAAGAGATGTGGTCTCTGGCACAATTCGCACTGGAGCTTTGAGGAGCTCGCAAGCAGCATATATTTTGACTCACGTCTAATGGATATGCCCCGTCTGACACGATGATCCCAAAGATCAAACAGCGTCAAAATTACTCAGTCAACTTTCCTTCGGTTCAGGACAGGTTCATGGTTCATCTGAATCTGGAAAGAACTGTTATCGTTTCTTCACAGATGGCTCCAAAATCCAAATACGACTCTTTGGGATCATACGCATCCATTTTGCAAGCGGAGGCATATGCTATCCTAATGGCCTTGAGCCACGTCACGAACAATGGATGGACGGGGAGAAGTATATTTGCTTGCAGCGACAGCCAAGCTGTGCTTAAGGCCCTTCTTATCCCTATAACCACTTCGAAAGTGATCCAGGAATGCAAGAGCTCTCTGAATGCGATCGAATAATTAAATTCCTTGAGTCTCATTTGGGTTCCGGGCGATCACGGCATAACTGGAAATGATATCGCCGATGAACTTGCTAGGCAGGGATCTCAGACCGCTTTGTCAGGACCTAAGCCGTCGCTAGGTCTGCCAGCGTCCTCAGTGAGAGCTTCAATCAACGATTGGATCTGTGAAGAGCACAATCGTAGATGGCATGCGTGTATTGGATGCAGGCAAACCGACGTTAGTAAGAAGACTGAAACATTTTTGCTAGCTCGTAGCAGAACACTTCTCTTTTGCCAAGCATTTAAACGTGTTAGCACTTCCTCTGTGAATGTCCTGATTTTTCTCGCATGAGGTTACAGATACTCGGCGCAGACATGGTGATTAGTGAGAGCTGATAACTGAGGCTCCTTATCATGGCAGCGTCTTTTGACTTTTCTCCGAACATCTGGAAAGCTATAACAAATAGAAGGTTGCTATCTGGTAAAACAATGGACCGGTATTTAGGTCTGAATGCCACAGCTGGTATTTTAAAAACCTCCAACAGAAAAAAAATGCTACCAGCTATTAGATTACTATTCATAGTCATAAGAATAAATTTGGTTGACGGTTGATTGAGCTGAGGATCGCCAAGTACTTTTATGAATTTTGAGATGCGAAGCGTATACTACTTAGAACAAGACAGCCCCGCAGCAAAATGTTGCCAAATTTAGCCCTGATGCGGATGGCCATTATACCCTCATTAATTGGATTTTGGCTTTTAATCTTATCCCTGAGCCTTCCTCAAACGGCAAATCCGCAACCAAATAAGCGCTGTTTCTGTTGTCTGTAGCAGTCGCAATAGTAGATGTCGCAGTTTTTTATCTTCTGACTTTACCGACCCAAATCTGTTATAATGACTTTGCAGTCGAATGGACACCATCCAATCAAAAAAATAAAAAAAGATTGGGGGTCGTACAGAGCCCTGTTTAATCTCATTTAAGAGTTCATTACTCTGTCTGACAGCTTAATATTAACCAAAACATAAAATATTGTATCATTCCTTAAAATTTGTAATGCTTTCGGGGACATACAATCTTTGCCGATTCCGATCGACAAAGTGAGAAAGAACTTTTCAAAAAAAAAAAAAAAATAGGGTGGCGCAACAGAGCGAGGAGCCCCTGGGAATGGAAGGGACCTACAATTTTCGTCCGGTTCCGAACGGCTAATCGAGAAAGCGCTTTTCATGGCAATGAATACTAACGGAGGACTTGCCAATTCCTCGCGAAAGGCGATACCCGTGGAAAAAACATTTTTGGTAAATATTTAGAAGTGGGGCTCCAGCCCAAATCGGTCCAAAAAAAATTTCTAACAATTCTGGATTATTTTATTGAATAAAAATAGATGTTTTGAAGTGGGGGAAGACATTTTGCTTACAGAAAACAATTGCTATTTCCATATTTAGCATGAGCAGCTTAACCCTGCGGAAAAAGGGTTTAAATAATGAGCCCCGCGAAGCACACACACCATTGCATTAGAATAACTAATTTGGAATTATCAAAAATACGTGGCATCTCAGTCACGCGTCAGGCAAGTGCTTATGTGCAATTAGTTTCCGTATGCAACAGCTTTCCGCATGGACCGCTTCGCGGGGCTCATTATTTGAACCCTGTTTCCGCAGAATTAGGCTGCTCATGCTAAATATGGAAATAGCAATTGTTTTCTGTAAGCAAAATGTCTTCCCCCACTTCAAAACATCTATTTTTATTCAATAAAATAATCCAGAATTGTTAGAAAATTTTTTTGGACCGATTTGGGCTGGAGCCCCACTTCTAAATATTTACCACATTTTTGCCTCTGTTGGGATTCGAACTCGAACCTCTGGATTAACAGGCGGACATGCTATCTATTGCACCACGGGTACCACAGAGAAAGCTCTTTTCATTGCAGTGAAAATTACTTCCAGAGGATTTACGAATTGCTTGCAAAAGACCACAAATGTAAAAAAAAAAAAAAAAAAAAAAAAAAACATAACAAAAGGCAGACCGGTGAACATTACGACTCAGACACCACCACCAGAAAATGTTTCAATTGACACCCGCATTATCATTGAAAGCTAATCTCCCATGAAAAACGATTGTTTTAGGAACATCTCAAAAAATTTCAGACGTATGTTTAAAAACAAACACGGGTAATGTATGCAAAAGAAAACATTGACAACTAGCTCCGGTAGTACAAGTTGCTATCCACACTTTTTAGCCACAAAAGAGATAGCACAAAATGTTTCCGTTCCTCCTAAAAATAGTATGATGACCCCTTTGCCAAAAATGTGGTTATCAGCTAGACTGACACTGGACATACATTTTATGTATGTTTATACCAGGGTTGTTACGGATGTGCAAATTTTGACATCCGCGGATGCGGATGCGGATGCAGATTTTAGGAAACTAATATCCGCGGATGCGGATGCGGATGCGGATCTTAGAATTTGCGAAATATATATCATTTTAAATACATAAATGAATGAAAATTTATCAATTTTAAATTTTTTTTATTTAAAAATAAAAATAAAAATGTATTGTACTTCATTGTGTTACTGAATAAGAAAATGGTTTAGTAATTAAAATTAAAAATAGGTGAATTATATTTGATAAATAATAATATTGCAGCCTTCTCAGACTCCAATCTGTTTCTTAATGGATCGTAGATTAAACCAGCTCCACTAAACAGCTGTTCGCTGGGAACACTAGCAGGTGGAAGTGACAAATACCTGCGTGCAATTTTGGAGAGTGTTTTAAGATCTGTTTCATTAGTTTTCCATCAATCGAGGGGATTATTATCCAAATCCAGTCTTTTTTATTGCGATAAGTTGCTATCTCTCTTCGAAGAAGCGTTTCGCTTCAGTGTGTGTTGGTATTTGCCATATTTTCTTGTCGACTCTTAGTATGAAAACAACACTCACTAGCTATGTTTTTTTTTTTAAATGGATTTCTGTAATACGTTATTGCGTACATTGGAAAAAATGAAAAAACCGAATAGTTTCTCTTTGCTTTTTAACTGTGTGCGTGCAGATAGTAAGTAAAAAAAACTTTGAATCACATCCGCATAAACTCCGCATAAATTGATGCGGATGCGGATGCGGATGCAGATGTTGAAATCAATGCGAATAATCCGCGATTGCGGATGCGGATGCGAATATCTGCAACACCCCTGGTTTATACAACACACTCCCATAAGGTCTTGCTTTCTCAAAAATAGACACAACAGTCATACACATGCATACAGACAATCAATTTTGCCACGGTTAGGCACATGCTTGCAAAAAAAAAGCCCCACCAAATTATTGTTTTGGCGCACAACAACCCAACTTTCATTTCACCAAATTTCGAAATGAAAAGGCTTGTACATAGGACGTATGTACATACACATAAATATGCAATTGATTTAAGTGGATCTGTATGACGTCCATACTCGTATGTGCTCTGAAGGAAACCTCAAAGACAAGCAGTTTGAAAGTTGTACAATTCGCAAGGCAAACCTAGCCCCAACTCAATAATTAAAACCAAATATTGCAAACAAAAAACCTCATTGATTGATGATTATCGAGTGCTTTCGCAATTAAATTGAATGACTAGGCAACTTTGAACTATTGCGTCATCCAAGTTTCCAGGAAAACAAAACAATGACGACACTACACTTCTAGTCATTTATGAGCCCAGTCTCATTGTTTTTCTTAATCCATATCGATAATTTCAAAGGTTACCAAACAAAAGGTACTATTTTCAAAAACAAATATTTTATTAGTCGATGTCAACAAAAAAACGAGACTGTAATAGCCATAGCCACTTGGGCAAACATGGCGGAAATCCGCACTTATGGGGGCAACATTTTTAAATCTTAGTTTTAACTAATAAATAATATACTCACATAGGGTTTGAAAGCATTTTTATATTATTTAATTTGTGTGGCACGCAGGGTGCGTTGTTTGCGTTTTGCAAAGCACTTAGAAATCCATTTTATCTCAATATAAATTGAAGAAATACACTTTTAACTTTACTCTTTTTAGGTTTCATTGGGAAGAATGGTCAGCTAGGCAAAAAATCGGTGAAGTTGGATACGGTTTGAAAATTTTGCAACAAGTTGACGTTTAGTGGAGGAACAAACCATAAACAGGGCTGTTACAGACTTTTTCTGGTATTGTGTTTATACCAGAGGTTTTTTTTACATAGGATTCAAGTCAAACTTCAAAAATGTTGAAATATAGTCTGCTATTATACGGAGAAATTTGTTTCATGAAACTGTTCGAACACCATAAGTGCAAAAGAGAACGAAAGTTCGAAAAAGAGAGATGGACAATGAGCTACCCTGTGTCGCATGGGCTATGGTTTGGTGAAACAGCTTTGACGTTTCTCTTTTAGTGATGTGCCAAACCGTAAAATTTACAAACCGAGTTAACCCGAGTTGGATTTTGATTAACCCGAGTTGTAACTCGAGTTAGCTAACTCGGTTTACAAAAATAAATTTGCGCTTTTTCCTTCAATACTATGTTTTGAAAAATAGAAACAAAACAAAATTTTCAATCAAAATAAACGGATTTAATCAAAATGAATTAAAAAAAAAGTCACACAAGAAAGAAATTAACGCAATGCGCAGTCCAACTCGGTTTGACTTGACTCTGGATATTTTACAGACAATTAATTCCTAACTCGAGTAGCAATATGTACCTAAAACATAAAAACCGTCTACCTATTAACAGACGACAATCAAAAAAACAAAAAAACATCTAGTTTAACAGGTGTGTGTGTTTCTGTATGCCTGCGCAAGTAACTTGCTTTGATGCTTTATATACTACTACCGGTCGACTATGGACTATGTATAAGTGCATTGTGTTTGGCACAGACCGCAACTAAAGGAGGTTAGTTTTGATTATGTTATGCTTGCATTCATTTCATTTTAATTATTTGGTTGACGGTTCGGTTTTTTCTTCAGTTTGCCAACTCGGTTTGAAAAAATATAAACCGAGTCAACTCGGTTTGGGTTCAACTCGGTTTGACTCGGTTCATGATACCGACACATCACTATTCTCTTTGTCTTTGTTCGTGTTTTTGTTTATTCTCTTTCATTTGGTTCAAAAATAAGTAATAATACTAATAATAATGACTTCTTTGTTTTTCAATTGCCAATAGAAGAGATTTTGAAGCAACCAGGCACTACTAGATAACTATTTTTCCCCAAAAATAAAAACAGCGAATGAAAGATAAAGAGAAATGTGAAACTAGTTTCATGAAACTGGATTTCATCGTATAATAACACTTGCGACACGGGATGACAGAACAAAGAAGAATTCGAAGTTGTTTCATGAAACAAATTTCTCCGTATAATAGCAGACATACTACAAGAAAAAAACTTGAATTGCTTTTGACCATATACTTTATTCGTAATGCGCTTTAAAATGAATAAGTAAAAAGTTTATGAGGTAATCGTTACGAATAAAATCCAAAAGTCCTTTAGACAAACGGTTCTCCCAAACCAATGCATTTTTGCTTGCAGTTGCGGCAGCGGAAAAGCTGCGTTTTTTGTAGTGTCAGTGTGGTCATTCTCACGTATTTCACTGTATTTTGACATATATGTAGCTGTATTTTGACAAGCGTCGCTATAATTTTGACAATTGCAATTGCCGCTACCGCGACTGCAAAACCGCTTTGGATTTGGAAAGTTCTTAAAGAACGGGTTACACATGCAGCTTGTCAGTGGCGAATTGAGTAGCCCTTACGCCTGGTCTCCACATGCTTTAAATCTATCGCAGCTTTTACAGCAGCCTTTAAATATCGCAAGTGGAGACCATTATAGCAGCTTTATTTTCATAGCCTGCGATAGATAGCATATTTTTATCGCAGGGTATCTATCGCAGCTATTAAAGCAACGGGAACTGTCGTCTGCATAGGGTTTTCTACCATTTTGTTACTTTCGCTGTTATGTTTGGTATGAAAAGTATGCTATACAAAATACCCACAACACAAAATTTGTCAGTTGCTCTGCTTTATTGTGTCTGTCATTTTCCTGCTTTCTGCTATGAATTTAAAGCAAGTAGAGACACAGCGTTACTGCCAGCCACTGATCAGATTTGTGTGACATCAGTAAACGGGATGGATGAAGATCAAAAACACAAAAGTTAAAAAGAGAGACGAATAGGATTATGGTTGCAGATGAAAAATTATGGGTGCAGATGAACATGTTCATCTGCAACCATAAAGCCTTGGCCAAACCAATGCGGTGAGAGCGTGCGATGCGATTGCGTTAAGTGGAACGTATCGTGTGATGCGTTTGCGATCCGTTTTCTGTTCAAACTAGCGCGATTTGGCATCGTGCGATACCCTGTCAATTTTTTTTTTTTTTTTCATAAATTTTTCATTTTTATTTTAGATTTTACATTTTACATATCCAAGTTCCATTACCATGCACGATGAAAGGAAAAAAAGAATTACAGTGCCAGCTTTTTAAACACAAAGAAGGTCTTCGTAGCCATCTAGGTGCAATTTTATATGGCTAAGCTCTTCAACATATTGTTTGGTAAATGGGAGAATTTTTTAACAGTACAACTATGAACTATTATTGTTCGTATTATAGAAAATGGGAGCTATGACTAGTTCTATTTAGTGTCTTCAGATCTCCGGTCAACCGAAACAACTCATTGGACTACATACATAGAGAGCGTTTTAGAATGAAGTCCTGGCATAGTGTGATGCTGTGCTAGTAAGAAGCATTTCTAATTTGGTTGAGCCACAACTAGAAAACCCAACAGATAAAGCTTATCCGCCGTATTAATAAACGAGGAATATCCTTATTCCATGGATTAAGTTACCATTATACCATTTTCCACTTAATCCATGGAACCCAGCTATTCCGCGTTTATTAATACGACGGTATGACTTTTCTATCACAGACTTTTCTATTACAGACTGACCAATATAATCCACCATCAACAGCAAAATAGCAAAAATAAGGCAAAAATACGTACCATACGAGTTTCGTCAAAAAATTGGTATTGGCTTGGATAAGGCAAATGAAATTTTGCAAAAAAAAAAAACAGTTACTGGGTGCCAGTTCTAATCGGCTGATGCGATCAAGAATGTATTCATCCAATATCCAATCGAAGCTGTTTGTTCCAGAGCAAAGGCTTTTTGGAATATGCGATTGAGAATTGGTGTTGCAACACAACTCTACTCAAAAAATTAATATAAATATGTATGTTGAAGAACAATAAAGATGAAAACCATATCAAACTTTATTTTCCTTATTTTCCCAAACAAAAAACAATTCACTTCTGCTCCGTTTTTGTTATTAATTTTTTTTTTCTTTTTGCTGCCCATGAATCCTGAAATGGAAATGGCCACTAGTAAAGCAAATGCATTGATTAGGCACCATGGTGCGATTGCAATCCAGATTTATTTTGTATCACCGTTCTTATATATCACACTCAAACTTATATACAAACAACCAATAAAAACAAAACAAAAAATATAGTCCAACAGTAATAATCATCACTCTCTCCAGGGTAAAGCTATGAATGATGTTTCATATGAAACTATACTCGTGCTGTTGCTGTTGGTGATAAAATCTCCAATTTGAATGCATTTCACGCAATAGAGTGCCATCAGAAAAAAAAAACAACGAGTAGGTATATGTTTACTACTTCATATCTACAGCATAACAAAATGAACTCACTTGAGAACTTCTTACGAATTCCACCGAAGATCTTAAAGAAAGGCTTCCGTGGACTGCTTCCAGAACTGACAATTTTAGCAGATTCATTTTTATCCGATTGGGAATCGTCAGTTCTTTCGACAAGAGCTGGTTTAGGTTCTGCTTTTTTTAAGAATGTGTTATATGCTCTGTTAACTCTTACTGTTGCTGCTGGATTGGGGTATTTTCTGGTGTTCGATAAAATGTTCATGATTGTGTGGTTTTTTCTTGCCATTCTCAGCACAGACAACCTGCAAATGCTGTTTCCCATTTTCAAATAAGCACAACGCATCCATTAGTCTGAATTCCATTTGATCTCCTGATGTATGAACAAAAGTTAATCTGGTTTTATGGAATACCATGTCCGGAAGATGAAGCAACTCCAGGGCATAACGATAACTGAACAATAAACAAACTCATTAAAAAATAAAGCCAAATATTTTGATACATAACCATAACATTTATGTATGTTCATGCAGAGCTCACAAGTCACCACAATCATTACCATTTTCGGGGCAGTTATCTTTGCCACTAGAACATAAGTACACTTTTTAGGATGTGAGATTTTTCGTAGGAAATATTCTAGCCATAGAAATCAAAAAGAAAAATTAATAAATAAATAAAAATTTTAAGCAGCTCAGCGTGAGCGCACAGAAACTTCATTTTGAAATAGTGGATGCTGCGTTCCGAAAATCGTTCTACAAAACGTATTTGGAATCGTCAGAACGCATAGGTGTGTGCTACTCCATAAGGTTACATGTGTTTCATTTTATCGTCCACCGCATCGCACGCACTCACCGCATTGGTTTGGCCAAGGCTTAACTAGGAAGTTCGTTCCCTCTCTATCAGACAAGTATGAATTTTACATCTTGTGTCTTTTTCCGATTTTCAAAGATTTCATTTGCAACCATAATTTTTCATCTGCAACCATAACTAGGAAGTTCGTTCCCTCTCTATCAGACAAGTATGAATTTTACATCTTGTGTCTTTTTCCGATTTTCATCTGCACTTGCAGATGCATGTAAATCCACCATTACTCCTTTTTTTGAAATGGATTTTACTTTTGAAGTAAAAAAACCAAAGGGTCTTTTGCAGATGCAGCAGCGACAAAGTCTGCTGTCAAATTATGTATGCATAGCGATACACATGAGAGTACCCACACAGCACGACAAAATCGACGTCGCGTTCTCATCCATTCGCAGTTTTCGCGACGGTTGAAATACTGTCAACAGCGGTTTTGCCTCTGACACAACTGCAAAATCAATTAGTAGTTTTTTTTAGCGTCTAATTACAGCTTTAAAAATAACAACAGGTCTAGGCGTAGTCTTAGAACTATAAGCAACTCAAAATTTCCAAATCTATCCACCAACAGAGGGCATAGACATAGCATTGTACTAGAATAAATGAAAACGTACATGAAATAAAAATAAAATAGATTAGAAACTTCCTTTTCTAAACCAAGTTAACTCTTGCCAAACAACTTTTCTCATAAAACCCTATCAAAAGACCTCAGTTATTTAATAAAAGATTCCATCAAAATGGCTAGTGCAATATCAGTAACTACAATTTCCGTTTCAAAATAACATATAATTACCTCCAAAATGCTAAAACTCAGTGTTGAAATTGTAAAAAAAAGAATCAAAACATTCGACCTGAATGACATTTCTCCTGCACTCTCAGCCGTGCTGGCTTCGCCAGTACATATAAAGAAAAACAGTACCACACCATCAAAATCTTTAAATCAAGTTTAAATGAATAACAAATTCCATAACTCCACACTCAGCTGTTCAATTGTGGTGCTTGGACTCTCAAAGGCAGAATCAATCCGTCGTTATCATTGCTGTTCGCGGTCGTGCTTGTGTCGATTTTCGAGGACGTTCGTATTTGTATCGCAGTCGATGTCGACGACGTAATTTGTGGAGCGGTTGTTAAATTTTCGCGTGAATAAAATATTTGTCTATTTTTTGCCAGAAACTGGAAACTGGAGAACAAGTGTCTTTGTCGCTTTCATAAACACGAGCAACAAGTGTAATTTAATAATTTAATATTTTTCCCAAAGTTTTATTAATTTTTGTTCCTCGATTAAGTGGTCTTATCTAAAGATTTGTGGATATTATTCTGTGCAAAAAAAAAAGTTTCCGTCATTGCATTTCTAATGAAAATACGGGCCTCTTGAGCAACAATAAAAAAAAATATACATATCGATTGTGTTGTGTATATCAGTAAATTGTTTTAAATGCCATGGCAGTTTGTGATTGAGTGCTCTTATTTCTTAGCCACATAAAAATAAATGTAAAAATTTGCTTCTTTGAGAAAATAAACAAAATTGTCCAGGACGTACCTACGTAGGCAACTATAAAAAGAAAAGAGCGCGGTGAGCTTTAAAAAAATTCCTGCCATGTGTTTTGGGGTTTAGGTTGTGAAATACTTTATTGATATTCAGCAAATTTTGCCAGAATGGAGCTTGAATTACTTCCGCATTCGTTCTTCCATGTTGTATTTCTAGATTTTTATTTGAATCACAATAAATATGATCCTCCTTATCAATTAAAAGTTTTTATGCCTAACGAACGTAGAATGTGTGCTTGTGAGTATGAAGTTGTGTTTATGTGTGTGTGTTGTTTTTGACAGTTTTCGGGTGGTTCATGATTGCCATGTGTGTTTTATTATGCCGCACATAAACAAATTTATGATTCGCTATGTTGTTTTGGTAATTTTCCGATTGGATCTGATGTCGGTTTTGTTTGCTGAAAATCATTGAATTTTTATTTTACCCCAGGTACAATATTTTAGATCTCAATTTATCGCGTGTTTTTATGAAATCGGGTTGCATTTGCAGTTTTTTTTCGGCCGTCTGACATTTGCAATGCAGTTTCAGTAGAAATACAAAAGATGTCTCTTTCGCAGCACAAACAGCACTAATTATGTAAAAAAATTCTTTGGGCAATATACCTACCTCGTTTCCACTTAGAATTGGGTAATCGAATCGGATTATGATTCAGATCTCGATGCAGGTATCTACTTACCCACTGAATCGAGTAATCTAGTTATGGAACACACTCTTTTGAATCGATCCAGCTACAAGAACTGTATCGGATCGGGTAATCCTATTTCAATTCGATGTAGGTATACACTGGCACTAAGTGTGAAGTGTGATTCAATTCCAAGTGGTACGAGGTAATAGATTCGTTCCTTGAACTACTCTGGGTTGAATTTATAAGCTGTCACCTGTCGAGAAAACCTGGGTTGTTAGGTCAAAACAAAAAACGGTTAGCAACAAAATCAACACACATCCCTGTCATTTGAAGAAAAATACATGCCATTTGACAGCCCTGTTCGTTATCTGAACTCACTTTAGCAAAAACCAAGGGCCACTTTATTACGAGTTGAGGGAAAATGCAGGGTTCAAAACAAACTCAGTTTGATATTTGGGAATAGTTGTGGTTTTTGAAAAAAAAAAAAAAAACGCTTTATTGCGACCAAAGAGTAAACGAACAAACCGAATATATTTTATGAGCCAACAACCGTAATTATTAGATTTCGCTTTAACACGCACAACACAATAGTTATGCAGTGAATATGAACTTATTAAGACTTTATTCAGTGAATAAAATATCCTTATTCATAATCCTTTTCATCACCCATTATAGTTATTCATACCTTACCCCTTACCCCTTGTGTCGATTTCTATTGGTCGTTCGGAAGCCTTCTGAACGCTTCTCAAACCATTCCATTGACATCAAATGACATTTCCTCTCCTCGAAAGAAGAGAAATTTGATTCTTGATTTGAAGAAGGAAGCGAAGCCAGAAGCACTCACACACTGAAACTGCGCACTGAAAATAGCGCTTGACGTTTCACACCGATACACAAAACAAGTAACGAAACTTAAAAAACAAATAAAAGTGTTACTTTGGGATCCCGGATCGGAGAGTTTTTCCGGATTATTAATGGAAATCGAAAATTGACAGCTTCATCAAATACCCTCAAAAAGAGAAAAGAGTGCCTGGAAGAAAACTTTGAATTTCAAATTTCTTGTGGGTGCCATCTTGAAAATATATAATGCCATGTTGATTAGAAGCCATTTGCCTGGCAAATTGTAAGTCGCCTACGTCACAGCCGAAACACGAACAGGAATTTGACATAGTGTATATATGTAGGCTGATGGCTTACCATAGGTCTGTATCTTTACATACCCACGGGATCCTACGGGATCCCGCGTGATCCCGAAACGTGTATCTTTACTTTTTTTTGACGTAAAAGTGGCAGAGCTTTTGCTTTTTTGTCACTTCCCCTCCAGCAAGAATTTGCCCGAACAATTTGCTCGTGCACTTTCTTGCTTGTCAAATCGGCTGTTTGTGTAATCAGCTGATCGAAACATTTCGATTGAATTCAAATTTATTTTTGAAATTAAATGATAAATGAAAAGCATATAATCTCTCTTTATTGGTTTGAAAATTCAAAATAATGTTAAATATGCAATGCAATATTGCTTTGAGTTCATTTTAACACGTTTTTCAAACAAAATTGTTTGTATGTTTGTTTGCTATCTCTACCATGAATGTCATTCAGCAAGAAACATCCCAAAACGTGTATCTTTACTTTTCATTTTCGGATGAAGATTACAAAAACAACATTAAAAAGCTCGAGCCCAAACTTTTTCACGGACTTTTACCCAAGCTTTACACAGAAAGTAAAGAAACAGACCTCATATCTTGATCGTGTAGCTGCAGGGTTATGTCAAAATCATAAAGAAAATCTCTAATTTGGTTTCTCAGTGGCTAAAACTGACAACAGAAATTTGGTTTTGTTTATATTTTCTTAGCTATGGAACATTCGCTGTCTACTGCTTTTTCAGGGATAAAAAAGTAGATAAATTTAAAACAATTAAACACTTTTTATAGTGTTAATTTTTTTTTGACAAATAACATAGGACACCCAAATGTATTTGGCTCAGACGATTTCTATAGTACATACAAATAGGCGATGCATGTTGTCTTCGAACCACCCGACGCGGCGTAGTTCGAGTCCTACAGGGCTGTTTAGTGCATACGACGCAAAGTTAGTTACAGTAGGTGCGTAATTTAGGGGCATTGTACTTTCATAGATAAGATGAAATGTAGGTCACACAATATACGTTATAGGACTTGAAATTGAACAACAATGCGATACTGAAGTTCAGTTCGTTCAACTGTTCCGAATCGAAGAATCAATAACTGGCTTCAAATCACCAATGTGCAGAATTAGCTTTATCAATTTGCTCGAAACAGAACACCGGAAGATCATTTGTACTTATTATTTCTTAAGCTTCACACAAATACAATACTTTGGCTTTAATTTCTTGTTGTTTTGTCAAAAAAAGGAAAATCAAAAACGTTTGCCAACAGGAAAACTGTAAGAAACCAATTTACAAGAAAGGAAAATACATCATTTCTTTCAATTCAAAACACATTTACTACATCCAAATTATGTATAAAGTTAATGTAATTTGAGTACATTTCCATTTTAGTTATTTTTGAAATTCTCAAAGTTTTAAATAAACCACTGAATGACAACTCAATACTCAAAATCACATGCTATTTATGCGCTAAAACACGCTTAAAACACGCATATCGGCCTTTAAGCTATTCAGCTCTTATTCACTGACGAAAAATTATTATAAATACGATTTTTGTTTTATTTAATTAATAAGCGTGTTTTAAAATTTTGCAGAGTTTATTATGCGATTACAAATACGGCTGCATGTGTTTAATTTTCACACAAAGAAAATAGAGCAAATTTACAGTCGGGGCGTTTTTAAGAGATAGTGCCGGCTCTAGTTAACATCACTCTTACTTTAAAATGTGTTATAAAATAAGAATACAAATGATTTATAAACACCTTATTAACAAGTGACACCCTTAAAAAAGACTTGGTTAAAATAAATGTGAACAGGGCCAACATTTTGACAGTTCGAGCAAATGAAGTGAAGAACAGACCCTAAAAAGCAAAATCAAAATAAAAAGGTATAAAATATGCAGCTTAAATTTTTATTGAAAACGAAGGAATGAAAATTTCTTTTTTGTCTAAGTATACTTGATCCAGAACAAATATTAGGTTCGTTCGTTAACCTTTACCCAGTTTTGACCCAGGTTTCCTTGACAGCCCTATGAATTGTCAAAAAAAACTTGGGTTTTCCAGTTTTTAAAAAAATGGTAAACCACAAAACCACCACACATCCCTGTAATTTGCATAAAAATACATGCCAAATGATAGCCCTCAAAAACCTAGAGAGAGTTGAGGGCAAATACAGGTCAACCCCAGGCTCAAAAAACAATCAGTTTGACATTCAGAACGAGCTGAGGTTTTTCAAAAAAAAAAACGCTTTGTGGCGACCACATGGCGACCCCAGGGCTTCAACGAACGAACCTATTAGTTCGCAAATAAGTCACGTAAAATGTTAAGCAAACGATAAACTTCAGATGAGTTAGAGCAAGGTTTTAAGTATTAAAAATGGGGGTTACCTGATTTGAAAACTACAGTGACTCTAAAAAAGTGTGAAGTTTGAATCGATTATAAAATGATTCAAGCGTCATTATAAGCTAGTGTGGCACTAAAGACCATTTTAAGGCGGTTTTAAATTACTATAAATTTGCACTAATGCTTTAAATTGAACAGAAACATTCCTTCCATTGGTTTTTAAAATGAATGCTTCCCCGAGTGAAACCAGTGGAAAGCATTACAAATAAGCATTTAAATAATTTCGTTTAAAAACTTATAATAATTTTTTGGAGTAGCAAAAGAACAAGGAGAGACAAATAGGAATTCAATTAAAGGGTCTGCTTTTGCACTTGCAACCCGATTCTGTCTTAAATCACTGATGCCTCACAAATCAAAACTTACTAGTAGATTCATAATTTTCCACTCAACACTCAAATCGTGTTGTTCTCAGCAGGTGACAACTTGTGACTTTTGACAGAATCGGTCTGACTCACGGCTCACGGAATCTTTCGAGATCCCAAAACGTGTTTCTTTATACTCTTTTCTTGTTAAGGTTTCTGTCTTTTTTTTCGGCAAGAATTTACTCGAACAATTACTTTCTTGCTTTTCAAATTAACTTGTTTGATGTTGTTAATTCGCTCCTTTTTTATAGCTTTATATTCCACTTAAAGGCCGGACTTTTCTTCTCTATTTACTTGAGGACTACTTTCATCATGCTTTAAAGCCGCTTTCTTCTTACTTATCACTGCTTTAGCTTCGGCGGATGGATCACTTGTGCCTTGTGATTCCTTCAAAATCCCGATAATCGTTTGAAAAGGAAGAAGAGAAACACTGATTTAGCTTCATCATTC
Organism: Melanostoma mellinum; assembly: GCA_914767635.1. Classification (NCBI taxonomy): domain Eukaryota; kingdom Metazoa; phylum Arthropoda; class Insecta; order Diptera; family Syrphidae; genus Melanostoma; species Melanostoma mellinum. The sequence continues at coordinate 47,230,498 of OU612060.1, read as the reverse complement.
CCCCACCAGGTTTCTATGGCTTGTTGGTAGTGTCACTTGGGAACCCCTAGCAATGACTTGGTTCTGTCTTAGGAAGCTTGTTGTAGACAATTTCACATGCTTTGTGCTATGCTCATTGCGCTCTGCATTGTGTTGATAAAGTTACATAGACGTCTCTGCATAAATATTCGAAAGGTTTTGTTGGCCATTTTCTGTGTCATTATTACACCAATTCTTCATTCTCTCAGTAGCCTTCTTAGCTTTCTGATAGCACACGAAGTGTTGCTGAGAGACAGCCTCTCCAAGAAACTTCATGAATTTGATTGTCAAATGATAACAATTTCTACTTTTCTAAGTCTCGCTCCTGTTGCATAAACCTCGCCGTATACATCATATTGACACATTTGCCAGAAAACAACGCCTTCTCTTGACTTTTCCAATATAATTGCATAACTCAAATAATAATGAAATGAATCCCGACTATTATTAGATTTGTTTTGCAATTGTGTGCCCTATGAGCTATGACTCACTGGGAAATTTCAGTGCATTTCAATCAAGTGTCAGAAAAATAAATACTTTTTCACTCGGGGTGTGATTTAGCATGGAGTACTTAAGCTCTACAAGCCGCACCACGCTCGTCTATATGAATTTGTTTTGAAAATTGGATAATATGTAATGGCAAAAAAAAGAACGAGAATTACTTTGGCAATCTCAAACTTTCCCCTGCTTCTACAAAAAGTAGGACTTTTTTCATTTAAAAAAACTAGGATGTGTTAGGGCCTAGCTTTTTTTTAACAAAAATGAGGAGGCTTATGTTTATGCTAATCTGAAGAACTCAGACCTATTTTCCGGTCCATTGTACTAACGGGGTAGCAGCCTTCCCTTTTTTGTGTTGGAGTGCAGTCGGAAATAAGTTGTTAGTAATTTCACATATAATCTCAAGGGCGGCGTTCATATGAAATTGAGAGGTTGAAAGATAATTACACTCTACAACTGCACCACGGCCGCCCTTAAGTCAGAGCCTAGTACATTTCTCTCAAATGAATTGTTTTTCTGTGATAAAAAGAAAAGTCCTACAATTTGATGCCTAGGACTTGCCTATTCTCCATGTGATTTTACTGGGATAAAACCCCACAGCCGTAAGTGATGGGCAGACGCTCTGACTATAACACTGCTGGTACCAATATCACTCTTTTCATAAATAAGTCCAAGTTTTTGTTTGTAGAAATAAGTACCCCCGAAAAGTGGTTATTCCTACCAAAATTTTGATTTTTGAGTGTTGCGTTCTGAAGACCACCATTCTTTGTTTTCACTTTAAAAGTGTTAAAAACATTAAAATTTGTGGTAACCTGTTTACGAAAGTGCGATTTTGTGTGGTTTTTGTGAGTCAGTAGAATAAAAAAATAAATAAGGCGTTACAATATTGTAAACCTTTTTCTTCATGCAGGTCAGTTTGTGCCACCTCTCGTCGAGATCAAAATGGTAGGCAGTGAAACTATGCTTCAATTCTTAAATCGTTTACAGTTCTGAATATGTATGCCGAATGCGGTGTAATATTGATCCAAGCACATATCAAGCACTTGCAAAAATTCAAAGATTCAGGTGCTCACAAACAGACTGATTTACACTGTTTCTCTGCCGTTCTTGATAATCTTGGCCGCAAATTTTGGTTTTTCTGTGGTTAAACTTGTCTCTTCAAATTTCTTGACTCATTTTTGAATAAGAGGCATGCTAGGCGCATGGCTTACATGATGAAAGCCACGATTACAATCTTCTTACACGATACAATCCGTACTACAGTTTTTTAAAGTTCTTAAAGGCACCGCAATTCGCTTTTGAAAAACTCTCCATAGTGACTGAACTCATAAGAGCCACCGATTGGCATATGATCGCGTACATCGTCATATGTGTGTGTCATATTTTATATCGAAGAATTGAAAACTAGTAATTACCAAACAAATGCGACATAAGATTAAAAAAAAAACAAATCTTTTCACCGAACGAAAACGACTTTGAAAATAAATTATTATCTGATCGGTATTTCTCGCTGGGAATTTTTGCCTATCGTACGAAATAGTTCTGTTTTTTTATGAGGTGTTATAAAGATTGTTTCTATCAATCAGACTGTGTGATAAGCACAAAGTTGCTATACTCAATGAGGAAGTGATAAGATATTCTTTAAAATCGTGGATATCCTCACTTACTTTAGAATCATTAATATTTTAGGAAACTATCGAGGCTGATCAGTTAATTTTTAATTTTGACGAATGAATCAGGAAACTACCGATACTGATACTGTACGTCTTGATTTTGATGAGTGAACCCGGGCCCGAATCGAGTTACTAAAAACGTGCTCACCAAAACTTATGAGAAGATAGTAAAATAGTTATCCTTCAATCGATGTAAGAAGATTACATAAATCAAAGTTTTTTACGATTGGGACAGGGCACAGGGCTGTCCAATTCTGCTTGCTGTAGCCACTGTTAGTCTTTTATATGAAGCTGCTGCCAACCATCCCTACGGGGTCTGGCTATTGGGATTTTCAACTTCTTCATTTCAATGGTTACAAATGGTTATTTTTTTCAAAAATTAATTCACCAAGATTTCTACAAAGGTGCCAAGAACAGGAGGTAATCAGAAATCTTTGGTTAGATATTTCTTGGGTAAAAATGAAATATTGGTTGGCATCCTAAGACGCTGTTCAGACTGGGGCAAGTCAACCGGGCAAAATTGATGTCTATATGCATTTTCTCTTTCCCACATAGTTGTAAGAAAGATACGTGCTTTTGCGCCGGAGTTTTTAAAAATTTAAAATTTTCTTGGTTGAGTTTTGACATTTCCTTGTTGTGACACTTGTTTTTTCCCCCGTTTTAAATGTTCTTTTTCGTGTTCCTGAAGCAAAAATACGAAGAAAAATAAATTATTTTTTAAGTTCAGTTCAATTTCTGAGTTTTTTCCCAAATCTGAAGGCAAAATAATCGTCAAAATAAATCCATTGCGTTCACATTGAATTTTAGTCTGAACACGACGAGGTGGCGGAATGTCAAAATTGCTCGGTTGACTTGCCCCAGTCTGAACAGCGTCTAACTGGTAGCAAGTCACAGGTCAATGGGCCCCGCCATCTTGAGCATGGCACGGTTGTATTTGGTGCTACTAAAAAAGGAGAGGAAACGTCTAATTTACTACTTCTATATGAGTGCTCAAGCTTGGCCAACGCCGGAAATCCACTCTCGGGAAATACTTTTTCGATCAACTCAGCGACAGTTTAAATTCGCTACCAAAACCCCAAAGTAGCGCAGTCGAACGAATTTATGGTAAGGATCATTTCATAAGAGAATTTCAAAGTAGGTAATTCTCTTTCCCTAAACTTTAAAACAGCATTCCACGTATTTTTCGCAATTTGGGACGCTCCAAAAGAACTTATCTCGAGTCTTTTTTTACTGCAAATTGCTAAATTTTCTAAGCAGTCTGTAATTGATAAGAAGCAGACCCTTTACACAGCTTAAAATACCTCTGACGATGAAAATGGAAGACACAGTTCTTCTCCGCACATCAACGAATGTATCCAGCCCATAAGTGGGTTTTTGACGCTGGCGCTGTCCAGAATAGGTTTAGCGTGTCGACATAAGTTTTTCCCTCTTAAAACGCAACACAAAATAGAAAGACAATAACAAGCAAGACAAACAATTAAGTTTCTCAAAATATTTTTTCGAAGACACAACAACGCCATGACGCGACGTAAAAAATCAATTTATGAGGCAAGTAAGATTACTGTAAGATAGACTAAGAAAGACACACTCGTATATATTTTCGTTCTTTCTACTGACGTAAAACTATAATTGAAGTGAGTTAAAATTTGGTTGGTTTCCCTGAAAGTGAAATCTTCAAGATAGCTTTCAAGTGGCGTGTCATCTACGTCACACAAAACAAAGATAAGCTGCTTTTTAGATTTTCTCTGTCGAATATCTTGACGAAACAAAGAGCTCAACTTTTGCGATAAAATATCATTCATTTATTCACCTCAGTTTGGATGTTCAAAAGAACGTGTCAAAAATTACCTACGACGATTTCGCATCGGATGTGGCGTCGTTTCCTAAATTATTTTTTGTCGATTTCGATTGAATGAAAATAGCGTATTATGTATATATAATAACTTTTTTTTTCCAAATGTACAAAAAAAACAAACCCATAAAGTTGCGTTATGAACGCATACTGTTCACACTTGGTATATCTTCTGAAACCTCAACAGAAGGTTTCAAAATATGTTTAGTATTTTTATATTTTTAGTTTTACCTCATTGAATACTCATAAAAACAAACACATACATAAATGATGAGAAAATCGGCTTGTCTGAAGAAAAATGTGAAACCGTTTTGAAGATTACCCGTTTTCAGTTAGAGCTCAAATAGCTTTAGCTTAAGACCTTAAAAATAGAATCGGTCTACGAAAGAAATCATAGAGAGAGGTAGGCATAGTAATACCATATGCTTATTTCTATCAACTTACTTTTTTGGCTGTGAACATACAACTTATGTCCTTTTCCAAAAACAATTTCACTCTTTTCACTCCTTTTTCGTTTATTTTGGAATTCGTTTTAAGCGAAGTGACAGATTTGGAGTCATTGCATTTATAGTGGTTAACTTGCTAGATTTTTTCTTTCATGTTAAAGCAGAAAACAAGACTAGAGTACCCTTTTTTTAGAGTACCCTGATTTCTAGAGTACCAAAACCTGCTCTGAGGGTAATTTCTGACAGCAAAAAGAGTACCCTTAGAGTACTGTTTTTTCCCAAACGAAAACGGCATAAAAATCGTTCACTTGAATTTGAAAAAATTATTTAATGGTCTTCTGAAGAAAATTTATTAACTATCGCGGGCTTTGTGAGCTGACAAAAGTTAAATAGAAACTGCGGCTTGCTTTGACAAGAAGTCAGATGACAGTTTATTTATGTGTTGGTGTTCACTCCCTTGCACCTAAACAGAAACGGGAGTGAAAAATCACTCCAAAAGTTGTCTCTTAACCGCATTTTGGAAAATGTTTGGGAGTGATTTGGAGACTATCTGTCGGATCTGACATTCCAACTCTCCAATTCACTCTGGATTTGGTTTTTGGAAAACGACATTAAAAAATTTTAACCCAAAATGAATTTAAGAGCACATTCAAGGTTAGTTTCGCAACATCACAAAAAGTTTGCCGAGAAAAACCTTCAGTAACATTACGTTTCGCGCAAGAAAGTGGCAAGTCCTCCGATAGCAATTGCATTGGCATATAAAGCTCTTTCTCGATTAAATCGGCAAACAATTGAATATCTCTTCCATTTGTTAAGAGAAAAACGCTTGTGGGGTGGGACCGCGAGCGGTTTTTATGTTTCGTTCTGTGTAGTTTCTGTCTTGTAAGTGGGTCTCTTGTGGTATATCAGCCGATGGTCTTTTTCACCAGTGCTACAACCCCCTAAACTGTAGATTTATTTGCGGAGCAGGTTTAATGTAATGTAATCTTTATTTTAATAACTCGATCAGAGGAGCCATTTCCTCCCAGCAACCCTTCAAGGCTTCCATGGAGATCGAAATCTTTTCAAACCTTTTGCGGTAGAAAACTGGTATTCTTATTGACTCACTAACACTTATCTTTAGATTTAGTTATATTTCGCAAATGATGTCAAACTCAGACACAAAAATTTTAGCCTTATTCTTTCTAAACGGCATGAAAAAGTCGTTGTCTGAATCACACATCCTCAAAAAGAATTTATTTTTTATCCACTTGACTTGAAATTTACCTACAAGGCTGGTAAATCTACTGTCGTCAGTTGGTAGTCAAATTGAGAGCTTAATTTCTAAGACAGATATCAACTTTGCCTATTTTCACACATCTATGCGCTTTTTGTTAATAAGTACCAAATATTTTTCAGTAAAATTTGCTGCAGTTGCTAAAGCAATTGACACACCAATCTTCAAATAGATTCGACTCAGTTCTTAGTGGCAGAAATGTACACGAAACTTAGTCAGTTATTTATCAATAAAAGTTTAAGCTGTTAAAAGCTTTAAACACGAGGCTTATTTAACCTCTTGTTAAATGTCATAGGTGTGGAACCCATAATACCAAACTGGAAACTACATTGAGAGAGAGCATAGTCATAGCAGCATAGCATAGCATAACTTAGCAGCACACAATCCCTTTAGGGCTTGATATTTACTCTTTGAAAATCATTTGAATAGTAATTCTCATGTAGCATCACTATGACCCTATTATTATTGGTATGAATGTGTCGGTGGTTTTCTCGAGAACCACATTAACCTACCCTGTGTAAGCATCACCGACACTCACCACTATCATGAGGCCCGTCGTCGTAGCGAATTTGGATGAAGAATGTCAAATAGAAATGACTAAAAACATCATCGTTAAGAACGCTTAGCAACAGATATTTATAAGTTGTTAATAATTTTATTAATAATAACAAATTTTGTGGCAAAACATTGACTACAAAGGCGTCTATGATGCTTTAACTTTGGTATTCGTGGTCCGAAATCGCTACGACGCGACGGGCCTCATGATAGGGGTGACTAGGTTGTTGTAGAATGCAAAAGGTGTTTTTTTAGATGCACGAGAAGTTTCCATGGTTGTTGTCTTCGGTTTGATAGTTGAAAATTCATTCATCATCAGTCATGTAACGCGCTTCCGAATTCTGGAAATTTCCTTTAAAGAAAAATAAATCTGCTCGTGAAGAGCACTTCCGTGCATTTCACCGGCCTTATGAGCTAGTAATTCGTGCAGTAATTGATTAGGTTCGCACTAACATTACTCTTCTCGATTCAAAATTATCAACAATGTTAGTTTATACGCTGAAGTTATCATCGATCCTTGTTTCTTTCGAAGTGAAGAAGGAGCTGCCATTACGGTGAATGGCGTCATTGAGCCATGCTGACTGATTTTTCATTTCCAGAAATTACTCAGCATTTGGTTCCAAAACAGCGCGCGCTGCAACCATAAATAAAGAAGTGGAAAGTAGAGTGGTTAACTGACCCTCGTTTTGATTGGACTTGACGCATCTTAATTACTTATTATGGGACTGTGTATTGTAAAGCCATTATTTTATATCGAAAACCCAGCAAATCTTAAATCTTGAAGCAATGGAAGCCAATATTCTTTCCCTGAACCGATTTAAACTTTTTCAACTACTTCATAACAGAAGAATTCCAGTTTACAAAATTTTAAGTTTTTCCCGGGGATACAAATAACTGATCCACAAAAACTTAAAATGTACTGACTGAAAAAGCATTTTGTAAACTTTTTTTTTATGAAAGTAATCCTTTTTAAAATACTTCCCCGGCAGGGTTTCATTGATTTTATTTTTGTATGTGAAATGTAGGCTTTGCTACCTTTCGGTAAAGTGTACATTTGCAAAACACCCAGTACAACAAAACACTACCAACTAATTGTTACGAAGCTTCTCAGATTTTTTGTATTCTTGTAATATGTAAGAGATTAATAGTAATTCACGTTACTCAACCTAACTTTAAAATTAAAGTTCGTTTTTGGATTTTAAGTACAAAATTATGTAAGCCTCTAACACTGATGTTATAAGAATTTTTTTTGCTGTAGTGCCTTTTTTAGAAGGCGCGGTCTTAAAGAACGATGTGGAAGTAATCAAACCCAAACCCTAAGACCCAAATAAACTTAAAATCTTAAAAAGAGTCATCGTGCAAATAAAGCTGAAACAACTTTTTAACATTTTTTTTCTAGCCTCAATCTGGAATATAAATTAATTGGGGATAAAAATAGTTCGAGAAAAACAAAACAATAATGATAACTATGTCCAATCCATACGGAATGTATCACAGCCAGCAACTGCAGCGCCATTCGTCTTCTCCAACTTTGATTTGTAGTGAGTCTTTGCCAATCGGATGTCCTGGCACAAGTACCGGTAGTCTTAGTGGAGGAGAGTCTCCACTGAGTGCTGGGAAAGAAACAATTCATTCTGGTCAATTTATGGTTTCACATTTCGAAGCTGAAGAAGCACAAGATGATGACGATAGTGAAATTAAAATGCTCGATCCAGAAGATCCAACTCTATCGAAACCAGATGAACCAAGTGAATGCACCGAAGTGCAGTTGTATGTGCCAATCAAAGTTAAGGAATATGGTTCAATGAGCTTGATTGCATCTCATCTGGAAATTGAAACATCTCTAACAAAGCTGTTCAAGTGCATGAATTTGGCTTACAGGTGAGTTTTTTTTTCTTATATTCTTTTTCCTTCAAAGAGAATTCTATATGTATAGTTTTTTATTTCTTTTTTGTATTTTAACAACACGTCCTTGCTAACAAAACAAAGTGAAAGTGATAGCTTATCTGGTGAGATGAAAGCGTGTCATTATCGCTTTGTTGGGTTAGTGGCCAGGGTTAATGTATTTTCATCTGGCCTGATCTGTTTACAAATTTGATAATTTATGAATGTCTATGTACAATTGTTGTGAATGGTAAAAATGACTGACAACAGTTGGAATCCATTGAATTCAAATGAAAATAATTGATGCATCCGCAAGCTTATCAATAGATTTTTAATTAAATTGCCTGTTGCATGAGTTTCTTGGTAAATTTATGGAGGCCGAGTACAAAAATAATTTTCTTAAAATAAACATAAATGTGGATCGGCAGAAGTGAGTCATAGTCGAATTTGAAATGTCCCTGCTTCCAGTGGCGGCTGTACCTGAAGTGCGCTCGTGCGCTGAACCACCAATTCAATTCAAAAGATTAAAAAATTACAAAGCATAACTTCAACTTTTTAAATTACCATTCCAATATTTATTTTTTAAACATACAAAAACGTATAAGAAATTTAATTTCAAATTATGTGAAACAGTTTGAGCGCTTTGCTAAACTATTAAGACTTATTTTCCTGCAAAGATAAAATCTCGTGCGCTTCGGCGAGCGCACGAGGACTGCTAATATAACTTGTATGAGATACGAGTAATATGCCTGACGCGTGAAAAAAAAGATATTTCATAGAAATGTACCAAGTAATGAGTCGGTTCTTGAGCGCCGCACGGGAAAAGAGAAACGAAGATTGCCAAGAGCACACACAGTACACACATTGAACATTGAAAATTGATTGTGCAGAAAATAGGCACTATAGAGTATAGAGAATAAAATGAAGCGACGGCAGACATGTTTGACATCTCGTTGTCAGTGTAGTTTTACTATACATATGTAGTGTGTGTGAAGTGTGACGCGTTAATTTTTGTTTGTTTATATAACCGTAATTGTTTTTTGTAATTTTCAATGTTGTTTTGTTCAATTTTCTAATTTTAATATTTAAGTAAAGTGCACCACCTGTTCGTTAACCTACCAGCCGCCACTGCCTGCTTCTATAACTTGCATTTTGCAGTTTGTTTTCCTTGGTATTTTTACTGAACCAGAGCGATGACATGCACAGCAAATATCTCCACTATCATTAAAACTGACCTCCTTAGCTTCAATTTGGTGTCAGAACTCGAGCAACACCATAGGGTTTTCAACTCGCTAAACTAACCAAAGAGAAGCACAACCACATCGTGTTAAAGTGTTAAACGAACCCACACGAACTACACGATGTGTTTTTTTCTTCTTCAAATGATTCGAGTGAGGTCGTGTTGTGCAGCCACTGCAACCTAAAATGATCCACACGATGGGTGCACATTCAATCAACCAACTTGAAGACGCTGCAAAAACGGAAAGAAACAACAAACGCGTTCTTTCCTGATCAACGAATACTTTTGGGCTCCGTTGATTCGTCCTGACCTCCTTAACACAGTAACCTCAGTAATTTAAGTAATTCTCATCTCTTTCAAAACACACTGTTTAAATCCTGAGCTTTCCTTCTGCGGTGGATTGATTCGAACGAAAAACGTTTCGACTTCAAAACCAGCAACTTTATTCCTAAAATATCATTCCAAAAGTTGATCTGACTAGGGGTTATAATTTCTGTTAAATCAAGCCCAAAAGGCTTGGAAAAAAACAACAGTTTATAAGACGGTATTAAAACAGCCCGTGGTGCTAATACGAAGTAAAGCAAACACCGAAGTGTGCAGAAGCAATGCTGCAAATGAGCACTGGGCAACTGCCTACCGCACCCTGCACAATACGTAGGAGGTTGGATTCATCCGCTCAGAGCTCAAAGAATAAGAAACACAAACGGATTTACCAAAAAATATGCCGCTAGATCACCGTGTTATTTTCTTCCATAAGAAAGAATGTATTGAACAGAGAGGTGTCTAGCGCAGTGAATAGTACAAGAAAAAAGAGGAAAGAACACAAATTTGTTCTATTTAGCGACAAATTTTATAAGACGTAATATTTGGGTTTACCTTGTTGTTGCTTAAGTTTTGTGTTTGTTTATGGAGTGAGTTGAAGAGCCAGCATGTGGGACTGAAAGCAAAGTCGTAGTTGTTAAAAAAATGTTGGTAGCGAGTTCATGTGTATGATTAAGTTTAAGTCATGTTGCCAGAAGTCTAAGATGTTTCGGATGTGAATTTCAAAAGGTAAGTCGGGAATAATCGGCTTATGTATATGGACGCTTCGCTACTGCTAGGGAGTAGTTAATATAAAATATTAGACAATATTAGGTAGGTTTTTGTTTCAACTCAGCAATCTTAAAATCAGCTCAAATGATAGACTACAATCTACACTCTACACGACCTCCGTCCATCTTTTCGACCATTTTCTTTTAACCCAAGACACCGCGGATTACTAGAAAAAATAAACATCTTCATTTTTTCTAGCATCCAAAAAGTTCAGTCTGGATTTAGGCTCAGATTACGTTGATTTTAAATCAAAAATATTAATTATTGAACTAGTTCCTTCTTCTTTTTTCCTTATTTCATTCATGATTTGATTCGAGAAAAATAGATTGTATCAGTAAAAAAAATTTTTTTTTCAAAGAGCATTACAGATCACACAATGTTGACTCCATCTCGATAAAAAAAACCCACGAAGCATTTGCTGACATTAGCATATCCCCCTATGAGCTTAAAAATGATCAATGCGAGGGTAGCAGAAAATTCCGACAAAAAAAAAACAACTTTTGCCGAGGAATATGAATCCCATCGCGCAATTTTTTCACTGTTACCTCTGGGGTCGTTCAAGTGTTATACATAAGCAGATTTAATATAATTAGTAAGTAAGTAAGTAAGTAATTCATTTATTTGAACGTGTTTTTAACAAAATGTTGACAAAAATAATGAATTTATAAGCTATGGCCTTGCCGTCAGCTCGGTTAGCAATTTTTTATAATATGTACAAAAAATAAACTACGTTTTCATTAAAATAGTATATAAAAAAAAAGAAAAAATTATATGTATTCTGATATCAATAGCATCGTATATTTGTAAATATTTTTAAAAAATTTATAGAGTAGTTTCCAGTCGAAACCATTCAAAATGTTTATTGTTTCCTGCTGTGATGCTTCTTTTGTTTCCAGCTGGGGTATAACTCAGCGGGTCCAAGGTGGTCCCCAAGGAAGCGATATCAAGACTTGGGTTGCGTGTAGTCCAACTTCTTAACGAATAGCCAACTCGGAAAATGATTAAGGTTAACGTTATAATTTATTAATATGAAATCTTACAAAAATACAAGATACTCCTATTGGAGGACAGTGTTGGGGTTTATAAGTTTTTCCCTTCGTTTGGCATACGACCGATGTAATTGAGCTTCAATAGCTCCTGGAAATCAGGCCTCGGAGTGGACTGGTGGCGTTCGGCTTCTGGATGGCGTCAGGTAGGCGGTAGGCGGTAGTTGGATAGCGGCGCGGTACACTCTGATAAAACTAACCTACTCGGTCAATGCCAGTATGATGGTTTAATGTCAACTGCCCATGCAAGCACGTCCGGAATGACACTAAACAATCTACGTTCGACAGGCTGTCCAAACAATTGCTTGGCCCATACAAGACGTCCCGCACAATTATTTGCCCGGCTTCTACCTAGGCTCTACATCCCTAAACAAAATTGCTCTGGCAGACTGTCCAAATAATTGCTTGGCCCATACGAAACGTCCCGCACAATTATTCGCCCGGTGGCTACCTCCACAATTTTTCTAACTCACTTAATTACCTGCCGCTACCTCTGGTTTTGCTGCCTCTGGTTCGTTCTTCCAATATACTATTGGTTTTCACTTTACTATACTTTAACTGGAACACACTGTACTGAGAATTGATCTCACTGGTACCGGAACTTCACACCGATATCGGAACTTGTCGGAACTTGCTTTTTGGTGCTGCGATCACCTCCCCTTATAGAACCTTCGGCCACAAGAAAATGTGAACTCTATAAAATGAGCGTCACTGGTTTCTGAAAATACATAAAATATGAAAAGGGGCGGTCCCTCTGCCATGCCATTGGCATATGAGACCCACGAGAAAATAATTAAATTTATACAACCCATGGTATGCCATGCAGTCTTTGCATAGTCACAGCGCACATTTGCTTAAACGATATTCAACCTTGACTGCTGCTGCGGTACGTAGTCAGCTTGTGTGTGCAAACAACCAAGTATTTTGCTTTTGGTTCTTTGGCGAACGCTGATTGGCTGATGTGTTTCGTTTGATAATTTATAGGGGTAAAAATCAGGCGCGGGAAAGTTAGTTGGTTGGTTCCGGTAAAAAGGTGTAACGCTTCGTTACACTGCATTGTTAAAGTTTTCTTTCCAAAAAAAGCGGGGCGTTGTGGTGAAAAGATGGGACAAATGCTGACAAAGTGAAAGCAGTCTTCTTTGGATCTCAGATTACATAACGTACAGAATTGATTAAAATTTCCATTGTAGGGGTTTCCGTTAAGGCTCAGCAGTTCACATCTAACTTTAAATATAAGCGATATTTCTCTATAGCTTAGCATTTATCGTGAAAATAGTTGTTTTGCAGTAAATTCCTGTTTAGCTGTGAATATAAAATTCTACTATCCGATTCGAGAGCTTTCGCCTCGAAACTTTCGCGTACAGAGTTTTCATTTTGTTAAATGATCCTGTAAAGCTGCTCCTTGAAAAAGTTTAAGTTTTCTGATTCCGTGATAAGAACCTCACCGTATCTGTTTCCAAGATCTCTCCACTTTGACATCCACCAATCCTCGTTCCTGAGCTCGTATAGCGCCATTTTTTTTGAAACTCTTGCGTCTTGATAGGAGAGAGTTTTTATTAAATAATCAGCTTGAAGTTTCAACGTGTAAGTAAATATTTCAGGTAGACCAGTTTCAAGGTAAAATGCATAATTTGGTGTATTCAGTGGTAGATTAAAGAGTTTTTTTATGAAGTTTCTTTGCAATTTTTCAACTTGTTCGTATTCATCGAAACCCCACACCTGGCCAGCGTAACACAAAGTAGACTTTACAACAGCATTTTATATTTCGCTGAAAGTACAATACGTTCATTTAAGAAAATGTTTCTCCAATACATATTGATCAGGCCTTGGGCGCTTTTTGCTTTATCCAAAAGATGACTTTTGAAGGTAAGAGTACTGTCCAATTTCACTCCCAGGTACTTATACTCATTTGCAACTTCTAGTCTCGATCCGTTGAAAGTCCAATTATAGCTGTTTCGGTTTCTAGTAGATCTTGAGAAAACCATGACTTTAGATTTGTTTGAGTTAATGACGAGACACCATTTACGACAATATTCTGTTAATCTATTAATCATTAATTGAAGGCTTTCTGGAGATTCTGCAAGTATCATTAGGTCATCGGCATATAAAAGTACATTAATGTTTAAGTCGGCAATACGTATTCCACCAGGAATATAGGCAACTACATCGTTAATGAAGAGCGAAAATAGCATTGCACTAAGTAGGCATCCTTGTTTAACTCCACAATTCGTTTCGAACCATTCAGAATAGGAAGAGCCATCCCATACTACTGCTCTAGACTCAGTGTATAAGCTTTTTAGTGTGCTGATAAAAGTCGAAGACAATCCCAGCTGTGAAAGTTTATAGAATAGTGCATTACGATTGATATGGTCAAAAGCCGCCTTAAAATCTATAAGGAATGCATATACTTTTTTGGATCTGGCTTGAAAAGCTTTCACAATAGATGTCAATGTGAAAATATGATCCACGGTTGAAAATGTTTTCCTGAAACCAGCTTGAAAATCCGATAAGACATTGTAAAAATTGACCCATCTTTCTAGTCTGTTGAGAAGCACTCCACAAAATAGTTTTGCCAGCACATTCATGAATGAGATGCCTCGATAATTTTCAAAACAATTCGAATCACCTTTTTTGAAGATTGGAAAAATTACAGACCTTCTGAATGATGAAGGGACCTTTTCTCCAAGGATGATTTTATTGAACAGTGATTTTAGGTGTAAGTGAAGTGTATCACTGGCATTCTTGAAGAATTCGTACGGAATCCCGTCTTCACCAGGAGCTTTTCCATTTTTACCGTTTGAAATCACAGTTTTTATTTCTTCTAGAGATATTTCAGAATCGAGAATGTCATCATTGGTTGGGCATAAGAGAATCTTACATCTGTTTCACAGTATAAAAGGTTTTTAAAGTGATTGGCAAGTACTTCATTAGATAATCCTATTCCAATTTCAAAAATAGATCCATTTATCTCCCTGGCGGTAATTATTTACCCCCCATCCGCCTTGTCAACAAAAGTAAGCAAAACACATACCCCCTACGCTAGAGTAAACATTTTTCAATTAATGCATTTTTTTTAAATACTGTATTAATATAAATATGTAGTTGTAGTTTTCAAAATAAGAAAAATGATTTAAGATAGAAATTTGATTTTACTGATACGTATTCAACATAGGGGAAAGAAAATATAGTGATCTTTCGAACATATCAAATTTTTTTTTTAAATTTTTGGTACACATATCGAACTCAAATTAACAGTCTTCATTTGCTGCTGGATTTGTGAGTCCACTCGTTTTCGTCTGATTTTGGAATGTCTACATCGTTCTCATCAAGCTTACAATACGTCTACTCGCTATAGTATCGAAACAAGACAGTACACTGAGAGAGAAAATTTAGAGAAGTGAATAGAAAATAGATACCCTACTCGGTTCTGAGCGCACAGAGGAGAAAATAAATAGAGGGCAAACTTGTGCATACATTACATATGTCAACCGAAATTTACCTCTACTACTTTAGGTACAGCTTTCACAATTGTCTTTACACAAAATCTCACTACTACCAGTTTGAGTACCACTGATTTTTTTACAAAAATCACCAGGCGTGCCTTCCTGGCTGACTTTTTGGATTCTGAAAGCGATTTACAGTCTTAAATAAAAAAAACTCCCGATGCCGTAATCATCATCATCATCATCCCCCCTACCCCCGATATCATCCAAAATAAGCAAAGCAAAGACCCCCGCCTCCCTGTAGTGCTTACGTAATACTTGAACGGTCCTTTTAAAGTATCATAAACAAATTGTGATTTCACTTTGAGGCCCTGTCAATTTGAATTCATTTTTAGAAACGAATATTTTTTTGATTTATTATCATATCGCTTACACTTGTTTTTGCTGTAAAAGGAGTTCCAAATTGTTTTTCTACGAATTTTTTAACAAATAGAAACAAAAGAAATTTTAAAAGAGAAAATATAGTACCCCCTAAAGTACCGTTTTTTTTAAACAGACTTTCGTTGATGACTAACACGTTTTGACGTAATTTTATGTTATAGAACTACTATGCAAACATTGCCTATCCAACATTTGAGAAATTTTGATTTTTTTTTTTTTTTTTTTTAGTTTTTGATTTTCTGAATATTTTCAAGACGATTATAATTTTTCTCAAATTTTTTGTCGAGCATTTTTTAGCAACCTCTAAAAACTTGAATACTTGATTTTTATAAACTAGTTTGAAATAAATGAAAAATAAAAAACCAGTTTTTTTTAAAACTGCTCGAAAAATTTTGATTAAATTTTGAGCGCTTATATGCAACTGTGAAAAATAGCGTTATTAGTTTTTCGCTTACAACATTATTAAATTTAATTCTTTAATTATTTTATTCAACTTTCTGATTAACGTGGCACCAAATATATTATGAAGAACGAATACCAAAACCTTGTACTAAGCCTTAAGATTTTAAAATTGTATTAAGCATACAATCGCAAGTTTGTGCGACCCAATCCCAGGCCATTTTTTTTTTTAATTTCTCAAAAACTACGAAAGATTTTCTCGTTCCGTTTTCTGTGTTTGACTCAGAACTAATAAAAGCATTGGTTATTCAGAAAAAAACTGATCCCTACCAAGACGAAACTTTGTAAAGAAAATTGATATGTTTTTTTTTTCAAAATTTTAAATTAGAGACTTGATTACCCAAAAACCATTCACCGAAACAAATTGTTAATTCAAGAACAAAGTATTAGCTTTAAAAAAAAATTGTAGTATGTTGTGGCTTGTTTGATTTTTAATCATGTTTAAAAAAAATTTAGATTCCATCGGAATCTGCCAATAGGCCGATTTGATGTCCAAAGAAGACAAAAATTTGGCGTTATTCAGCCTATCCAGGATAGCTGTTATGAATGGGAGGGGGTACGCGTCCCTATCTGTAGCCGCATTCAACTTCCTAAAATCTACACAAAACCTATACGTACCATCCTTCTTCTTAATCATGACAATGGGTGAAGCCCATTCAGATTTCAGATTTTTCTATAACCCCCTCTCCTAGCATTTCTTCTAACTCCTTATCTACGAAAGACTGAATGCCAGGAGATACCGTATAATACCTCTGCTTAATGGGTTCAGCTTTCGTCCTAATCTTGTGCTCCACCATCTGTGTGCACCCTAATCCTTCAGGCATTTCCTTAAATGTCCTGTCTAAAAATCTTTCTAACTGTTATTTTTCTACATCTCCTACCTCAGTCAAATGTTCAGAATGGGAAATCGAATTCAAAGAATTCTGATTCGAAAACTCCCATTCCCCTGACTGCAAATCCGGGACTATTCCCGCTAAAGCCCAAAAATCGGCTCGTAAAATCAGACTATGAGGAAGATGAGGTATTACTAAGCAACCTACTAAAACTACCTTGCTTTTAATAATAATTGGAAGTGAAACTTCACCTTCCACCTGAACTCCTGCACCATCAGCTAAACTAACACTACCTACTTTGCTAGTGCCTGCCTGACTTTATTCCTGAGCCATGTAAAATCTACCATCCATCCCTACATATGATCGTGCGAGAAGCGCCCGAATCCAAAAGTCCTACTCACCTAATCCCATAAATACTTACACCTATATATGGTCTCTTGTCCCTACCTACGTGCTCAAGCGCGAAACTCAAATTAACTTCCGCCGACTGGTTACCAGTAGGCAACCCCGACGCATTTAACGGCGCTCTCGTCCTACTGACCCGAGAGTGCGTCTGCTGTTTCCCGAACACTGAGGGCAGTTACTTTTTGTAATCCCCTGCTTCCCACACCCAAAACAGCTCCTTGGAGCAGAACACCTATTTGCCAGATGGCCTTCTCCATTGCAATTATAGTACCTATACGACCTTGATGAGTTGACGGGCGGACGAGATTGGGTGTTGTCCTCAACAACCGCAACTCTCCTTACAGTCGGCCTCGCTGAAACGAAATTCGAGTTAGGACTCGACTCATGCAAAACACCCTAATAATTAAGGATAATATAATTCACTAATTTTATCGAAGAAACAAACAAATTACAGATTATTAAGACGCTCAAATGGTCACCAACACTGGGAAACATTCGATTGACAGATTGATATCTATCAAACTGTTGTCCAATTTTTTATCTCATTTATCTCAAAAATTCTTAATTGTTTTTGAATTCCTTATCCCCAGCCCTTGTTTACTAAAGTAAATCTTTTTTTTCACAGTCAAATGAAGTAGAGTGCGTCATTACATATGTACATGAAGTTGTTTTTTTTCTGCTCATAAAACTAACAACTGCATTGTTTAGTTTTTGGATAGTCTCAGTTAGTAATGTTTACAAATGGATGGCAGGATTTAGTTATAAGAAAAAAGCTATAAAATTCTTTGTTTGATTGTGTTTACTATCAAAGAATATAACTTTCCTAATCTTTGTACATATTTGTAACCAAGATAAAGATTTCAGTTAAATAGTTAAATAGAGAACGAAGTAGATAAAAATGTAAAAGATAAGAGATCAGCCACCACTTCAAAGAAACACACAACACATTGTTACATTCAACAGATCCAAGTATATTAATTTGTAAAATTTCGTCATTCTAACGTTCACGATAAACTTGCTAGACACTTATACTTTCAAAGTCAAGGGCATACAACCACACATTCAAACACAAAATGATGTGTAGTTTCCCCTACAAAACACACCCACTTTACACACCCTCAGTTGTTTACATTTATTATTTTCATTGTTCCGATAATGAACTACAGTTCAGGTTAAAACTAAGCAATGAATTAACAAAATTACACATGAAACGTACTTCGTAAAAGCTTACTAAATATTGCGCGCGAGTAAACGCATCGATTTACTAGCTTTCATTGTTTAAAAAACGGAAAAGCCATGCGCTAACAAATAATAAATTTTACTTGTTTATTTTTTGCCATTAAGTTCTATTATTTTTATTTATACGAGCTTTATCTCATACGTCATTTAACGAAGACGTCAAATATTGTGACCGACGCGATAGGGAAAACATTTGTTTTGTTAACCCAAGACGAGTTGATTATATGATTTTGTTTGGTAAGCTTATTCTGTGAATACATTGAAAGGAACCGAGAAGATGGAATTTGTGGAGTGAAAAAATTTGCAAAAGATAAAAACACTGCAAGCAAGCAATAATTTTTAATTGATGTTTATGTTCGCTGGAAACTTTTGAATTATTTTAATTGGCTTAAGTGGGAACTCGTAAAGGAAGCACTTGTTTTATGCGCCATTTGTGTTAACCTTTTTTTGTTTTGACGGCTAGCGGCAAAAAGCTGTTTGTGTTTGTCGTTAGCCGATTCAATATTTTTGGGGCAACAGGTTTAATATTATCAATGATTAAAGTCAACTTACAGGAGGAAGATGTCATAGCATATACGAGCTTTGAGCTTCGTCTTTGCCTTGATTATCCGCTTGGTGTCGGCTCTTACGCATTTTTTGTGAATTAAAAAAATGAAAAGCAATTACTTTTGAAACTAAATGGAGGCAACTCATTGAAAACACACTCATTTTTTTGCGTCTGCAAGCTGAACTCTGCTCAAAGACACAAAAAAAATAAATAAGATGGGTTGCTGGTAGAGTAATTTCGACTGGTGTCATCCGTAAATACCTATTAGCATGATATCCTCTTCTTGGAGAAATTCTCAAGGATAAGGAAGAAAAAAGACTATTCCAAAAAAACTTCCTTGTGGAATGACGCCGAAATTTTTTTTTTAATTTTGAACATTTCTAGCCTAGTTTTCGGTGGAGTAGTCTATTTTGAAGCAAGAATTCAAGAATCATAGATAAATGCTTCGCGAAAAACTGTAAAACTGTAAGAGTCAATCTCCAATTCAATTCAGGGGTTAGCGTGTCTACCTGATACATGGGCGTTCGGGGTTCGAATTACAGGTATTTATGACCGTTTTTGCATAGGTAGCGCCTTTTGCGATGAACTAAAAGGAATTGATGGTATTTTCATTGCCATGGAAATAGCTATCTCTATTGACCTTTCTGAATCGACAAAAAATGATAGCTCCTCTCCTCATTCATCACAAGGCACTAGGAGCTCCCTCCTCTGTTGTGCCAACCTTTTTACTTATTTATTTAATCAAAGTTGTGCTGGTGCATTACTTGATTGGTAAACCGTTTCTGTAAATTTTGGCGCTCAACATGTTCGCCTGATATACATTTATAGCTTTTCCAGAATTTGCTCTAAAGTTTGAGGAATAAATGATGTTACAGGCAGGCTTATTCTCGTTCATCGAAAGTGCTTTACCGACCCTGTTACGATAAAGAAATACAGGGTTTTCCATTGGGGACTATCCATTTTGTTTCTTTAATGTAAACGCGCCCTTAAGGTCTTTTGACATTCTGTAAGCGTCAGATTGCTCATTAAAGCCAAAACACAATAGAGCGTCGCGCCGCGTCGACCTCACGTAGGCTTCACGTTACATGAGAAATCCTCAAAGCGCCCTACTGTCATTCATTCGTCTAAGCTTGTGCAAAATTAAGAAAATATATCGATTGAAATATCGAACGACCATCGTCGTTATCAGTAACCATCGATAGCAAAAATCGATTTTTTCTTTTGTATCAAGTACTTGGAAAACTAAATCGATTGCTAATTTGTCAATTACTTCTGATAAAGGGATGAATGAGGAGCTAAGTAAAATGTGTAGTGTAATCAATTGAGCTAAGTATAATGTGCGTAGTTGCATTTCTATACTGTGTTATCGCATGTAATCTAGTTTGTGATAACATTTGCTGTTTAAAATGAAAAACTTGTCGATTTTTCAACATAATCGATATATTCATACAGATATCAAAAATGTTATCGCAATATACGGCATGAAATTATCGCTTAAGTTATTGGTCGAGCACCTTCACAAAAATAAAATGATTTAAGTCCTTCAATATCGCCCATATTGATTGACTTTATATTAACCCATGCGGCCATGCATCGAAAATTCATCGAAATCCTCGATATGAAAAATATAACATAAAGTAGAAGTTGATTTTTCAAAACACCATTGCAAATTCATAGTAGTTTAAATGCTCCAACAACATCTACATTGAATAATCCAACCAAAATTAAATTTAGTACAGCTGTAATAGCGAGAACTTAAATATTTGTTTAGTTTCAACATCGATACCGACATATCGATAGTTTGTTTCGTGAATCGATGTTTTACTTACATCGATTTTATTACTCTTCCCTATTGTAAAACTAAAAAGGAGAGATATGTCAGAAAGCGAGCAAAAGTTCAACATAGCTGAACTTTTTTTGAAGGTTGGTCGCTTTGTTACGTTTGCTTACGTTTGTCACACGACGCGTTTGATGACAAAGCGTGATTGTGTGAGACTCTACAGATTTCCTATGGTTGAACTTTTGATTTTTCTGTCAAATGAGGTCGACGCGCCGCTGACGCGTGATTGTGTTTTGGCTTTTAAGGTCTACCATTTCATCATGGTGAGTTACACGAATCAACAACGTTTCCAAATTTATTAAAGCGTACCATCAAAATTTTGAGTCAACTCGCTGCAACTTTAAGAGCGCTAACTCCGATTTTCGGTCGTTATAATCGTCCCACCCGTGCCATCGATATTTTCAGCACTCCGTCCTAATCTTTGTCTCATTGGCACGGGAACATTGTGCAGCGAAAACGTGGATTCAAATGTGTGCACTAAACTAAGAATTGCGGCACGGGTGGGACGATTATAACGACCAAAAATCGGAGTTAGCGCTCTTAAAGTTGCAGCGACTGACTCAAAATTTTGAGTACAGGAGTGCTGAAAATATCGCGGCCGTAAGTGCATCCTTTCAGAACGACCCAAATCAGTCAATTCCACGTCGTTCACAGGAATTGGGCATCGCACAAACCACATTGTGGCGTTTTTTTGGCGTCAGTTGCGTAGAATGGATATTAGTGACATGTGGTTCCAGCAGGATGGAGCTACAGCCCATACAGCTCATGCAACCATCAACATTTTGAAGAGGAAATTTGGTGAACGTGTTATCTCAAGAATTTGATTTGACACAATTTCTCTCTTTGGGGCTATGTCAAGTCGTTGGTCTACGCCAACAGGCCAGAGACTTTGGAGGAGCTTCAAGCTAATATTGCCGCACTACCGGTCGATATGTGCGAGAGAGTGGTCGAAAATTGGGTTCAACGTATCGATCGCTGCAATCGCGCCCGTGGAGGACATATGAACGAAATAGAGTTCCATTCGTAATGGTATTGGGTGTACTTCAATATGAAATAAGTGTTTTTTTTTGATATCTCATATGGCTGGCGTTTTTATTTAAAAAATAAAATGGATAGCTCTTAATGGAAAACCCTGTAGTTTTCGTGCCTTAGAAACACTCTTTTGGCCGTGAACATCCTTTGTAGGTTGTCTCTAACCATGAAATACTCGATAAATGAATTCTTCTCCAAATGAAGTACAGGGTGGCCATCTAGTGGTTTCATTTTGAATCATAGGTTGCTTTGACACTGAAAGCGGTTTCCCACTTGCAATTTTGACAGAAACTAAATATTACACCTCTGCCGAATGAAATGAGTCGCTCTACGTTTGAAGAACGTTGGGAAATATTGAGAACTTATTTCCAAAGTGAGTTCAGTGTAATTCAAACAGTGCGATTTTTGAAAAGAAGAAATGAAGCACCGCGTACGCTAGGTACTACAAAAATTGGCACTCATCACTCATGGTGTCCGTCTGTATGGGGCACACAGAGGAGAATGTGGCTGATAGCGCCGATTGCTTGATACTTAATCGAAAAACGTCAAAACGAAAGGTCGATAGAGACGCCCCCACTAATTCGTATATTACCGATCAGCATATGTTGATTGGTGCCGTTCGGCACAGTGTGAACACACCTTTAAAGAGCCATGTCAACCGAAATTGAAATTGACGGTTTTGGACGACATCTGGTTCATACAAAATTGCGCTGAGATTTCAAACGTTTGATTTTTTTTGTGGATAACCGTGAAGGTATTTTGTTATGTCAACAACCCGGGTACTATTCGATCACTTGAGGCAAATATATTCCAAGCACTCAGTAAACTAAGGCTTAAAGCAATCAAAAAGTCTTGGAAAACTGGAGTGACTGCGACCGATTCAGCCACTCGGATAATACATGGGAAGACAAACTTGTGAATTTTCTTGCATTATTAAAAAGAAACATACTTGGCCCACCCTTTATATTAAGAAATGAAATATTTATGAAAAAAAAGGTTATGTTTGAATAGAACTTCAGTGTATAGGTTGACTTACTATTTATTTATTTTATTTCATCACTTCTCCTCAATCCTCATAAGCTCATTTAATTGATGGCCTATAAATTGAAAAGATTTTAATTCGTAAACGAATTGACAACACTTGAGAATTGATTGCTTTTTAAAAGCTTTTTGTATATTGACGCAAAACGCAAAATGCAAGATTCCACTTAAAAAATCAAAAGGGTTTGCATAAATAAAAAAATATAAAACATACATACCTACATATATCGATGCACTTTACGTTATATTATCAGCGAAAAATAAATTGATGACTTCATAATAATGGTCTTCAATGAAGACCACTTTAAATGTTTCTTAGAAAACCAAGTGAGGTGACATGCAATGAAATACCTCAATGCAATATTTCTTAGTTTGTATTTATATTCTGCACATTTTATACTAACATTTTGAAATTTACACAAGAGTTTGAACAAACAACAATCGCTTAAAAGCTTTGATAAACTATTTTATCAATTCTCATTGTAGTCCAGTAAAATCGTGGTGTGATTTAAAAGATTCAGTTGAATCTTTCGCGATCGGTTTCGGTATTCGAGACAAGAATGATTGGTTTCGAACAGAGCATCATCGTTCGCACACGCAAGAATAAACACTTTTCAAAGACCCACGTTTAAGCGAGAAGGGCAAAGTTGACTTAAAATTAAAATATATTTTAAATCAGCAGAGCGCGTTTGATGAAGTCCCTGAAGTAAGCACTGCCACTTCCAGCTTTTCAAAATTTGTTAATTGGATTAGCTGTCGTAAATTTTTCATGAAAACAGAAATATTAATTTTCTTACGAAAAAATGAAAAACACCTTTAATTTGATTCAACTAAAAAAATAAATAAATAGGTTGGGGCAACAGAACGAGGAGCCTCTGGGCTAGCGCATTTCTCACAACCATGCCTTGTGAGGGAATGGAGTGGACCTACAATTTTCTGTCGGTTCCGAACGGCTAATGCAGAGAAAGCGCTTTTCATGGCAATGAATTTACTAACGGAGGACTAGCCAATTCCTCGCGAAAGGCGTGGAAAAACATTTTTGACTCTGCTGGGATTCGAGGTTTTAATTTAGAACGGTGAAGAGTGAGTGAGAGGAGAGAAGTTAAAAACAATTAAACAAATAAGACTATATTTCCATCGTCGGCATTCAATGCAGAAATATTGTCGCTCTTCTAAAAATCTGTGTAGTGCTAACTTGAAGGTCAAATTTGCACAAAAATTCGCCAAATGGATCTCAAACAAAAACAATAAAATAAGTATTCAATTAACTGTCAATTATGTATATTATGTAATTATGTCGAAAATCCATTGTGAAAACAGAAAAAACCTAAAAAGGGTCAAATCTAGTGAAAATCAAAAACTGTGTACGCCATTAACTGTCGTATATTTGTCGTTCACCATTTCTTCAAAAAGAAATAGAAACTACCTTTTGGATTTCAATCTTAAATTTTTGTATTTTCGCGATTTATTTCTGGTATGTTGAGATTTAAGAAGAGAAGTAAGAAATCCTTTGCGATTTGATTCCAAAAAATAAAAAAACCAAAGCTACTGTAAAAACCCCAATTTTTTCCAGGGCAGCACAAAATGACACACTTGAATATTTTGATTTGAAGAAAAAGACTTTTTCAATTCTAACTTTACAGATAGTCAAAAAAGTAAGATCCAGACCAAACGAAAGTAGTAACATAATTTAAAAAGCGTTTTTGAAATATTTGACATTACAAAAATTATGGCGTTGGAAGTTCTTCCTTTTTTCCGGCTTATTTCGAAACAATTTTTAAAAAACAATTACACTTTTGGTTAAGATTCTTTTCTTTTTTCTTTGCATTAGGGCGGTTCACACTGGTCGCTGTATTCAGTCTGAACAATTTGCTTTGAGTTGGAGACACGTTAGTACACGAACCAATTATGTTGAAGCGTTTTTGTTGTAAGATTTACTGATGATGGTTGAACGCATAAACGTCAGGCGAAACCGAAACCAAACGTGATTGTATTTTATATATAAGTTTTTCTAAAAAATATATAAGGCTGTCCCAAGGCAAAAGAATTTTTTTTTTGTATGTGGCGATATATGAGAGCTAAGGTGTCCCAAATTTTTGTGGTTTTTCTTAACTGATGCTTTAATTATATTTTATATAAAAATAGAAATTATTACTAAAACAAAACCAAATTATAGGATATTTAACGAAAACCTTAAATTTTCAAAAACCGCAATGGTTTTCGTTAAAAAATTGCTTAGTGGCCATCTACCGACAAATGTACAAAAATATTTTTCGGAGCGAAGTCGGCACGGGTTGCAGTCATCGTAGCAAAGTGAAATTTAGTATAAAATTAGAGGGAGTCTTAAATGAAATGAGCGGGAAACTTAAAACTGGGGCCGGTTGGCTCAGCAAGTAGCTATTTTTTTTTGGATAAAATATAATCAAAGCAGCAGATTAGAAAAACCTAAAAATCTGGGAATTATGTGAAGAAGTACTGTGCGAAATTTCAAAGCATTGGTCCAGTAGATTTTGAGTTATCGTGAACACGAACTTCAAACATTACAAGTCTCATAAAAACGATTTGAAAAACGCAGAAGATCAAAAGGTCGAAAATACAACTCGCAGCTGCCGCCCAGGTATAAAACCGGCATGGAGCAATAGACGCTCAAATACTTATAACTTCATCAATTTTACTCCGATCGACTTGAAATTTTTACACAATATTCTTGAGATATTATACATTCATTTAAAATAAAATTAATTAAAACTATTATTAATTATTATTAAATAAAAAAACAATTAAGAATTCAATCACCCCCCCCCCCGCCCCCTTAAAGCGTGTTTAGAATTGTTTGTTGTCATTTTTTTATGATTACGTCTTGACCTCCTTCTAAAATTTGGTAATATTCTTAATCAATTATTATTTCCCACAGGTTTGGCATTAAAGGTGGAAGCGACCTGTTATTGGTAAAGATTTGTTTGCTTTGCCATCTCATATGTTTAAGAAATACCATAGCAAACGGGTTATATAAATTTCATTGATTTTAAAAGAAACAAGTTTGTATACAGTTTCCAAGAAAAAAAATGCGACTATTCTAATTATTTACTGCTGTCGATTAATTCATTTTTGATATTTATTCAGCTCTTCAAAGTCAGTTTGTTGTGAATTCCTTTGAAAAATTGTGCGTTGTTCTTACTAGACACACGTACAAATTAGCAGCTGCTATTAATCGAAAGGTTTTTTTTCTCAAAGCACAAATAAAGTAGAGATGGTTTGAAAATGCTAAGCGAAATTATAAAAATTATATCTAAAGCTATTTGCACATATTCAAGCCGAAAAATAACTGCCATCAGCAACAAAAGCAAATTTGTACGTATATATTCAATCGAAATGTCACACACACATTCGGCAATCTGGAGGCGTGATATGGGGGTGTGTTTTGAAAATTGTTATGAAGTCACTTCTTATAGTTGGAGATACTCATATAACAGAACTGATAACGACTCGTATCTAATGCAATTTGGTATATTTCCACCATAGCTTTGTATATAAGTAGATATGCCCTTGACTGATGAAATACTGAAACAACAAAATATCTCAATAAAAAACCATTTGAGTAGTTTATAGTGTCATCAGATATTTTTTTTTTTTTTTGTTTTTGCAAAGAGTCAATACGAAAAAGAGTCTGAGATAAGATTTGTTAGAAATATGGCGTCTGTATACTTTCGAAACAAAAAACAACCACCACATTTAAAAAGAGGTAAATTCATTGTGCAAATAAGAGGGTATTGTTTTAAGTGATCTCTTTAAATAACTTTTATGACAACAAACAATGATAACCGACAAGTGGAGGCGTAATTCGAAGAGCTTTTGTTCTTCTGTTTTTCTATATAAATCTCTAAAAATAAAACCTTATCAGACTTAACAAAAAGTATAGGAAACAACTTTAGTTGATAGTAGAAGTTGGTGAACAGCAAAAATTATTCAAAGAAAGGAATTGATTCAAAATGTTGAGCTTATCAATTCGAGGACTTTGTGGTCCTCATAAATAGTTTCTCAGTAGTTTGAATGATTGCAAGTTATATACTTCTTACATTTTGAAATCAAAGTTTGCATAACAGAAATAGACCTTAGATCTGTCTTATGACATACCTGTGTGAATCTGGTGGCCGAGTTGAAAAAATTCAGTTTTAGGAACATGGTAACGCCAAAAAAGAAAAACACTAATTCAAAGAAAGTTCAGCACTTTGATTGATTAAGATTGATTTTTTTTTTTTTTTGTTTTGTAGTAAAACAAATTTTTAATTGTAGCCAGGCAAAACTTTTTGGTACCTATCCTATCTTATGTTTGGCTTTCGCGGGCTATTCTGTTACTACCAATGATAAAAACCTCTTAAAAGCTCTTAAAAACAGCGTTGGCCATAAGTATTAAGCATTTGAAGATTTTGGTCCTATTCTCCAAAGTTAAGTACAGCAGCTTTCGAGAATTTGAAGACGTTAGACCTAAATGCACCCTGCAACATCCAAAGAGATGATCAGATATCTTTTTATAAACAAAATGAAGAGAACTTTGTTTGAACTGTAAGATGTAACTGGTTAGACCAGTGTCCAAAAATAGCAAAAGTTATATAGAAAATAATGATAGCAACAAAAAAAATTGTTTTTCCTATTCAAAAATGAATTTCTTATTTTTCTGCACACTTCGTATCTTTTCATCTTACCTTTTTTTTTTAACTTCGGTCAGTTTTTAGGAGTGCCTCATACTTTTGGCCAAGGCTATATTTTCCTAGAGTTTTTCAATACTATCTCGAACATCTGTAAACTGATTCGAAAAAAACGCGACATTTACTAAGGAAGTGATAGTAAGTTTAAATGCTCTGCAAAAGAGAAGTGCCTCGTGGCTACCCCAAAAAGTTTTCTATAGTCTTTGCTGCTACGCGATAGCAAACAAAAAAATTGCAGTTTTCTAATTAACGTTAAGGAGCATGCATTTAGTTTGTCTGGATCCAAAGGAGGCAAGTCATCTGCGTTTGTGCTACTCAAAGATCCAATCGTTGATTGAAGCTGGATCAATCTCTGGTTCAGGTCCTGAGAAAACTGTCTGAAATCCTTGCCTAGCAAGCTGATCGGCGATCTCTTCAGTTTTGCTATGATGGCGTGCAAACGAGACTCGAAGAGTCTTCCGACCGCATTCATAGAAAAGGCTTGCATTCCGGGATCATTCTTTGAGAAGTGAAGTAGAAACTGAAGCACAGCTTTTCCTTCCCCACCCAGCTATTTTTCGTAACATAGCTTATAGAAACGAAGATACGATAAAAATCCTTCCTGGCTAAGATTCAAGAGTGAAGCAGTCGTGAACCGACAGAAAGTTGACCGTATATTTTTAAACTGAACATTTTGATTGTGGTACCCGTGGCGTGATGGTTAGCGTGTCCACCTGCTAACTCAGAGGTTCGAGGTTCGAATTCCAGCAGAGGCAAAAATGTTTTTTCATGGGTATCGCCTTTCGCGAGGAATTGGCAAATCCTTCGTTAGTAAATTCATTGCCATGAAAAGCGCTTTCTCAATTATCCGTTGGGCACCGGCAGAAAAATTGTAGGTCCCCTCCATTTCCACAAGGCATAGTTGTGAGAAATGCGCTAGGTCCAGGGGCTTCTCGCTCTGTTGCGCCACCCTATTTATTTATTATTGTGATTATCGTATCTGAGGGCTTATCTATTAGACAAGAGTCAAAAGATATGTTTTCTACGAAGTTTTCCAAACTCTTGCGCGAATTGTGCCATAGACAGAGTGCCAGAGGTTTAGGAAGGTTTCACTTGCAGTTTTCTCTGGTAAAAAAGCTGTATGTGGTCATTACACCAATACTAAGTGAGGATTGGCACAATAGGTTTCATTCAGACACCGCAGTGCCTGGAGCTGAGCAAGCTCTACCCGTCAATCTAATCTAAGTGAGGATATGGCCGTATTGTGGTCTAAATTGGATACGTGACAAGCTAGTAAGTCCCAAAGCAGCTCTCCTTTCGACACCTTCAGCTGGCTTAGGAAAACAACTCAATCACTTTTCTCGATACGCAAGCTGCAAAAGTTTCGCGTAAGTATTTTTGATCATTCTGACAACTTGTTTGGGCATTCTTCGACGTTCTTTTACCGCAATTCAAGGTCAAGGAAATCTTTAATTGCTTGAATGAACCGAGGACTAGCAACCAACGATATGAATAGTTGTGAGAGAAGAAATCAACACTTCACCTATAGATACCATATTCTATAGCCCTCTTTAATTCAGAACAGAAATATTAAAACAACAAATTGACTTTTTCGCTCGTTAACAGCTATCTAGAGACATGGTTCTTCATATGCTCAGAATAAAAATCTGAATGTATTATTGTCTCAGCCTTGCGTTGTGCTTAATCAGCCAACTGTTAAGGCCAAAGGGATTTTCCTCACAACAAACTCTGTAAAGAAGTCATCAATCAAGTAGTCGTTTTACTGCTCAATTTCACTAATAAACGAACTCTATTGATTGTTGCTGCTGTGGAATACTTTGAAGCAAACAAAAGATGAATTACTCTCCGTGATTTGGGCTTTAGAGGCAACAAATTTTTGCAGATTTATAACAAAATTACTTTTAAAATTTTGAAATAATTTAAAATTGTGCAAAGTTTTCCCAAAAAATGTTGGGAGGCAGCCATGTTTTTTTCTGTCGCCTGTCAAACCTGTTGCCTTTTCTTTAGTCACTGATGCCAATTACAAAGTAGCACGATTAAAAGAACTTTCAAATAATGAAACCTAAGTATCAAATTCTTATCACACAATGCGTACTTGAAATTTTAGACTCCTCAAACGGTTTCGTGTCATTTGGAACAAATAGCAACATCTAGTTTAGTTTATTTTACTGTGGGGCTTGATTGAAAGTACCAAGTGTTGACTACACCCTACAGTCAATGCGAAAAGGTTAAATAACACGTACACGTACATATATATGTACCTCGAGAAATTAGAAGAAAGAATAGTTATATTGCCTATAGTGTACACTCTACAACCTAAAGAATTTCAATTTGTCAGTACCAGAGGGATGAAGCGGAACTCGCACACAATATGGCAACTCCTTGAAATGTATTTCTTTGAGATTATTTGTCTTATGTATTCAGAAATTGCAAATATGCAAATGACGTTAGTAACAACGTAAGTATTTTTTATCGCTTGTAATAGCCAAATAATAAAAAGTAAGATCAACTGAACTTATTTTCTTAGCCATCAAACGTCATTTTCTGTTCAAAGAAAATATATTTTTTATCTCCGAACTGAAACAACTGGCGAAGTAAACTTCACAATACTCCACTTTTGAGAATTCCGCAGTATGTATTTTAAATGCTTTTAGTAAAAACTCCAATGATATTAAGGTAATCACTCTATGGAAGCATGATTAAAAACTCGGTGCAGACAGAAGTTCATCTCCAATTACGTCTTGTGTACAAAAATTACTATTCAAAAAATAAATCGTCAAAAGAAATCGTCCCACTCCTGCCAGTTTGTTGTCAGCAAAAATTGCTCGATTAAAAAGAACAAAAACAAACAACAAATGCACCTCTTCATAATGATATTATGCTTACTGCAAAGTTGCATATTTGCACATCACATTTCGATGTACAATTGTGTGGATGAGACTATTCAAAAGAAATTCGAAGCGATACATACAATGTTTACGTTTTGTTTAGTAAAATCGTTTTTTTTTTCAAGTTGCAGCAATTTACTGATATCATTCATTGAAAAAGTGAACATTATTATGAAATATGCTAGTAGACATTTTTGCAGGATTTTTGAAAATTACAGAGATTAAACGAAAAGTCTGACACATACGAGCCTTCAGCGTGTTTATGTATTTGCTTAAAGAAATATATTTACTTCTCATCAGGTCGCCGACACCAATTTTATTAAACCTAGTTGAATTCAACATAGTGCTCTAGACTCTAGAGGGAGATGCTAATTCAGTTATGATGCAAAAAGAAGAAACCCACTTACATACAAATAGATCAGGTCAGGGAAGACACAATTTCAATAACTCAAACTGGATAAATCTGATCTGAACAGACATTTTCCTAATCAGTTTGGGGTTGATGACAAAAGTCATGGCATGAGTGTCGCTGCTTGAAAGACTCTTAACGGGACGCTATGTTGAACAAAATAAGACACCGAAATTAAGAGAGTATGATTACATTCTACTTTATGTGATTTTGATTATGATTATGTGAAAAGCAATATGGTTTGAACTGGATACGTCTCTAAATACACAAAAGTTTAGGGATTAATATCAGAAACAGAGTGAAGAAAAGCAAATTTGTGTTATTTTTTGCACTGCTGATTTTATTTTTGAAATGAAACTTCTTATGGCACAATGTGTTCCTAAAACGACACGAAAATGCGCCACGCTAAATAAAAGCCTAAAAGGCCAGAGCGTTATTCAGTTTTGTCTCATTGGCAGCTATGTCATATATCCCCACTACTAACCGCCGAGTGTGCAGAGTAAGGATAGCGTGTGATCCTTTTTCGAGTCGCAGGAAGTTGCTGTCCCAGCTACTGCTACTGCTACTGCTGAGTGTGGGGAGTTTAACACATATATTTTTTTTTTTACATTTTATGTCTTTTATATCACTTCATTTGCCTGAACTGTCAAAGTTTTGGTCCTGTTCACATTTATTTTTACCAATTTCATTTTAATGTTTTCACAATTTTGTGGGATGCTTATAAACAGCTTGTATTTAGTGACCCCATTTTAAGAGTCTGATGTTGACTAGAGCCGTCACTTTCTCTCAAAACCGCTGTCTATAGATTTTCGCTAGTGACCCAATTACGTAAACCTAAAGGTGTACATTGTACAATGACATTCGAACTTTTTATAGATCCAATAACTTTGATCTACTTGCCAACATAACTTATATAGTTTTTAAATGAATATCTACAAAATTTTGAAATTCTGTTTTTGCGATTATAAAGGGTGTTTTTTTTTATAATAATACAATAATGCTTTGACCAAGAATAAGTTTTTTTTTATAAAGATAATATTATGCCACTATGTTTTAGAAAATATTTCGGGGAAGTGAACGACCCTGCTGGCTTGAATAAATTCCAGCCGAGAGGCCCAATCTTCGACCACTTTTGTCAGCACTTAGTACCGTATGTCAACAGATCAAAGCGTCAATTGTCTAGGGCTTATCAGCCTAGACAAGCGACTTCACATAACCCCACAAAAAATACTCCAGAGGTGTTAATCACCCGATATTGGAGGTAACAGCGATTTCTTTTCGGAACAATTTACCGAACATACGCTGTGTCAAGTTGCCGTACGACTTCAATTCTTCCATGAAGTAGCAAACCATACTGAGCATAAATCAACTGACAGCTGTCAAAAAGAACAAATCCGAAAAAAGTATTGCCAGAATAAAAACCACACTTTTAAAAACGCCCTTTATAAAAAATCTACGTGCAGTTATTTTACGTTAAGCGTGATCCGCTATTATTTTTGTCGAAAAATAAATTTATAAACGTTTATTCCAGTTGTGTTAAAATAACAATCAAAAATTTCAATTGTTTAAAAGAACATAAATTTTATTTAAAAATGATCTTTAAATGCAAATCTAATCTTAGTTCTTAAATCATTTTTGCTTTCAGTCAAAAACTCACATCGCCCAAATGGAACCATTTCAAAGGAGTTCGATTGCGCTGGAAAGACAAGATTCGGTTGAACAATGTGATTTGGAGATGTTGGCATATGCAATGTAAGTGTAAAAAAATTATGACACCTCTATTAAGTTCTCATGGTAAAAGCCAAAATTCTAGTTTACAAAATGATATTCCCATTTCAAAGTATGTATGTCTAACTTTACGCACTACTTAAAAAACTATAGAACTCCAAATCGTATTTATAAACACTTTCCTCGCTGTCTAAGAAGTGTCTAACTTTAGACACCGAAATTAGCTGTCTAAAGTATGGCTAAACACGAACGGGAGTGTCAAGATCGAAGAAATTGAATAGTAAAGATGCAAAAATTCTATTTATTCAAGAATTTCATTGAAAAATTCTACGGGTTTGATCGATTTATGAAACTTGGAAAAGTTATACCATAAAGTCAAATAAGCTATTTTCGTCGGCCTGGATCAAGTCTTACGCCTCACTGTTCCAAATGATTTTAGTTGTACTCCCATATCAAAACACAGATGATGGTTTTGTACGGATACATCGTGAACGCCACCATTCATTTCTTCATTCAAAATTGACAGAATACAGGTACGTCTGTATTTTCAGGCTTACTTAGACAACTTGTGGTACCAGTGACGTGATGGTTAGCATGTCTGCCTGTTAACCCAGAGGTTCGTGGTTCGAATCCCAACAGACACAAGAATGTGTTTCCGCAGGTATAGTGAATTCATTGCCATGAAAAGCGCTTTTTGATTAGCCATTCGCAACTGGCAGAAAATTGTAGGTTGCCACCCTATGTATTTATGTACGTACTTAATCAACTGTTGGAATGCGTTAATAAATATGCAAATGGCTGAGAATTGATCAAATACCGTCCAGCTTTATAACTGTCTCAGAGTGTTCTAAGGAAATTTTATAATACGACTGCTGATTTGTTCTTTTTCTTCCTTAAACTGACCTTAAGCTCAAGAATTTTCTTTTTGCTATTTAATCACAGTTTCTGTTAAGTTTATTTTTATTGAATTCTTCAAAATCGATATAACCTGTCTTAACAAAAAAGAAAAAAGGTTTCCAAAACGGACTTGACAACTTTGAATTAAATTTGTGTCGCACCCTTTCAATAATCACAAATGTATTCAGTGTACTCAACATCATGCAAAGTCTGCAAATTATAAAAATTGCTTACCGAAATTCACAGCCGGCGACCGCAACGTTAAGAGCGTTGACTAAAATTTTCGGTCATAGGTCTGTAGTCCAAAAATTCGAGTCTACGTCATATTCGTTGCATTATGTTATCGTGTCAGGGAGAAAACGGGTTGGTCGAAGTGTCGGAAACATAGCTGCCGTTCAGGCGTCCGCAGCAAATGAGCCAAATCAGTTAATCTCACGGCCGGCCGGGGCGTGAGTTCTCCAACGCAGTATTGTACTAAATAGGGGGTGTATAGCACTACAAAGCTCGGAAAGCCTCGTTTTTATCTTTTATGACTGATAGCTGTAATGAACCTCGGCTATTGTTTTAGTGTTGACAAACTCAAAGAACTAAAAGCACAGGGTTCGACTGGAAAATACTCCGATTTTATACGATTCGGAGGAGTTTTTCTTTTCGGTTTTTCCGACACTTTGGAATGTATGTATATCAGCAAATTGCATTTTCACATTTTTGAAAGCTAAGTTTCCGATTTGTTCCGACGAATATCTCGGAACTTATTCATAATTACAATGTGTCGTCGCATTTTTTCATTTTTCCTTTGGATGACAGATACTCCGAATACAACTTGAACCTTCAACAAAGTATCTATGCTTTCCGGTCGACGGATGCCTCTCACTAGGGCTAGCAGTTTATTAAAATAATTTTTTTTAATTAAGAAAAAAGTACCTAGTCTATCAAACAAAAAAATCTTTTCAAACTACCCGCGTCAGATTTTATCTGTATCATGTTAATAAATGTATACTAATCAAGTGCTTACTTTTTTTTCTTAAGATTTGTAATCTTAAGTAGCCTAGTAACACACAGCAGATCTTTATAAGTATACAAAGTAATTTTTTTTATATTCGTTAGAATGTTTGCCGAGAGCAACGTTTTTTTTTTTTACAAATATTCAGGGAGGGATTTGGTGTGCCACCTGTGAAATGCTTTTTGATTGCTTACTTATTGTTGACTAACGACATAGGAAGTGTATGCGAGTGAGCGTACTTGGTATCGATAACATGTCCACCTTCACCTATGTATGTTAAGATTTTCGAAACAACACTTTGAATAAGTTGAACCCTACAACGCCGGGCGAGTCAGCTAGTTTTTCTGCAAACGTCTAACAAAACTTATTTTTCGAAACTTTTAATAATTATTTTGATCAAGATTTTCAAAAAATAAAAGACAGTGTGAATGATGGTTTTTTGTACCGTGTATACTTTTGTTTTTGTTTTTATTTAAACAACTTTTGGGACGGAAATGGGGATCCTAGCTCAATCACAATTTTTGAAGACTTTTTCTTCTTGGGTTTCGAAAATTTGGAGTTTAAAATTTTTCAATTGAGGTTAAAGAATTTTAATCCTCTGTTTTCTACCAACTATGTATGTATCTGTTCTTCTATTATTTTTCCAGGTACAACTGTCAATTTATGGCCACAGTGTTGCAGTTGTAGAGTATTTAGTTGATGGGCCGAGATCGTGGATCCACATCCCGCACAGGCTATGTTCTTTTCTTTCGGCATCTCAGATTTTTTTTTTTCACAAAATCTTAGAGGTTTTTAAATATTGCCAATAGCTCTAGAAAATTTCCACCCATTTTGCTTTTCCTTGAGCTTAATTGAAAAAGAAATCCGTTTATGGTTCAGTTTTCTGTTCACAGCTAAAAAATAAACTTCTGTAATTTTGCTATGCTTACTTGAAGAAGTGAGACGCTCCTTAAATGACGTTGTTTTCTGAACATAGCTTTAAATAAAAGGTTACAATACGTTGTAGAATAGTAGACACAACTATACAGTAAAAAGTGGATGTCATTGATGTGCCCTAAATAAAGGGTCATTCATTTTTCTGTTCGAAAGTAAAGCTCAACCCAAACCAGCGATACATTTTTTATGAAAATTCTATGTATTTCAATATAAAGCTTGGACTTTGCCATTAAATGCGAAAAACAATATCATTCAGATGGCAGCTTCGGGAAAATTATTTTTCACCAATTTTTTGCACATTTCAACGTAATGTCGGCCATAGTTTGGGCAATGTTGGTTTTTAATGCGTCAAGAGTTTAGAGATTACTCCCGTAATAACGGACTTTTGCGAAGCCCACAGAAAAATATCTAACGGTGTTAAATCGTATGTTCTTGGTGGCCAGATGACTTTGTCAAAACGTGAAATTAGCCGTTCAGAAAATTCTTACCCAATAAAGTTATAATTTGCAGATGCAAGTCTATGCGAAATACCCCACAATGGCGTACGACACGTTCAATTGCTTGATAGTGCACAGGCCTTACGGAATCACATCTGATCCACTACTCTCTTCAAATTACTTCACAAAATTCGGGTTACGTAGTCGGTCGATAATACATTTATAATCATCGCGCCTAATGGGCAACAACTAGGTAGGTTTTGATCACCAGTAGTAAGTTTTAATAAGTCTGACGCCTTTCTGGATTGGAAGGCGATCCATTAAAGGGTACCTCCTTTGCCTGAAACATACTCTACTCCATAGTTTACTAGGTGTTGAGACATTAATAGTTGGAGGAAGATTTTTTTTCGAAAATTTTCGTCTATTATTTGTATTAACTTTCAAAATTTCTTCGAGTTTGAAAAAATTGGATGTGTCAGCTTGTTTAAAACATTTTATAGGCTACATATTATGTCCTTAAAAAGAGGGCTAACAAACTGGAATAAAACTGGATTTTTGTTGCAGGAATTTTCCCCTTTTTGTGTAACACTTGTCCTTACAAAATGACATTGTCAGTAGCGTATTAGCTTCAAACACTCATCCATTTTCTTTTCTTAAACAAACAATCTTAATACAGTTTACTTTAAATAAAACCTTTTAATTGGACCAATGTACAATAATTGCAGAGAAAACAATAAGTCTCCCTAAGCCTGTGTTGCTGATAACGTAAAGGCACTAAAAATGAAAAATGAGGAAAAAAAAATTATATATTGGTAATCTTTGTTCAGCGTTTAAACAGAACAAAAACAATTTCGCTCAACACCCCCTTCTTACTTTGACTATACTTTATGCCTGATTAAAATCTATATTATTCTTTTCTAAATCTGTCTAGACTGAGTCCTCTTTTACTCAAGGCAGCTTCTAGAAGGTTTAGTCGATCATTGGTACTAGAACAGTTTTCTAGGTTGCCTTGTGGTTCAATAATCTCAGAGTATTTTTCTTGCAAAATAAATAAGTGACAATTAAAGAAAAACATATAAGAAAAAGAATCGAGAGTGACTATTTTGTAACTTGCTTTCATTTTAAATTCGCTACATTGACTCTTATCAGCATTACTACTTATCAAACTCTTCGATTATAAAGAAGAAAAAAAAGACAGAACAGTTGTTGCTTCTACAATAAATTAAATAGTTAATTAATCAGTGCGTTAATA
Organism: Melanostoma mellinum; assembly: GCA_914767635.1. NCBI lineage: Eukaryota > Metazoa > Arthropoda > Insecta > Diptera > Syrphidae > Melanostoma > Melanostoma mellinum. The sequence continues at coordinate 47,193,382 of OU612060.1, read as the reverse complement.
TTTTGACCGGGCGCCCACGTATTTTTGTAATGAAGTTTTGAAACTGATAACAAAGAATCAACTCATTTTGCTTCATCATAAGAATTCATAGCTGGACATTAAAAAATAAGTGCGGGAATAAGTGTTTTCGAGTTTAAATTGGCTTTGAAGACATTTTAATCAGTTCTCTCGTGATAGCTTTCTATATTTATATAAAATTATCTGTGAGATTTACAAATATTTGGTGAACTTATTGCATTAAACATCACATGGAAAGAATGTTCAAATATAGTTTTGTTTTTTGTATATTAAGACGCAGTCGTTACAAATTACGAGTACTACATGGATGTCTTATGGTAAATAAAAAAAAAATTGCTTTTTTTAATTTTTAGGCTTGTCATATAAATGTACACATATGTACGTTTTCCGCCTTGCCGGCCCTTTTAAAAGCGGGAAATTTGACTTAATTCAAATTTTTATAGAAAACTTGAGATTGGTATCAGGATTTCATTCCTGATAATTTCTGATTATCGATTTTGCTGTTTCTTAGAATATCCTGTGCTCGACAAACAAACAAGGTGAATGTTGAATTGTACAGCCATCTTCATTTGAGATGGTCAACAATTGAGGGCGCGGCGGCTAGCGGCTACTGAGTTCATAGAAACAGCGCCGAGTGATTTGAGATCTGCTTGACTGTCTGAGAAGATACGGATATTCACTGAAGATATCACGTTTTCCTTATAGGACCCCTTTGATCGCCACAAATTCCAAACAGTTGTTTGGAATACGAAACTGAAAACTTACGTTTAGTCTGTCTGAATACAATCCACCACCCACCCCTTCTTCGGGGTTTCCCAAGAGGTTCTTGGTGAATTAGAATTTGTTTTCGAAACCAGATGAGGGATGAGGTAGTCATACTGACTTGGAATTGATCCGAAAAGTTTAGGATGACTGAGTGACAAATAACTACTGAGCTTTACTTAGACTGTCGTGTTAAGTCACTTTGTCTGGAACGATCGAGAATACCAGTACTGCGGAAGTATAACTATCGGTGTAATCACCGCATTGTATAGCCAGCGGATCAAATGTGGGGATGAACTTCATTCGTTTCCAATGCCTCTTTTTATGAAGAAAAGGGGGCACGGTGAATTTTCAGACTCTTTCCTGCACATAAAACTGCTAGTACATACATATATATAATTATTCAATGCTAGCTCAACTCTTGCCAAGGATGATGCCTTAATATTTTACTTCATTTAAGAAGTTAAGTCGGAAACGCATTAATTGATGGGGTTATTAGTTGTGAAAATGTGTATTTCCTAGTGAAGAGCACGAGTTCAGTTTTCGTGGATTTTACCCTGACTATACTTTTTCGCCCATTTTAACATTTTGTTAAAAACGGTTTGATAGCGCAATGGCGACTTCATCAGGGTATGCTGAATCCCTCAACTTCCAAGCTAACTAGAAGTTTGTTTACGACTATGTTTCATGGAAGAATGGATAAGACTTTACCTTGCGGTGTTCTTTAACTGACATATCTTTTTGTAGAAAATCCCTCAAGAGTTGAGTTTATTCTTCTTCTTTTTAACATAGGATTTAGAAGTAATAGAAAATATAATTGAAACAATTTTCCTGATTTGATCAAAATTTAACGTCATTTTGTTGACCATTTTTGATTATGTTAACTTAGTTTTGAATTTTTTAAGAGCTTACGAAATTCCTTTCAACAGAAATAGCGAAACTAATTCACTACTGACCAACAAGAATCAAGTCATGGCGGAAGTTTTTGGCCGTCTCGTCAAAGTGTTTTGACGAGAGAGGTGGGAGTTTATCTGTTGTTGTTTTAAAGACTCATATAATCTAAAGATAACGATAATGATTTCAAAGTTGACGACCCATGCAAACGAAAAAAGGACAACGACCTCCGGATCTGCACTTGGAACGTAAGATCTCTTTACGGACTGGTGCAGCTGGAGAATTAGCGGACGCCCTGGACTGCTGCAAAGCAGACATAACCGCCATCCAAGAAGTGCGATGGAGTGGACCGGGCATAAAGAAGATGAAAAACTGTGACATATACTATGGCGACTGCTACAGACAACAGAAACAGCGTTTATTTGGGTGTGGATTTGTCGTTAGAGGAAGACTGAGGGATAAGGTGATTAGCCAAAATCCAGTCAATGAGCGTATAATGACCATCCGCATCAGGGCTAAATTCGCCAACATAAGCCTTATATGCGCCCACGCCCCCACAGAAGAGAAAGACGACGATTCCAAAGACTGTTTCTACGAGCTCCTCGAAGAAACATATGAGCAATGCCCTAGATACGACGTGAAAATCGTTCTTGGCGATTTCAACGCAAAACTAGGGAAGGAGGACATCTTTGGAAACACAATCGGTAAGCATAGCCTCCACGACAAAACCTCCGAAAACGGATTGAGGCTAATCGATTTTGCTGCGGGGCTAAATCTTGTTGTAAGTAGTACACGCTTCCCGCATCTCAAAATTCATAAAGGCACATGGCGATCCCCAGATCAATTAACCGTCAACCAAATTGACCATGTTGCGATCGACGCAAGGCACTCTTCCAGTGTGCTAGATGTCCGAACTTTCCGAGGGGCCAACTTTGACTCGGACCACTACCTTGTTGTAGCCAAGGTACGAATGAGGATATCTTGTTCACGACCAGCACGAACTAACGCTGTGAAGAGATATGACGTCGGAAAGCTACAATCGCAAGAGATTGCCAATGCCTTTTCCAATCGAGTGTCCCTTCAATTATCCTTGAATCCCATGCCGCCAGCATTAAACATTGAAGACCAGTGGCAGCAATGCCAAGAAGCTATCAGAACCGCTGCCTCAGAGATTCTGGGTTTCACTCGGCCACCAACACGAAACCCATGGTTCGATGAAGAATGTAGGCAGGCAAATGCAGCCAAGCAAAGAGCACGACAAATGCTTTTGCAAACACGAACGAGGGCTGCTCACGATCGGTATAACGAGATTTACAAGGAGAGAAGAAGGGAAGAACACCGACTTCTCAAAAAGAAAAAGAAGCAACATGAGAAGCGCTCGTTTGAGGAAATAGAGAGGTGCCATGACAGGAACGAGACTCGGAAGTTTTACCAAAAGGTAAAAAGATCCTGCCAGGGTGGCAAACCCCGAACTCAAGCCTGTAAAGACCAGCAGGGAAACATAGTTATAGAGTCACAGTCGCTACTGAGGATCTGGAAAGATCATTTCTGCAGACTGCTTAACGGCGAAGAGGACACAAATTCCGCTGTCAGGCAGACTGCCCCATTCAGCCTGGACGATGATCAAGAATGCCGTCCTCCCGACCTAGAAGAAGTTAAGCTTGCTATATGCAAACTTAAATCAAATAAGACTGCAGGTGCAGATGGCCTTGATGCCGAACTTTTCAAGGCAGCTGGAGATCAGTTGGAAAGGAGCATGCACCAGCTGATCTGCATGATATGGTCGAAAGAAAGCATGCCCGATGAATGGAACCTCAGTATCGTATGCCCGATCCTAAAGAAAGGAGACCCTCACAACTGCGCCAATTATAGAGGGATAAGCCTCCTTAACGTCGCTTATAAGATCTTGTCTGCTGTAATATGTGAACGTCTGAAACCCCACGTCAACAACTTGATAGGTCCTTATCAATGTGGTTTTAGACCGGAGAAGTCCACAATAGACCAAATTTTCACATTACGGCAGATCTTGGAAAAAACCCGAGAACACAATATCGATATTCACCATCTTTTTATCGATTTCAAGGCCGCGTATGACAGTATCTACAGAGACGAGCTGTACAGAGCCATGTCTAGTTTCGGCATCCCTGCAAAACTCGTACGACTATGCAGGATGACTTTGGAGAATTCACGCTGCTCCGTCAAGGTCGGTAAAGAACTCACCGAGACCTTTGATGTCGAAAAAGGTTTTAGGCAAGGCGATAAACTGTCATGCGATTTCTTCAACATCATACTTGAACAGATTGTAAGAAACTCAAACGTCAACACCAGAGGAACAATTTTTCAAAAGTCTGTGCAATTGCTCGCATATGCAGACGATATTGACGTAATGGGAAGAAAAAAGCGTGATGTCATAGGTGCTTTTGCGAGTATTGAAACAGAAGCGGCAAAAATGGGTTTGATGGTTAATGAGGGCAAAACAAAGTATATGCTGTCATCAAACAAGGACACAGAACATCGACGAATTGGACAAAACGTCACAATAGACAGACATAACTTCGAGGTAGTACAGGACTTCGTCTACCTAGGATCCGCTGTAGACACGGAAAACAACATCAGTGCGGAGATCAAACGGAGAATAACTCTTGCCAACCGTTGCTTCTTTGGGTTAAGAAGGCAATTGAGAAACAAAACCCTCTCCAGAAAAACCAAGGTAACCTTATATAAGACCTTAATCATCCCAGTCCTGCTGTACGGCGCGGAAGCATGGACCTTATCGAAAGCGGATGAGGAAACCCTTGGTCGTTTCGAAAGAAAAATTCTCCGAATGATCTTTGGTCCCGTATGCGAAGGCAATGTGTGGAGAAGAAGATACAACAACGAGCTGTATGAGCTGTACCGCGACATGGGCATAGCCAGAAGAGTACGCATCGCGAGGCTACGATGGTTGGGCCATGTTGAGCGGATGGACCCAAACGCTCCGGCTCGTCGGGTGTTCGAAAGCACATTGCAGGGAAATCGCGGAAGGGGAAGACCTCGTCTTAGGTGGCGCAATCAAGTGGAGGATGACCTCAACCGACTTGGAGTGCGAAACTGGAGAGAGCTCGCCCGAAATAGTAGTCGTTATCGAAGGATGTTGGTTGAGGCCCAGGTTCACCCCGAACTGTAATGCCCATCTAAGTAAGTAAGTAAGTATAATCTAAAAATGCAGGACTTTGTGTAAATTGAACTGGTAAATCAAGAGGCTCACCAGCAGAAGCTTATAAGTAAAACTACAAAAAAAAGACATTCAATCGGTTTTGGAAAATTGATAGGAAATTTTAGAAGGTGCTTCAAAAAGTATTGCTAAATTATTTGAAGTTATTTATTATTTGAAAATAAATTGTTTCAGTTTTGTCTTATTTTCAATTTCTGGATTTATGGCTTTTAAAAAAGGTACATCACATCATTGTTAGCGTTGTTTTTTGACATTTTATTCTTATTTTAAGTCAATTTTGTTAGCGAAGAAAATAGAACTTTCTTTTTTTGTCTAAAAATATATCCAACAATCATTCCTCCAACAGTGCTTCACAGATTAAGTTTTTTAAACCGTTAATTATTCCGAAAGTTCTTGCTTCAACCAGCCAATTGTATGTTGTATGTTAAAGAATACTTTTAGATTATCTTCTTTAGGGGTTACATGGGTTTCAAGCAGGCTTGCCAGCTGTTCGGTATTTTACCGAACTGTTCGGTATTTTAGCTCTGTGTTCGGTGTTCGGTACAACAAAAATACCGAAGTATGGAAGGTTCGGTATTTTTTTCTGATAAAATTTTCCTCGCAATCGGCTTCTGATGTTGCCGCTTTCCGCACATCGCGAATTGAAGCATTTGTTTTCTACTTTTAAAAATTAAAATTAAAAGAATATTTTTTGGAACGGTGTCCCATGAAAAGCAAAATTTAAATGAAGTGGACCATGATAAATTCAGAAGAGTAGCTCTAGTTGCGTATGAAAGAGCAGAATATTATTTGAAAAAGTGGTTTGCCACTAAAAGTCCGCATTTAAAGCATTTAAAAACGTCAACGTAGATAAGATATTCCAACATATTAATATTTTGTAGAAGCATCAACAGCTGTTGGTGTTGAAAACGAAATTGATAAAGATGCTTTATATGACAGATTCAAATTCTCAACAAAACCTTGGAATCAATAAAAAACCAAGCTTTTCATCGAGTGCAACGTTTTCGTGGAAAATTTTTTTAAGAACCTAAAAATAACAATAATAAAACTATAATGGCAGTACCATGTAGTAATGCTCTTGTAGAAAGAGTATTCAGCCGTATGAACCATTTGTGGGAAAATAGCCGTAATAAATTAAGTGTGGACATGGTAAAGAATGAATTATGCATACGCTGTAATTTCAGTCTTTCATGTAGCCAAATGCACGAGGCCGTTAAACCAAATAAGGCATTGCTTGTAACCATTGCAAGTTGCTTTTGTATTCTTTGATATAAGTTTATATTAAAGTTTATATTAAAGTATAGGTGAATTCAGAATACATGTGTGTGCTGGTTTGTAATGTTTTTTTTTTAACTCCATTTTCGGTATTTTTTTCAAAAAGATCTGGCAACCCTGGTTAAGACTTAAAAAAAATGAATTTTTCACTGTAGAATGTTATACTACAATATCTCTGGAATATTGTCCGAAACTTTCAAGTTCATCCGAGTAATATTTTTGGAGATACAGCCTAACCTAAGGCTCTCAGGCTCTTAAATCTTTTAAAACGTTTTTCAGTGTTTTTAAAATCGGTGGACACAATTGCTCGAGAACTACTACTTCGTTCTTAATGGAATTTCACACAGGTTTTCGAAACACAATTCGCATTAACTTGAAAGAAGTAATTTTTGTTTATTCGATTGCAACTGTTTTCAACAGAAGAAATGTAGAGATAGGTTAGGAAAGGTTTAAGTGGCTGTTAGCTCGGTTAACACACACAACGGATCTAATGTATCCTTATCCTAATGGATCCATTTCGAGCTTAAAATTACAATCACCAATCGTCGCACTAATGTGTTTTTCTCTTGAGAGAGATCAAACCGTTTGACCGCTTAAGATCTTGCTTGGGCAAAATAAGCTCATTGAATTCTGACTTTGACAGCATTGTTACATGTGTTTAACAACATTATAAGGTGATGTGCGCGTTAATTATAAAAAAAAGTCGCACCACCCGAATGTGTAATGCTCTACCTGACTCTGTTGTTCCCCTTCAATACGATTCACAAAGGGTTTAAAATCAACGTGCATCGGTATCTCCTTTAAATCCCCTCCTATTTTCCTAAATACTCGCAATGTGTTTAACAATGTTATAAGGTGATGTGCGCGTTAATTATAAAAAAAAGAGTTTGTATGTAGCAATTGGTGCCGGTATTCTCCCTTAGAGAAGGACAGAAGTGTTCCGTTTCTGGAGTTCAACTGCTTTGCAATTCCTGTCCGCCAAAAATCCAATTTTAAATTTTTTTTATTTTTCCTTCGTTCTAGTTCTAGTTTATGGTCTTTATTAAGTTTAAGTTTATTGCCTTACAAAAGAGGTACATACAGTAAGATTAAATCTTTTATAGTACTTAGGTAGATTATGCTATAAATTTGATTTAAATCTTAAAATTAATAAAATTAATAAAGTTTACAATTATACAAAAAAAAAAGAGTTTATTCGAACAGTTTTTTTTTTCGTTCACTTGGATTAAGAAAATTTCACAAACTGTTTATTGATTGAGTATTTTCAAGTCTGAAAAAAATTTCCAAATAAAAATTTTACGTTTTTCCCCCTCGAAACCTAATAAAACCCTTTTAGAGTATGGAACCTAAAAATGCTTCAGAAGGAAAGTAACTCATTTATTCGTTTTTGAAAAACTACTTCATTTACAACTAAACAATCATCCTTTTTATTTTACTTAATTTTCATTACTTTTTCTTTTTCTTTGCAGTTATATTAAAAAGAAAAACGCCAGTGTGCCAATTCGCTTCACCATTGGACGCTGATATACACAACAATCCACAGGTGGGTGTATTAATAGATTTTATTTTTAACAATTCATTCAACAAATAATTAGTTTTGTATTGGTTTTCTTATGTACCTCAATTTTAACATGACTTTGATACAACAAAACTAAAGAACGTGACGTAAGTTTTATCTGACTAAAGTTCAAATCATATCGGGCGCAAATAATGGGCGGAGCTATTTCACACATCCGTTTTGTCTGATTTTCAGTTTTGTAAATTTTTATTTAACAAAGTACAACCCAATTACGGTATTCGGTAGAAATTGACGTTGAAATTCAAAGTGTTTCATGGTGCATTCAAAAAAATTTCCGAACATATTTAACACACGTAAAAACGTGATAATTACATGCTCATGATTACGGTCTTTCTTTTTTAATGACAACAAAAGCGAACTTATTTCAATTGAAATAAAAAAATTGCTTTCAGAACCGAGAACTACTCCCTCCTTTGATTAGAAATTTTTTATTAAGTTTTTCTTTAGGTTTGGTGGTAAAGTTTACGTTCACTTTAAGTATGTAGGTACTATAAATCTATTCTGTCTTCAGAAAATTGATAAATTCCACAGCCGACAGCAAAAAAAATACGTCAAACAAAAGGATAAGCTTTTTTGCAATTAAGCCAGTTTTTTTTACTTAAATTATCGATTTATTTCGGTTTTGGCTTCTTTCGGAAGACTTGTCGTTGTGATGTATTTTTTTTTTTCACACTACTAAAAAGTAGAGATTTTAATAAACAAGAAACCGACTGAATTTAATAATAAATATTTTGACACCAGAATTTTCGATTGAAGATTAGGTTTCTTTTTCGATATTTAATCAAAATAAGGTCAAAAAATAAATATTTTGAATCAAAAATATTATGGTGTGTTTGACACATAATGAGGTAAATTTTAACCAAATTTTGTAAGAAAACAAATATTTTTGAAAAAGATAAAAATAAAAAACCAAAAACTTGATTAAATTTTGAGGTTATGTGAAAAAGTGTTTGTAAATACAAAAGTTGTAGATCTTTTTACTACTTATAACTTTTTTATTAAACTCTTTTCCGTAAGACTTACAGTTCTGCCGGAAATCGAAATGGACCGTTTTTTACCCTTCCCATTTCCCGACCTCACATCGGCCCCAATTAATTTTTCTTTTTAATTCTCTTTTTTTCCAATTGGTTTCTTTCTACTTTAATTTTTGTCTTTTAAAAATTATCTACTCTGGACTACAATCTACAACGCATCTGGTGAATTTCATGGCTGAGCAACCAGACATGGCGAAGAATTATATTACAGTTCTTCATTTTGTTAATATTTTGTGCTGTCAAAAATGCGACTTTAATCATCATGTCTTAAAAAATATGCATACAAAATTGTAAACTTTTCTTCCCTTGCATGGAAATTTTCATTTTAATGACAAACGTACGAATTCAAGCCTAAAAGTTGATATTTTGACAAAGAAATGTATTCGTCTTATAGCAAAATAGGTATCGAACGATCGCGTTCGACCTACCGTCATAATTTGACAGTTAAACATGTTACGAAAAGCATTGGTTCAGACGTCGCGCCTCTGATTCGATAGAATTTTTTTTTACTATCGTCAAAACGATATCGTCTCACTTTCGACTGCCTACGAAATGGCCCCCTATACAACTACTACAGGTTTTGGCTATGGGTTTTATCTTCAAAAACGACTTGAAAAAATCTCGTTACCAAAAAAGTGTGGTTTGAAAAGAACTTGTGAGAAAACTTGTTAGATCTTGAAATTTTTGCGAAAAACGCGACTTGTCCCGATGAGGGGGAATTTAGACGCAGCAAAAACATAGGGCGAGTTGAAGGCAAACCCAGGTCAACCCCAGGGCTCAAAAAACACTCAGTTTGACATTCAAGGCGACTGTAGGTTTCTCAAAAAGCGCTTTGTGGCGACCCCACCCCTTCAACGAACGAAGCCTATGTTCGTATTGAATTGACTTTTTTTCTGTTCAAGCGAGCAAAATTTCTACCAAAAGGATCCTTTGGCTTTGAGTTGTAGTCACGTTACGTTGTCTTAAACACGAACCACTATAACATTGAAGTCAAAGCGGCGTTGTGATTTGGCATCACAGGTTGCAATAGAATCACTAGTGTTGATTTTGCAACCGGAAAGTGTGTTAGTTGTGACCACAAGCTGTTGACATTTGATTCAAATATTTTTGTTTATATTTTGCGTTTTGCAATCTATTTGAAATCGAATTTAACTTAAAATCAATTGAATTAACATCGCATGTTAGTTTAGTTTTGATTCCAATGTTTCCGCATATAGATTTTTATTATAATAGCATACCAAACATAATTTTGCAAACTAGCTAAGGTCACAAAATGTTTGTTGCTTTCTTATCAGCTGATTTTTGACACCAGCTGTTCTGCTCTAAATTGCCTGACATTTATCTCATTTCTTGCTCTGCTCTGAGCTACGCTGCTCTGCTCTTTTTTTCATTAAACACGCCTTTAGATACTTTTTTGAACGGTTCAGATATCTTTTCCAGATTGCTGCAGATAACAGCTGGGAAATATTAAAATTCGACTTTTGAAAACAGAAAAGCATTCAAAATATCTTTAATAATCGTCTATAAAAATTTATTGTTTTCGACTTCCCATGCGTTTTAAAAGGCTCTAATGCTGAAATAAATGCACACCAAAACAAAAAATCAACATATTGACATCAATCAACATCACTTGAATAGTGATCTCGGTTACCTTTAGATAGCTTTTTAGTAGAAATAGGTTTGTGACTCTAAACGTTGTAACACGTAAACAACAACAAAAAGCTATCCGGAACCGGATACGATTGTTGAACGCCCCCTTTGAGACCTAGCTGGCACTCTCAACTTTATTTTCCACAAAGGACAAGACAACTTCACTCCAAGATTGAATTTGAAATTGTTCCAAAACAGTCTTTGGTTTTATTTCCAATAATCAGTCTAATATATTCAACGAAATCGTATTATTCTTCTCAATATTTTTCTAAAGCAAGGAGACCCGGTTTTTGTCTTAGCTCATTGAATCAAAATGTTTTTAACAGTCTAAAGAATTCACCCAGTATTTACTCATGTGTATTTTTTGTTCTTTTTACAGAGTGTTGTTCTTGAAGGCAAATACTGGAAAAGGCAGCTTACTGTTATTAAAGCCGAATACAGGAAATGGAGACGTAATTTTAAGTCAAATAACTCTGGCTGCTTGATTTACGATACGGTAGTAAATAGAACAAGACAATTAAAGTCATTACTCTATCTAAACTAATGAATTATAGAAAAGTGAATTGGATCTCTTCGAGTGGTCACCTATGCTTACAGAAGACTGGACTACCGATACGTTATTTTCAGCTATTAACGTTCCGTTTCCTTTTCCCGATCCACGAGAAATCGGTAGGAGTTTCTTTTGTCACAATTCGTTTTTGTTTTTTGAAAAAAATGTTTTTTGCCTTATTTTGTAGCTAGAGGGGCTGGAAATGCGGATTTTATTCAGCCTAGCTTAGGCCCTTTGCAACCTAATTTGGATGATCTTGATCTTACCTTCGAAGGTAAGATATATTATTGTTTTGGTATTCCGATTTTAAACTCTCGAACATATAGATTTTGTTTTTTCTCTGACAGAACTTTTGCAGAATTCTCGTCTTCCATCCGTTCCCGAGGAGGGCACTGACGACATGTTAAAAACTGTAGATTACGGTGGCTTTTCAGCTATCATGGGTATGAATTAAGCTTTGTTATCAAAGGAAGTAGTATTGAGATATATTTTTTTTTATACATTTGAACAGGTCCTGACCAAATGGACTCCAGTGATATGATGGATGTAACAAATCAAAACCAGTCAATGTCCAATGGAGAAGACTCAACCATGATGGATTTGAATACACCATTGAATGCCATTCAATATTCAGAATTAGAACGACAATTTCAAAACAATTCTGGACTTTTAGGCAACCAGTCAGATATAAATAACTCAGTCATGATGAATAATAATCAGCAACAGTCTGTTGATTCAGACTATAATAGTAGTTCACCGAAACGCCAATCGATCAAGACTTTTCCAATTTCTATGGAAAGCTCAGGCAATCAAATGTCGTCGTTCTCAGGAAAGAGTGTCATCAAAGGACGTGTTTCGAAGAGTTCTCAGCGGCCTTTTAGGTAAAGATTCGTGTGTTTTTCTAAATAATAAAAGAACAATAAATTTGAAATCAATCTCTAATTTTCAGACGAGAACCACATAATTACGACAAAGCACAACCAACTATGCACCAAACCGAAATTTATCAACAAATGCTAGCCGAAAGTCAACAACAACAACAGCACTTACAGCAGTCTCTTGCACTTCAAATTCAAGCAGCACAATCAGCATCAAATCAAACACAACAATCAAATATGCAACAGTTTCCTTCTGTTATGCTTAACAGTAATTGTAACGCCTTTGGCATGGGTCAAGCTCAACAAAACATGCTTAATATAACACAAAATTCGAATATCAAATCATATCCCGTTGCGCAGAAAGTAAATCTTTTGCCGAATGTAAAAATCGAGCCTCCACAACCCCAATCTAGCACGGTGTTATCAATGTACACTATCAACACAAACCCTTCGACTGATTCAGGTTTCCATCGAGGACAGCAAAATCGTTCGCAGATTGTTCAACAACAGCCTAGTGTTTCATTGCCTTTGCCTTCTTTCAAACCATATCCTAATGTACAAAATTTTCAAAAATCGGCTTCAACTGGTAACTATATAAATGTGCGTGCAGCGATGGCAAGTGGTGTTTCTGCTTCGCATATAAATACACTTCTGCAAGATCAGTTGCAACAACAACAGCAACAGCAGCAGCAGCAACAAATACAACAACAGCAGCAATCACAACAACCGCAACGGCAACACCAACAGCAGCAGCAGATCCATTCTCAATCGCTGCCGACGCCCCTTCGTCAGCATCAACTGATCCTGCCCATAAATACTTCACCTACCTCTAGTCAGCATCAAGAACAACCTATTCTTCCAAAAGAAATGTTTCGCTCCAATAGCCTGCCGCTAAATTCTTCATTGCAAAAGCTCGAAGGACGTATTGAACACTTTGCGGTGCCAAAGTATCAAGCGAAGAGCAACAAATCGCGTTCGCGCAGTAACTCCATACATCATCAGACTGCACCAACCATAATTAGTGCAGTGACGAGTGGATCTAGTCTACAGGTTCCGCGGTTACAAACTGCGACTAGTGATCCAATGTTGAACTCAACTTTGGCTCAACTATTGACTGCACCAAGTCTTCCTCCGCAGACTTCTTTGACAAATTTGAATCAGCAAAATAACAGCTATGTGCCATCAGGGAATGACTCGCGTCAACAGCAGCAGCAACAGAAGCATGGATCAAATCAGTCGATGCCGAAGCCAATTTCGCCAAAGAAGACAAATTCGTTACCTGTTCCAGTTCCACCGCTTATGATGCATAGTCCTCCCGGAAATAAGGTTTAATTTTTTTTTTGTTTCTTAAAGATTTTTTTTTTTAAATTCCGTTCTTTTTAAAGATGCTTAGCTTTCCTCCGCCATCTGGAGGCCATAATACGTCAACGAGCAATGTTAGTCTATCGCCTGATTCGTTCCACGATCAGGACTCACCACTTTCGCCAACACAGTCTTTGAAATACCCACGAGAAACACAACGGCGTGCGGGTCATATTCATGCCGAGCAAAAACGAAGGTACAACATCAAAAACGGATTCGACATGCTACACTCGTTAATACCACAACTGCAGCAGAATCCAAATGCTAAGGTATGCTCTAAGAACGGTATTTCTTCTTGAATAATACCGATAAATTATCTTAAATTCTTAGCTTAGCAAAGCGGCAATGCTTCAAAAAGGCGCTGAATACATCAAACAGCTGCGTTCAGAGCGGAACGTTCTCAAAGAAAAAATGGAATTGCTGCGCAAGGAGAGGGATAACTTGAACAGTTCACTGTCGTAAGTAAAAATAAAATAAATGTTCAAGAAGATATTCATCAAACGCCTTTTAAAGACACCTTCACGCAATTTTACCGGCAAATGGAGCTCCTGTTACACGCCAACGAACTGAGCATGTTCGTCAGTTATACGAACACTATGTCCGTTGTCGTACCATGCAGAGCTGGAAGTTCTGGATTGTGAGTTGTTTTATTGTTGTATTCTGTTTTCAAGCTTTGAACACTTTTTTTCTGTTTCCTCAGCTCGGTTTGATATTGGAGCCTTTGTTAGCATCATATACAACATCTGTGTCTAGTGCTAGTGCAGACGAATTGCAACGAACTGTTTTTCTGTGGGTGGATCAGCACTGTTCGCTGGTTGATTTACGTCCAGGTAAGCCTTAGAATGTTAACTCAATGAGAAAAACAGTTTTTATATCACTCGGTGTAGTCGAATTTTTGAAGTGATGAAATGAATAAATGTTTTCCCTAACTTCTATGATCTTAGATCAAAAGAAGTTGTTAAAGTCAAGAGAGACCACAATAAATTTAGCGAATTTAACGTTTTTGAACGCTTTTCATTCTTAAATACGAACGAACGAACTCGTAATCGTAATGCATACCTGAGGCGTCAATTAACATGGGGAGCTTTAACTATTCTTTCTCATTATAGACCGGGGAGTCGTATTGGCTTTCAATTTCTTTGCTACTTAGTTGGTCAGATATTTCGAACAAATTGTCTCCAGTTTTGCAATTCAAGTTTGCAGAGATTCCTTTCGACTGGATTACGCTATATACGATAAGAACTTCCCCTTTCCTTAAATTTCCATCAATTTACTTACTTACTTACTTAGGTGGGCATTACAGTTCGGGGTGAACCTGGGCCTCAACCAACATCCTTCGATAACGACTTCTATTTCGGGCGAGCTCTCTCCAGTTTCGCACTCCAAGTCGGTTGAGGTCATCCTCCACTTGATTGCGCCACCTAAGACGAGGTCTTCCCCTTCCGCGATTTCCCTGCAATGTGCTTTCGAACACCCGACGAGCCGGAGCGTTTGGGTCCATCCGCTCAACATGGCCCAACCATCGTAGCCTCGCGATGCGTACTCTTCTGGCTATGCCCATGTCGCGGTACAGCTCATACAGCTCGTTGTTGTATCTTCTTCTCCACACATTGCCTTCGCATACGGGACCAAAGATCATTCGGAGAATTTTTCTTTCGAAACGACCAAGGGTTTCCTCATCCGCTTTCGATAAGGTCCATGCTTCCGCGCCGTAAAGCAGGACTGGGATGATTAAGGTCTTATATAAGGTTACCTTGGTTTTTCTGGAGAGGGTTTTGTTTCTCAATTGCCTTCTTAACCCAAAGAAGCAACGGTTGGCAAGAGTTATTCTCCGTTTGATCTCCGCACTGATGTTGTTGTCCGTGTCTACAGCGGATCCTAGGTAGACGAAGTCCTGTACTACCTCGAAGTTATGTCTGTCTATTGTGACGTTTTGTCCAATTCGTCGATGTTCTGTGTCCTTGTTTGATGACAGCATATACTTTGTTTTGCCCTCATTAACCATCAAACCCATTTTTGCCGCTTCTGTTTCAATACTCGCAAAAGCACCTATGACATCACGCTTTTTTCTTCCCATTACGTCAATATCGTCTGCATATGCGAGCAATTGCACAGATTTTTGAAAGATTGTTCCTCTGGTGTTGACGTTTGAGTTTCTTACAATCTGTTCAAGTATGATGTTGAAGAAATCGCATGACAGTTTATCGCCTTGCCTAAAACCTTTTTCGACATTGAAGGTCTCGGTGAGTTCTTTACCGACCTTGACGGAGCAGCGTGAATTCTCCAAAGTCATCCTGCATAGTCGTACGAGCTTTGCAGGGATGCCGAAACTAGACATGGCTCTGTACAGCTCGTCTCTGTAGATACTGTCATAAGCGGCCTTGAAATCGATAAAAAGGTGGTGAATATCGATATTATGTTCTCGGGTTTTTTCCAAGATCTGCCTTAATGTGAAAATTTGGTCTATTGTGGACTTCTCCGGTCTAAAACCACATTGATAAGGACCTATCAAGTTGTTGACGTGGGGTTTCAGACGTTCACATATTACAGCAGACAAGATCTTATAAGCGACGTTAAGGAGGCTTATCCCTCTATAATTGGCGCAGTCGTGAGGGTCTCCTTTCTTTAGGATCGGGCATACGATACTGAGGTTCCATTCATCGGGCATGCTTTCTTTCGACCATATCATGCAGATCAGCTGGTGCAAGCTCCTTTCCAACTGATCTCCAGCTGCCTTGAAAAGTTCGGCATCAAGGCCATCTGCACCTGCAGTCTTATTTGATTTAAGTTTGCATATAGCAAGCTTAACTTCTTCTAGGTCGGGAGGACGGCATTCTTGATCATCGTCCAGGCTGAATGGGGCAATCTGCCTGACAGCGGAATTTGTGTCCTCATCGCCGTTAAGCAGTCTGCAGAAATGATCTTTCCAGATCCTCAGTAGCGACTGTGACTCTACAACTATGTTTCCCTGCTGGTCTTTACAGGCTTGAGTTCGGGGTTTTCCACCCTGGCAGGATCTTTTTACCTTTTGGTAAAACTTCCGAGTCTCGTTCCTGTCATGGCACCTCTCTATTTCCTCAAACGAGCGCTTCTCATGCTGCTTCTTTTTCTTTTTGAGAAGTCGGTGTTCTTCCCTTCTTCTCTCCTTGTAAATCTCGTTATACCGATCGTGAGCAGCCCTCGTTCGTGTTTGCAAAAGCATTTGTCGTGCTCTTTGCTTGGCTGCATTTGCCTGCCTACATTCTTCATCGAACCATGGGTTTCGTTTTGGTGGCCGAGTGAAACCCAGAACCTCAGAAGCAGCGGTTCTGATGGCTTCTTGGCATTGCTGCCACTGTTCTTCAATGTTCAATGCTGGCG
Source organism: Melanostoma mellinum (assembly GCA_914767635.1). Classification (NCBI taxonomy): domain Eukaryota; kingdom Metazoa; phylum Arthropoda; class Insecta; order Diptera; family Syrphidae; genus Melanostoma; species Melanostoma mellinum. Next base: position 47,176,806 of record OU612060.1, on the reverse strand, counting down.
GCATGGGATTCAAGGATAATTGAAGGGACACTCGATTGGAAAAGGCATTGGCAATCTCTTGCGATTGTAGCTTTCCGACGTCATATCTCTTCACAGCGTTAGTTCGTGCTGGTCGTGAACAAGATATCCTCATTCGTACCTTGGCTACAACAAGGTAGTGGTCCGAGTCAAAGTTGGCCCCTCGGAAAGTTCGGACATCTTGCACACTGGAAGAGTGCCTTGCGTCGATCGCAACATGGTCAATTTCCATCAATTGCGTCTTCGAATAATCGAATAATCGCTTGGGTCTTTTTCGCAATTGCATTTCTAATCTAAAGAAACAACTATTGGCAAGAGAGGTAATAGGTTTGTTCGTTGAAGCCCTGTGTTCAACGTGTGGTCGCCAGAAGGCGTTTTATGAAAAGCCTAAACTCGCCCTGAATGTCACTGAGTGTTTTTTGAGCCCTGGGTTTCCCCCCAACTCGCCCTAGGCTTTTGATGGGGCTAGTTTAGCAAATGAACACGGCTGTCAAATGGCAGGTATTTTTGTTCAAATGACAGGTATGTGTGGTGTTTTTGGGGTTTAGCGTTTTTTGAGTTCTGGAAAACACAGGTTTTTTGACAACTCATAGGGTTGTCAAGGAAACCTGGGTCAACCCTGGATAAAGTTCAACGAACGATCCTAGTGTTAAGTCTGTTTGCTGTCTGATTTGTCGATGGTCTCTGTTTGCTTAAGATAAGGTACCAATGGCTCAACGGGCCCATACAATCACTTTTGGTGAGTGCAATGGCCTCCCATCTTCATCCCAGTAGCGACAGTTTTGCTTATAACGTATTGAGGTCAAAATAAGCTTTATCCGAAAACAAGATTTTAAATGACTAAGCTTTCAATTGCCTGGTTTATAAAGTCAATAACTTGGTACGGATGCAGTTTAAAGCAATTGTACAGTTCTGAATTGAAAGATTTGGATACTTGATTGGTTTGATCTGTCTACATTTTCTGCCGTTTTTGATTGATATTGCCTTCAATTTTTTTGGCTCATTTTTGAATGAGAGCGATGCTTGGCGCAATGCCTCGAATACTACAGAATCTCCAACGTTAGAGACGGAATTTCCAAGACAAATATAAACTTTTTTTTAGTTTTACCCTCGGTAACCGCAACCCATTCTTGTTGCTTCTGTTTCATTCCTCGCAACCATGACTTCAAACTTGTTCATCTTTGCATTTCGTGAACGTAATGTGAAGTTTTGCTTTGTTAGCATTGCTGGTCTGAAACCGCATTAAGGATTTATTTCAAACTGTTCAACTTTTAATAATCGTGTTCACTTGTTATCAGAAAAAGTACAGCCTTGTATCCTATAAGGATAATAAGCAGGGTTAGGATTTTGTTGACCTAAAAAATTAAAAAAAGGCAAAACAAAACGTTTAAAAAGGCAAAAAAAGGCATTTATTGAAAAATACAAAAAATAAACAAAAATACATTCAATTATAATAGCATTGGACTACCAAGAGTTTTTTTAAGTTCTAAGGTAGCAATCTTCTTCGGTTGTCCCTTAGAAGGGCTTTGAAGGAGCTAAATGATTTCTCAACTTCAGCTGAAGCGAGAGGAGCAAATCTAAAACTTTCAATATTATTCAGTTATATTTTTCCTGGAAGTTATGAGTCCACGTCGCCGTTTATTACAGAATTTATCTGTTCAATCGTTTTAGACTTGTGTTTCCATTGAAAACGGCAGTAAACTTCTTCAAGACTTCTTCTGCAATGGGCCCTTTTGCTTTTTTTAAACTTTCTTCAATGTCTTTCAAAACAGGCAGCACTTCGCCAATAGATGTTCCTGTTTTTTGTAGGTCTTTGAAAACATGTTTTTTCGGATCGACTTTTTCGAATGTACGTACGCCAGCTGCGCTTGCAGTTCTTCATCTTCATAGATTTTTTCGCAAATGCAACACAGTTTGCATCATCTTCGAGAGCGCTGACGATTTTTTTGATCCGAGCAAAATAGTCCGCATAATATGGTGATGCCTCTAACCAAGTACCCCAGCGAGTTAAAAAATTAAAGTTTTGCACACAGTTACACTGCGGCCACAATTACAAACCGGATGTGGTCATGGTCAGGTCATTCATTTCTCCGAACAGTCAAGAATGTTTTAAGTGTTGATGCAGATATGCATTTTACGGTGCGAGAAAGAAGTACCAAGCATGTTTGCGGAGATAAATATTAATACATGCATTAATTCGAACATTTTCCAAAGTTTTTGTGTATGCCTGAAACTGCAAAAGAATTTTAACGAAAGTTCTCAACGAGAAACGAAAATCTTCGTATTTTTTTTAATGCTAAACCAATTATTAGATATTTCTTAACAAGCTTTAATAAAAGAGCAAAAAAGGCAGAAAAAGGCAACAATGGCGAATAAAGGCAAAAAAAGGCAATTACGGTATGAAAAGGCAAAAAAAGGCAAAATAAAATACATATATTTGCAATCACCAGGGCTTGAAACATGTTTGTCGAAAGTCGATTTCAAAATCCGTTTAACCAAAAAAAAGAGGCAAAGTTAGTAAAATCCTATCCCTGATAATAAGTCTTAAAATCATTATTCCTCTTCTATATATTGGAGCAATTGTGAGGGTCTAACTTTTTAGGGACGGGCATACGATACTGAGGTTCCATTCGTCGGGTTTGCTTACTTACGACCTGCCTTGAAAAGCTCAGCGTCAAGGCCATTTGCATCCGCCGTTTTATTTGATTTAAGTTTGCATATGACAAGCCTTAACTTTTTCTAGGTCGAGAGGACGGCTATTTGATCATAGTTCAAGTTGAATGGGGCGTTCTGCCTGATATTGATATTGAAGAGATCATACCATGGGATCGCTCAAGTTCCTAAACCCTTTCAAATGCTGCTTCCTTTTTTTTTTGTTCTTTGGTTTGTTTTCCTTGCAGACTTCCTTGTACCGGTGACAGGCAGCCATGGTTTTCTTTTAAAATCAATATTTGCTTTTTGTTTGGCTGCCTTTGCCTGATTGCATTCAGTATCGAACTATGGATCTCGACTTAAGGCGTATACCTTCATTTGTAGCTTGGCCTGCCTTAACGAGAAAGTAATCAGAGCCAACGTTGGCCCCTCGGGAAGTTCGGTCACACTATTGTCAATCTAGTTGACGTTAGGGCATCTAGATGTAACCTTATGATTTTAGTTATCGGAAGCGTCTACTACTTTAAATGCCCGTGGCGTAAATTTGAGAATCTCTGGCTGTTACCTGGGAGTTCGAGGTTTTGGCAAGTCCTCTGAAATCTAAACAATGTCATGAAAACCGTTTTTTCACTTAGCCGTTAGGAATCAGCTTAAAGTCATATCTGGTCGTTTCCAATTGCCTATCCTTATAATACATCAACCCAACATCTTTGAGTACTTAGTACTTGGACACACGAGCGCAAATAAGAAATGCCAAGACGGGTAGCTAAAAATTTCGTCATCTCATTTTCAGATATAAGTTTTATTTTAAAAATTATATTTCCTCCTCATTTTACCCTACTTTTGACTATCCGAGTACATTTTCAATCAAATTGTCTGCATGCTAACTATGTTTTGTATAAAGAAAAGATTTTTACAGAATCAACACTAATCAAACATTTTGTTTCTTTCAGCCGTATCGAACAAATTGCGTTACTTATCCACAACGACTGACATTCTATCTGACCCGCCATCGACACTACAGGAAGAGGTGGTAAAAGCCATTAACAACACTCCGGGACAGCATCCCAACCTAAATGGCACGTAGTATGCAAATCAAAAACAGAGAAGATAATGGTAGAACAAAAAGTTATCAAAAAAAAAACCTAAAATACAGTACAACTTTTTGAAACACATATATAAAAAGCAAATCCTATATATTCGAAAAAAAGAAAAAAATGTACGTTGAAAATTCTCTGAAACCTTTTGTTTAATAATTTGTGTGCCTATAATCGGAATTTGAAAAAGTTACAGTAATTTTAAAAGTGAAACCGACTTTATAAATGTAATGTTCATTTGATAGCTGTACAAAATATTTTTTATCGTTTACATTAAATTGATTTAGTTGATTGTTTTTTTTTTTTAAATACCTAGCGCAATTTTATATTTTTTTGTTTTATATTTTTTTTTTTAATTTGCTTGTTTTGTAAAAGAACAAGAAGAAGAAGAAGAAGAGGGAAATGTGTGCCTTATCAATGTTTTGATGTTATATAAATTCGGCAAAAGCTTTACGAAAAGCAGATCAAGCATCATGAACAAAAATAAACTTTGTTCATTTGGATTATTAATTTTGGTTAGCTTAAAGAAAATTGTAAGATGATTGACTTGTTACGAGGTATATAATATAATGTTAAATAATAATACGTTTTATATTAAGAAAAATGTGTGTTTAATATAATTTATTTAAAGTTATAGAATTTTAAAAGATCAAGCAGTTCTAAGGCTGCAAGATAAGTTGGTTCCGCTTGTTGTAAATCAATCGCTGTTTTTTTTTAAATTGAGAAATATCTTGTCATCTTAAACATTTCATTTTAACAGTTTCTTTCGTAAATAGACTATGTAAAATACTAAACCTACCAGGTACCCAATACCTAGAGGCTGAATACAGCACGCGTAGCGAATTAAGGACTAGCCTTATGTTAAACTAACGAATCTATTAATACCACACCACATCTCGATTGACATAAAATACATTTATTAGCCAAGCAAAAGAACTGACAGATTTTTAGGTAGCGCCAAATCATTGCTAGATGTTTCATTTCATAGCGACACTAATCAAGTCAAAGAAACATGTCAAGAAATGATAATACTAAAGCAACAACAAATGAGCTTTGAAAGCATGGTCACAGGGACAATTAAATAAAAGAGATGAAAAGGTTCGCCACGAAAACAAAAATTCTACCAGAAAAAGAAGCGAAGATGAAGTGCGCCCAGCTCCAAGCAAAGAGTACGGAGGGCAAATTTCAAGATCTGAAAGAAATGTCTGCTCCAGTTGCTGATACAAACCAAGCTATTGACGATATATTCAAAATAGCCACCAGAAGGATTTCTTCAGGTGCTAAGGAGATTTGTTCGCCGCTTAACTTCGTTATCGATGCTCATGGACAGCTTTTTGTGAATGACGAGAAAATACTGTACGAGTGGCCACAGTATTGTGGTGGCCTATTGAACGAACAGTTTCCTCAAGAGCAATTTACAGAAGCTGAGCCTAACTGAATGGAAATATGCAGCATCACAGTCAAAGAAGTTAGTAAAGCCTTGGCCAGACGAGATAACATATAGGTTTTGAATGAACAAAGGAGACATCGGGTTCACGATTCTCATAACAAAGCTAATAGGAGGTGATAGTCTACGTAAGCAATAAAGGGAAAGTTACTTTCTACCAATGTGAAAAAAATGGGAGATGCACAACGATTCCGATTCCGATTGCTTTGATGAAAATGATGTCCACACTTCGAAGATCGTTGACCGTATGTTGGTAAGCCGACTGGGAGAGATTATAAAGTTATCTGATTACCAATGCTGGTTTGTCAACAAAAGATGCAATCAAAAGTATAAGGATGCTAATGGAAAAACGTCTCGATTTCTAAGAGGTTGTGGCAGGTTGTGCTGTTTGACGTACAACCGCGTTATCTAATATGGGAACCCTCAGCATTGAACTCCATAGCTTTATATGTAAACGATTCAAAATACACATGCATACTTGAAGGATATGATGTAAGATATGCAACAGGGGTCACTGACACATTCCCAATCACAATGGGCGTACAATGAGGAAGCGCCTCGAGTTCTCTGGGTTTTGTTACAGTTCTTGACTACCTGGTGTAAAATAAAGTAAAGAACACTAACAACATCAACTGTTTTTTACTGTCGATGGAATCATCATAACCGGGGTACCTACATACCTCCAAGAACTACCTAATCAACATATGGGCAAAAGTTTTACAAGGTAGTGGGTATCGTATTGCTCCAAAGAAGAATGAATACTTGTGTTGCCCGTTTTCTGATATAGACATTCCTGTTTCAGTCATTGATTTGAACGGAAATGTATTTCCCGAATGTTAACTGGGATCTATGTTCAAAAGTTAAGTAACTTTTGTGAGGACGACATAAATAAACCATGGAATAATCGCTGTATGCCGTGGCTGAAAACTCTACCATCTTCTGTGATAGAAAATGTAGCCTGAGCTGATGGATGCGTATGCGTATAGCACAGGCATACGGTTCACAATGATGGACAATGTACGAAAAGAACGATGCTAATGGGATGAAGATGCTTCGAATGACAACAGGATCGTATTAGAATAGCCAAGATCCGTGTAAGTAAGTCTTTTAAGTCAAAACTACCGTTTTGGAAAATATAGAGCATTTATCGGCTCAGTTCGTGTTGTTATATTCAAAGATCCACAGAACTTCTTCAAATGGGCAATATCATACAACGTTAAGATAGGATCCCTATTGCCAAGGGGAGGCTCTTGGTACAGAAAAATGGAACGAAATCTGCATTTGGTTGGCCTCAAACATGGAACAAATCAAAACCGAGAGGCTCGCCGTCATACTCCGATATCAACACGGCGGCGGCGTACCTCACCGTTGTATCTCTAGTGTGAAGTAGGGAAGTTGGAGAGCTCAAGTCCCTTTGAGATCATTATGCTTGTAACACCGAAAAGAAGATTTTAAGGAACATTGCACAGCAAATAGGTTTGAAAAAGAAAGCGGATCATGAACTTGAGTCCTACAGTCAATAAAATATTTAAGGAAAGTAAAGGCTTTTTTGATGTACCTAATCAAATACAACAGTATAAAAAATTATTAAAAAGTTAATATTTGAGCCAACTCACCAATTGCGATCGAAGTCGATGTTGTTTTTCAGATGTTCGAAGAGGAAATGCATATTCATAACCATTTTATGCTAAAAACTAATACTTAATCACACTACATAGGAAAACTTTTCATAAGAAACACTAGTCTCAGATTTTTTAACCGAACTAGACAAAAACACTTTGGTAAAAAAACACTTTTCTTTTGCTTTAACGAAATGCTATATGCACATGAAAATTTAGAATGAATTGTTCTTATTGATTGACTTATGGAACTTATCATTGAATTAAAATATAAAAGGCAACACATTTTATTTATTTAGACGAACTTTTTCCTACTGGACAAGTCGTCTTTTGAATTTCAAGCACAGAGAAATGAGAAAAACTTTTATTGGACTCTGAAGTTACAGCAAGAAAACAAAAGAACAATTTTCGTAATAAAAAGCACTTTTTTCGATTATTTTATATTAAAAAAAAAAAAAAGAAATTTGAAAATACACCTGGCCAATATAACTCGAAGGAGAAATCAAAAAACGGACAACGGAACCGGTGAAACATACAACATTCCAATTCCACAGAAAATGAGCTAAAACGGAGGTGTTCAACAAATCACTAATGTAGAAAGCAAAAGATGAAAAAGAACGATAAATACCTCGTTTCCACTTTGAATTGAATCACACTTCAATTCGAATTAGTGCCAGTTACCTCGTTTCCACTTAGAATTGAATCACACTTCAATTCGAATTAGTGCCAGTGTATACCTAGATCGAATTGAAATAGGATTACCCGATCCGATACAGCTCTTGTAGCTGGATCGATTCAAAATAGTGTAACGTGCGCTTAGTTCGAAAAATAAAACTTCACTTTTTAATTTAATTCTATCACTTTTATTCAGTATATATGCTTAATTCGATCTCAACTCGACTTTGGGACTATCACTTGTATTTACTCTTAACTTTATCACTCTATAAACCAAACTGACTGCTGGTTGCCTCGGGCGGGCTATTTATATCGAATGACACGCCATCTAGAACTCTCCAGTAACTTCTACATTGTCGCCACATTTGCTGTCTACTCTCTGTCTGTCTGTCTCTCTTCACTCACACACACTGGCTTACAAGCAACGCCTGTCATTTATACCATTCCATTAAAGTGTTGCCAGTTGTGTTTTCGGTTGAACGTTTTTCGATTAGGAAATTGGTATAAAATGTTGGGTTCACGTTACACTGCCCCCTCCTTAGGATTGTTCGTCCCGAATAATTCCATCTGCAGCCTCGCCACTATATCGATGCAGCCTGTCACAATGAACTACTTTTAACTTGCCTCTTAGTCCTCTTTGGATGCGGTAAACCACGTCGTTAATCCTCGTGACTACAGTATAAGGACCTTCCCAGTTTTGCTGAAGTTTCGGTGACAATCCCTTTTGACGATGAGGATTATAAAGCCACACACGATCTCCTGCTTGGAATCCTGACGTTGTCGCTTTTGTGTCGTACCGTGTCTTCATCCGGTCGCTGTAGGCTTTCATCCGTTCCCTTGTTCTTTTATGGATGTCAGCGAGTCTCTCCTTGAGGTCGTCCACATACTCGTTTGTGTCCTGTGGCTCCTCTGTGGGGCATCCAAATTTAAGTTCGCTGGGCAGCCGCATGGTTTTCCCGAACAGGATGTCAGATGGTGTTTGTCCTGTCGAGCTATGTACTGCACTTCTATAGGCCATCAGGAATAGCGGTACGTGCCTATCCCAGTCTCTTTGGTAGTCGCCTACGACCTTGGTGAGGTGTTCTTTCAAGGTCCGGTTGAATCTTTCAACCATCCCATCAGATTGTGGATGAAGTGGTGTGGTTCTCGTCTTCTTAATGCCAAGTAGTCCGCACACTCCTTGGAAGATGTTTGACTCAAAGTTCCTCCCTTGGTCGGAATGGAGTTCCATAGGCACGCCAAACCTACTCACCCAGTTAAACACAATCTGGTCGACCACCGTTTTGGCTTCTTGATTTGGGATGGCATACGCCTCAGGCCACTTGCTAAAATAGTCCATTACAACCAGAATGTATTTGTTTCCAGCGTTGGTCTCTGGAAAAGGCCCAGCCACATCTACTGCAATCCTCTCAAAAGGCGATCCAACGTTGTACTGATGCATCTTACCTTGAATCTTCCTACCAGGTCCTTTGGTTGCAGCACACTTGTCACATGTTCGGCACCACTTCTCCACGTCATCTCTAGCATGTAACCAGTAGAACCGATGTCGCACCTTCTCCAGTGTTTTGTTTACCCCCAGGTGGCCTCCAGAAGGTCCGTCGTGCATCTCCTGAAGAACTTCACTGACTTTCGATTGCGGTACGATCAGCTGCATCACATATGACTTACCGTCAGCGGATTCCCATCTTCGCCTGAGGACACCTTCTTGCACATATAGTGAGTCCCACTGTGCCCAATAGGCTTTGAGAACTGGACTCCTGTCAGAAATGTCTCCCCATTCCGGTTTCTCTTCATTTTCTTTCCATGCGAGAATGGGTTCGATATCTGGATCTTCCTGTTGAGCAGTCCTCACTTCCTCATTGCTCCATCCGCTTATGGGGTCAGCTCTTAGTCGCTGAGCGGTAATGATTTCTTTGTCTTCTTGCCGCTTGCAATGCTTGCAATCCATTTTGCAAGGTCTTCGTGATAATGCATCGGCGTTTGAGTGCAGCTTTCCTCTGCGGTGTTGGATCTGGTAGTCATAGGTCTGCAATCTTTCTATCCACCTTGCGACTTGACCTTCTGGATTTTTGAAGTTCAACAGCCAGCTCAGAGCACCGTGGTCTGTCCGCAGAAGGAATTTCTGTCCATAGATGTACTTATGGAAGTGCTTTGTTGCCAAGATAAGAGCTAGCAGCTCCCTTCTGGTCACGCAGTAGTTCCTTTCGGGTTTCGATAGGACCTTGCTGTAGTATGCCACCACTTTCTCTTCGCCATCATGCACTTGGGATAGTACCGCCCCGATTCCAACGTTGCTTGCATCTGCGTCGACGATGAATGTTTTGCCAGGTGTTGGATGTGCCAGCACTGGAGCGTTACAGAGGCGGTATTTGAGTTCCTGGAAAGATTTCTCACACTCACCTGACCATTTAAACTGCTTCCCCTTTTCGGTGAGCTGATGCAAACTCTTTGCAACTCCAGCGAAGTTCTTAACGAAACGTCGGTAATATGTGGCAAGTCCCAGAAAGCTTCGGAGTTGATGTTTGTCCTGTGGTGTTGGCCAATTTTTGACGGAGTCAACTTTTTCAGGATCAGTCTTTACTCCTTGGGATGAGATGATGTGTCCCAAATACTTGACTTCGGTTTTGAAAAGTGCACATTTTTCTGGATTCAGTTTAAGGTTAGCCTCTCGAAGTCTCTGAAACACGGCTTTAAGGTTCTTACAATGTTGGTCAAATGTTTTCCCGTAAACAATGACATCGTCCAAGTAGACTAGGCAAGCTTTCCACGTCAGTCCTTGAAGAACGCACTCCATCAAACGCTCGAATGTTGCCGGAGCGTTACATAACCCAAACGGCATAACTTTAAACTGCCAGAGCCCATTACCTGTAGAAAACGCCGTCTTTTCCCGATCATCAGGGTGGATGTCAACTTGCCAATATCCGCTCTTCAAGTCCAGCGTCGAGAACCACTGCGCTCCCTCCATGGCATCCAGGGTATCACTGATTCTGGGCAGGGGATAGCTGTCCTTCTTAGTTACATCATTCAGCCTTCGGTAGTCCACACAAAAACGAGTGCTTCCGTCTTTCTTTTTCACTAGCACCACTGGTGACGCCCAAGGACTTTTGGAATTTTCGATAAGACCTTCCTTTTTCATTGCTGTTATCATTTCCTCAACCTCACCTTGTTTGGCCAGTGGAAGACGTCTTGCAGGTTGACGAATCGGTCTTGCATCTCCTGTGTTGATGCGATGCTGCACCAACTGTGTCCTACCATATTGCCCCTTTTGCGATGCGAAGATATCAGTGTACTCTTGTAGGAGACTTTCAGCCATCCTTGTTTGTTGGTGATCAAGGTTGGATGAATTCAGTATTTTTGCTCTGATGGTTTCGAGCTCCTCCGGAGTTATAGGTTTTCTCGGAGCTTCGTCTGTGATCTTCGTAATTGCTGCAACCGATTCGCAACGTCCAACGACTTCTCCTTTCTTCAACCTTACATCGTACGGTCTGGTGTTTAGTAATCGTACGGGGACCATTTTGTTCTTCGGTGCTACCAGTGTTTTCCCAATGATGACGCTTTGGGAGGAACACTCTGGGTCTGGTTCCACCATGAGGTATCGAAGGCTTCCAAACTCACCTTCCAGTTTTGTCCAAACGAACACTTCAGAAGAAGGAGGCAGAATAAGATCTTCCCTGATGACAGTTCTCAGTGTCGACGTACTTTCGTTCGAATAAGTCATTGGAAGTTCCTTATTTTGGTACTTCAAAACCTGATTACCGATGTCCAAAATAACTCCGTGCTGTTTCATAAAGTCGATTCCAATGATGCACTCGTCACATATATCTGCCACCAGGAATTGATGAGTAAACACTAGGTCGGCCAGTCGGATCTTAAGACACACTTCTCCATATACTCTTGCTGCTTCTCCCGTTGCGGTTCTTAGACGGTAGCTATTGGTGTTATGAAGCCACGTCGTCTTTACCAGGTCTCGACGTACTATGGAGGCTGTGGCACCGGTGTCGATGGTAGCCACATGTTTGTTCCCGTTAATAGTAGTCTCCACAGTCAGACTTTTGTTGTCTCGTTTGGTCTGAGAGACCTGGATGGTGGTTCTGGGGCCATCGATACAAGAAACCAGCCTCTGCCCCTCGAAGTTGGTTCTTACTCGTTTCCCTGATGGGAAACGGGCTGATAGGCAACGCTGGTGTTGTTGTTACCTTGCTCTGGGTTGGATCTCTTGCTTCCACAATGTTGACAACCTGCTTTGTTTGGTGGTAGTCGGCATTGACGCTGTAAGTGCCCGGTCTTGTTGCAGTTCCAACATCTTGCTAGTCCGCTCCGGTTCTTTTGTATTTCAGCTCTTTGGCACGAGCATTCTTCGACTATGGCCTCTCTAAGTCGATGTACTCCCTGAGAAGCCTGTTCTGCTGCTTCAATTGTCAATGCGAATGCTAAAGTTTCAGAAAGAGTGCGTGTTCTAGCAGTTCGCACAGACCTCTGAAGATGTATGTCGGAAATAGCACGAACGAAGGACTCAACAGCAAGCTGGTTGATGATTTCTTCTCCAGCATCCGGGTATGCCAGGTGAACCAGTCTCTCGACGTCTGCTTGGAGCTGCTGTAGACTTTCACCCCTTTTCTGGACTCTGTTATTGAGTTGGACTCGGAAGACTTCTTTCAAGTGGCTATCTCCAAAGCGTTTATCTATAGCTGCCACGAGAGAACTGAAATCGCCGCTCTTACCAGCTGGAACTGTTTGAAGTAATTCAGCTGCTGGTCCTCTAAGAGCAAGAGTCAGTGCAATGTACTTGTCTTCGTCATCCCAGCCATTTGTTGTCGCGGCTGCCTCAAATTGTCTCTTGTAGACTGGCCAAGAAGACTGTCCATCAAATGTTGGGGGTTTCATCTCCTTTTTCTTTGCAAACTCCCCAGCAGACTCTCGAATTTTTATTTTCCGGATCTGGTCCAATTCCTTGGTGAGAACATCACATCGACTTTCTACGCCTTCGAAACGATTCTCTACAACAGAAAGCTGTTTTTCCACACCTTCAACTCGTTCGTCAAGGGCACATACATTTTTCTCAATATTACCCAATTTTCCTTCTAGAATGTTTTTCTGACCTTCCAAAACATTCTGTTGCGCCTCAAGTCTTTCGAGAATATTCTGTTGTTCTTTCTTTTGTTCGTTTCGTTGCTCTTCCAGATTCTTTTGTTGTACTTCGAGTCTTTCGAGAACATTCTGCTGTTCCTTCTTTTGTTCGTTTCGTTGCTCTTCAATCAGCTTCTTTTGTTCGTTTCGTTGTTCTTCAATCAGCTTCTTTTGCTCGTTTCGTTGTGCTTCAAGTTGTTCGAGAACATTCAGCTGTTCCTTCTTTTGATCGTTTCGTTGCTCTTCCAGACGTCCGAGAATATTTTGCTGTTGCTCTTCAATCATTTTCTTTTGTTCATTTCTTTGTTCTAATAAAAGCTTCATTATACTAGAAAAATCTACATTTTCACTTACTTCCTCTTCTTCCACTTCTGTTTCAAAAACAAAAGTGTTCACGTCTTCCCCTTGCTGTTCCAAATAGTTACGCAAGCGCAGGACGAGCTCATTTTTCGATCCCGCTCTAGAAAGATTTCGCTTACCTAACTCACTTTTAAGCTCAATGCAGTTGAGCTCTTCTAACAACTTACCCATTTTCACTGTATATAATTATTATTTTTCTTTTTACTTTACTTTTTTTTTTTTTTTTTTTACACTTTACTAGTCAAATAAGTTTTATTTACACTTCTGACACCAATGTAACGTGCGCTTAGTTCGAAAAATAAAACTTCACTTTTTAATTTAATTCTATCACTTTTATTCAGTATATATGCTTAATTCGATCTCAACTCGACTTTGGGACTATCACTTGTATTTACTCTTAACTTTATCACTCTATAAACCAAACTGACTGCTGGTTGCCTCGGGCGGGCTATTTATATCGAATGACACGCCATCTAGAACTCTCCAGTAACTTCTACATTGTCGCCACATTTGCTGTCTACTCTCTGTCTGTCTGTCTCTCTTCACTCACACACACTGGCTTACAAGCAACGCCTGTCATTTATACCATTCCATTAAAGTGTTGCCAGTTGTGTTTTCGGTTGAACGTTTTTCGATTAGGAAATTGGTATAAAATGTTGGGTTCACGTTACAATAGTGTGTTGTATACCTATATTACTCGATTCAGTGGGTAAGTAGATACCTGCATCGAAATCTGAATCATAATCCGATCCGATTACCCGATTCTAAGTGGAAACGAGGTAAGTGTATACCTACATCGAATTGAAATAGGATTACCCTCTTGTAGCTGGATCGATTCGAAAGGTATGTATTGTATACCTATATTACTCGATTCAGTGAGGTAAGTAGATACCTGCATTGAAATCTGAATCATAATCCGATTCGATTACCCAATTCTAAGTGGAAACGATGTAAAAAAGACTGCGCTTGGTAAGAGCCTAGCAGGCCGACTCCACTAGAAATGCTTTCCACCTCCGTCAACTTGGCAGCGCTAAAACACGAAATTCGATTTTTTTTGTGCAAATAATAATAACTTGGAAAACAGTTTTCGCAATTTAAAAAAGTCCAAATAAAAAAGTTATTAAGATTTTAAAATTTGGCGTAGACATGGTAGTGTTAGCAATGAAATCGAGAAATTTTGGTGTCATGTGATCGGGGCCAATTTGGACAGATTTTAAAAACTTTTCCCGAATTTGGAAAACGATAGTTTCGCTAAGAAATGCAAATACATAATACTGGTGAGCCGCTGTACTCTTTTTTAATGGTTAATTGAAGTTTTACAACTAAATGCAAATAACTTTTTTTCTATACTTTTCCAAATTACAAAATATAAATTTTTTTAGTTTGTTGAAGCTTAATTGATTTTGGGAAACCAAAACACTTTATGAATTATGTGATTTTGGTAGAATTTTAGTCAAAAATATTTTTGAATGCATTTTTTTTAATGGAAAATTGAATTTTTACAACTAAAAACTAGTAACTTTTTCTCTATGCTTTTCCAAATCACAAAATGAATTTTTTTAGTTTGAAAAAAGCTTAATTGAATTAGGAAAAACAAAACAGTTCACGAAATCTATGATTTTGGTACTATTTTAGTCAAAAATCACAGATTTCATTCAATTTTCCATTAAAAAAAACGAATTAAAAATATTTTTGACTAAAATAGTGTAACGTGCGCTTAGTTCGCAAAATTAAAACTCTACTTTTCAATTTAATTCTACCACTTTATTTACTTTCGATATACACTTTATTCGAACTCAACTCGACTTTTGGACTATCACTTGTATTTACTCTTAACTTTATCACTCTAAAAACAAAACTGCCCTCTGGTTGCCTCGGGCGGGCTATTTATATCGAATGCCATGCCATCTAGAACTCTCCAGTAACTTCTACATTGTCGCCACATTTGCTGTCAAGCATCTCTATACTCACACACACTGGTTTACAAGCAACGCCTGTCATTTATACCATTCCATTAAAGTGTTGCCAGTTGTGTTTTCGGTTGAACGTTTTTCGATTGGTATAAAATGTTGGGTTCACGTTACACTGCGCCCTCCTTAGGATTGTTCGTCCCGAATAATTCCATCTGCAGCCTCGCCACTATATCGATGCAGCCTGTCACAATGAACTACTTTTAACTTGCCTCTTAGTCCTCTTTGGATGCGGTAAACCACGTCGTTAATCCTCGTGACAACAGTATAAGGACCTTCCCAGTTTTGCTGCAGTTTCGGTGACAATCCCTTTTGACGATGAGGATTATAAAGCCACACACGATCTCCTGCTTGGAATCCTGACGTTGTCGCTTTTGTGTCGTACCGTGTCTTCATCCGGTCGCTGTAGGCTTTCATCCGTTCCCTTGTTCTTTTATGGATGTCAGCGAGTCTCTCCTTGAGGTCGTCCACATACTCGTTTGTGTCCTGTGGCTCCTCTGTGGGGCATCCAAATTTAAGTTCGCTGGGCAGCCGCATGGTTTTCCCGAACAGGATGTCAGATGGTGTTTGTCCTGTCGAGCTATGTACTGCACTTCTATAGGCCATCAGAAATAGCGGTACGTGCCTATCCCAGTCTCTTTGGTAGTCGCCTACGACTTTGGTGAGGTGTTCTTTCAAGGTCCGGTTGAATCTTTCAACCATCCCATCAGATTGTGGATGAAGTGGTGTGGTTCTCGTCTTCTTAATGCCAAGTAGTCCGCACACTCCTTGGAAGATGTTTGACTCAAAGTTCCTCCCTTGGTCGGAATGGAGTTCCATAGGCACGCCAAACCTACTCACCCAGTTAAACACAATCTGGTCGACCACCGTTTTGGCTTCTTGATTTGGGATGGCATACGCCTCAGGCCACTTGCTAAAATAGTCCATTACAACCAGAATGTATTTGTTTCCAGCGTTGGTCTCTGGAAAAGGCCCAGCCACATCTACTGCAATCCTCTCAAAAGGCGATCCAAAGTTGTACTGATGCATCTTACCTTGAATCTTCCTACCAGGTCCTTTGGTTGCAGCACACTTGTCACATGTTCGGCACCACTTCTCCACGTCATCTCTAGCATGTAACCAGTAGAACCCATGTCGCACCTTCTCCAGTGTTTTGTTTACTCCGAGGTGGCCTCCAGAAGGTCCGTCGTGCATCTCCTGAAGAACTTCACTGACTTTCGATTGCGGTACGATCAGCTGCATCACATATGACTTACCGTCAGCGGACTCCCATCTTCGCCTGAGGACACCTTCTTGCACATATAGTGAGTCCCACTGTGCCCAATAGGCTTTGAGAACTGGACTCCTGTCAGAAATGTCTCCCCATTCCGGTTTCTCTTCATTTTCTTTCCATGCCAGAATGGGTTCGATATCTGGATCCTCCTGTTGAGCAGTCCTCACTTCCTCATTGCTCCATCCGCTTATTGGATCAGCTCTTAGTCGCTGAGCGGTAATGATTTCTTTGTCTTCTTGCCGCCTGCAATGCTTGCAATCCACTTTGCAAGGTCTTCGGGATAATGCATCGGCGTTTGAGTGCAGCTTTCCTCTGCGGTGTTGGATCTGGTAGTCATAGGTCTGCAATCTTTCTATCCACCTTGCGACTTGACCTTCTGGATTTTTGAAGTTCAACAGCCAGCTCAGAGCACCGTGGTCTGTCCGCAGAAGGAATTTCTGTCCATAGATGTACTTATGGAAGTGCTTTGTTGCCAAGATAAGAGCTAGCAGTTCCCTTCTGGTCACGCAGTAGTTCCTTTCGGGTTTCGATAGGACCTTGCTGTAGTATGCCACCACTTTCTCTTCGCCATCATGCACTTGGGATAGTACCGCCCCGATTCCAACGTTGCTTGCATCTGCGTCGACGATGAATGTTTTGCCAGGTGTTGGATGTGCCAGCACTGGAGCGTTACAGAGGCGGTATTTGAGTTCCTGGAAAGATTTCTCACACTCACCTGACCATTTAAACTGCTTCCCCTTTTCGGTGAGCTGATGCAAACTCTTTGCAACTCCAGCGAAGTTCTTAACGAAACGTCGGTAATATGTGGCAAGTCCCAGAAAGCTTCGGAGTTGATGTTTGTCCTGTGGTGTTGGCCAATTTTTGACGGAGTCAACTTTTTCAGGATCAGTCTTTACTCCTTGGGATGAGATGATGTGTCCCAAATACTTGACTTCGGTTTTGAAAAGTGCACATTTTTCTGGATTCAGTTTAAGGTTAGCCTCTCGAAGTCTCTGAAACACGGCTTTAAGGTTCTTACAATGTTGGTCAAATGTTTTCCCGTAAACAATGACATCGTCCAAGTAGACTAGGCAAGCTTTCCACGTCAGTCCTTGAAGAACGCACTCCATCAAACGCTCGAATGTTGCCGGAGCGTTACATAACCCAAACGGCATAACTTTAAACTGCCAGAGCCCATTACCTGTAGAAAACGCCGTCTTTTCCCGATCATCAGGGTGGATGTCAACTTGCCAATATCCGCTCTTCAAGTCCAGCGTCGAGAACCACTGCGCTCCCTCCATGGCATCCAGGGTATCACTGATTCTCGGCAGGGGATAGCTGTCCTTCTTAGTTACATCATTCAGCCTTCGGTAGTCCACACAAAAACGAGTGCTTCCGTCTTTCTTTTTCACTAGCACCACTGGTGACGCCCAAGGACTTTTGGAATTTTCGATAAGACCGTCCTTTTTCATTGCTGTTATCATTTCCTCAACCTCACCTTGTTTGGCCAGTGGAAGACGTCTTGCAGGTTGACGAATCGGTCTTGCATCTCCTGTGTTGATGCGATGCTGCACCAACTGTGTCCTACCATATTGTCCCTTTTGCGATGCGAAGATATCAGTGTACTCTTGTAGGAGACTTTCAGCCATCCTTGTTTGTTGGTGATCAAGGTTGGATGAATTCAGTATTTTAGCTCTGATGGTTTCGAGCTCCTCCGGAGTTATAGGTTTTCTCGGAGCTTCGTCTGTGATCTTCGTAATTGCTGCAACCGATTCGCAACGTCCAACGACTTCTCCTTTCTTCAACCTTACATCGTACGGTCTGGTGTTTAGTAATCGTACGGGGACCATTTTGTTCTTCGGTGCTACCAGTGTTTTCCCAATGATGACGCTTTGGGAGGAACACTCTGGGTCTGGTTCCACCATGAGGTATCGAAGGCTTCCAAACTCACCTTCCAGTTTTGTCCAAACGAACACTTCAGAAGAAGGAGGCAGAATAAGATCTTCCCTGATGACAGTTCTCAGTGTCGACGTACTTTCGTTCGAATAAGTCATTGGAAGTTCCTTATTTTGGTACTTCAAAACCTGATTACCAATGTCCAAAATAACTCCGTGCTGTTTCATAAAGTCGATTCCAATGATGCACTCGTCACATATATCTGCCACCAGGAATTGATGAGTAAACACTAGGTCGGCCAGTCGGATCTTAAGACACACTTCTCCGTATACTCTTGCTGCTTCTCCCGTTGCGGTTCTTAGACGGTAGCTATTGGTGTTATGAAGCCACGTCGTCTTTACCAGGTCTCGACGTACTATGGAGGCTGTGGCACCGGTGTCGATGGTAGCCACATGTTTGTTCCCGTTAATAGTAGTCTCCACAGTCAGACTTTTGTTGTCTCGTTTGGTCTGAGAGACCTGGATGGTGGTTCTGGGGCCATCGATACAAGAAACCAGCCTCTGCCCCTCGAAGTTGGTTCTTACTCGTTTCCCTGATGGGAAAACGGGCTGATAGGTAACGCTGGTGTTGTTGTTACCTTGCTCTGGGTTGGATCTCTTGCTTCCACAATGTTGACAACCTGCTTTGTTTGGTGGTAGTCGGCATTGACGCTGTAAGTGCCCGGTCTTGTTGCAGTTCCAACATCTTGCTAGTCCGCTCCGGTTCTTTTGTATTTCAGCTTTTTTGGCACGAGCATTCTTCGACTATGGCCTCTCTAAGTCGATGTACTCCCTGAGAAGCCTGTTCTGCTGCTTCAATTGTCAATGCGAATGCTAAAGTTTCGGAAAGAGTACTTGTTCTAGCAGTTCGCACAGACCTCTGAAGATGTATATCGGAAATGGCACGAACGAAGGACTCAACAGCGAGCTGGTTGATGATTTCTTCTCCAGCATCCGGGTATGCCACGTGAACCAGTCTTTCGACGTCTGCTTGGAGCTGCTGTAGACTTTCACCCCTTTTCTGGACTCTGTTATTGAGTTGGACTCGGAAGACTTCTTTCAAGTGGCTATCTCCAAAGCGTTTATCTATAGCTGCCACGAGAGAACTGAAATCGCCGCTCTTGCCAGCTGGAACTGTTTGAAGTAATTCAGCTGCTGGTCCTCTAAGAGCAAGAGTCAGTGCAATGTACTTGTCTTCGTCATCCCAGCCATTTGTTGTCGCGGCTGCCTCAAATTGTCTCTTATAGACTGGCCAAGAAGACTGTCCATCAAATGTTGGGGGTTTCATCTCCTTTTTCCTTGCAAACTCTCCAGCAGATTCTCGAATTTTTATTTCCCGGATCTGGTCTAATTCCTTGGTGAGAACATCACATCGACTTTCTACGCCTTCGAAACGATTCTCTACAACAGAAAGCTGTTTTTCCACACCTTCAACTCGTTCGTCAAGGGCACATACATTTTTCTCAATATTACCCAATTTTCCTTCTAGAATGTTTTTCTGACCTTCCAAAACATTCTGTTGCGCCTCAAGTCTTTCGAGAATATTCTGTTGTTCTTTCTTTTGTTCGTTTCGTTGTTCTTCAATCAGCTTCTTTTGTTCGTTTCGTTGTTCTTCAATCAGCTTCTTTTGCTCGTTTCGTTGTGCTTCAAGTTGTTCGAGAACATTCTGCTGTTCTTTCTTTTGCTCGCTTCGTTGCTCTTCAATCAGCTTCTTTTGCTCGTTTCGTTGTGCTTCAAGTTGTTCGAGAACATTCTGCTGTTCCTTCTTTTGCTCATTTCGTTGTTCTAACAAAAGTTTCATCATACTAGAAAAATCTATATTTTCACTTACTTCCTCTTCTTCCACTTCTGTTTCAAAAACAAAAGTGTTTACGTCTTCCCCTTGCTGTTCCAAATAGTTACGCAAGCGCAGGACGAGCTCATTTTTCGATCCCGCTCTAGAAAGATTTCGCTTACCTAACTCACTTTTAAGCTCAATGCAAGTGAGCTCTTCTAACAACTTACCCATTTTCACTGTATATAATTATTATTTTCTTTTTACTTTTTTTTTTTTTTACACTTTACTAGTCAAATAAGTTTTATTTACACTTCTGACACCAATGTAACGTGCGCTTAGTTCGCAAAATTAAAACTCTACTTTTCAATTTAATTCTACCACTTTATTTACTTTCGATATACACTTTATTCGAACTCAACTCGACTTTTGGACTATCACTTGTATTTACTCTTAACTTTATCACTCTATAAACAAAACTGCCCTCTGGTTGCCTCGGGCGGGCTATTTATATCGAATGCCATGCCATCTAGAACTCTCCAGTAACTTCTACATTGTCGCCACATTTGCTGTCAAGCATCTCTATACTCACACACACTGGTTTACAAGCAACGCCTGTCATTTATACCATTCCATTAAAGTGTTGCCAGTTGTGTTTTCGGTTGAACGTTTTTCGATTGGTATAAAATGTTGGGTTCACGTTACAATAGTGTAACGTGAACCCAACATTTTATACCAATTTCCTAATCGAAAAAACGTTCAACCGAAAACACAACTGGCAACACTTTAATGGAATGGTATAAATGACAGGCGTTGCTTGTAAGCCAGTGTGTGTGAGTGTAGAGAGACAGACAGACAGAGAGTAGACAGCAAATGTGGCGACAATGTAGAAGTTACTGGAGAGTTCTAGATGGCGTGTCATTCGATATAAATAGCCCGCCCGAGGCAACCAGAAGTCAGTTTTGTTTATAGAGTGATGAAGTTAAGAGTAAATACAAGTGTTAGTCCAAAAGTCGAGTTGAGTTCAAATAAAGTGTATATCGAAAGTAAATACTGAATAAAGTGGTAAAATTAAATTGAAAGGTAGAGTTTTATTTTTGCGAACTAAGCGCACGTTACATTGGTGTCAGAAGTGGGATAAAACTTATTTGACTAGTAAAGTGTAAAAAAAAAAAAAAGTAAAAAGAAAATAATAATTATATACAGTGAAAATGGGTAAGTTGTTAGAAGAGCTCACTTGCATTGAGCTTAAAAGTGAGTTAGGTAAGCGAAATCTTTCTAGAGCGGGATCGAAAAATGAGCTCGTCCTGCGCTTGCGTAACTATTTGGAACAGCAAGGGGAAGACGTAAACACTTTTGTTTTTGAAACAGAAGTGGAAGAAGAGGAAGTAAGTGAAAATATAGATTTTTCTAGTATGCTGAAACTTTTGTTAGAACAACGAAATGAGCAAAAGAAGGAACAGCAGAATGTTCTCGAACAACTTGAAGCACAACGAAACGAGCAAAAGAAGCTGATTGAAGAACAACGAAACGAGCAAAAGAAGCTGATTGAAGAGCAACGAAGCGAGCAAAAGAAAGAACAGCAGAATGTTCTCGAACAACTGGAAGCACAACGAAACGAACAAAAGAAGGAACAACAGAATATTCTCGAAAGACTTGAAGCGCAACAGAATGTTTTGGAAGGTCAGAAAAACATTCTAGAAGGTAAATTGGGTAACATTGAGAAAAATGTATGTGCCCTAGACGAACGAGTTGAAGGTGTGGAAAAACAGCTTTCTGTTGTAGAGAATCGTTTCGAAGGCGTAGAAAGTCGATGTGATGTTCTCACCAAGGAATTAGACCAGATCCGGAAAATAAAAATTCGAGAATCTGCTGGAGAGTTTGCAAGGAAAAAGGAGATGAAACCCCCAACATTTGATGGACAGTCTTCTTGGCCAGTCTATAAGAGACAATTTGAGGCAGCCGCGACAACAAATGGCTGGGATGACGAAGACAAGTACATTGCACTGACTCTTGCTCTTAGAGGACCAGCAGCTGAATTACTTCAAACAGTTCCAGCTGGTAAGAGCGGCGATTTCAGTTCTCTCGTGGCAGCTATAGATAAACGCTTTGGAGATAGCCACTTGAAAGAAGTCTTCCGAGTCCAACTCAATAACAGAGTCCAGAAAAGGGGTGAAAGTCTACAGCAGCTCCAAGCAGACGTCGAAAGACTGGTTCACCTGGCATACCCGGATGCTGGAGAAGAAATCATCAACCAGCTCGCTGTTGAGTCCTTCGTTCGTGCCATTTCCGATATACATCTTCAGAGGTCTGTGCGAACTGCTAGAACACGTACTCTTTCCGAAACTTTAGCATTCGCATTGACAATTGAAGCAGCAGAACAGGCTTCTCAGGGAGTACATCGACTTAGAGAGGCCATAGTCGAAGAATGCTCGTGCCAAAGAGCTGAAATACAAAAGAACCGGAGCGGACTAGCAAGATGTTGGAACTGCAACAAGACCGGGCACTTACAGCGTCAATGCCGACTACCACCAAACAAAGCAGGTTGTCAACATTGTGGAAGCAAGAGATCCAACCCAGAGCAAGGTAACAACAACACCAGCGTTGCCTATCAGCCCGTTTCCCATCAGGGAAACGAGTAAGAACCAACTTCGAGGGGCAGAGGCTGGTTTCTTGTATCGATGGCCCCAGAACCACCATCCAGGTCTCTCAGACCAAACGAGACAACAAAAGTCTGACTGTGGAGACTACTATTAACGGGAACAAACATGTGGCTACCATCGACACCGGTGCCACAGCCTCCATAGTACGTCGAGACCTGGTAAAGACGACGTGGCTTCATAACACCAATAGCTACCGTCTAAGAACCGCAACGGGAGAAGCAGCAAGAGTATATGGAGAAGTGTGTCTTAAGATCCGACTGGCCGACCTAGTGTTTACTCATCAATTCCTGGTGGCAGATATATGTGACGAGTGCATCATTGGAATCGACTTTATGAAACAGCACGGAGTTATTTTGGACATCGGTAATCAGGTTTTGAAGTACCAAAATAAGGAACTTCCAATGACTTATTCGAACGAAAGTACGTCGACACTGAGAACTGTCATCAGGGAAGATCTTATTCTGCCTCCTTCTTCTGAAGTGTTCGTTTGGACAAAACTGGAAGGTGAGTTTGGAAGCCTTCGATACCTCATGGTGGAACCAGACCCAGAGTGTTCCTCCCAAAGCATCATCATTGGGAAAACACTGGTAGCACCGAAGAACAAAATGGTCCCCGTACGATTACTAAACACCAGACCGTACGATGTAAGGTTGAAGAAAGGAGAAGTCGTTGGACGTTGCGAATCAGTTGCAGCAATTACGAAGATCACAGACGAAGCTCCGAGAAAACCTATAACTCCGCAGGAGCTCGAAACCATCAGAGCAAAAATACTGAATTCATCCAACCTTGATCACCAACAAACAAGGATGGCTGAAAGTCTCCTACAAGAGTACACTGATATCTTCGCATCGCAAAAGGGGCAATATGGTAGGACACAGTTGGTGCAGCATCGCATCAACACAGGAGATGCAAGACCGATTCGTCAACCTGCAAGACGTCTTCCACTGGCCAAACAAGGTGAGGTTGAGGAAATGATAACAGCAATGAAAAAGGAAGGTCTTATCGAAAATTCCAAAAGTCCTTGGGCGTCACCAGTGGTGCTAGTGAAAAAGAAAGACGGAAGCACTCGTTTTTGTGTGGACTACCGAAGGCTGAATGATGTAACTAAGAAGGACAGCTATCCCCTGCCCAGAATCAGTGATACCCTGGATGCCATGGAGGGAGCGCAGTGGTTCTCGACGCTGGACTTGAAGAGCGGATATTGGCAAGTTGACATCCACCCTGATGATCGGGAAAAGACGGCGTTTTCTACAGGTAATGGGCTCTGGCAGTTTAAAGTTATGCCGTTTGGGTTATGTAACGCTCCGGCAACATTCGAGCGTTTGATGGAGTGCGTTCTTCAAGGACTGACGTGGAAAGCTTGCCTAGTCTACTTGGACGATGTCATTGTTTACGGGAAAACATTTGACCAACATTGTAAGAACCTTAAAGCCGTGTTTCAGAGACTTCGAGAGGCTAACCTTAAACTGAATCCAGAAAAATGTGCACTTTTCAAAACCGAAGTCAAGTATTTGGGACACATCATCTCATCCCAAGGAGTAAAGACTGATCCTGAAAAAGTTGACTCCGTCAAAAATTGGCCAACACCACAGGACAAACATCAACTCCGAAGTTTTCTGGGACTTGCCACATATTACCGACGTTTTGTTAAGAACTTTGCTGGAGTTGCAAAGAGTTTGCATCAGCTCACCGAAAAGGGAAAGCAGTTTAAATGGTCAGGTGAGTGTGAAAAATCTTTCCAGGAACTCAAATACCGCCTCTGTAACGCTCCAGTGCTGGCACATCCAACACCTGGCAAAACATTCATCGTCGACGCAGATGCAAGCAACGTTGGAATCGGGGCGGTACTATCCCAAGTGCATGATGGCGAAGAGAAAGTGGTGGCATACTACAGCAAGGTCCTATCGAAACCCGAAAGGAACTACTGCGTGACCAGAAGGGAGCTGCTAGCTCTTATCTTGGCAACAAAGCACTTCCATAAGTACATCTATGGACAGAAATTCCTTCTGCGGACAGACCACGGTGCTCTGAGCTGGCTGTTGAACTTCAAAAATCCAGAAGGTCAAGTCGCAAGGTGGATAGAAAGATTGCAGACCTATGACTACCAGATCCAACACCGCAGAGGAAAGCTGCACTCAAACGCCGATGCATTATCACGAAGACCTTGCAAAGTGGATTGCAAGCATTGCAAGCGGCAAGAAGACAAAGAAATCATTACCGCTCAGCGACTAAGAGCTGACCCCATAAGCGGATGGAGCAATGAGGAAGTGAGGACTGCTCAAAAGGAAGATCCAGATATCGAACCCATTCTCGCATGGAAAGAAAATGAAGAGAAACCGGAATGGGGAGACATTTCTGACAGGAGTCCAGTTCTCAAAGCCTATTGGGCACAGTGGGACTCACTATATGTGCAAGAAGGTGTCCTCAGGCGAAGATGGGAATCCGCTGACGGTAAGTCATATGTGATGCAGCTGATCGTACCGCAATCGAAAGTCAGTGAAGTTCTTCAGGAGATGCACGACGGACCTTCTGGAGGCCACCTGGGGGTAAACAAAACACTGGAGAAGGTGCGACATCGGTTCTACTGGTTACATGCTAGAGATGACGTGGAGAAGTGGTGCCGAACATGTGACAAGTGTGCTGCAACCAAAGGACCTGGTAGGAAGATTCAAGGTAAGATGCATCAGTACAACGTGGGATCGCCTTTTGAGAGGATCGCAGTAGATGTGGCTGGGCCTTTTCCAGAGACCAACGCTGGAAACAAATACATTCTGGTTGTAATGGACTATTTTAGCAAGTGGCCTGAGGCGTATGCCATCCCAAATCAAGAAGCCAAAACGGTGGTCGACCAGATTGTGTTTAACTGGGTTAGTAGGTTTGGCGTGCCTATGGAACTCCATTCCGACCAAGGGAGGAACTTTGAGTCAAACATCTTCCAAGGAGTGTGCGGACTACTTGGCATTAAGAAGACAAGAACCACACCACTTCATCCACAATCTGATGGGATGGTTGAAAGATTCAACCGGACCTTGAAAGAACACCTCACCAAGGTCGTAGGCGACTACCAAAGAGACTGGGATAGGCACGTACCGCTATTCCTGATGGCCTATAGAAGTGCAGTACATAGCTCGACAGGACAAACACCATCTGACATCCTGTTCGGGAAAACCATGCGGCTGCCCAGCGAACTTAAATTTGGATGCCCCACAGAGGAGCCACAGGACACAAACGAGTATGTGGACGACCTCAAGGAGAGACTCGCTGACATCCATAAAAGAACAAGGGAACGGATGAAAGCCTACAGCGACCGGATGAAGACACGGTACGACACAAAAGCGACAACGTCAGGATTCCAAGCAGGAGATCGTGTGTGGCTTTATAATCCTCATCGTCAAAAGGGATTGTCACCGAAACTTCAGCAAAACTGGGAAGGTCCTTATACTGTAGTCACGAGGATTAACGACGTGGTTTACCGCATCCAAAGAGGACTAAGAGGCAAGTTAAAAGTAGTTCATTGTGACAGGCTGCATCGATATAGTGGCGAGGCTGCAGATGGAATTATTCGGGACGAACAATCCTAAGGAGGGGGCAGTGTAACGTGAACCCAACATTTTATACCAATTTCCTAATCGAAAAAACGTTCAACCGAAAACACAACTGGCAACACTTTAATGGAATGGTATAAATGACAGGCGTTGCTTGTAAGCCAGTGTGTGTGAGTGTAGAGAGACAGACAGACAGAGAGTAGACAGCAAATGTGGCGACAATGTAGAAGTTACTGGAGAGTTCTAGATGGCGTGTCATTCGATATAAATAGCCCGCCCGAGGCAACCAGAAGTCAGTTTTGTTTATAGAGTGATGAAGTTAAGAGTAAATACAAGTGTTAGTCCAAAAGTCGAGTTGAGTTCAAATAAAGTGTATATCGAAAGTAAATACTGAATAAAGTGGTAAAATTAAATTGAAAGGTGGAGTTTTATTTTTGCGAACTAAGCGCACGTTACAATAGTATCAAAATCACCGATTTCATGAACTGTTTTGGTTTTCCAAATTCAATCAAGCTTTTTGCAAACTAAAAAAAGTAATTTTGTAATTTATTCCAAACCTACAGCCGTATTTATTAGATTTTGCTATTACACGCTTAAAACGCATAATAGTTATTCAGGGAATAAGAACCTATTAAGACTTTATTCAGTGAATAAAAAATCCTTATTTATAATCTTTTTCATCACCCATTATAGTTATTCATCCCTTATGTCAAAATCATAAAGAAACTCTCTATTTTTGTTTCTCAATGGTTGAACTGACAACAGAATTTTGTTTTGTTTTTATTTTCGTTCGGTGTTCGGTCTAAGTATAAAACTGTAAGTACAAATAAAATAACTAAAGCTAACTTAAATTTGTCATGGTTATTCCACCATCCAATGTCACTAGGTCTCTGCACTTGGGTCATCCTCTAACTAATGCCATAGAATATGCTATTACTCGATATCATCGAATGAAATGTTACACGACTCTGTGGGTATCAGGCTGTGTTCATGCTGGTATAGCAACCCAGGTTGTGATGGGGAAGAAGCTCTGCCGGGAAGAAAACCTTAGTCGACATGAACTCAAGTGTTTGGGATCTCTCTATGACTGAAGTCGCGTTGCATTTATTGTGGATCCGAATTCCGAAGTTGTGTCGTGCAGTGACTGAAGCATTTGTGCGGTTTTATGAAGAAGGAAGCACTTAAAGAAGTTGTTGCTATACATCCCAGCAAAGAACGGCCAAAAGCAAGACTTCCCTAATGACATTCTAGAATGTGGAACTGATGCTCTGACAATTGCCCTTTGTGCATACATAACGCAGGCACGCGACAACAACTTGGATATCAATCGTGTTCAAGGCTATCGATTTTTTTCAAATTGTGGAATGCTACTAAATTTGCTCTGATATAAAAATGAAATGGAAAATTTTATTTTTATTTGAATAAATACATAGAACAAATGACATAAAAAACACCTTTTAATGGTTTAACTTCCCATGTTAAACGTGTAACATGGTACATGGTCGGTCTTCCTTTTGGAGGTTCTTATGCATCCGAGAAATTGTAACTCAGCCACGACGCGTGTGAAACGGGCTCTGAAAAAAGGAAACATTCTTATATTTCTGCCTAAATAATGACTCCTTCATTGGATCAAATCTTTTTTGTACACCTTCTGCGCTCTACTTCTTTCAGTGGATAACACATTTACACCATCCAAATTATGCATAAAGTTAATGTAATTTGAGTACATTTCCATTTTAGTTGCTTTTAAAACTCTCACCCCCGTATTAATAAAGCGCGGAATAGCTGCGTTCCATGGATTAAGTGAAAAATGGTATAATGGTAGCTTTAATTAAATGGGAAATGGTATAATGGAAACTTAATCCATGGAATAAGGCTATTCCGCGTTTATTAATACGGGGGTCAAAGTTGTAAATAAACCACTGAATGACAACTCAATACTCAAAATCAAATGACATTTATACGCTAAAATACGCTTAAAACACGCTTAAAACACACATTTCTGCGTTTAAGCTATTCAGCCCCTATTCACTGACGAAAAATGATTATAAATACGATTTCTGATTTATTCAATGAATAGGCGTGTTATAAAGTTGTTCGGAGTTTATTATGCGATTATAAATACGGCTGCTAGTGTTTGCTTTTGCTGCAATTCAGAAATTCTGCAATCAGATCAAAAATTTCTAATCGCAGAGATTGTTGGGTTCTTACTTAAACTCACCTTTTATTTAACATCATCTTTATTGATAAAAGAGTCTCAAAAAATTGTCTTTAAAGTTATTACGATTCAAAACAGATTTTACAAAAGATACTTTTCATCGTGAGTACAAAGTCTTATCATAGAAAATTCGTAAAAGTTTTTCAAAAAATACAATGTTGCTGAAGGTGCAAAAAAAATGTGTTACAGATGACAGAATCTTGAACAACATGCTACGAAATTAAAAAAATCTATTATGAAAATGATCAATTAACAAGTTTTCATTCCGCCAGCGACACACTTATCGTGTGTACTCAGCTTCAATCAAAAATCTGCAAAGCCATTTAATCAAACGCAGCCCCTTTTGCATTTCTTTCCGTATTCGTTCTTCTAATTTCTTGAACACAGTCTAACTGTACTTTCATTTGAATTTCATTTCATTCCACTGTTTCCGTCAAGATCGTGTAGCCGAGAATAAAGTTTCAGAATCTAATTGGGAATGTTTGTGATAAGTTTGTTGAAAAAAATTGTAAAAATGCCGAAAGTTTATTAAGCGATTGTAAAATATGTGTTTCGTGTTAATAAGTTACTCGTTATTATTGTTCTTTGCTTTAAATTGATAGATTGCTCAGCTACAGAGTTTAATTTGCTGAATTAAATTTACCGAAATGGCGACGGGTTAGATTGAGAATACCGGGGAGGAAAGTGCGATATTTTCTGAATATATTGTCGGTCGTGTCGTCGTCGTCGTGGTCTTTTTATCTTCGTGGCTTCCGCGTCCGGGAATAAAGTTGTTTGCTTCAAATTTAAATGGTCATTTTTATTGTAAAAAAGAAAAAAAAAATCCTCGGTAAAGGGCGATGTGTTGTGCTATTTGTTCTTATTGAAATACATACGTATGTATGTATGTAAGTGTTATTCCAAAAAAATGGCTCCTTTGTCCGATTTTTGTCATTTAATTATTGAAATGTCGTGTTTAATAAATTCAATGTGTTCATAGTGTTTTTTTCTTTAGAGCAATTAAAGCTTTGTTTGTATAAAAAAATGTGTGAGTTGTGCATTGCATTGCCAATATTTTGCCAAAGTGTTGAGGCTGTGTCTTAAGCTTAGTGGTTAGTGTTTCAAAAGAAGCTTCTCTGAAGCAGTGAGTAAATTGTGTGTTTTGCTTTCACAGCTTTGTAAAAAAAGAGGAAATAGTTCCCATTAAAAAAGGTGCAAAAAAATAGGTTGTTTTCCATAAATGTGTAGTGGCTATTGTGTAAATGAAAAAAGGAATGCAATGAGTTGTGCTTCCTATCAAAAGTGTGTTGTGTTTAGGCTTTTGTCTAAGTTGAAAAGCAATCAATTGGGTTGTTTCCTATCGAAAAATATGTGTGTGTGTTTTTTTTAAAGTCATCAACATACAAATCGTTAATGGATACGCGTTTAATCTTCAACAAGAAGCCTGTCTGCAGGAATTTTTCGTGGTGAGTGCACTTTTTTCATATTTAATTTTTTTTTTAGCTACATAATTATATTTTTGTGCTTTGAATTTGGTTAACATTTTACTAGCTACATAATACGGTTCTTTTAGTCTATGGTATTTGGGGGTAGTTTTTGTATTTTTGTGTTTTTGTTTTACTTTTTTGAGATGGATATATTTCTTTTAGGTATTCTATTTTTAACATTTATTCGGTAGGAAAGAGAATGGCTATTCAAAGAGGAGCAACGCTTAAGACAGTACTTATTCTTTGTCGTTTTCAATGGTTCTTTTCTTATTAGTTTATTGAAATCTTCGTTTCAGAATTAATTAACTAACTATGCTAGCACAGCAAAATCATTTACTATGACACCAGATGAAGAGCTGGACTAAGTGCTCACCTTTCCTTAGGTAGAGGCTGAGATGATGTGATATGTTCAATGTGATTTTTTCAGATCAGAACGAAGTTGTACAGCACAGAAGCATTGAAAAACGTCAGAATGTGAATGTGAAAAACCAACATCAAAGCAAAACAGAAAAAAAAAGAATAACTGATTTTTCTCTTTGTGATATCAACTGAATTGGAAGTTTTGTCTCACAAATATTTGGGCTTTTTTCAGCTAGGATCGGGATTGGACTCCCTTGAAAATTTTTCAGATTTTGAAGTCAAAGTTAGGCAATGGTTTGGCAAGACTGTGCGTTCTAGTTTGACTAGGTATTCCTTTTCTCAATTTGTGGACAACATTTCTATGAAAATATGAATTTCACTTTGTAGTTTAAAGCTGTATCAATATACATATGTAGGTGGGTAGCTTAAGAAGAAAATGTTTCGTTGAGTTTTATTTTGTAGTCGTTCATTAGTTTATCTTAAATGAGTAGGCAGGTAGTTTGTAACTATGTATTTTGCATTTATAAATTATAATGGGAAAGAATCTTCCTCTTCAACAATATTTCTGAATAAGTCAATGATTATTCTTTTTCGGAAAGTTTTTGCAGATATAAATATGCGACATCTTTAAAGCGCCCTACAGACGATTAATGTTACTTGACAATATTACTTGAAGGAGCTTCTTTTCAAGTAAAATTGATCGTTTATAGGCCCTTCAATGTTACTGTCAAGTATAATTGAAAAATTGAAGAAAATCAAATCTGATTTGGTTTTCATCAAGTTTCACTAGGTCTGTATCTTTACTCACCCGCGGGATCCCGAAACGTGTATCTTTGCTTTTATTTGACGTAAAAGTGGCAGAGCTTTTGCTTTTTTGTCACTTCCCCTCCAGTAAGAATTCACCCGAACAATTTGCTCGTGCACTTTCTTTCTTGTCAAATCGGCTGTTTGTGAAATCAGCTGATCGAAACATTTCGATTGAATTCAAATTTATATTTGAAATTAAATGAAAAATGGAAAGCATAACCTCTCTTTGTTGGTTTGAAAATTCAAAATAATGTTAAATATGCAATGCAATATTGCTTTGAGCTCATTTCACGTTTCTGAAACAAAATTGTTTGTATGTTTTCTAACATCTCTACGGAGAGTGCATAATAAATGTCATTCAGCAAGAAAAATCCCAAAAGGGGTAGGTATCTTTAGTTTTCTTTTTCGGATGGAGGTTACAAAAACAACCCGGGCTTTTTCCCAAACTTTACCCAGAAAGTAAAGAAACAGACCTATTGTCACTCGTGTCGTTGTGTAGACTGTAGAGCAGAAAAAAATGGTCCATGTTCATTGAACGTGTGGTGGCGATTGTTCATCAATTTACTTGACATTAGAAAACGTCAATAATACTTGTCAAGTAACATTGAGCGTCTGTAGGGCGCTTAAGTAAGAGTACTTCTTTTAAATTAAATAATTTAAATTAAATAATTTATTTTCAAGAAAGGCTCAAATACAAGAAATGCTCCAAAACTCATTTTTATGAGCTTCATTGAATCTGGTGTTTTTAAAGCATTTTCTAGATTTCTAACTTCTTGGAAGAAACTCACAGGACATGTTTTGTGTTTCAAACCATTGTCCTGGACACTCTTTATCAGTTTTTAGTAAATTGTATCGATCTTAAGCTAAATGGCTTTGCAAACAAAATCTTCTAAAGTAGATCTTCGTTTGAATTTTAAATTGTCTCGTATATATTTTTAGCTCGATACAATTGTTAGAAGATGCATCCGCTATATTTTTTTTTGTTTGACAGTGCTGTTTTATAGATTTTATTGAAATGTTAAAGTGCGTCGGGCAAGCAGAAGGCTGTTAACAAATCGTCTGGGAAACAGTTTTTTTTTTTTTTTTTGAAATTGGTTACATGAGATAGGAAAAAAGTTATCAGTACTTTGAGATGAAAAATGCATTTGAAGATTTTTTAAAATGCGTTTGGTAAGCTTAAGGCTGAAACCAAATCGTCTGGGACTCATAGGGTTGTCAAGAAAACCTGGGTCAACCCTGGGGAAAGTTCAACGAACAGACCTACTTTGACCTCAAAATCTGAAAAATTACCATTTTCGAAAGTGGTGATGTTTGTCCGCTATCGTCATGGCATCTTGCTTAAGTTTTTTAAGTTAAGTTTGCATGTAGCGAAACACATACCAATGTTTATTCTATTGGGTGACTGATAAATACCTTATTGGTCAAACGATCGCTGTTCAAGCCTATTCTGCAGAGATATTGTAGATTTGTTTTCAACGGCTTTTTTTTTTTGCAGAAGAATAGAACCGTTGCATTTAAAGGGCATACAATTGTATGCCGATATATAACGGCAACTTGAGAAAGTGCTTTTGATGGCAGTTTCTTTAGTCGTGTACGACTTGTCAATTCCTAACAAAAGGCGATATACGCACCCGTGGAAAAGCATTTTTAGTAACAACTTCGAAATTGTAGTTTCATAAAAATGTGCTCATTTGCTTATCTCACTGAGTTTTTGCTCATTTTTTAAAACTTGAGCGATTGATTGGATGATAATATCCATTTGCGCATTTCTATAAATCCTAAACGGCTCTCTATGATGCTTACTGCAAGTGAAAACGGTAGAAAACTCCACTGAACCTCACTTTTTTGAAATTGGGTGAAGTGATCCCGCTATAGCTCCATACAAAAGCGAAGATACGATGCTATTTGAAATATATGAGGGGAGAATCGGTGGAAAATGCTTTAAATTCAAAGAACGTATATCTATCGAATTATCATTGAAGATTCGCAAGGTAAACAACTCACTTGTTGTTTGTTGAGCTGTTTAATCTCATGCTGAAAATGAAGATAATGTACTCAATCTTAAGCTACGTGCAGACGGCATATAAAAGCTGCAACCGTTTGCAGTTGTGACGTCATTTTTACGTCATAATATGCACCTATTGACGCATATCGTCTGAACACGCTTTTGGGACCGTTCTCATATGCACGCAAATGGTTTGAGGACGATGTGCGACGGTGTGCTGCTTTCTTACATCTCGTCTGAACACCCTCGCACATTTTTTTGTTACAGTTTGCGTGCATGGGCGAGCATGTGCGTTTTTCCCAAAAATGTGCGGTGACAAGAAAACGAGACAACGCAAATGTACATATTTTACGCAACTCAGTAGTGGAGAATAGTTGTGATCGGTTTTCAATAAAAAAAAAAGGCAAAATGAGCGAAGCGAAGTGTGGTGGCAGTAGGCTTTTTCTTTGATGAATACAATACATACTGAAATATTAGATCTCTTGAGTATGTATTATGTTTTCTTTTACTTGATGAATGAAAACATTAAAATTGATTTTAAATAAATCATATCCAATGCCAAAACAGTAATAGTAAATACCTCACTTTCTTTTTGATATTTTCAAATAATTTCAGCACTTTTAAAATTATGTTCGGTTTAAGCTTTGCAACAATCACAAACCATGAGCAAAAAACAACTTTCAAACAATTGATTAAACTAACGCAAACCTGCATACAAACGCAAATGTGACTTCAGAACCGCAAATATGTGCCGCTTTTTATAAAAAACGCCGTCTGCACGTAGCTTTAAAAGGCTTCGCTACTAAAAACTTCTAACAAAGACACACCGCAAAGTGAAGTCCTATTTCCACTTTACTGGAATGTAGTCTTCAACGAACTTCTAGTGAATCCGAAAGATTCAAAGTAACAAATATGCTCAAATTCTAACTGAACTTAGTCAAAGCGTTTTCGTCCAAAAGTGGACAAAATAATGTGAACCGGATATAAACCCTCATCAAACTGAGCTCGTCTTCTTTAAAATACAACAAATATTTCTACAAATAAAAACTCCATCAATAAAAAATGCAACTGCACTTACTTTCGCAGACGAAGCCCTTTTTAATTTAGTTATTGTCATTGACAAAAAGCTAATTTGGAAATCATGCGTACAAGAAGTTGTCAGTAAATCCACAACGAGATAAGCAAACGAGCACATTTTTATGACACTACTGTCGTTTTCCAAAAACAAATTCACTCTTTCACTGCTTTTTCGTTTTATTTTGGAAATCGTTTTAACCGAAGTGACAGATTTGGAGTGATTGCATTGGTAGTGGTAAGCTTGCTAAATTTTTTATTTCATGTTTAAGCAGAAAACAAGACTAAAAATCGTTCACTTTAATTTCAAAAATTATTTAATGGTCTTCTGAAGATAATTTATTAAACTATCGCGTGCTTTGTGAGCTGACAAAAAATAAATAGAAACTGCGGCTTGCTTTGACAAGCAGTCAGATGACAGTTTGTTTATGTGTTGGTGTTCACTCCCTTGCACCCAAACTGAAACGGGAGTGAAAAAATCACTCCAAAAAGTGTCTCCAAACCGCATTTTGGAACATGTTTGGGAGTGATTTGGAGAATTTATCTGTCAGATCTGACAGATAAAGTCTCCAAATCACTCCCAATTTGGTTTTTGGAAAACGACATACAATTTCGACGTTGTTACTTACAATGCCTTTCTACTGGTATATCGACTTTTGCGAGGAATTGGCAAGTCCTACAAGACTAAAGAAACTGCAATCAAAACCACTTTCTCAAGTTGCCGTTATATATCGGCATAAAATTGTATGCCCTTTAAATGCTTTAGATCCCGAAGTTCATCGAGCTTTGCTGTGCCGCCGTATTAATTTTTTTATTTTCCTACTTTGTAAGCGATTTGAAGTAAAATAAAATACAAAAACAAATACAAAAATACAAATACTTTGAATTTGACGTCCTTTCTTTTTAATTGGATGTAGTTCAGTTTTATCCACCTACTAAGAATAACTTCAAGGATAGGGGCTATGGTTTTCGAAACCATTTGAAGCCCCGCTGGTACTATGTCCTCTGGTTAAGTTTAGTTCAGTAATTCTTCGTTGGAGGTCCAGGAGTCGTTTGCTATTTTGACATGTTGGGTTTCTTAAGGGGACCCGTCTCGCTACTTGTGGAGAAACATGAATGCATCTATACGACAAAAATGAAAGTTGTGGAAAATCAAATTCATCCCTACCAATACCCAATCTAATGTCGAAAACAAAAAATCGACTGCAGTCGATCTCTTTTTTGAGACGGATTTGCCCACGAATTTTCACACACATAACAATTTTGACAGATCGAAAACGGCGAACAAAAACATCAGTATATGAAAAAAATTAAAGGAAGCTGGATTGTTTAGTATTTAGTAATGAATTTGGAAAACATTTGGTAAAAAAAAAATATAAAAATTGTGTGGTTAACAATATGAATGTAATTGTTTGTTTTGTTCCATGGTTCTTATTTTTCTTCATTAGTCAGTTGGACACACATACATTCATAAAAAAGAAAATCGCTACTTTTTTAATTTCCTAAATATCCAAAAAAGAATCGAATTTAGTAGCGACTGCAGTCGACTGCAAATTGGTGAAAGGAAATCGACATAAGTTGTATTGCCATTTGTAGAAATCTTTTGGCGCTTAATTTGCATACATTCTTCTGAGTACACGCAGCTGCCAACTCTGTCCTCGGTTTTTATAAAAATTGTTACTATAAAAATGAATATAATCATCTCTTGGGAAAACCCTATCGTCCTATATGAATGTTGCAAAATGAATTCAAAATAATAGAATTGGGTAATGGAGAGTTACCTTTGAGATGACTTAGTGTGAATGCAGCTGTTTGCTTGCTGTTAATATCAAAGGAATATGAAATAGAGGTGTATGTATATCTAGGGCAGTGGATGATGTTCAATTGGTTCGCGGAGTTCATGCGATACCTCGTTGTGCATTAATCTGACACAAAAATTCGAAAGGCATAATTGTAGGCTGTAAATGAATCAAAGAGCAGTTTTACGTCTCGAGGAAAGTACTGCCTGGAACAATGCCCTTAATTACATTTAACGACTTAACGTTTTATAAGCTTGTTTTGGATTAAATGATCTTGAGACCACCCATTGACACTTGAAATTCTTACCTGCAATTATGGAGAATTGTCGTCCAGATCTATTTAAGCTTACCCGAACAGCAGCGTTTATTTTGTCTCCCAATCACTATCGCTCCTCAGAAAAGCATGTTTGTGTCTTGAGTGAAAAAACGTTGTAAGTATTTTATTTCAGTACATAAAAACAAATACTTTAATTCTTATTGTTTCTAGGTTCAATTGCTTATATATTAGACTTTGTTAAAGATTAAAAGGAATAATAAATATTTTTGTATCATTTTATGGCGTAGGTACATTTTTCAAGTAGATAAACAAAAAAACACGAAAATACAAAAATATCAATTCACTGTACACTTTTACAGTACGTTCGATAGATTAAGTTAAAAGCTTTTGTGATGTTAACGAGCCTTAAGACATTTTTAGTTTATGTAACTTTCCATCACCGTTTTTGTTTGCATTAGTCTCAAAAACAATTGGTTCGTTTCTCTTCTTTCCCGAAAGGTATCGCTAGTGCGAAGCAGATAAGTTTGAGACTTTTGATCCCTCCGAGACCATGATATTCGAAATGTCGCGTCGATAAAGAAGAAAAAGAAGAAGAATAACATTTTTAATTTAGCTGAAGATGGGATACAGGTCAGCTTGAGTTGCATATTTTAATTGTCAAAGTGATTAAGGGCCAGTTTCTCAATCGAATTATAAATTTAAGTTCTACATAAAGTTTTCATTTTTGTATGAGACGTTCTGGAATTCTTAAGTTCTACATAAAATCCCCATACTAAAGTAGAACTTTATGTAGAACTTAAATTTATGATTCGATTGAGCAACTGGCCCTAAAACTTTATTTTCATTGTATTTTCTCTTTCACTTCTGGTGAACGATAAAGGATTTTATACTTCATTTAATTTTTGCTATAAGAAGACCATAATTGTTATATTTTATATTTTGATTACTACGTTGGGACATTTTTACGAAATAAATCACTAATTAAAAATGAGAAAAACTTTCTGACAAAAGCTCTGAACTTTTTCTACCGAACCTGTCGGGCTTTTGATAGTGAAATATCAGAAGTCAATTTCAATCTATAGTTGCGTTGTTGTTGTTGTTGTAGACATTACAGTTGGCTTCGCACTAGCAAGAGAGTTATTCGTGTTTTCCATGTCCTTGAACTGAATCAAGATAACCATATACGTGAAAATTGAAGCGAAAATCTAGGTAAAAATTTTTCAAATTAAGAAATTCTAAGTACGTACTGCAGTCGATAGTTTACCTTAAAGAGCGTTCTCTTATTCAGCGGGAAAAAACCATACGCAGTGAGAATTGGTTTCTGTTGCATATTTTTCATCAGAAATTTGTCCACCTTTAAGAAATCAGCACCAATAAACGTATTGATCATCATCTTTTGTTTGCAAACATATTTATATACCATTTTTTCGATACCAGTTCCTCGTCGTGATATCCTCGATAATATTCTCGTAGTTTTGTTTGCCTGGAAAGAGAAATTGTTTAAAAGTCTTGCAATTTGATTTGGAATTTAAATGATCTGATACTGTACAGTTTGTATGTCAAAAACACTTAAAACTGCACTCATAAAAAATATTAGATCATAGAAGGGCATTTACTTGATGGGAACAAAAATTCAACTTTAATTACTGGGATTTCAAATATGAACGACTGCTTTCTCAATCGCACTAAGGCTTTGTTATTTGGATAACAAAGATGTTTGCATATTTTTTATGTATAATTTCCTGTGGACCAGCACAGACGCAACTATTGGAACTAAAACTAACGAGTACTTAGTCGGACATAGGAGTGCCAACCGGTAATCCCTCTTTTTCTTTTCTTGAACTATTAGGTTTGTTCCTGGAAGCCCTGAGACTATTCTTTTTTTACATTCTTAACTTGTCGTTAATGTAAAACTGGGTGTTTTTCGAGCCCTATGTTTGCCCTTAACTCGTCCTTAAGTAGCACTAGGTTTTTGCTCAGAGTTCAGGTAACCAACAGAGCTGTCAAAAGTTACTTATTATTCTTGAAATGTGTTGTAATTCCATAGATTAGCATTTTTTTCCCAACCGAAAACCTAGTTACTTTTTTTAACTCACGGGGTTGTCAAGGAAACCTAAGTTAAGCCTGTTTTCGATCCATGGCGTAGTGGTAAATATTTTCGTTTGCCACACAGGAGCTCGATGTTCGAATCCCAGAAATATTAAATTGTTCTTTAACTGCCTTTTGCGGAGTTTACACAGTGCAATTAGATGGATGTAGGATGGTCGGATGTAGTTTGCTTTCAGGCTTATCAGACTTGTCGCCTAAGGCTTTTAACGCATGTCTATATCAAACGGGCGGTACAAGTGTTTTTTGGCTACCAAAGCATCTAACCAAATGCCAAGAATTCGTTGTAAGGTGTTGGTTTTAATCGTCATAAAAAAAAAAATTGGTATGCAGTGTTCAGTACTTTAAAATTGAGCAGGTAAACAAAGACTGTAATAAAGAATAGTTGACCCAGGGCGCTTCGTTGGTATAGTTACAGTTGCTACCTTAGGCTACCTGATGTGTCTTGAGGAAACATAATATGTCTTTTTGAAAGCCGTGAACTTGGGTTTTTTTGACAAAAACATTGCAATGAGGCTTTTTGCTCTGACGTTGTAAGTGGCCATGATGTTTTTTCAAACTTCGTTGATTTCTGTCTGACAGAAGATAGGGTATCTTTGAATTGGACCGAGTTTTGTAGTTGGATAAATCTATATCAGCAAGTTTCATTTCTCTTGAGTTTGATCAAAGAGTGGGAATGTTTTATTCTCTCGAAAATGCTTTGCTCTTGATCATGGCAAGTCCCCTCTTTCATCCGAGCACGTTTTACTGTTCTTATATGGTGACGGCCAAATAGATTCTGAGCCTCGGACCATATTTAAATAGCAGGTGGTCTTAAAGTTTTTCTG
This sequence comes from Melanostoma mellinum, assembly GCA_914767635.1. Lineage (NCBI taxonomy): Eukaryota > Metazoa > Arthropoda > Insecta > Diptera > Syrphidae > Melanostoma > Melanostoma mellinum. Next base: position 47,137,734 of record OU612060.1, on the reverse strand, counting down.
GAGACCTCCTGGATTATCGCCATAACTGACATGCCGCCACTGACTCGGGCCCGTCAGCTTTTGTGTACTTGCCACTCCACGTGACGTACAACAAATGATTGGAATAACTCCGCATTCAAATTTATCCAGCTGAACACAATTTGAGATTCAGTCCACATGAATCGGCTTGCCTCCTTCAATTTTAGGTCTGTCTTCACACGTTTTAATAATTCGGCAGCCAATAGAGCTGCCCCTGAGGTTGATTAGAGCATAGTAGAAGCACTATGACTGAGCCGTTTTTCTTGATGGATCTGATGCATCAGCGAATGTGCGAATTTGAACAGATGCTGAAGGGATAGAGTTGGTGAAAACATATCGGAAAATGTCAAACTAGTTCAAGAAGTCCTCGATAGAAATTCTTCCGTCTGGTGTACAGTTCTTCCGGTAGAGCGGCGGAGGCGTCCCAGTCGTATTAAAGCTCCCATATAGTTCTGGAAGAAAAAGTTTTTGCCACAATTATAACAGGCGCTACTTTTTCCAGTGGAAGAAACAGACGAGTTATATCTGAAGCAACCGTTCTCTTGGTGAGCCTTGTTGAAATTGGAAATTTCGTTTTTATACAGAAAACATCTAATCTAAGTCGTCAGATTAATTTAAGAGTTCTTATGACTCCTTCGTCATTGTCTTCAGTAAGTGCAACCTCCTGGATCAGATAACCTGGATAACCTGGATCAGATAACATTTAAAAGAAGTTTTTCGTTGTTTGAACACCATTTCCTTGATTAAAATCCTCCCTCTCAAAGCAAGTAAGTTTATTGCTTTTAAATCTTCTTTACTTCAATTAAACTGTCTGCATTTGTCATTGCGTCATCAACGTAAAAATCTCTCTGGAGCACTTGTGAGCCTAATGGATAATTTATTTGGTGTTCGTTAGTTAATCCCTGAAGACACTTCGTTGCCAAGTACGTTGGTGAGGTTGTTTCATATGGGACAACAGATTAATTGAAACATCCGATCTTCTTCTCCAATTCGCATTTGTCGGTACATTTATTGAATACCCGGATTTTAAGACGTAATTCGTAAACCTAAAACGCTACTTCGTATATGGTAAACAGATTGTTTTAAATTGTTGGTCCGGTGAACACTGTGTCATTTAACGACAGATTGGACAATGTTTAAGCAGATGCGTCAGATGTGCAGCTGCTTTCTGGTTTGAGTATGCAGTGGAGTTGTAAAACGCAAAGAGTTTCATGATTGATTGCTTTCATATGACCCAATTGGAAGTATTCATTCATGAACATCGAATACTTACTTTTCAATTCTAGACTCCGAGTCAGTTTGCTTTATATAGCATAAAAACGGCTAGCCTCTCTGGGTCATAAGTCGTGCAAAGAAGATTCCCCTACTATCGCTGGAGATTGTTTAGTTGAGCAGTTCTTTACATTTTTCTTCTGCCAGTGTACGATTTGATGTTGAGCTAGGAACCTCCTCGGTTTTCCAAAACTTGCTGATTGCTTGTTCTCAGCGACTTCTCTTCTGCGTATATTATATTCCCCAAGTTGTTGCTGGTGCTGAATATTTTTCAGATATTTTGCCCGTGACGTGCTAGTCGTATGTGTCGCATTACTCGATCACGTGTGCAGTGATTCCACCCCAGCTGTCGGTGGAAAACTTTTTCGAAGCTGAAAACCTTACATAGAGATCCTCCTAGGGACTACGATTTTTTTTCCATAAGATCTTTTTTCTTTCGATTGCATTTGATCTTGAGTTTTGCCTTAACCGTGCCAAATCCAACCCGCATTTTAGTTACCTGGCCGCCGTATTATATTTCGTAGTCGGCTTTTCACAACCGCTCAACGATCTTTAGTTATAGTGTGCGCCGACAGATTGACCGAATGGTAATTACCACAGCTTTGTACATCTCTCCATCCTTTGAATATTTGATTAGCCAGCCTGTAACCACCATTTAGCATGAAGATGAGAATAGTGTGCCATACAATGCCGATGTTTTTCGCCTTTTTCCAAAACTCCTGTAAACTCTTTTTGGAAATCCAAGTAAAACGCGAAGCTATAAAAAAGCCAATAGTTGTTCCTGCATATTGCTGTTACTTCACTTTGAAGGTGCTTTGAGTGTTTTTTTTTTTAGTGTGAAAATTTATATTCTATACCTAAACTAAATTTTTACTTACTTCTGATTTCAAATTATCTGATGCAAAATTCATACTGTACAAGCAAACCAGCAGGACACTGTAAACTACCATAGGAATTAACAAAGAGAATTTAATGGCCATAAACGGTAGTTGAAATTCTATGGCTTCCGTATTTGCAAACGGAATTAAAACCATGAAAAAAAATAACTCAGCGGTAACAAGCACAAAAGTTGGCCCGTATGCATGATGAATGTCATCAAAACACATTGCAAGTAATTTGGATCGGTTCAACAGGATATCCTTAATGAAATATTCATCAATCCGTGAATTGTTTTTATTGTGACAAACTAATTTCGCGTTTAGATTTTCCATTGTCTTATGAATCGATATCTTTACACAGGCGAGAAACGAAAGCAAAGAAGAAATGTATGCGTTCGGGTACACTGAGCTCAAGAAAATTGTGATATAGGCAGTATCAGATCCTATCAAAATGAAAGGAATAACTACTAGAAATGAAATAATGAAAACATTTAAATAAAAAACTTTCCGCAGTTCGGAGTTCTTGTGACTGTATTTTTGGACCGAATTAAGTAAACCGAAAAGTGTTTGCACAATTTTTAAACTTCGCTTTCAATGTGTGTATACCGACAGTACTAAGAGTATTCGAATCGCAAATCCAAGTAGTGTTTTGATTTGAAATGAAATGGCTTCAGTTTTTTGTTTTCAAAGATACTGCTAAGTTTAAATTCATAGAATAACACGGCGGACGTGGCAGAAGAAACTAAAACAGTAAATGGCAAGATTTCTTCCAGAACAGTATCAACTTTTTTCACACAATTTCTTTCGAATGTTGTGTAGAGAACACCGAAGATCTTCGCCGAAAGAAGGTGTTTTTTGAAGTCTTCCTGCAACGACATTGTCAACCGTACTAAAGTAGTTTCAATTTGTTGAAACTTTTGTAATGTTTGGTAAGTTTTGATTGATGAAATCATAAAATTGATGTACGATTGGTTTGATATAAAAATAAGTACATAAGTGCAGACTTGTTTCAGCAATTATTTCTGCATTACTTCTACAATTTTTTCTACAATTATCTTAACACGTGCCTTCAGCTAGGTACTAATCAATTAAATATGCCAGGAACTTTTTTATGTATGTACAAATCTATTGCTTCATTGTTGATTTAGAGCAGAAAGTAGTAGTGCCGTTTAATAGAAGTCAATTAAACTTTGACTTCCCTTATCTCTGACGTTCGAACTAATGAAAACGACGCGACGTATTGCCATTGCACTCAAACATATCACATCGTTTTATTGTGACTTACTGGGCATTACAGTTCGGGGTGAACCTCGAGATGCCTCCAGCAGCATCTTTCGGTAACGAATTCGATTTCGGTCGAGCTCTCTCCACTTTTGCACTCTGAGTCATTTAAGGTCTATTTCCACTTGATTGCGCCGCCGAAGACCAGGTTTTCCCTTTCCGCGATTTGCCTGCAATGAGCTTTTGAAAACCCGTCGAGCTGAAGCGTTTAGGTCCATGCGCTCTACATATCCAAGCCATCGTAGTCTCTCGAAGCGTACTCTTCTTGCTATGTTCTTGTAGCGGTACAGCTTATACAGCTCGTTGTGGTATCTTATTCTCTACTCATTGTCTTCACATTCGGGACCAAAGATCATTCGGAATATTTTTCTTTCGAAACGCCCAAGGGTTTCCTCATCCGTTTTAGGGAAGGTTCCTGATTTGACGATATAAAGCAGGACTTATATGATCAAGGTCTTATGAAGCGCTACCTTAGTTTTTCTAGAGAGAGTGTTGTTTCTTAACTATTTTCTTAGTCCAAATAGGTGTTGTTTTCTGTGTATATAGCCGATCCTCTTTAGACGAAGTCTTGTACTATCTCGAAGTTACGTCTGTCTATTGTGACGGATTGTTCAACGACGATGTTCCTTATCCTTGTTTGGTGACAGCAGATAAGGACCTATCAAATTGTTGACGTGGGGTTTCAAACGTTTACTTATTACAACAGAAGTTAGGCAGGTCTATTTCTTTATAACTAAGGTAACTGTGCGGATTTTTTTTTTAGTATCAGGCGTACGATACCGAGGTTCCATTCCTTGGGCATGCTTTCTTTCGAACTTTAGCATGCTCCTTTCCAAATGATCTCCAGCTGATGCTTGGAAAACTTCGGCATCAAGGCCATCTGTACCTAAAGTGCTATTCGATTTAAGCTTGCATATGTAAAGCTTAACCTCTTCTTTGTAAGGACGGCATGTTTCCCTGCTGGTCTTTACGGGCTTGAGTTCGGGACTTGCCACCCTGGCAGGATCTTTTTAGCTTTTGGTAAAACTTCCGAATCTCGTTCCTGTCTTGGCACCTAGATCTCGTTATACTGATAGTAAGCAGCCTTTGTTCGTTTTTGCATCAACATTTGTTGATGGATAACTGAAGGGATACACCTGGGAAAGTTCGGAAGCTTGTCACACTAGAAGAGTTTTTGCGTCGGGGTCGGTCACAACATAATCAATTTGGTAGGCGGTTGATTGATGTGGGGATCGCTACACGCTAAGTTACTGTGTCCATCAAGTTAGCACTACCACTTCAAATTTTTCACAGTTTGTTAACTGGATTAGTTTTGTTAAATTTGTCGACACTTGACGCGTCAAGTTAGCACTACACACTATTTTTTTTTTTAAATGAAGAGCTAAAATTTTTTGGTTTTCACGACAACTAATTGCATACTTAGTTTTTTGTTTAAGATCGATTTGACGGATTTGGGGAGGTGGTAGTGCTAACTTGACCGTCAAGTTAAGCGACAAATTTTTTGTTTTCACGACAAATTTACGACAATTAATCCAATTAACAAAATTTTGGAGTGATAGTGCTAACTTGACGGACATGTAAAATGTGGAATGTGTCATATAAAAAAATTAAAGGTGTCTCAAAACAAAGTTCTTTAAATGATGCCAAGTTTACCTTGGCATCACTCTGTGATGCGCATCAAAAATTAAATGTCGAATTAATTTCGGAGAGAATTGAAAAACTAAATAGACGCTTTATAGAACGCTGTACGTTTGCTTATAATACTCTGGTAAACGAAGTAAGATTAGATTCCTGATAAATTATTTATTAACTTATTTATTTATATTCTCATTTATTAATTCAATTTATTTATTCATTTTTTATGAATTTGTAAATTTATTTGTTTGCGAAATTTATTTCATTTGTTAAATTTTTTATTCGTTATATTATTTATTCTTTACCTTATTTATTTGTTAGATTATTTATTAGCTAATTTTTTTTTTATTTATTCATTTATTTATTTATTTTATGGATAATTAATTATTCATTTTTCCAATCATTTTTCATGTTTTACTTACTTTGTTCTGTTACTTTTTGTGTATTTTTTGTTATGCTTCATTTTTACTTGTTTGCTCACTCCTGCTTAATATTAATATTTATTATTTCACTGGTTTTGTAAAAAAAATTGTCATTCCTTGAGTTATCAAGTCAACACCCACTGTGCAATATTATTTAATTGAAGGTCTTGTTGGTGTTTTCTTTCTAAATTCAAAGTATCTGCTTCTTATCTTTTCAGAAGAAAGATGAATGTAATATTATCAAATCTCTATATTATATAATAAGTGATAACAATATTCAAATGTAGTTTATAGCGAAATAAAAACTTTCTATCTATTCTATATCCTTTTTTGGGAGAAACTCTTTAAAGTATTCCCCCAGAATTATGTTAAATTATGAGAATTTATATGAAAAACCTTATTTGCTTGTGCCAACTTACACCAATAATATTTTTCTTTTCCCGATTCTTACCTCCTCCTGTGGGCTATTGTTGAATATCATCAAAGACACAAATATGGGAAACAGTATAAACACTGAACTTTTATTGTTTAACATCCACAGGAGCTCTTTCAATGACTGTGGACTCGGTTGTATTGTAATTAAATAAAACGGAATCGAAGATTCATTTAGCAGCACCCACATCAATATGCAAATCAACGGTATGCAATAAAATGTGCTCATATTCATTTCAAATATTTGAATGACCTTAGATCGATCTTTTAGCTTTTGTTTCAATTTAACTTTCTTAAAGAAATGACTTCTTTGAAAATGCAGTGATTCAATTTCATTGTTGATGCCCACCAATGTTTTATTGTTGATTAGGACAATGGACGCGAGAAACATTGAAATTACAGAGTTATATATCAAATTAAATATAAGGAAAATTTCCCACAGATAATCACCGCGATTAAGTTCTTCCTTACTTTCTAACATTATGAAATCGTTAACAGCACAAATTGCACATATCGATACAAAGACAAAGACCATATTGAGAGTTTCATCACCGCAAATGGCTCTTTTTGAGTCACACAAGTATTTGTTTTCAAGCCAAATGACACTGTTTGCAATTTTCAAGTGTGGCTTCGTGGAAAAGTTAAAGCTGATCATAGCGATAATTTGTATCATGGTCATTATTGCGATGCCAAATATAAGCGAATTTGCAACAGTTGTACTATCTGTGCCATAAACATCTGGCGAAAAGTAAACGCCTATAACAATGCCAACAAGTAAAATGTTAATCATAATTAGCAGTAAGCGGCCAGCTCTACGTTTCCAAGTACCAGGACACTGTATTAAGCAACCATTTTCATTAGAAATTTGTTGGAGGGCCAATAAGTTTAAACACCTTATTTGTATCAGTAGTCCTTTACGAATGAACATTATTTTCTCACGGAGCTAGAAATTTTTTAAACGCTGTGCAAATGAAAACAACCAACGAAGAGAGTTTCTGTACTGAGATATTTTATTTCAATGAATTGTCAAGGACTGTTAATTAATGTGCACGACAGTCAGTGTTTATTTATTTCAATAATCAAATATTTTATGTAATTAGCTAAAACGACAAGTAGTGTTTGGATGACTAACGTTGACCTTTACTTCACACTGATTTCATTCGACTTTAATTGTTTTTTGGATTCAAGGACTAGTCATATCTAGACAATTGAAATCACAGTGATTCTAAAGAGACACCCGCAACACCATAATTTTGCCACAAGCATGTACACAACTAGGAATCACCATGTCCGTCAAGTTAGCACTACCACTTCAAAATTTTCATAGTTTAATAATTGGATTAATTGTCGTAAATTTGTCGTGAAAACAAAAAATTTGTCGCTCTTTGTTTTTTTAAAAAAAACCGTGTGTAGTGCTAACTTGACGGTCAATTTAGCACTACCACCCCCCAAGTCCGTCAAATCGATCTTAAACAAAAAACTAAGTATGCAATTAATTGTCGTAAATTTGTCGTAGATTAGTCGTGAAAACGAAAAAATTTTAGCTCTTCATTTAAAAAAAAAAATAGTGTGTAGTGCTAACTTGACACAAAGTTAGCAAATTATCTGTTTGCATATCTCATAAGAGGATAAAAAGCGACAATTAACTGCGTACTCAGTTTTCGATTTGGAGTTGATTTGAACGATTTTGTGAAGTATTGAACTTTGGTGTTTTTCGTGGCTTGAAAATCATTCATATGGGGGCACTTCGAAGGGGGGGGGCGACAAAATATCTTTTTGGATATCTTGTGAACGACAAATTTACGACAGTTAATGGCGTACTCAGTTTTTGATTTGGAGTTGATTTGACCATTTTAAGGGGGTGGTAGTGCTAACTTGACGCGTCAAGTTAGCACTACACACTATTTTTTTTTTAAATTCAAGAGCTGAAATTTTTTGGTTTTCACTATTAATCTACGACAAATTTACCACAATTAATTACGTACTTAGTTTTTTGTTTAAGATCGATTTGACGGATTTGGGAGGGGGGGGGGGGGGGGGGGGCTGGTTGTGCTAACTTGACCGTCAAGTTAGCACTACACACGGTTTTTTTTTAAAAAACGAAGAGCGACAAATTTTTTGTTTTCACGACAAATTTACGACAAATTTACGACAATTGATCCAATTAACAAACTATGAAAATTTTGAAGTGGTAGTGCTAACTTGACGGACATGTTTTCGCGAGGTTTGTTAAGTATTGCAGGAGCGCAGCGGTACTATTCTACAATCTTCGTATATTATATTATTTGCGAAGTACTTTTTGTTTGCTTTTCTGAACTTGCCACAGCAAAATCTCAGGATTTTCCTCTCAAATCTTTCAAGGTCCTTTGCTACAGTAGGGGAAATAGTAAACCAGGAGCAAAATCCGTATGCCAAGATTGGTCGAATCAATGCTTTGTAAATCAAAATTTTTGTATTTTTTGGCATTCCTTTCGAGTGCAATACTTGTTTAAGTTTTGCAGTAACATATTTAGCCTTACATAATGTTTTTCTTGCGTGTTTATTGAAAAGAAATCTGCTCTGAAAGTGGAGACCTAAGTATTTTACCGCAGTTCTTAATGGAATAGGAATGTTGTTAATTTTTAGGTTAAGACTTTTACTTTCTTTGACTGCCATACGATGGCCTTTTCCACTAGCGTTTCGGAAACATGTAAAACTACATTTTCCTGTGTTAATATTTAAGCCCCATTTTTGGTAATAGTCTAAAAGTAAGGGTACTTTTTGTTCTATCTTACAAAAAGCTTTCTGCGGCCTCACGTCACTTGCTATTATGACGGTATCGTCTGCGAACATGATTCCATTAGGCTCTTCGTCAGAATTTCCAAATAGAAAATCATGTAAATAAATGTTGAACAAAACTGGGCCCATTATTGAACCCTGGGGGATTCCTGATAGTATTTGGAAAGGATCCGATTGCTTTGTTTTGACAAATATTGATGAGAATCGATTCTCAAGAAAGTTTTGAATAGTTCGCACTAACCACTTGGGAAAATTGAGCTTTAGCAGTTTGTAAATCATCCTTTTATGTCAAAGGCTATCAAATGCCTTTTCAATGGGTATGTTCAGTGAAATTGTACATTTTTTAGCTCTCAGATTTTGAATAATTTTGTTGCAAAGGAAGAGTGTTGCGTGTTCCGTTGAGTGCTCTTTCCTAAACCCAAATTGGGTTTGAGGAATAATATTCTTGTCATCGCAAAAAATATTGACTGATCCCACTAATAGCGTTTTTCATTGAAATCCGAAAGAACTACTCTCAAATGCAGAACTACTCTTTTCAATGAAACATTTTTCAACAGTTTCGTCGTAGTATTGGTGACAATTGTCATGAATAGCATTGGGTGCATTCACTTCTGTAGTCACTATGTAGTCAAAATTCAATGGGCCATATTCATAGAGAATTACTAAAGTCGTAACTTCTTAGTTCACAGTTTAAGCTAAATCATTTAGGAAAACACAGCTTCTATTCATAGACGATTTTCATGCTGTGTTTAACTAAACTAGAGTTTATTGCAGTATTCTACTACAGTTATGCTTCAAACGAAGACATCAAAATCAGAAACGTCAAAATAAAATAAATAAAAAACGCTTCTTTTTATTGTTTTGGTTTTTCGAACTGCTGGTTGGATACAATCTCATAGCGTACTACAAGTAAGTATTATTAGTTGAAATGAAATTCAAACAATATATTGTTTTCTTTTGGGTTAGATGGACAAACAAAATGTGAAGCGACAAAGGCAGGAGAACTGGACGCAGCTCGAAAAAGACCTTTTCCGCGAACTCCTTCGAAAGCATCTCTCTGTTGTAGAGAGCAAGAAAAATGATGTCAAAATGATTGAGAAGAAGAAAGTTGCTTGGAGGGATATTGATGGTGAGATGAAAGCTGCCGGCTACAACAGAACACCCCAGAAAATGAAGGAACAGTGACACCGAATGTGCAAATGAACTACGCATTGTTAATTTTTTTTTTTTTTTTGTTTTTTTGAGTAAATATTAAATAATATTTGGAGATTTTTTTAATAAAAAGAAAATATTTTCAAAAACTATGCAAAATGGGTATTTATAAAATTTTTGCGAAATAATTTTTGACAGTCAATAGAAAAGAAGCAGCTTAAACCTAGTATCCCCCATGATTAGAGTTAGACTCCAGTTTACGTCTTAATCCTAGTACTAAATTTGACTATGAATAGCTTAATCTTCAGTTTAATGTAATAACAGTTTAACAGCAGTTTAAAAATGTCTATGAATATGCCCCAATTAGTTTTGTGAATGCAAAACTGAACTAAAAACGAAACAAATCCTTTTTTCTTTTTAATCTTTCGTATTTTTTTCCGAACAGCCGATTGTGAAACGTCGAAATGATTCTAATTTAACTTTACATCTGAAATTTTTACATTACGTGGGGTGAACAATTTTCAACTCATTTTGCAGTTGTTTTTAATGACTTGATAACGTAGTTACTAAAGCAGTGAATGCGCCCACTTGCATCTTTTCATTTTTTTTTTTAACACTCCAAGTAGGTGATGGATGGAAAAGGATGACGACGAAGAAAATGACAACAAACAATGCAGCGAACTAACAAATTCTAAATTATTTACATATTCCTGCACTCATATTCAATTACTTTCTTTTTTTTTTTAAATTTTAATAATCATCAAACAAATTTCATAACAATTTTTTTCCATTTGACATTTGATACAACAGATGTTTTTTCATGTGTGTGTAATTTTCAGAGTAGATCTCCCAACCGATTGGGAGTAGATCTTTGGCGTTTAGAGTTACTCCAGAACTACTCTTTTTTCCAATGAAACATCAAAAATGGAAAAAGAGTAGATCTTTTCACAAAAGGAGTAACTCTTTTCGTCAATGAAAAACGATATAAGATTTTTTCAAAGAGTTTTCCAATGTTGGAAAGCAGAGAAATAGGCCGAAAGCCTTTAATTTCAATGGTAGTTCTAGTTTTAGCGATCGGCAATAATTTTGCTACTTTCCAAGCTGAGGGAAAGTAGCCATTTTTGATGCAGTGGTTAAATATTGATGATAATATTACATCAAGCGAATGGGAGCTCTTTCGCAGAATAAAATTGGATGTTCCATCGATTCCAGATGATTTTTTGTTTTTCAGAGTTTGCCTAAACATTTGGACATTTTGAGGTGTTGTGAACGGTCGCATGGCTGGGTTATATGATGGGCTTAATGGCGTAAAGGTAGTTACTACAGAGTTGTTTTCAAGTGAACAAAATTCGGAGACTTTTGAACAGACTTCGTTTGTTGAGTCTCTATCGTAAGTAGGCCGTTTTTCGGTATAGAGTGCAGAAAAGAATTCACGAAAAGCATTGACTTTTGATCGAATATCAGTTAGCTCTAGCCCATTATGTATAAGTACATCTTGTGAAATGTCCTTACCAAAGAATTTCCTTCCAGTGATTTTATCGATTTCTTTACAAGCATGCGGCGACGGGTGAATGTTCTCTAGTCTTTTCTTGAAAGTGTTATTAAGATCGATATTTACTCTTTGGCTGATAAGCTTATTAAGACATTGAATTCTTGCTGACAGTTGTTGATATTCAGTATTGACTCTGTTCAGATGTTTATGAAACAATCGTTTTAACATTTTGAGCCAAAGATTCCGAGTTTTTATGAGTTTCATTGTGAGTTCGGACACATCCTTATATTTGTTATTCTTCGGCACCAATACTTCTGAGTTCGATTCAACAGCTGATATTATATTTGAATTCAAGTTACAAATAGCATTGTCAATTTCGACGTTTGATATATTCCTTTCGGACGGTATGTCTAGCTGGGAAAGGTTGTTGTGAAGATTTAATCTAAACGCTTCCCAATCTGTGTTTTTGAAACTTGTAGTAAGTCCTGTTGGGGGTACCAAAAGAGGAAAATAATTACCGAATCCTACATTGATGGAGATACCAAAATGGTCGGATGGAGTTACAAACGTTGTGCTGCTTTTTGATGTTTCATTACTATTCAAGCTTGATGAAAGAAAAAAGAAGTCAATATAGGAGGAAGAACGTGGAAAAGTCGGTTCATCGGAAGGAATAAGGTCAAGCGCCATTAAAGAACCAGTCATTAGTCAATCGAGCTCCCGTTTTGGTTAATGATATTGTCTCGGTGACGAGCATTAAAATCACTACCAATAATAACAGCGTCATAAGTACTTGCTAAGGAAAAAAGTCGATCAAGTTCTCTTTGTAATCTTTGCCCGGCTTTGCCCGGTATACAGGGTGATTCGCATAAGGTGTGACAAAAAGATAGGGTGTGTAGGTTGGACGTAGACAAGCAAAAAATCGTATGGGAGGGGGGGGTCCATTTTCCCCCGTTTAGGCGGGAGGGACAATTTAAGAAAAAAGTCACTAAAAATTGGAAAAAAATTATTAAAAAATAACGGTAGTACCTACAGAGTCGTACTATAGCATTTTGAAAAGCCAAAAACTTAAACATTAATTTAAATTTAAAACTAAGTTGTTCAAGTAAATAGTTTTTGAAATATTAATTTTCAAAGTCAAAATTTTGAAAAAAAAACATAATTTTTTTTCTTAAAACCACTTTTCTTCCAAATTTTACGTAATTAAGTAGTATTTTTTTTGGCTTATTTTCAATGCTCTTATTTATTTTTGATCAAATACAAGAAACCGGATGTCAAAATAACTTGTAGTTTTTGAGAAAACCAAAAATTACAAAAACGACTTTTGTCAAAATTTTTTTTTTTAAGTTTTTTTTTTCGTTATTGGATTCTTAAGTGAACTTACGAAATAAAGGATGGATTTTCTCTTTACTTTTTTTATTGAGAATTCACTTAAAAGTCCAATAACGAAAAAAAAAAAATTAAAAAAAAAAAAAATTGACGAAAGTCGTTTTTGTAGTTTTTGGTTTTCTCAAAAACTACAGGTTATTTTGACATCCGGTTTTTTGTGTTTGATCAAAAATAAATAAGAGCATTGAAAATAAGCTAGAAAAATACTACTTAATAACGTAAAATTTGGAAAAAAAGTGGTTTTAAGAAAAAAATTATGTTTTTTTTTCAAAATTTTGACTTTGAAAATTAATATTTCAAAAACTATTTACTTGAACAACTTAGTTTTAAATTTAAATTAATGTTTAAGTTTTTGGCTTTTCAAAATGCTATAGTACGACTCTTTAAGTACTACCGTTATTTTTAAATAATTTTTTTCCAATTTTTAGTGACTTTTTTCTTAAATTGCCCCTCCCGCCTAAACGGGGGAAAATGGACCCCCCCCTCCCATACGATTTTTTGCTTGTCTAGGTCCAACCTACACACCCTATCTTTTTGTCACACCTTATGCGAATCACCCTGTATATATGCTTCCTATCAGTATTTTATCGTAGTTACCCGAATAATGCAACGAAATCGATACTAAACACACCGAAAAAAGTTTCAGAGAGGAAAGGAACAGCGCTATATGAATAATAATGTTTTAGGATGACTGCGGTTCCTCTACCTGAATCGTTTCTTACGGTACTATATCCTTCAAATGAAGGATTGTGTCTATTGCTTAATCTTGTCTCAGATAAAAGACAAATATCTGGCTTCGAACTCTTCAGAATATTGAAAAGTGAAAATGGTCTGTCATGGGAAATAATTGAACTGAAATTCATGGATGTTATGTTTAGTTTTGTTTTAGCCATTATATTACAATAGAAGCTACGAACTCTAGGTACGCAAACATTTTTTCCTCCTTTGATTGAAGGTTCTGGTATGATGGGCAAAACTGTCTAATTGTAACTAAAAGACCGTTAAAGGGAATATTAAACAATTTTTTTGACTCATTTAGAAAGTCATTTAGATTTCCTGTTTGTGCATTTTTAGGAAGAGTAGATGTTTTTCACCCACACCCAGTCGAACAGTGAAAATATTTAATTTAATATTTAATTCCTTCGATCTCGCTGTGAAAAAGGGAGTTACCTTATCTATTTTGACATTTGGAACTGAATCTTTAAGAGCTTTTGTTATTGTTTCAATAGAAGCATCACCGCATCGATGCCTTTCAACAGTATTGTCGCTTTTTTTGTCTCTTTACGAGAGAAAGAGTAAGCATCTATGTAGGCCCATGCCACGTAATTTATCATTTACATATACTTTTGTTTTTTGATATCCAATATTAACAAACTTATGGTGAATATCTAATACCTTACATTCTGAAGCTGCAAGTCAAATTAATTCGTACGATTATTATTGTTAGTAGCGGTATGGGTATTACTGTAAGTAGGTTGATTTTTTGAAATACTTGGGGTTTCACTGCTCACATCCATGTTATCAGTTGTGTTCATCGACTCAAGGTCCATTAAAGGCCCAAAGGGATTATTTTCCAAGTTTGGTTGCGCAGCGTGAGTGACATGCGATTGCTCATCATTTATTCTCCTTCTCTTGTGTGTTCTGCTGTCGAAGCTGCTTGCTGCTCGGTTTAAATTGCCGAGGACCGTGGTCCATTCACTTGATGTGTTATTTTCGCTCATTTTATTAATTGTCTTAGAGTTAATTCTCTCAAGATTGTTTTTTGATTCACGCTCAGGTATTTTAATAGAGTGATTATCACCACGTGTAAAATTTAATGAGGTTTCACAGTTGTTTTTTGATAAATGCGCGTATTTTTCAATGTTTTCATTATATTCCAGCCGAGCTGGAATATAAGTTGAGTCTCTATCTCACAGGGGAAATATGTACATATATAGTTTAGGATAATTTAAGAGTGCGGACTTCCGCAGTTTAACACACGTTTGTTCGCTCTCGTCAATCGATCGCAACTCCAATAGAAATAGGTAGGTTCACTCAATCTTACAGTAACTATAAAGAACCTGCCCTGAATATTTTTTAGTGATACTTAATGGGGATAGAAAAGATATTGCTGAAAACAAAACACATACCTCACTTGTGGCGTCAACGCAAAAAACTATTACCGGGAACAAGAAGAATTGAGCAGACCAAAACACCACTGAATTCAAAAACAAAAAAATTGAATAAGGACCGGAAGTCATGAGCACATCATCAAAGGTGAACGCATAGAAAAGTCCAATAGGACCGTTGCTAAGAACACACGTCAAAATGCAGAGCATTGGTACTCTAAAAAGTAAACTTATCTTATATTCACACAATTCAACCAACTGATCTCTGTCACTGAGCAAAAACTCGAATTCGTTTTTTTTATTTTCAAAGTTAAGTTGTTCATTAATGGTCACCATAGTTTTGTTTGCAATCAAAACAAGTGACGTGTAAAATATTAATACAAGTGAGGATAAAAATAATTGAGAGACATAAACAAAACACTGGCAAGCTAAAGCAATTTCAAACCGCTGAATGAAAAAGTACATATAAAACGAACTAATGGAACACATGAAACACACTCCGAGATATAATACAAATAACCGAAACGAACTGTCACTACATAGTCTGTCTCTTGCACTTCTTGAAATGTACTTATTTTCCAGTTTCACAACATTTTGAACGATGTCTAGGTTCTTGTTTTTGTAAAGATACATCCATACGTTTGTAAATAGTTGTGTCAAACACGAAATGACGGTAATAAACATTTCGTAGTTTATAGTTACTGCGTTCAGATGATATTTGTCCATATAAGGAGGGTTTCCGAGGTAGTAGATGCTTGAGAATAAGATTGAAGAGCTCGACAAAGTAAAAATTAAAAGATTTTTCCACCTTTCAGCAACAAGTTTTAATTTGTCTTTATCGAAGAATACCGGCAGAACCCCCGAGTATCTTAGCAAGAATATTTGACTGTGTAGTCCTTTAGAAATAAACATCGTATAGACGAATGTGATAAACCCAATACTGAGAACTCTGATCTTACCTTACTTAGTTTTCTTACAAACCGAAAGCAAAGAAATAATTGTGTTGACTGATTAAATTGGAGAAAATGGTTTAATGTACCTAATGACTAATGAATAATGTACGATAAGGACACAATGATTTATTTATTTGAGAACACAACGATTACGTAAATGAAATTTCACGAAGACAAGAAGTGCTTCTCGCGTCATGGCCATGAAAAAACGATGTTAAGAAAAAAATGTGTGTGACTGGGTCGTACGAACTTGCATTTATGTTACTTTAAGTTTGTTTAGTCCATTTCTCTAGTACTGAAATTGAATGTGCTAACTTGAACGGTCAATAACCTTTTGATGTTGAAAAACTACTGACGATATCTTTTGTTCATTCACTGTATTCAAAATTATACCCAAAATTTCTCCTGATTTGCCAATTTATAGCTTTTTTCAGTTAACATTATCATGCATGTCATAGAGAATGTTTTGCATCTTCCGAAAACCTGCGTCTATTTTTTGTACGACAGTTGATTTCCGAGTGACAAATTGTCAAAGTTGAAATAGACTTTTTTGTTTTGAGTGACGATAACTTGCAACAAACTATCGTACAGAGCTCAACTGAAGCTCAAATTGTAGCTTATTGAATTTTCCAAACGAAGTTTTTAGTTGCACAACTTTAAAGACAAGCGAAAATTATCCAAATTTTTTTTTCGTTGATTTGCTTTGGATTATTACTTGAGAACGGCAAAACGAAAAAACAACTAACTGTTTAGATATGAAAATTAGATACTCAGAGCTGTAAATTCTTTTTCTTTATTTTTTGTACGACAAATCCTCTCTCAGTCATCGCTTGTTGAAAATCACCCTGAAATTTGGAATTTTTTTAGTATCGAGTAGTGTGTTTTCGAGCAAATTTGATCCATCTAACACAATTCACAAAATAGTTTTTCCAACTCGCATATAAACTACAAAAGTCTCATCTAAATTCAACCTTAGTATATGTAAACAGAGTCAAAGAAACACAAGAGAAATTCTTTGCTTATTTTTGTGAACCCATTTTTGACATTTGTATTTTTTTGGCAAACCTGACCAAGAACCAACACTCAAACAACGAAAACGGTGCAGTTCTTTTGGGATATCTATGTTTTATAATTGTCAGTTAAAATGCAGGACCTCCTAAGTATTTTACACTTAACCAAATATTAGGAGCAGTGGCGGCTGGTAGGTTAACGAACAGGTGGTGCACTTTACTTAAATATTAAAATTAGAAAATTGAACAAAACAACAATTGGAAATTACAAAAAACAATTACGGTAATATAAACAAACAAAAATTAACGCGTCACACTTCACACAAACTACATACAGTAAAACTACACTGACAACGAGATGTCAAACATGTCTGCCGTCGCGTCGCTTCATTTTATTCTCTATACTCTATAGTGCATATTTTGTGCACAATCAAACTTCAATGTGTGTACTGTGTGTGCTCTTGGCAATCTTCGTTTCTCTTTTCCCGTGCGGCGCTCGAGAACCGACTCATTACTTGGTACATTTCTATGAAATATCTTTTGTTTCACGCGTCAGGCATATTATTCCTATCTCATACAAATTATATTAGCAGTCCTCGTGCGCTCGCCGAAGCGCACGAGATTTTATGTTTGCAGGAAAATAAGTCTTGATAGTTTAGCAAAGCGCTCAAACTGTTTCACATAATTTGAAATTAGATTTCTTATACGTTTTTGTATGTTTAAAAAATAAATATTAAAATGGTAATTTAAAAAGTTGAAGTTATGTTTTGTAATTTTTTAATCTTTTGAATTGAATTGGTGGTTCAGCGCACGAGCGCACTTAAGGTACAGCCGCCACTGATTAGGAGCAAAATCAGCTAAAAGTTTTCATAACGTTTTAACTAAAGCATATGGCAAAGTTGATGAATATTTTTTGTAAATATTTTATTCAAATCAACAAATTGTTTTACAAACACAAGAAAAATTATTCAAAGAATGATGCCTGTGTGTAATTTAATTTTATTTGATGATTAGTAATTAGAGATTAAGGAAAAAATAAATAATTGAATTTGAATATCTTTCTTCAAAATTTATATTCAAATTCACAAAACATTCATCAATTTAGGTAATATTCCGGTTAATTTTTTTTAATGTCAAATAAAATGCAATTGTAGAATTTTTATTCAATCAACATACACTCTATTTCATTCAACGTAACATTTGTCGGTTTGAATAAATATCTTCAAAATTACTTAGTTTTTTCTTGTTGTTATAAATGTATGTGTGCCTTTGTTTCTTGTGTGCTACACTTTAGTTTGACTAGAAATTTTCCATTCGATTTTGTCATTTTGCCAGGATCAGTTGTATGTCGTGCAGATCTTTAAAATTGACGGTAAACAAATTTTTTTAGTGGTGTTTAAATAGAAAAATACAGGGTGTTCCAAAATTCTTGTGAAATACTTTGGGATGTGATTCTTGGTCTTATTCTAAGAAAAAAATTGTTGTACAGTAAAGTCCGTTTCTCAACTTTGACATCACTTTTTGATAATTTAAGAAAGGGCAAGCTTTGGTGTACCCTGACCTGTGTAAAATTCGATATCTCTGTCAATACTGATGATAGAGACCTAATCTTAGACTTTATTTTTTGGAGAAATAACAGCCTTTAAGACTGTATTTAAGTTGAGCTTCCATAGGTTTAGGGTTGCCAGATTTTCAATTTTGAGTGGTGTTCAAATTTTCTTCCCGAAGCAAAGTTTTGACTTTGAGGTCATTTTTTTTCAGAAAATGCCTGATAAACATAGAGTTTCTTTATTTTTTACAGATGAACAAAACAATAATAAAAAAAAACTCGTCTATAAGTGCATTCAAAAACCCATAGATTTTATGATACTTGAGAAAATACAAAATAGGTAAAATTTAAAAAAAGAAGATTTTTAGTGTTATGGTGTTTTATTATGAAATGAAAAAAAGGTAAGTACTATGTATTTTTTTGTGTTATTATTTAAAGTATTATTATAGTAGGTATTTTATTTATTGGTAATGTTATTATGTGATTATTGTTAGATCTTAATGAACAACGCCCTGCAGGTATACTTTGTAACAACTTTATTAATTGCCGGTCACAGTCAGAGAGAGCGTGAATTCATAGCTACCTTATATTTATAGTCTAGCCTATGTAAAGTTAAAGCCTATTAGGTATATAATAAATCGGATGATACATTAGATGTTTGTCTTAATCCTAGTGCGGACTTAGGGGTTGGTAACCAATACAATTCAATACATTACATCTTCCCCTTTTTATAATAAGTTCACTAATATGTTTTATTTTTTCTTAATAATAACTCTTTCAAATAAATTTTTAATTCTAGAAGATCTTCGGACTTTTTGTTCACTTGGAATTTTTAATTTTTTCTTTTTAATATTATGATTGTTAACGTTTTCTTGTTCTACTTCTTCACAAGCCTTTTCCTTTAGCTCTTTAAATTCTTCTGGCCTGATATCGGCCAAATATGATTTATTTCTTAAATCTTTCTTTTTAATTTGATTTACATGCACAAATCTTTCATAACTGTTAACTATTATTATAAAGGTTTTCTTACTGACAATTTTTTTAATTGTGGCTGGTATCCACTTAACCATTTGTACAAAATGATTCCTATACAAAACTTCCTCCCCAATTTCAAAAACAATATCTTTTTTTAAATTTTGTACCGTCCCTTTTCCTGCGGTAACTTTTGGCTTTTCGTTATTATTACTTAAATCTGACCCGTTAATTGTACTTTTATCAAAACTTCTGTTATTCAAACAATGTAATAATGTTTTGGGTTGATAACTAAAAATAATCTCGGCGGGTGTTCTGCCAGTCACAGTAGTAGGTGTGTTACGATAGTTTAGTAGAAATTCATTTATTTTATCCTTTAATGATGTCTCATTTTTTAACTCCAAGCAAAATCTTTTTAACACTGATTTCACTGTCTGAACTCCACGTTCAGCTAAACCATTCGATTGAGGGTGGTATGGGGGTGATTTCATAATATTTATACCTTTACAGCTACAAAACTTTTTGAAAACAAATGAATTGAACGGTGGACCATTATCCGAAACTAAATTTTGTGGTAGACCGAAAACTAGAAATACTTCCATCAGAACGCCTATTAAATCAGTTACTGACGTTTTCTCATCATCTCTATGTGGCAGTACTTTGAATATGCATCCATTATTATAATTAGAAACGTTTTTCCGCTAAAAAAGAAAAAATCTATGTGTATTATATCAAATGGATACCTCGCTTCAACCCACTTATTCTCAACAATTTCTTTTGGTATGTTTTGCGTTTGTTCACATACGGTACATTTCCTAGCAAATGCTTTAATGTCTTCGTCTAAAGAAGGCCACCACACAAACGACCTCGCTAGCATTTTCATACATACGTACAATCCCTGTGTGATTTTTGTGTAGTAATTTTAGAACAGACTCTTGTAGTGTTTTTGGTATAACTATTCGATGTGTATAAAAAACACATCCATTCTCAATACCCAAAGCATTACGTTTCTTAGCATAAACTGTCATACTTTCGGGAAGCTTTTTTTCGTTTGGCCATCCCAATTGCAAATACTTGTAAACACTTTTCAAAATTGTATCCTTCTCGGTATTCGTTCGAACTAACTTCATATCGACTAAACTTTCTTCCGAACTAAAATAAAAAATATTTAGTTCTTCTATCTCCGATTTTTCTTTAAGCGGTAATCGTGAAAGACAATCTACGTTCGACATTTTTGAACCCTTCCTATATGCAATAGTGTAATTGTACTGGGACAGAATAATCGCCCAACGATGAAGTCGCGCTGACGCGACTGCCGAATTTCCTTTGTGTGGGTGGAATATTTCTTTGAGGGCTTGGTGGTCCGAACATATTTGAAATTCGTGACCATAAATGTAGGTATGAAATTTTTTTACAGCGAAAATTATCGCCAAGGCTTCCCTATGAAGCTGTGAGTAGTTTTGTTCAGCTGGAGACAAAGTGCATGATGCAAAATAGACTGGTTTCTCTACTCCGTCAATTATATGGCACATAATTGCACCAACTCCATATGGACTAGCATCAGCGATCACTACAATAGCTTTTTTCGGGTCATAAAGCTCTAAAATTCTATTCTCTAAAAGCGACTTTTTACATTTTTCAAACGATGATTGGCATTCCTCTGTCCATTCATAGTAAACATCCTTTTTAAAAGATTATATAGGGGATATGCTTTACTACTTAAGTTTGGTAGAAACTTGTTGTAATAGTTTAACAGACCTAGGAATGATTGTAGCTGCTGAAGATTAACTGGAGGAGGTGCATGTACAATGGCTTCAACTTTCTTCTCATTTGGACTCATACCTTTTGCTGTCAGCGTATGCCCCAGATAGTCAACTCTTTCTACTATAAACTTGCATTTTTTAACATTGATATGTATGTTGTGGTTATGCAACCGTCCCAATACTTCAAACAACAACTCCTCACATTCTTTTGGAGATGAACCTCCGATTAAAATGTCATCTAAATAACAAAAAACCTTACGCAATCCTTTAAGGATGCGATCCATTACTGACTGAAATATTGCAGGTGCACATTTTACCCCATAGATTAAACGAGTGCACTTGTATAGGCCACTAAGTGTATTCAACACAAATAATTCTTTGGATTTTTCTGACACCCGAAGTTGTTGATAGGCACCCGTCAGATCAATAACTACAAAATGTGTACTACCTGCCAGCCCTGCAAAAATATCATCAGTTAATGGAAACGGATAGTATTGAGTTTCAATGCACTTGTTCAACGTAACCTTACAATCTACGCATATTCGAATGCTGCCATCACTTTTGGGTACTATAACTATCGGACTAGCCCATTTGCTAAATTCTACGGGCACTAATATCTCTTCTCTAACTAACCTCTCTAATTCTGTTTCTACCTTATCACGTAACTTATACGGAACCCTGTATGGTGCGTGAAAAATAGCTGTCTGGTTAGGTTTGAGAACAATATCAGCCTCATAGCCCACAATCGGATGGTTTAACTCCTGAACAGTTAAGTTCGGGAAATTTGACTTTATACGTGTTAAAAGATCTGCTTGTGTACTCACTTTCGCTACGATGTTGTTTTGGAATGTATTCCTCCAGTTTGGAAACAATCTATCGATCCACGTACGGCCAATTAAGCCTCTTCTGGGTACATCTCCTCTAACTACAACCAATGGTAACTTTATGCTGCGACTGTCAGAACCCACCTCAACTAATATACTTCCCAGCTCTTCCAACTTTGAACCTGTGACCGAAACTAAATTACAATTTGTTCTTGTGAGTTTACATTTTTTAAACTTATCTAAATACTCCTGTTCGTTGATAATCGTGACAGCAGCTCCCGTATCCACCTCCATCGAAATCTCCACACCATTAACCACCACTTGTATTTGTTGCGATGGATTTTCATTACTTGCACCCCCTATTTGATTCACATTAGTCTTATTGAAGCGACACTTGACTGCCAGGTGTCCAATTTTATTACACGCGAAGCACTGCCACTTCCTGACCGGGCACTTTGACTCCACGTGGTCTGAACGACCACATCTGCACATTCGGCTTTCTTCTTGTTATTACCCTTCCATGCCTTAAATTCGCGAGGTTTCCCAATTGATTTCTTTTTACCAGAATAAACTGCATTCTGGAACACGGGTTGAAATGACCTGGATGCTCTTTCTGATGCTTCCATATTAAGTGCTCTAGCGCAACATTTTTCAAATGTAAGCGAATCATCTCCCAACAACTTTTCTTGGATTTTGTCGCTTCTTACCCCCAGTATAAAGCGATCTGTCAGCGCCTCATCTAATATACATGTCTTGTACAAACCAGCTCTCACATCCATTGACCCACTTGCAGTTCCACCAACCTTATCTTTTTGATCTTCTTTTCCCACGTGCTCCACAAAATCTCCAAACTGACATGTCTGCGCTGCTGCTTTCAGGCGAATGATATATTCACATAAAGGCTCTCCTTCCTCTTGTTTTATTTTGTTAAACTTATACCTTTCGGCTCTCTTGTTTTCTTTTGGAGCAAAATGATTTCGCAAAAGTGCGATTAAATCATTGAAATTCATTTCACTAGGTAATTTTGGCATAGTTAGTGACATCAATATTTCATAAATTTCTGCGCCCACTACCGTAATGAACAGTGCTGTTTCTGCTTCCTCACCGATGTCATTTACCTTGAAGAATTGCCTCAGTCGATCTTCATATGCTCTGAAGTTGTTCCCCGTCACAAACGGTTCAATACACCCCACCAAACGACTTAAAAAAAAAAACACTTTTTTTTTCTTTATTACTTTTGGGTTAGAATTATCCTCGTCGCCAATGTTAGATCTTAATGAACAACGCCCTGCAGGTATACTTTGTAACAACTTTATTAATTGCCGGTCACAGTCAGAGAGAGCGTGAATTCATAGCTACCTTATATTTATAGTCTAGCCTATGTAAAGTTAAAGCTTATTAGGTATATAATAAATCGGATGATACATTAGATGTTTGTCTTAATCCTAGTGCGGACTTAGGGGTTGGTAACTAATACAATTCAATACATTACAATTATATTATGTCTATTATTTTTGTATGCATTGTATTATCCCGTTCCCCATATGCCCCACATTAAGGGAAAGAAGGAGAAGCGTTTTTGGGAGAGATTTTCTGGATGCCAATGAAGTCATAACCAAATTGGAATAAAATGGATGTTTCTAAATTGTTTCAGTTCTGCAATATCGCTTTAAATTATCGTGAAAGAATTATACTAGGTCAATTTTAATATTAATTGTTATCTGTGTTGATTTACCATTTTAAAAGGAATAGTTATTTAAAAAGTTAATATTTTCGGTTAATTATATGTAACAGTATATAAAAATTGTCAATCTGGCAGACGGCTGAAGCCATGTCATAATAAATTTTGTTTATTAAGTGCATATCTTGTAATATTTATACGAATGCTTTATTTAACATTCGCATCAAGGCTAAATTCGTCAACATAAGCCTCATTTGCGCACACACCCCCACAGAGGAAAAGGATAAAGACACCAAAGACATATTCTACGAGCTCCTGGACAAAACATATGAGCAGTGCCCTGGCTATGACATTAAGATTGTTCTAGGAGATTTTAATGCCAAGCTAGGAAGAGAGGATATCTTTGGTAGAATAATCGGAAGATACAGCCTGCACGACAACACCTCCGATAACGGATTCAGGCTGATCGATTTCGCTGCGGGGCGAGATGTTCTGGTAGCTAGTACGCGGTTCCAGCACCTCAATATCCACAAAGGGACATGGAAATCTCCTGATCAATCAACCGTCAACCAGATTGACAACATTGCGATCGACGCACGACACTTCTCCAGTATAGAGGATGTCCGAACTTTCCGAGGGGCCAACATTGACTCGGACCATTACCTTGTTGTAGCCAAGGTAAGACTGCGGATATCCCGATCCAAGCCAACACAAGGAAATACTGTGAGACAATTCGACGTTGGACGACTACAATCGCAAGAGATCACCAAGTCTTTTTCCGATCGTGTCTCTTACAACCTCTCAAGGAGTCTTATGCCGCCAGCATCAAGTTAGAGAACCAGTGGCAGCACTGCCAATCAGCCATCAGAGATGCCGCCTCTGAAGTGCTGGGTTTCATACGGCCACCACAACGAAACCCCTGGTTTGACGACGAATGCCGGCAAGCACATGCAGCTAAACAGGAAGCATACAAAGCGGCGCTGCACAAAAAGACTAGAACTGCTTATGAGCTCTACAAGCAGAAGAGGAGAGACGAACACCGGCTTCTCAGACGGAAAAAGAGAGAGCTTGAGAAGCGCGCGATCTAGGAGATAGAAGGGTGCCACAGCAGGAATGAGGTTCGGAAGTTTTACCAGAAGGTAAAAACAACAGCCTCGGGCTACAAGCCCCGAGCCGAAGCCTGTAAAGACGATCAAGGGAACATCGTGGTGGAACCGCAGTCTATGCTGAGGATTTGGAAAGACCACTTTTCCAAGCTCTATAACGGCGATGATGGACCCAATTCCGCTGCTAGAGAGATAGAACCATTCGATTTAGGCGACGTAGACCAAGAATTCCGCCAACCCGACCTGAACGAAGTGAAGACAGCAGTGTCCAAGCTAAAGTCCAACAAAGCTGCTGGAGCTGATGGCCTCACTGCCGAATTGTTTAAATCGGCCGGCGATGACCTGGTCAGGAGTATGCACCAGCTCATTTGCCTCAAACCTCAGCATCGTTTCCCCGGTCCTCAAGAAAGGAGACCCTCTGAACTGCGCCAACTACAGAGGTATCAGTCTTCATAATATCGCGTACAAGATCCTCTCTGCCGTATTGTGAGAGCGTCTGAAGCCATTCGTCAACAACCTGATAGGTCCTTATCAGTGCGGCTTTAGACCAGGAAAGTCCACCATAGACCAAATCTTCACACTACGGCAGATCTTGGAAAAAACCCAGGAGCTTCAAATCGATACCCACCATCTTTTTATCGATTTTAAGGCCGCATATGACAGCATCTATAGAGAGGAGTTATATAGAGCCATGTCTAGTTTTGGCATCCCTACCAAACTTGTCCGATTGTGTAGGATGACGATGGAGAACGTACGCTGCTCCATCAGGGTCGGAAAAGATCTCACCGATACATTCGATGTCAAAAAAGGTTTTAGGCAAGGCGATGCACTGTCATGCGACTTCTTCAACATCGTTCTTGAAAGAATAGTGCAAAACTCCTACGTCAACACAAGAGGCACAATCTTTCAAAGATCCGTTCAATTGCTTGGATATGCCGACGATATTGACATAATTGGAAGAACGCAGCGTGATGTCAATGGCGCGTTTATGAGCATTGAGACGGAAGCGAAGAAGATGGGTTTAGTGGTAAATGAGGGCAAGACCAAGTATATGCTGTCATCAAGAAAGGACACCCAACACCGACGTCTTGGACAGAACGTCACGATTGACAGCTATAACTTTGAGGTAGTTAAGGAGTTTGTCTACCTAGGCGCCGCTATTAATTCAGACAACGACACCAGCGCTGAAATCAAACGAAGAATAACTCTTGCCAATCGCTGTTTCTTCGGACTAAGAAGGCAATTGAGTAGTAAAGTCCTCTATCGAGCAACTAAAGTGTCCCTGTACAAGACACTTATCATCCCTATTCTTATATATGGCGCAGAGGCATGGACCTTGTCAAAGGCAGACGAGAACGCTTTAGGATGCTTCGAGAGAAAAATTCTTCGGGTGATATTTGGTCCCGTCTGCATAGATGGAGAATGGAGAAGAAGATTCAACGACGAATTGTACGGGCTGTACAGCGACACTGACCTTGTCAAACGAGTCAAGGTCCAGCGGCTTAGATGGCTGGGTCATGTAGAGCGAATGGACACCAACGCTCCGGCCCATAAAGTCTTCGAATCCAATCCCGAGGAACGGCGCAGTAGAGGAAGACCGCGACTCAGGTGGCGCACGCAAGTAGGAGAGGACCTCAACCAACTTGGCGTGCAAAACTGGAGGCAGCTAGCTAGGGACCGAGCTGGCTGTAGAAGCATGTTGGTTGAGGCCCTAGTCCGACCCGGACTGTAGTAAGTAAGTGCAGTATTTTCATGCATAAGAACAACAAAAATTTTATTGCCAAAAAAACTTTTTTTTATAATTTTGATATAAAAGGTTTTTCAACAGGGACGCTACAAAAGTAGAGCGACAGGGATAGATATTAGATATTAAAAAGTTTATTCATTTATTTAAATCTAAGAGACGTCAAACGACGCCGACGCCATATTTCTTGCCATTTCATGATGGAAAAATATACGAACCAACAACGAGTTAAAGTTATTAATTTACTACCGAAATTCGGAGTCAGTGGCCTCAACGTTAAGAGTGCTACATCCAATTTATGGTCGTCATAATCGTCCTAGCAGATCAACAATTGAGAGTTTAGTGAAAAAATTTGAAACGTTTGTAAAGCTAGCATGACAAAGTGAGCAGAATCGCTTCAAATAAAGTGCAAAAATTTGTGCTTATTTAGTGCTAATTTAGTGCCAAAAACTTAAATTTAGTGTTCTCATAGATTCGTGAAAAACGAGAAAACTGCTAGCATGTAATTAAGCTAGCAGGGCACTCCCTAATACGCCTATATTAACGCGGTATAAGACTAAAACAATTTATAGGGAATTTGTTTAATTGGAATTGATTTAATTTCAAATATAAATTTGAATTCAATCGAAATGTTTTGATCAGCTGATTTCACAAACAGCCGATTTAACAAGCAAAGAAAGTGCACGAGCAAATTGTTCGGGTAAATTCTTACAGGAGGGGAAGTGACAAAAAAGCAAAAGCTCTGCCACTTTTACGTCAAATAAAAGTAAAGATACACGTTTCGGGATCCCGCGGGATCCCGTGGGTAAAGATACAGACCCACCCCGATCCCAAAACGTTTTACTTTTGTGGTTTTGTTTAAAAACGTTTTGCTTAAGCTCAGAAGTTGAGCGTATTTGTTACTTTGAATCTCTCAGGGGTTCAGATTTCAGTGGAAATAGGTCTTCACCTTGCGGTGTGCCTTTGTTAGTAGTTCTTTTAGTAGGGAAGCCTCCTAAGATTAAGTAAGTTATCTTGATGAGCATGAGGTTCTTCAATGATAATTCGATAGAGTGTTCTTCAACTTTAAATCCGATAGGACGTATAGATGAATCAAAGTCATTTTTCACCGATTTTTCCTCATATTTTACATAACATGGTATCGTCGCTGGGTTTGGAGCAATACCGCTATCAATTCGCCCAATTTCTAACAAGTGTAGTCCAATGAATCTTTCCACCGTTTTTTCTCTTGCAGTAAGCGTCGTGTTAAGGGGAGAGCTGATTAGTAGCTATAGCTATGCGCAAATGGATATCAACCAATCAATCGTTCTAGTAATTTAAAAATGAGCATGTAGGTATCTATTACACTGCAGTTTCGAGGTTGTTACTTTAATTGCTTTTCCACGGGTCCTACTTTGTGTCAAGTTAGCACTACACACTACTCTTTTTAAAATACTATCCGAAAGCGGGGCGCGACAAATTATGTTTGCATATCTCATATGAGAAACTTTGGTGTTTTTCTTTGCTTGAAAATCATTCATATGGGGGGCACTTCGAAAGGGGGGTCGCGACAAAATATCTTTTTGGATATCTTGTGAACGACAAATTTACGACAATTAATGGCGTGCTCAGTTTTTGATTTCGAGTTGATTTGACCATTTTAAGGGGGTGGTAGTGCTAACTTGACGCGTCAAGTTAGCACTACACACTATTTTTTTTAAAAATTGAAGAGCTAAATTTTTTTGGTTTTCACTATTAATCTACGACAAATTTACGACATTAAATTACATACTTAGTTTTTTGTTTAAGATCGATTTGACGGATTTGGGGGGGTCCGTCAAGTTAGCACTACACACGGTTTTTAAAAAAAAAAACGAAGAGCGACAAATTTTTTGTTTTCACGACAAATTTACGACAAATTTACAACAATTAATTCAATTAACAAACTATAAAAATTTTGAAGTGGTAGTGCTAACTTGACGGACATAAACGTTACACGTAAATAACAACAAAAAGCTATCTGGGTACGATTATTGAACGCCTCTATTGGGGGCTTGACATACTTGACTGAAAGGACAGGGATTCTATTTCCGAAACCATTTAAAGTCCAGCTGTTGCTATGCTGTCTCATTCAGCTCAATGATTCTTCACAGGAGGTCCAGAATTCGGTTGCTACTCTGAGAGAGCTAGTCATGGTTGGGTTTTTTAGAAGACCCGTCTTGCTACTTAGGGAAAAACATGAATATGTATATTGTATATGTAGGACGATAATGCAATCTTAAAATCGGAGAACAGGTTTACATTTGCTTGAAAATACAAGAAAAACGTTTTAATTTCGCTCCACTGTAGGAAATAGCAACGCAAGGCTTCGTTTCTGTCAGGATAAAATAAAAAATAAAAAATCTTCTTATTAAAGAAGTTTCGGAATATCAAATTCTTCCCTACCAATACTTACAGCCTTATTCATAATCGCATTTTAAAGATAATCAGATGATAAAACAGAAATTCTTATTCATAATAAATAATCAGCCTGATAATATGGCAAATAAAGATAATCAACGGTTGGAGGTTGATTATCCTCTGTAACTGTTTTTGAAGTGAATTGTCATTTTGGCATCTGAATTGATAGATAAAATTAAATTTTAAATTCAAAATTTCTTTCGAAAATTCAAATACCATAGGAAAAATCAAAATGCCATTTTCTTTTTCCACTTTCGTTTCTGACCTGAATGCTATAAATGCATTCAATGGAAGACCAAGAAGGAGAAAAGTATATAAGTCCAGATTCAATCCATGGACGCTTAGCGATGGCAAAAAAAAAATATTTATTTTTCGCTTTAGGTATCAATCAACAAACAGAATCAAAACACTTTTTTTCTTTTTTTTCAAGCAGCTGAGTTGTGCTGAGTCAAAAAAATGGAATAGATTTACAATTTTTGGTACTTTTTCTGACACAAGTATGTGCCAACTATTTCGGAGGGGAAAAAGCATTATGAATAGGAAGCTGATTAAAAAGATAGTCAGTGTGTATCTAGTCAGCCGATCATCAGTGTATTATCTTTTTATTATGAATAAGGCTGTTAATGTTTTGTCGCTATTTGTAGAAACCTTTTGACCTTTTGCATACATTCTTCTGAGCATACGTAGCTACCAGTTCTGTCCTCGGTTTTTATAAAAATGGTCACTATAAAAATGAATATAATCATCTCTTGGGAAATCCTTATCGTCCTATGTGGACCTTGCTGGTATAGTGACATGGGAATTCTGATCGATAACCGGTATTGCGGGAATTGACTAATGAATTTAAAATATTAGAATTTCCAAAATTGAGTTAATGGGCAATTGAGAGTTGGCTTTGAGATGACTTGGTGTGATTGCAGCCGTTTGCTTGCTGTAAATATCGAGGGATATGAAATAGAGGAGTATATTATCCGGGCAGTAGAAGGTGTACCTTGTTGTCTATTAATATGACACAAAAATTGAAAAGGCCTTCTTAACGCCTTCGTTTACGAACCAAAGTGTAGTTTTACGTCTCGAGGAATTTACCGCCTAGAACATCGCCCTCAATGACATTAACGACCACACGTTTTATAAGCTTTTTTTTTGTGATACTTGTATATCTTACCTTCAATTTCTGAGATTTACCGTCTGTGTTTTTCTGTTCTCAGTTGACTTGAGTGAAAAAACGTTTAAGTATATATTTCAGTACATATGAAAACAAATACTTTTATTCTTAATTTTTCTAGGTTCAATTGCTTATATCTGAGACTTCGTTTAAGATCAAAAAGGAATAATAAATATTTTTGTACCATTTTATGGTGTAGGTACATTTTTCAAATAGATAAATAAAAAACATAAAAATAGAAAAATATTATTTCATTGTACACTTTTACAGTACGTTCGATAGATTAAGTTAAGAGCTTTTGTGGTGTAAACGAGTCTTAAGATCTTTTTAGTTTATGTAACTTTTCATCACTGTTTTTGTTTGCATTAGTTTCAAAAACAATTGGTTCGTTTCTCTTCTTTCCCGAAAGGGATCGCTAGTGCTAAGCAGATAAGTTTGAGACTTTTGATCCCTTCGAGACCATGATATTCGAAATATCGCGTCGATAAAGAAGAAGATGGGTAACAGGTCAGCTTGAATTGCATAGTTTAATTGTCAAAGTGATTAAAACTTTATTTTCTTTGTATTTTCTCTTTCACTTCTGGTGATCGATAAAGGACCTTCTATTTCACTTAATTTTTGCTAAAAGAAGACCATAACTGTTTTTTGCTATATTTGATATTTTGATAACTGCATTTTTACGAAATGAATCACTTAGTAAAAATGAGAAAAATTCTCTGGCAAAAGCTCTAAACTTACTCTACCGAA
This sequence comes from Melanostoma mellinum, assembly GCA_914767635.1. Taxonomy (NCBI): domain Eukaryota; kingdom Metazoa; phylum Arthropoda; class Insecta; order Diptera; family Syrphidae; genus Melanostoma; species Melanostoma mellinum. Next base: position 47,106,927 of record OU612060.1, on the reverse strand, counting down.
CCTGGCGGGCTATATATATCATCAAGGGAATTTTTGATAGTTAAATAAAAGCTTAAGTTCTCTCAACTCCAATCTATAGTTGCGTTGTTGTTGTTGTTGTAGACATTACAGTTGGCTTCGCACTAGCAAGAGAGTTATTCGTGTTTTCCATGTCCTTGAACTGAATCAAGATAACCATATACGTGAAAATTGAAGCGAAAATCTAGGCAAACATTTTTCAAATTAAAAAAATCCAAGTACATACTTCAGTCGATAGTTTACCTTAAAGAGTGTTCTCTTATTCAGCGGGAAAAAACCATACGCTGTGAGGATTGGTTTCTGTTGCATATTTTTCATCAGAAATTTGTCCACCTTTAAGAAATCAGCACCAATATAACGTATTGATCATCATCTTTTGTTTGCAAACATATTTATATACCATTTTTTCGATACCAGTTCCTCGTCGTGATATCCTCGATAATATTCTCGCAGTTTTGTTTGCCTGCAAAGAGAAATTGTTTAAAAGTCTTGGAATTTGATTTGGAATTTAAACTATATGGTAAATGGTACTGTACAGTTTCTATGTCAAGAACACGTAAAACTGCACTTATAAAAAAATTATATCATAGAGGGGCATACTAGATGGGAACAAAAATTCAACTTTTAATACTGGGATTTCAAATATGAACGACTGCTTTCTCAATCGCACTAAGGCTTTGTTATTTGGATAACAAAGATGTTTGCATATTTTTTGTGTATAATTTTCTGATCCCCGGATGCAACTATTGGAACTAAAACTGACGAGTACTTAGGTCCGAGACAGGAGTGCCAACCGGTAATCCCTCTGTTTTCCTTCAGCTTTCTTGAGTTATTAGGTTTGTTCGTGAAAGCCCTGAGCTAATTCTCTGGCCGCCACAATGCGTTTTTGAAAAATTTTAACTTGTGAATGTCAAACTGAGTGTTTTTCGAGCAATGGGTTTGCCCTCAACTCGTCCAAAAGTAGCACTTAGTTTTTGCTCAGTTGAGTTCTGGTAACGAATTGAGCAGTAAAATTTTCTTGAAATAAGCTGTGATTCCGTAGATTAGCATTTTTTGAGAACCGAAAACCTATAGTTACTTTTATTTAACTCATGGGGTTGTCGAGGAAACCTTAATGAATCCTGTTTTCTTTTCATGGCGTAATGGTAAATATTTTCACTTGCTACACAGGAGCTCGATGTTTAGCATCCCAGAAACATAAAATTGTTCTTCAACGGGATTCGCAGAGTTCACACTGTACAGTTAGATAGATGTTTGATGTAGTTTGCTTTCAGGCTTATCAGACTTGCCGTAGAACATTCTGATATATGTATGCACATTCCTCCGCTCCATTCAACTTCAAAATTTTGAAAAATATTTGAAAACCATCCAACAAGTTAGACAAGCGGTCATCTGATTGTTCACATTATCCAACATTGTACGTTCTAACCACAGTCTGTCCAACTAATTGTACAGTGTGAACTCCGCTTTTCAAAAGGAATTCGTAAGTCCTCCGAAAATTAATACACTGCCTTTGAGAAGCGCTTTCTTACTTAGCCGTTCGGAATCAAGGTTACTTAAGCGTTGTTGTTCCACTTTATTTATTCATTCCGAAAATTCTTGGCCTGTAGTTTTCAAATTAGTATGGAAATTTAGCTTAACTCCACAGATATAACAAATCTAGTCAATGAATTTATTCCACAATGATCAGGTTAGGTTAGGTTGGATAGGGAGTGCAGCCGCAAGCGGAGGCACCTCATTCGCGGTCCCCCGACAAGAAGGGATTTGGAGGTAAAGGAGCGGAGTGGCAGAGGAATGGGTTTATGCTGTTTAGTGTAAACATGTCGCCTAGATTGTCGAAGAAGTATTTTCCGAGGGCTTTTTTCATAGTGTGGGCCAAGCTAGGACACTCACAGAGGAAGTGGATAGATCCCTCCTCTGCGTCTTCGCCTTTTCGTAGAATTTTGTTGCATTCTGTTTTTTTCTTGTCCTAAGGGTGTTCGTTTCACCGGATTCGAGTGCTGCCAGAGATATGCAAACCTCCCGGTTTTGGATTGTCATCAGAAAATGGTAATCGTGTAAAGAAGATATCTCTGGAGATTGTATTATCTTGTACTTTAAAAGACTAAATTGTCTTACTGTACTTCCTTATTTGTTAAATAAATTGAATTGAATTGAAATTGTTTAGTTGAACACATTTTTCTTCTGCCATTTCGCGATTAGGTACCTCCTCGGTTTCCCAAAACTTGCTGACTAATTGTTCCCTTCTGCATATATTATATTTCCCAAGTTGTTGCTGGTGCTCAAGATTTTTTTCAACCCCAGATTTTGCTGTCGGTTGAAAACTTTTTCGAAGCTAAAAACACAACATACAGATCCTCCAAGGAACTTCGAATTTTTTCGATAGCATCTTTTTCCTTTCGATTGCATTTGATCTTGAATGGTAAATGCGACAGCTTTGAATATATCTCTATCCTTTGAATATTGGGGGAAGGTAGCATTCCTAAGCTGGTTAGCCAGCCTGTAACCACCATTTAGCATGAAGATGAGAATAATGGTCCATATAAGGCCTATGTTTACATTTACATTTACATGAAACCTTCTCCACACATAAATCTGCGGAGTAAGGGGGTTGCAGCCGGGCGACAAAGTCCATTTGGCTGATACACCACAAGACTAACTACACACATACTACATAGAACAAATAACACATGACAACAGCACGCAGTAGTACACGACGGTCCCCCATCTTGTCACTAACCGCGCTCATTCCGATTTAATTACGGTGTTCTAATGGGAACCGACTTTTTTTTTTTTTTATAATTTTTGTTTTATTTGGTTCAACTTATAACTACTTATATGCTAGACAAAAAATGAAAAACTAGCCTAATTATTACTACTTATATATAACTTACTGGCCCTAAACGGGCGCTCTAAGTGAATTCATGATCTTATGGATTAATGCCTTTCAGCCTATCAACTATTTTTTTTTATTCTTTATTTTTTAAATTATTAGAAAATATGGAAAAAACTAATGTCATTGACTTTTTTTTTTTTTCGTTTTCCTTACAGCCTACTTAATACTATGTCCTTAATAATAAAACTTAAACTAAAAATAAAAATAAGACTTAAAAATAAACCTAAACTACCTACACCGTTACTTAAAAACTAGAACAACCACAGCAGCATTAAATCAATAACTTTTTTGTTTCTCTCTCTTTCTTATATTTTACTATTTATTTATTTATTTTCTTTTTTGTATTTTTAGTTTTTAATGTAATTTAATTTAAATTTTTTTTTTTTTTTTTCAATAAATTCTATATATAATTTGTTTCAGTGCCACCGCCTACTCTACTTAAAACTAACACCTAAGAGTAAAACAGCTATGTAAGCCGGCCAAGGCAGAAAAAAAATACCCCACCCCGACTACCCATGGTCAAATGCCGTTTGAAGCCACCAAAACTGATTCTCCTGCTTCACCCTATCAATACGGTCTTGTTCAGACACAGCCCTACTGAACCGAAGGAGCTCCGCTCCGCCTTGAGCGAGGATGTCTCTTTCATATAGGAGTCGCCGGTCTACAGTACTTCGTCTGACGTGGTAGATAAGCGGTACTGCCAATCTATCTTGTATCAGACCGCACTTGTCAAGATAGAGGAATGCCTCTGGTGGGATAAAGCCGCTCAAGCGTGCTTCCTCAAAGTACATCTTGTTTGGATAGAACGCCCCGAAAATCAGGCTGTTTTCAGAAATCATTGCTCTCGCAACATGGCCTCGAACAAGCTTTATCACGAAATTGTCAATCCTGTTGATCCGAGCCCCGTTGTACAGGACCTCGTTAGAATAATAGTGTAAATAAGAAGATTCCGGTGTCCGATGCAAACCGAGACAGCGTCGAAGACACTGTCTCTCGAACACCCGAATCTTCTCCATTTGGGAAGGGGCAATGTTGAACCACACAGGATAGCCATAGACGATCATTGGCCGTATGAGGGCCATGTAGCAAATAACCTTTACCCTGGGGTCAAGCCGACTGCTGTAAAACAGCCGTTTTGTCAGGGCGAATGCTCCCCTGGATCTGGTCAGAGCAGCCTTCATATGTCTATCGAAATACAGATACTGATCTAACCAGATCCCGAGGTACTTCACTACACTTTTGCTCGCCAACCGCTGTCCGCCGGTGTCAACTATGACCATTTTACGCCAATTCTTACACGTATCACGCGATGCCTTGGCCAACGGAGTTCGGAACAGAATTGTTTCCGACTTCTGGACATTTATTTTCAGTTTCCAGTCGTCACAATATCGCTGAATCTTCTCGAAGTCACGCTGCAAGAGAATTCTAATAACTTCGACCTTCGGGGCCGTTCTGTGCGCAATCAGGTCGTCGGCGTACGCTATTGCTTGCGTTAAACTACCTATCAGATCGCTGGTGTAAATGCTAAAGAGAATCGGCGAGTTGACCCTGTTGAAGACCGTTTTTGATTTCGAATGTGGTGGTAGAAATTACGTTGCCATTTTTCACAACGAACTTTCTACCGTTGAGCATATCATAAAGCATATACAACATTGGTTTACTGATGCCTAGTGTGGTGAGTTTTAGATACAAACCTTCTAACCATACGGTGTCGAAGGCCTTCTCTAGGTCCACCAGAACAGCACCCGTGCATTGTTTCTTGCATTTGTTCCATTGGATGTCTGAAACGAGTTTGGACGCGGCATGAATGGTGTCATGTCCCGCTTTAAACCCGAACTGATTATCCGGAATGATGTTGTTGTCCGCAGCCCATTTGGCCAAAGATCTATTAATGACTTTTTCGAATACCTTGCTGATGCTTGGAAGAAGACTTATCGACCGGAGATTCGCCGGATTGGAGTTGTCCTTCCCCTTTTTCGGGAGAGGATGCACCACAGCTGTCTTCCAACGCACTGGATAATATGCATTATTCAGCGCGTTGTTGAATAGTGTGGTATAAATGTCAATAGCCTCAATCGGTAAGTGTCTTAGTACAATGTTGGGTTGGGTATACCATCGACACCTGCTGACTTCTTATTCTTCATGGAATCGAAGATGAGCTGGAGCTCCACCTTCGTAACGAGCAAGGGACTGGGTCCCGTTCTTTCGGCGATTATGGTGTTTGCCAAGAAATCGTCATCAAACCGGGTGAAACCGCGGTTCTCGGATCGCCAAGTTGTTATATCGTTCCTCAGGTAGAAATGGTAAACGAAGGCTCTGTTCTCCAGGTCGTGATTCGGGCGAGTGCAAGCATTCACCTTATACACTTGCTGGAAAGCGGCACCGACTGTTTCCACTTTCTCCTGCGGATCTTCGATTATAAAGAAGTCATCGTCCAAGATGGCCTCCTCTGGATCAATTTGCGCAGTCAAAAGTACGTCTCTGTTCTCTACTGTCCTCTGGAGCTTAAGACACGGGAGGTCATTCTGATTCTTGGACCTAAATATCTTATGGGAACCGACTCTTTTCGGTTGACAAGACCGTTGTCTAAGGCCGATGTTTTTCACCTTTGTTTAAAACTACTGTAAATTTTTCTTGTAACTTTTTGGATATCCAAGTAAAAAGCGAAGCTATTGATAGTACATATTTAAAAAAGCCAATAGTTGTTCCTGAAAATTGCTGTTTTTCTATTTACTTTGAATGTTCTTTGAGTGTTTTTTTTTTAGTTCGAAATTTATATTCTATACCTAGACTAAATTTTTACTTACTTCTGATTTGAAATTATCTGATGTAAAATTCATGCTGTACAAGCAAACCAGCAGGACACTGTAAACTACCATAGGAACTAACAAAGAGAATTTAATGGCCATAAACGGTAGTTGACATTCTATGGCTTCCGTATTTGCAAACGGAATTAAAACCATGAAAAAAAATAACTCAGCGGTAACAAGCACAAAAGTTGGCCCGTATGCATGATGAATGTCATCAAAACACATTGCAAGTAATTTGGATCGGATCAACAGGATATCCTTAATGAAATATTCATCAATCCGTGAATTGTTTTTATTGTGACAAACTAATTTCGCGTTTAGATTTTCCATTATCTTATGAATCGATATCTTTACACAGGCGAGAAACGAAAGCAAAGAAGAAATGTATGCGTTCGGGTACACTGAGCTCAAGAAAATTGTGATATAGGCAGTATCAGTTCCTATCAAAATGAAAGGAATAACTCCTAGAAATGAAATAATGAAAACATTTAAATAGAAAACTTTCCGCAGTTCGGAGTTCTTGTGACTGTATCTTTGGACCGGATTAAGTAAATCGAAAAGTGTTTGCACAATTCTCAAACTCCGTTTTCGATGTGTGTATACCGACAGTACTAAGAGTATTCGAATAGCAAATCCAAGTAGTGTTTTGATTTGAAATGAAATGGCTTCAGTTTTTTTGTTTTCAAAGATGCTGCTAAGTTTAAATTTATAGAATAACACGGCGGACGTGGCAGAAGAAACTAAAACAGTAAATGGCAAGATTTCTTCCAGAACAGTATCAACATTTTTCACACAATTTCTTTCGAATGTTGTGTAGAGAACACCGAAGATCTTCGCCAAAAGAAGGAAAGAAAGAAAGTTTTTTGAAGTCTTCCTGCAACGACATTGTCAACCGTACTAAAGTAGACATTTTCAATTTGTTGAAACTTTTGTAATGTTTGGTAAGTTTTGATTGATGAAATCATAAAATTGATGTACGATTGGTTTGATATAAAAATAAGTAAATAAGTGCAGGACTGTTTCAGCAATTATTTCTGCAATTATTTCTACAATTATTTCTACAATTATTTTTACATGTGCCTTCAGGTAGGTACTAAGCAATTAAATACATGAGGAACTTTTTAAGTACGTTAATCCATTGCTTCGTAGTTGATTTATTTTTCAGGAGTAGTAAGTAGTAGTGCTACTTAATAGAAGTCAATTAAACTTTGACTTCCCTTATCTCTGACGTTCGAACTAATGAAATGGACGTGACGTATTGCCATCGCACTTACTCGTATCACATCGTTTTATTCTGACTTACTGGGCATTACAGTTCGGGATGAACCTCGGGTTGCCTTAAGCAGCATCTTTCGATAACGAATTCGATTTCGGTCAAGCTCTCTCCGGTTTTACACTCTTAGTCGTTTAAGGTTTACTTCAATTTGATTCCGCCGCCGTAGACGAGGTTTTCCCTTTCCGTAATTTCCCTGCAATGAGCTTTTGAAAACCCGTCGAGCTGGAGCGAGGTCCATACGCTCTACATACCCAAGCCATCGTAGTCTCTCGAAGCGTACTCTTATTACTATGTTCTTGTCGCGGTGCAGCTTATGCAGCTCTTTGTGGTATCTTATTCTCTACTCATTGTCTTTACATTCGGGACCAAAGATTATTCGGAATATTTTTCTTTCGAAACGCCCAAGGGTTTCCTCATCCCCTTTAGGGAAGGTTCCTGATTTGGTGCCATAAAGCAGGACTGAAATGATCAAGCATCAAGGTCTTATGAAGGGTTACCTTAGTTTTTCTTGAAAGGGTGTTATTTCTCAATTACTTCTTTAACCCAAAGAAGGACTAATTATCCGTTTGATCTCCGCACTGATGTTGTTTTCTGTGTCTATAGCCGATCCTAGGTAGACGAAGTTTTGTACTACCTCGAAGTTATGTCTGTCTATTGTGACGGTTTATTCGACTCGACGATGTTCTCTATTTTTCTTTGATGACAGCAGATAAGGACCTACCAAATTGTTGACGTGGGGTTTCAAGAGTTCACTTATTACAGCAGACAAGATCTTATACGTGACGATAGGAAGGCCTATTGCTATATAACTTCGGTTACTGTGTGGATTTTCCTTTTTAAGGATCAGGCGTACGATACAGAGGTTCCATTCCTTGGGCATGCTTTCTTCCGAGCTTTTGCATGCTCCTTTCCAACTGATCTCAAACTAATGCCTTGAAAACTTTGACATCAAGGTCACCTGCACCTAAAGTCTTATTTAATCTAAGTTTGCATATGGCTACCTCAACTTTTTATTGATCAGGAGGACGGCATTCTTGGTCATCATTGCCGTTAAGCAGTCCGCAGAAATGATCCAGATCCTTAGTAGCGACTGTGACTCTACAACAATCTTTCCCTGCTGGTCTTTACAGGCTTGAGTTCGGGGTTTGCCACCCTGACAGGATCTTTTTACCTTTTGGTAAAACTTCCGAATCTCGTTTCTGTCAAGGCACCTCTCAATTTCCTCAAACGAGCGCTTCTCATGCTGCTTCTTTTTCTTTTTGAGAATTCGATGTTCCTCCCTTCTTTTCTTCTTGTAGATCTCGTTATACTGATCGTAAGCAACCCTTGTTCGTTTTTGCATCACCATTTGTCGTGCGTTTTGTTTGGCTGCATTTGCTTGCCTGCATTCGACATCGAACCATGGGTTTCGTTTTGGAGGCCTTGTGAAACCCAGAACCTCAGAGGAAGCGTTTCTGATGGCTTCTTGGCATTGCTGCCACTGGTCTTCAATGTTTGATGCTGCGGCATAGGATTCAAGAATATTTTAAGGGACACTCGATTGGAAAAGGCATTGGCAATCTCTTGCAATTGTAGCTTTCCGACGTCATATCTCTTCACAGCGTTAGTTCGTGCGAGTCGTGAACAACATATCCTAATTCGTACCTTGGCTACAACAAGGTAGTAATCCGAGTCAAAGATGGCCCCTCGGAAAGTTCGGAAGCTCATCATAGAAGAGTGTCTTGCGTCCGCGTCGATCACAACAAAGTTAATTTGCATGGCGGCTGATTGATGTGGGGATCGCTATACGCTAAGTAACTTTATGAATTTTGAAATGTGGGAAGCGTGTACTACTTACAACAAGATATAGCCCCGCAGTAAAATGAAGGTCTGAAGGCACATGAAATTTCCTTCGAATTGAAAGAAAAACAACTAAATAAACGGCTAGTGTCTTATGCAGACACCACCATAAAACTTTTAGCTCATTTTTTATAGTATTAACTTTTCGGATATAGTCTACCTTTAGCTTATGATATCTTAAGTATTAAAAATAAAAAAAAAAATTTTTAAAGTGGTGTATTTGACATTTTTTCAACCTGGTCACTGGTCAGTTGATGCCAAGTGACAAGAGTTTCAAAAATGTTTTTCGGGACGAAGTCAGCTTTTGTTTTCGTTATTGTAGGAAGGTGATTTTTGTAAGAAGTAATAAGAAATTCTTATTGCTAAAAAGCATATCACATACCTCATTCATGATGTCAACGAAGAAAACTACAACCGGAAACAAGAAGAATCGAAGGGACCAGAAAACCAACGAGTACAACATGAAACAAGTTGAATAGAAACCGAAAGTTGTCATTACTACAAATTCATCAGCAGCAAACGAATAGTAAAGTACCATTGGGCCGTTGGTAAGAACACACGATAAAATGCAGATCATCGGCATTCTATAAAATAAACTTATTTTCCGTTCACACAACTCTACTAACAGATCTCTGTCGCGAATTAGGCATTGAAGTTCATTTTTTTTATCTAAATAATCACTTTGATGGTTGACCACAAAGTTAATTTGTCCATTGATTGCAGCCAACGTTTTGCTAAGAATCAGAACAAGTGACGTGTAAAATATTAAAATCAGTGAAGTCAAAAGTAATTGATAGAGGTAAACAAAATATTGACATGCTAATAAAATTTCATACGGGTAAGGAACAACGAACATCAAATACGAACTTAAAGAACACATCAAACACACTCCGAGATATAATATCAACAACCGAAACGATTTGTCACTACTTAAGCTGTTTTTTGTATTCCTTGGAAAGTACTTGCTTTCAAGTTCCACAACACTTTGGATGATGTCAAGGTTTTTTGTTTTCTCAAAGTAGATCCAAAAGTTTGTGAATACTTGTCCCAAGCCTGTAACGACTGTAAAAAATAATTTGCAGGTTGTGGCCACTGCGTCCAGTCTCCGTCTCTCTATTAAACCAGTCAATGCAGGACTTAAAAGGAAGAAGAAACTTGCGAATAGAATTGAAAAGCACGACAAAATAAAAATTATTAGATTTTTCCACCTCCCAGGAGCAAGTTTGGGTATATTTTTATCAAAGACTACGGGCAAAAGGCCCGAGTATCTTAGCAAACATATTTGTATCTGTAATCCTTTTGAAGTGGACATGGTAAGCAAATAAACTGTACTAAAAAAACCTACTAAAAATTCAACTCATAATTCTCAATTTACCTCAATTGTTTTTTTGCAGAACAATTTTTATGATTAAAAAGCAGACATATTAATTTATTTAATTGTACAATTATTGTAGACTACAAAGGAACCTAATGAAAAATACGAACAGATATTTTATGAATTTTTTCTTCTCTTAAGGTCCCACAGTAAGTTATTGGATAGATAGATAATTCGATTTTTTATTTGAAAATGGTATGTGTGTAAACTGTAAAGACTCATTGAAATTTTGAAAAATCGTAAGAGCTTGCCCGATTGACATCATTTCTAAAATAAATACGTATATGAACTTGAACATATACATATAATTATACTAGTTAAAAAATTAAAAAAAAAAAATTAATGAAAAACAAGCATAAGGATTTCTATTGCCGTAAATTTTTTTTTTCTGAAATTTAAAAGGTTTCTTTTACTATTTGATTTCTATATGACATCGCAGTTTGGTAATAATTGTATAGTTAGAACTTAATTTTAGACCATATCGAACAGATATTAATCCTACTTGTTCACTGTGTAATCTTAGGCAAAACGAAGACATTTTTCATTTTCTAGCTGTTTATCCTATTTTGCGAGAAATACGGCGGCTCTTTTTTAATAAGATTTAGATTTAGATTTTACAAAGATTTTTTATTCAATTTAAAGTTTTTAGCAATGATTGTGCTACCCACGAAGCTTTATGCTTATCTGTGGGTGTTTGAATTTTCAAGAACATTTTGAATTGAATTGAGGTATAAAGTGTTAATTTAAAGAATTTATGTGCATTTTTTGAGATTTATACAGTTACAAGAATAATTTACACTAATTTATTAATTAATTAATTAACTAGTTTCAAAGTTAGTTTAAAAAGAAAATTTTTATACATTTTTTGCGTTTTTTAAAGTTTTGAATATTTTTTAAGTTTGTTGGAAGTTGATTTAGAATGGATGGTATAGTAAAAGCCAGTTGTCTTCTTCCATAATTGTTGTAAACAGCTGGAATTTCAAGTAGACCCTGCGCTCGTCTCCTGGTGTTTATGTTGTGCGAAATACGCTGTTGAAATCTCCGGTCATCGTAATACTCCAGTATTGCTGTCATCTTAAATATAATGCCTACACTCAGAAACTTGAAATAACGGTTATTTTTATCAATTATTTTGATGATTCTATGTTGCAGATTGACAAGCTTATCTGTGTGTGCCTTAGAAGCGTTTCCCCATGCAAGTACTCCGTACCTTAAACGGGATTCAACCAGCGAAAAGTAAACTTGTTTTTGGACATCTTTTGTTGAGTATCTCTCAAGGTAATAAAGGGCAAACATAGCACTTCTCATACTTATCCGTATGTTGTCGATATGCTCGCGCCATAGGAAGTGGTCATCTATTGTAACTCCCAGATATTTGATGGATTTTACAATTTCGATTGGATCACCTTTTTTCCACGTTGGGCACACTGGGTTTTGATAGAAGATACATATTCTCTCTTCTTGCTGACTTGGTGTGCGAATATGCATAAGCTTCGTTTTCGTGGCATTCACTACCAATCCAAAATCGTGACACCATCGAGCAACTTCATCAAACTCCTGTTGCATTATAGAAATAGCTGTTGTTAGACACCTGTGTCTTACAACAATTGCTATATCGTCAGCGTATGCAAAAACGGTGCTGATCTTAAGAACTTGAAGTAGCACATTTGTAAATAATATAAAGAGAACTGGACCAAGTTTTGAACCCTGTGGTACACCTTGTGTGCAAACCCTTTCTTGACTCATTCCGCTTCCAACTTTAACTTTAAAAGTTCTTCCTATTAGATAGCTCTCCATCCATTTCCATAGAGTTCCTCTAATGCCAATCTTGTACAAAACATCCAACAGTTTTTCGTGACTCAACGTGTCAAATGCTTTGCTAAAGTCCACGAACATAACCAAAATATGATGGTTTTTATTGACACTCATGTTAACCGTGTTGCAGAATTCCCCAAGAAGTTTTCCGGTGCTTTTGTCTTTTTGAAACCCATATTGATTAGCTTGTATCAAGCGATGTTTTTCAATAAATTTGGTTAAGCGTTTTGATACAATTTCTTCCAAGCATTTTTCCACAACGGGTAGAATTGAAATCGGCCTATAATTCTGAATCTCATTTTTTTTTCCTCCTTTATAAATGGGACGAATAACAGACGTTTTCAGACGTTTTCCTTGGCTAAGACTTCTGTTGATAATTGTTTGTATAATTGGTGTTAGGCAACGCGCATTATTTTTAATATCACACGCTCTTATTCCATCAACTCCTGGACTTTTGTTCGTATTCAGTTTACAAAGTAGATTTTGAATTTCTTTTTCATCAGCTTCATCTACATATATTGTTTGAGCTATATATTGGCTCAGTTGATAGCAAGTTTTTTTTTACTGCATATATGTGCAATCTTAGACGCTTGTGTAGAATATAGCATAGCAAATTCTTCTGCAATGATGGCAGTGTTTGATTGAGTACAAAGATTTTTTTCAATAATTTCATCAATTGATGGTTTTTTTTTCTACCCAGTAGTTCATTTATAACACTCCAAGTCTTTTTCGGATCATGTTTCACATTCGCTAATTTTGCTTTGTAAAAGTTTGACTTCTCTATTTGTATATTTTTGTTGACATAGTTTCTATATCTTTTATATTCAGACTTGTATACTTCATTTCGTAGATTATTTCTCCATCTTCTATATAGTTCATCTCTTTTTTTGCAAAGCTCTAGTATATATGGCGTTATCCAATTTTTTTTTTGACGTTTTTTCCTTTTAAGTATTTCAGTTGAATTCACATATATATTCTTCATTTTCTCAACAAACTTATTGTAAATTTGATCGACATCGTTTTCATTTTCGTACATTTCTTGCCAATTCGTTTGTTGTATAAGTTGATTTACCTTTTCTTGGTTAATTTTTGTAAGTGGTTCGCAAACTGTGTTTATCTGTTCCGTATTTTGTTTAGTACCGTAAAAGGTTGTAAAATGATCAGATATATCGGTTTCTATTACAGCTGAAATTATATCGTTTTCCGGAAGTGTAACAAACAAGGGGTCAATCAATGAGCCGGTTCCTGTTGTCATGTTTATTCTGGTACTCTTTTTAATCACGTTCATTAAGCCTTTCGAAGACATCATTTCCAGAAATTTTTTCGTAACAGAGTTATCCAAATCTTGGGCGTCGATATTAACGTCTCCCAGAACTATTGAGCTTTTGTCGATTTTACAAATTTCATCAAATTCTTCAATAAATAAGTTTTTATTCAGTGACGGCGATCTATAAACTCCATAAATATTCTTAATTCCACCATTATTTTCAATTTTTATATTGAGACTGTCGTAGCTTAATGCGTCCGTAGAAAGTCTTTCATAGCATATATCTTGCCTTATGAACATAGCAATTCCTCCTAACCCAGATCCTTTTCTATGAATAAACTCCATATTAAAACCTTCAATGCGATACAGGCAATTTTCTTCCTCATTAAGGTTAATTTCCGTTAAAACAATTATATTTAAATAACTTATAAAGCTTTGAATTTCAGCCATGAAACAATTCCAATTTTTTCGAAGGGATTGAATATTCATACACAAACAACAAAAATTTAATTTTTTAAAATCAATAGCATTGAAACCAATAAAACCATGCAGCACTCTAAAATCAATTTCGAAATCTAACTCACTAACTTGTTCTTCCATCATATCATATGTATTAATTCGCTCTTCTAATTTTCGCATATTATCGTGTGTAGACTAATTACTAATTTTGTCAATATCATTTACAGTGCATATGTGCACAACTTCACCGTTTTCAACTTTACGAGCTAATATTTTTCCTGATGTTTCCCATACAAACTTCCAATTGCACTCTCTAGCTTTGTTTTTGGCAAGCCAAAGTAGGTGTCTATTTGTTGGGGTAAGGTGGTTATTTACAATAACATCGGCGTCGCTGTTGATCTGCTTCTCTCTTCGCACAGTCTTAGCTTGTTTGACAAATTTTTGCTTGCATGCGTAGCTCTCTCTAACGTTAGAAGAAAGTCAAAGCATTTTGAATGGAGAGTATGGTGGGAAGTTGCTTGGAGGATATATTTCACATGCAAAGAACTACAGAAATACTTATTTGGATTTGTCGTGTGTAATACACACAACTTAATTTTGTTTTAGCTAAACTAAAAGCCCACTTTAACTATTGAAACCAGAACATATTTTTCCCCTTTGCATTTCTCTTTTTTCTTTTGCTTCTTTCTTTTTTCCTTTTCTTTAAAATCATTATTTTTCGATGTTAAATTACTTTTTTCTCTTTTTTTATATTTTATTAAGCAAATTTATATTTTTATTAAATAATTAAATTTGTGTTTGTATAACTAATTTAACCTTTTTTCCTTTAAATTATGTGCAAGAAAAGATAAATTCTCAAAATTATAATTTTTATTTTAAATAAACTAAAATTGTTATCTCTTCAAGATCTTTTATTAATTTACCGGCAGACGGCTTAAAAGCCATGCTTAAAAATCTGTATTTAAAATTGTATCGATGTTATTTTTTAGTACCAATAAAGATTCATCCAATCTAATCTAATCTAATCTAATCTAATAATTGTTTAGTTCTGTGATTAGTTTCGCAGTTGAGTAATGTTACTACATCTTCTTCTATTTAATAGCTGCTCTTGAAGAAAATTCTTCTGATTTCTCTTAAAACTTGATATTTTCCGATAAATTCGATAACATCCTCCCGTTCTCCAAAGTTGCAGAAGTTAAACTCCTGCATTATAGATTCGACAACTCCAAAAAAATCTTTATATTTAACACTTTGCGATATTGATTTATTTGAAAAACATTTTTTTCAATGTATGTAAAAACTTTTTGCTATGGCGATTTTATTGTTATGGTGAGGTTGCATACTTAGATTGCAGGAAATATTTACATTTACATGAAACCTACTCCACACATAAATCTGCGGAGTAGGGGGTTTGCAGCCGGGCGACAAAGACCATTTGGCTGATACACCACAAGACTAACTACACAAATACTACATAGAACAAATAACACATGACAACAGCACGCAGTAGTACAAGACGGTTCCCCATCTTGTCACTAACAGCGCTCATTCCGATTTAATTACGGTGTTCTAATGGGATTTCGGGCAAACTCTCTCCAGATTTACACTTTATTTCGGTTATAATCTTCTTCCACTTGATTGCGCCACCTAAGATGATGTCCCCTTCCGCGATTTCCTTTTAATATGCTTTGGGTTCATCCGCTCTACATGGCCCAAACATATCGTAGCCTCGCGAGTCGCGAGGCATACTCTTCTAGATATGCCCATGTCGCGGTACAACTCATAGAGCTCGTTGTTGTATATTCTTTTTCACATATTGTCTTCGCATGCGGGACCAAAGATCATTGGGAGAATTTTTATTTCGAAACGATCAAGGGCCTCTTCATCCTAAGTCTACGCTTCCGTGGCGTCGTAAAGCAGGACTGGGATGACTAAGGCAAAGGTTACCCTGGAGAGGGTTTTGTTTCTCAATTGCCTTCTTAACCTAAAGAAGCAACGGTTGGCAAGTTATTCTCCGTTTGATCTCCGCACTGATGTTGTTGTCCGTGTCAACAGCGGATCCTAGGTAGACGAAGTCCTGTACTACCTCGAAGTTAATCCGTGTCTGACGTTTTGTCCAATTCGTCAATGTTCTGTGTCTTTGTTTGATGACAACTTATACTTCGTTTTTCCCCCATTAGTCATCAAACCCATTTTTGCCGATTCCGTTTCAATACTCGCAAAAGCATATATGACATCACGCTTATTTCTTCCCATTACGTCAATATCGTCTGCATAGGCGAGTAATTGTACAGACTTTTGTGAAAGATTGTTCCTCTGGTGTTGACGTTTGAGTTTCTTACAATCTTTTCAAGTATGATGTTGAAGAAATCGCATGACAGTTTGTCGCTTTCACTAAAGCTTTTTTCGACATCAAAGGTCTCGGTGAGTTCCTTACCGATCTTGACGGAGCAGCGTGAATTCTCCAAAGTCATCCTGCATAGTCGAACGAGTTTTGCAGGGATGCCGAAACTAGACATGGCTCTGTACAGCTCGTCTCTGTAGATACTGTCATACGCGGCCTTGAAATAGATAAAAAGATGGTGAATATCGATATTATATTCTCGGGTTTTTTCCAAGATCTGCCGTAATGTGAAAATTTGGTCTATTGTGGACTTCTCTGGTCTAAAACCACATTGATAAGGACCTATCAAGTTGTTGACGTGGGGTTTCAGACGTTCACATATTACAGCAGACAAGATCTTATAAGCGACGTTTAGGAGGCTTATCCCTCTATAATTGGCGCAATTGTGAGGGCCTCCCTTCTTTAGGATTAGGAATCTAAAAAATGCTCTTTGTTCATGTCATTGTTCACAGTAAAATTCTAAAGGGGTCAAATCGCATCACCGAGAAGGCTGACGCAAGAGATCGATTGTGACATGACACATGCGCTGTGTGACATTGCGCGCCATCTCGCTTGAACCACAGGCTGTCCAAATCCATGTCATTCTCAAGTCGGTTAAGTTATCTATACATCGCCCATAGTTGTCGCCCAAAAGGTGAATTGAGTCTCATTCTCTCCGCTACATCAGCCACATTCTCGACTGTGCGCACTATACACAAAGACGGGAACCATGAACTCTTTGCACAAACTTGTGTACAGCAGTAGTGGTGGATGGTGGTGTCAAAACTTCAATTCAAAAAGCGTACTATTTGGCGTACACAGAAATCTTTTTTGGAAACTTGTTTTGAACATTTCAAACCGTTGTTTAAATGTTAGGTGACTGGTTTTTTTTTTAGTTCTGCGGAGGAATGATACTGATTTTCTGTATAGATTGCGAGCGAGAACCATCTGTCGGTGTCAAAATAACCGATGATTTAAAAAGAAACCACTAAATGACCCACACTTTACATTTTACTCAAATAAAACCTTTTGGAAAGCAATTTTGGGAATTGGTACCCAACTTGTTAACCCGAAAAGAGTCGGTTCCCATTAGAACACCGTAATTAAATCGGAATGAGCGCTGTTAGTGACAAGATGGGGAACCGTCTTGTACTACTGCGTGCTGTTGTCATGTGTTATTTGTTCTATGTAGTATTTGTGTAGTTAGTCTTGTGGTATATCGTATATCAGCCAAATGGTCTTTGTCGCCCGGCTGCAAACCCCATACTCCGCAGATTTATGTGTGGAGAAGGTTTTCATGTAAATGTAAATGTAAAATAAATTGAAATAAATAACCAAGAAATGAGAAGGGAGTACAGTATATGCATATGAGGTTAAAAAAAATCAGAAACTTACTTGAAACTCCAAATCGTTTAATGTCAGTGGCATGCTGAACAAAACGGTTAGGGGACCAAACCCACACAATATAACATTGACAACAGACAGAGTTTGTGCCAAAACTGATGAACCCAATTCAGAAATAGCCTCTATAATTAATACTGGTGCCGTTACTATAAACAAACTTATTTGCAGAATAAAGCTAGTCATTGTCAAACCATAGACTTGGTTGGTTTCATCGACGATCATTGCAATAATGCTGGTTCTATTACGAAGCAGTTCAACCACACGCCACTTGTCTTCGATTCGATTGCTATTAAAATCTTCTACCAAAACGGCCAGTTCGGCATTGAAATTTTGCAGAATATGCCGAAATCCGATTATTGTACAGATGAATAGCACACTGAACCTAATAGGATTACAATAACAGAACCAATTTGTGTTGACCGTAGAACTATCACGCCCCAAACATTTGTGGCAATCAAAAAAATACACGTTACAGTAATAATAAAACTATTTCGAAGACTGTGGCTATGGCAATCCTTTCCAACTGGGAGCAACTCAAATATTCTTTGTAGAATCCTAAAATTTTTCGCATGGTTATAACAAATCGAGTACATCATCAGAATTTTAGCTAGCGCTCCTACTACGAACTCAAATCGAATGGTTTTGTCACCGGTTTCATTACTGCCATAGTGATCATCTAATGTAGTTTTATAAAATATTACTGTTGACGAAATAAAAAATGCCGATATAAAAGCAAAACCGAGTTTGTCGCGAATGCTATCGATTTTTGTTGTGACAAGTTTTTCTGAACTTCGATCGAAGGTGGTCGATACTACGCAAAAAAGTTTCGTTAGAAAGAGATATCTTGAGAAGTCCTTTCTGAGGAACATTTTGAATTGAACTGAAGTATGATTGGATATTTGAAATTGCTTTGTATTGTGTGTGGTTTATGGATACAGTAAGTCTTATTGCTTTTTAATTCATTAGCAAACAAGAATGGAAAACCATTCGATTGAATACAAATATCCAGTCAATTTCGATCTAATTAAATTGAATTATTAGTTCTAATTAGGACGGAAATACTAATAACTACACTGGATGTAAGGAAGCCAGAATATTTAGGGTTGTGTGCATAAGCGGCACTTTAATCTATAAATTTGTATTCTATTTTTTTCTCTAGAGCTGAGGTATGCTCGTGAGGTCTGGTTTTTTTCCAAACAGAATAGTTAAAATTTCCGCCGTGAAGGATCAATCTTTTTATTGGTCTTAGAACTAGAGCAATAAAAAAAATATTTATGTTTTCTGTGCAATCTTGTACTAATGGCTTTGATGTTAGTGATCGGCAGCATTAACAAATCCATTCCAAATCCAATTTTTTCCACAGTCAAACTGACAAATCAGCAGCATAAACGTATTTTTTAATTTTGATTTTATTTGTACGTGCTAATGACTCTGATGTTGGCGAATTAAAAGTCAAAAAGTGGAAAAAATATCCTAAAGTTTCTTAACGGCAAGTATACAATCAAACGCTGTCAAGTCATCAGTCAAGTACAGGCATCATCAGATTAACGTCTAGCAGACCAACAGTCAAAAACTGACCGAAAAAAGGACCTAAAAGTATCTAAGAAGCTTGTGGGTAGATTTATGAGTCGTAGTCTAGAAAGAGACTTGGCTGAAAACTGGGTACACTACGTAGCTCTCATTTTCGTACTATTTGAGTAGCCTGTACACCACAGAGTAGGCAATACAGAGATTCAACTCGTACTTCTTTGCCTGAAACACCCTAAGTTCATTCTGAGGTGAAATCAAAAACAACGTCTTACTTGAATCAACGGATGTATACAGCAACAGTAGTGTTTCTTTATGTCTTACATATAAAATATATGGTGCTGGTGCTCCGTTTCTGAGTTTTTTGCGATTTTTGCATAACATGCTTGAAATACTTACGCCCTACATTTTAAATGACGATTAAATAACTTGGATATCCCAAACAAACGTATCATGAATTGCACCGTTTTCATTGTTTGAGGGTTGGTGTTCTTGATCAGTTTAGACAAAAAAATGCAAATGTCGAAAATGGGTTCACAAAAATAAGCAAAGAATTTCTCTTGCGTTTCTTTGACTCTGTTTGCATGCTTCGGTTGAATTTACATGGGATTTGTAAATTATATGCGAGTTGGAAAAACGGTTTTGTGATTTGAGTTTAGATGGATTGAATTTGTTCGAAATTACACTACTCGCAAAACCTAGAGGACATTAAAAAACTCCAAATTTCAGTGTTATTTTTAACGACGGATAACTGAGAGAAGATTGGTTGTACGGGTGATTTTTTAGCTGGTTTGGTTTTGGCAACACTGGTTTTGACAGCTGACGTGTGTTTAGTTCCTTATGTCACTGTCAAACAGCTTCAGTTTGGTTTGCAATTTAACCATGGATCGTCTTACAAATGAACAACGCTTGCAAATTATTAAATTTTACTATCAAAATTCGTGCTCGGTTCGAAATGTTCATCGTGCGCTGCTTCCATTTTATGGTCGGCATTCTCGACCTTCTGAGCAGTCTATTCGGAAGATTGTGACCAAATTTCGCACCAAATTTCGCCCGAAATGGAAGTTCTTGACTTGCATGATATGTGGTTTCAACAAGACGGTGCCACAAAGCACGCGAAACAATGGCGCAATTGCGAGGCGAGTTTGGTGAACAGTTAATTTCACGTTTCGGGCCGGTCAATTGGCCGCCTAGATCGTGCGATTCGACACCATTAGACTATTTTTTGTGGGGGTATGTCAAGGCTAATGTCTATAGGGACAAG
Organism: Melanostoma mellinum; assembly: GCA_914767635.1. Lineage (NCBI taxonomy): Eukaryota > Metazoa > Arthropoda > Insecta > Diptera > Syrphidae > Melanostoma > Melanostoma mellinum. The sequence continues at coordinate 47,086,594 of OU612060.1, read as the reverse complement.
CCCGCTTCGATTGACGCACTGGAAGCCAACATCCATACATTCATTCGTGAGATACCGGCCGATATGTGTGAAAGAGTATGCCAAAATTGAACTCAGCGGATGGGCTACCTGAGACGCAGCCGCGGTCAACATTTGCATGAAATTATCTTTAAACATTAAATTGCAAGGTTCAAACTATCGATTCAAATAAATATTTCATTCATTTTTTCGAATGTTTTGTTTTTTTTTTTTTTTTTTTTAAGTTCTAAACCTCTTAAAAAATCACCCGTTACAAAAAGTTAAAAAATAGGAACCTGCATCTTATGTAATTTTCATATTAACACAGTTCATTTTTTTTCGTCTGCCGTTCTCAGGCAATAATCCAAAAACCAACGAAAATTTTTGGTCGTCTTTAAGATCAGCTAATAAAAAATTCGTTTAGAAGATTCAATGAGCTGCAATTTGGGTTTCAGTTGAGCTCTGTACAATAACTTGTTCCGAGTTATCGTCGATTTGAATAATTACATAGAAAAGCTGACACCTGACTAATACGACTTTCTCAAACACGCCATAAGAAGCTTGCTACCTAGCAAGTCACCCTATTTATTATCATTATACTTTTTGTCTTTGCTTTGCAAATTTCATACACGAACCATTTTCAAATGAATTGAATTTGGCAGCTTAGATTTTAAAATATGTTCCCTAAGGAACCCTAAGGGATTTATTATAATTGATTATAGGCCCTTATTGCGAGTGTCGTTTGGTTGTCGATACACGACGGTTGTCGATAGTCGTACATCGAAAATGAAATTTGGTGTTGCGTATTCTTATTGTTCGATACTTTCAATTTTGAATTCGGTCGTTATCGTTTGTATTTTTGCGTTCGACTATCACTGAAACCAACTCAAATGTCAAATTATAGGATTTATTCACAATGGCTACTTTCACTATTCACAGTAAAAGAAATCCGAAATTGTCGATAGAGATACGCAATACCAAAAGGAAAATTTATCGAAGCTTTCGACCCTTGTCGTATCGAATGTTAGGCGACACTCGCAATAAGGGCCTTAGTTTCAGTGATAGTCGATCTCAAAAATTTAAGAGATTCCCAAAAACCGCGTGTTAGAAGACTATCATCGGACAATCGTTGTCGGGATCTACTAATCATCAATCAAAGTCAAAACCCTCATTAAATACACTTCCATCTGACAACTCCTCAGTCAGGAACAAATGTTCATTCTGTCAGGGTCTCCATTCAATTCGCAATTGCTTAAAATTTAAGGCACAACATCAGGAAAACACTTGAAAATGAAAAAAATAAGAAGTTGTGTCTAAATTATCTATCCAGTGCTCATTTTCCCAAAACTGCAATAGTACTTTCACGTGCTGCACCTAACCGAGTCAGTTAATGCAAATCATGCTAATGAATACGCTCCTCCAGCAGCGCCGGTTCAATTATCAAACCAACCCCCTGGGCTTCCGCTCAAACGTCTCAAGCAACATCATCTGAAAATCTTTCATCATCTACAAAAAAGCTTCATCTTACAATGCGTTTATAGTCGAAAACATGAAATCGCCTGTTCTTATGGCTATACAGTCCTAATAAAGGTTCTCAAACCTACACGCCAAACGTTGTTACTGCGAGAACTACTTGATCCTGGTTCAGAGGCTTCCTTTATTATTGAATCTGCTGCTGAACTGTTAAATCTCAAAAGAGTAAAGAGCTGTGCTAACTTCATTGGTGTCGGGGAAACCACCACAAGCACCTCAAGACATAAAATTTCGTTTACTATTTTGTCCTGTGTCAAAACAAACTTTAGCCTTAAACTTAGTGCGTTGGTCTTACTCAAACTGACAGATTTGCTCCTTGCGCAAACAATTCCAAAGGGTCATTGGAGGAGTTACTTCAAGATTTTGAACTAGCAGATCCGTCTTTTAATAAAGTGAATAAGATTGACATTTTACTTTGTAGCGATGTTTATCCTTTTATTATCCTTGAAGGTCTTGTCAAAGGAGAACAGGGTTCCCCTTTGGCTCAAAGAACGGATTTGGGCTGGGTACTATCTGGTGGGATTTCACTTAATATAATAAACCAACAATATCATCATTTCACCTTTGGACAATTCAACTTTTGACAATGACGTTGAAATGAATGCTGAAGTTTTGGGAACTCGAACAAATTCCAAATGGGAAAGTTAATGTCTCCTCAAGAAGAAAAATGTGAGACTCATTTTGGCAGATGACATCAAGGCCAATTGGATGGCAAAAATAGCGTTCACTTTCCTTCCAAAAATAGAACCGATCTGTTGCTCAGCTTGTCCCAAAAGTCAGCATTTGTCCGATTTTTACATTTGGAGAAAAAATTCAAAACCGCAACTCATCCTTCCATGACGAGTATTAAAAAGTATTCCAATGAATATAAGAACTTGGCCACATGACTGAAGTAGGCTGCGGCATTATCTTCTCTTCATTATTTTCATTCTCACCATGCGGTGGTAAAAGAGTCCAGTTCCAGTTGTTTTTGACGCTTCCGGCAAAACATCTGATGGGGCGTTGGCTTCGTTAAACGATCATCTTTTCACCGGCCCAAGACTACAAGGTGATATTTTTGATCACATTGCTCGCTTCAGGAAGCACAAAGTTATATTTACCGCTGACATTGATAAAATGTATAGGCATGCCAAAATTGGTTTTCTTTGAGAGATTTCTCAAAAATGCAGTGCAAAACCACCTACACCAACTACATCTTAGGTGCATATATAAGACACGTCGAAAACAAAATGTTAAGTATCTGTAACTTCGTTACCATCTCAAACAGTACATCTACATACATAGACGAGAAGTTAACTTATAAATGATAAGTCTTTCATGGATAAAAAAATAAAATCACTTACTCGTTTGTAGTTTAATGGTTGACTTGTCTGCTTGGGGCTTCTACCACTATTGAAAAACGTAAACTTTCTGAACGGGATCGCGACAAAATATCCACGATTTCTGTGAGACTTAAAACCACAGTAAATTGTGTACTCAGGATTTGTTTTTGCGTCGATATAACTTTTTCTTCTTGTGTTGAAACTATCCGTTCTTGAAAATGTACGGAATGAATCACGAATATTATTTTCCCAAATGTTAAAAACAGCATTCAAAATTTAACGGGTGTTAATCGGTTCAGTTGCAACTTCTTCCACAACCATGGCTTCTATATCTTAAGTACTACAGTTTAAGTTTTACTTCATTTTTCATTTTGTTCGAACAAAATTTTGTATTCCTGATGGTAACTAAAGACTAGAGTCAAGGAGCTTAACACTTAGTATAGGAAAATTGTGTATGTACTTATGTACTCACGTTATTCATTTCTTTAGCATAACCGGATCAAAAGACATAGTCCTGTCGCGTCTCCCACAACTCCTTGTCTGTAAAGAGAGTACATAATAAACGCAAAAATTAATGCAGCATTCTAGTGGTGGAGTTTTTGAAATCGGTTCAGTAGTGTTTTAGTTCCCATGCCTATTCCTGTAAGGACATGGGGACGAAATATAGTGCATGTTATCTGAGAGATTATTGCGTTTTCCATTAAAATAGTTAAAGATTTTTTCGAATCCCAGTAAATTTTCTGATGTGGCCTTTGGGTTGTCGTTTTGTGGATATCATTAGTGTTTGATTTCATTTCTCCGTTACCTATACGTATACATGTATGAGATATGGCCTGCGTTACTTGGGTGTTGAATCCCGTTGAGATCCCGTTCCCATTTCCGTGGGCATATAGCAATTACATATGGGCACAATGTGGCATTCTGATGTTAGATGAATTATTAAAAATCCCATCATGTCGCTTTTAGGGTGTCATGTCGTGAATGTCGTTTGTTTTTGATTCCCCATTCTCGTTTGAATGTGGTGATCAAACTCGACGTCTGTTACAAGGGAATCGTTCCTAGCGGGTATATAATCGCCTAAAGAAAGGCTGCTTAGTAAGTGAATTAAAGACTTGAGGACGGTTCTATATTATTTAATGTTTTTCAAATTTTACTTCTACTTAGAATATTTTGAAAGCATGTAATTGAATGGGGTCTGTATAGAATAAAGTTAATAATTCCTTTAAATTGATTTTCTTTAAAGTTGCTGTACTATAACAGTCATTTGGTAGTTTTGCCTGGAAAGTTTTCCGGTAGTTTTAAAAATTGGCAATCGTATAGATTTTGATGTGCTCTTTCCGAATTTCAACTTTGCCACCTAGTACTTTTGCCGCTCGCTCCGCCATATTGGAAAAATGGCGCCCAAAATTGGATTTTAGGGAATATCTCCCTCCCGACTCATTTTACGATAAAAACTCAAAATAAAATTAGAGAAATTTTTTTTTTTTTTTAAAGTCAGTAGTTTTGGCGTACGAGCGCCACAAAGTGTACTCCAATCTCCAACACGCGTTTTGGCAAAAAAAACTCATTTCCACACCACCTTGAGGTAGAGTAAGCGGCGCGTTTTTTTTTATCGTGGTATCCCCAATAGGCCTTATCCACATACAATGGAATATCCTAAAATCTAGCGCATTCTCCCTCGCTTCGCTGTTCTTGATGGACAAGGTGTTGCGAATTCATTGTCTGAAGTAACAATCGAAACGTCACAGTCCAGAATTTCATCCATATCATCCGCGATGGGATTATAAGTTTCTTGTTTCACCATGAAGTTGTCAGCTTCAAATTTTGTCGTCAATATAACAAAAATACGGTTCTTGTTTGTGTCATTGCCTAGGAATTTATTTTTGACACATTTGGGATCATTGTCTCGTCAAAAAGTATGTCTACTGACGCAGTTTTTCGTGATCGCAGGGATCCCGCATATTTAGTACCACGATTCGTTAAATCTCCCGGATATCTGGATATCCTACAAATACGATAATGGCATTGGATGTATAGTGCAATCGAACGTGAGTAACGTATTGGTTGCAAATGGATGAAAATGATGCGCCGCGATTCCAAACTACTCGGTGTAATAAGTATCCTCCGTCGATTATATACATCGTATTTTCAAAATTCATATCATCAGACGGTTGCTGAAATGCCTTATACATAGACGATTTGATACACTTGCGCATGTCTTCCTCATTGAAAAGGGATAATGGAAATGGAGCAAGCTCGTACGTAAGGAAATTTTCAAGTCCCTTTTCAGATTCTTTTGCAATGCACATCCTTTGGAAAATGAATAAAGGATTAATCGGGACAATGTTATCTTCGATCTGGATGCCTGCATTCATAACACCAAGTGATTTTATGCGGTCATTTCGTTTGAATTTTACGGTATGGAAATCGCTGCTTATGATTTTAGCACTACCAATTTTTTGAGACATGTGACAGTTTATCTTTTCATCTCCGATTACTCCTGTGCTTATTTACATAAATGAAAATAAATAAATAGGGTGGCGCAACAGAGCGAGGAGCCCCTGAGCCTAGCGCATTTCTCACAACCATGCCTTGTGAGGGAATGAAGGGGACCTACAATTTTTCGCGGGTTCTGAACGGCTAATTGAGAATGCGCTTTTCATGGCAATGAATTTATTAACGGAGGAGTTGCCAATTCCTCGCGAAAGGCGATACCCGTGGAAAAACATTTTTGCATTTTGCCTCTGCTGGGATTCGAACCTCGAACCTTTGGGTTAGCAGGTGGACATGCTAACCATTACGCCACGGGTACCACTTATTATTGACATAATTTCCGTTAATTCTGGAAAAGGTGGATGGATGGTTGCACAACCAATCCATCAGTTTTTTTACGTTACTACTATCACGATTAACTTGCGAGCTTCTTATCTCGACATGCTGCTCGGAACTAGAACATATACAACATTGCAAAATTTTTCAACTTCATCGCAAACTTTGTGCAGGAATACCATTCCTAAAGTCCACTTAGTAAGCACGCTTTCCTGAGCTCCTCAACCATGAGTAAGACCGCCAAGACATTTCGTCGTCCTCATTAACGATTGCTCAATTGTCATATCTGACCAAATACCACCCCAAAGTTTGTCGGAACGTCTAATTGTGAAATATCCATTAGTTGTGAAATTTTGTATTCTTTAGGTGTCATTTTTTCCTGCAAATTAAGCATATCTTGCAAATATAAATGGCAAGATTTTGCATAAAAGAAGTGGCCACTGACATGAAAATAAGGCATAATTTTCTGTATAGTGTCAAGATGTAAATTCCATTTACCCATTCTTTCTGCCTCAATGAATTGTTTTACGAGTGTAACCATACGGAAATATTTCGTTGTAGCACTGATGAATCAGTGTAGTATACTGATGACTCAGACTAAATATTTCTATTGAGCTCTACCGGCAGCTGCTTCGTAGTTTTTAGAATTAAATTTATTTTTAAATTTACAAATAGAAACAGTTAAAATAAATGCCACGGGTTGGATATATAATGAGTAATGACCAAAACACGTGTTGGAGTACACTTTGTGTAGCTCGTACGCCAAAACTATTGACTTTATGAAAAAAATATTGACACATAAACTGTAGGAAATTTTCTCTAATTTTATTTTGAGTTTTTATCGTAAAATGAGTCGGGAGGGAGATATTCCCTAAAATCCAATTTTGGGCGCCATTTATCCAATATGGCGGCGCGAGCGGCAAAAGTACGAGGTGGCAGGTTGAAATTCGGAAAGAGCACATCAAAATCTATAAAATTGCCAAATTTAAAAACTCCCGGAAAACTTTCCAGGTAGCCGCTATTTTTCCTACCAAATGACTGTACTATTAATATTTTTGATGAAAAACATATCACATACCTGTTTTGTGACGTCTAAGCAGAAAACCATTGCAGGGAACAAGAAAAATTGAACAGACCACATCGATAAAGTTAAAAGCAAAACAGATGAATCCTCATCATCAACATTAAACGCAAGGAAAATTCCCATCGGTCCATTACAAAGAACACACGATAAGATCCAGAGCATCGGTACTCTATAAAACAAACTTATATCACGTTCACATAATCCCACCAACTCATCTCTATCGCGAAGAAGACTTTCGAGCGCGTTCACTTTACCGAATACCATAACGTTCAATTGTTCGTTTATGTTAACCAAAATTTTGTCTAAAATCAGAACTAATGACATGTAAAATATTAAAATTAGGGAAGTGACAATGAATTGATAGTTATAGATAAAAAATTGACAAGCTAAATAGGTTGTAAACGGCAGAGGGTAATAGGACAGATAAAACGAAATTGAGATACACATTGAACACACTCCGAGATAAAACACAAATAACCGAAACGGTTTGTCACTACTGAATCCTGGTTTTGAATTAATTGGAAAGTACTTGTTTTCAAGTTTAATAACACTTCGAATTATTTCAACGTTTCTTGCCTTGTCCTTAAAGATCCACATGTTCGTAAAAAACTGTGCTAAACCAGCAAAGGTTGTAGCAAACACTTCGTAGTTCAAAGCAACTTTACCCGGATTATATATATCCACCATAGAAGGACTTAAGACGTAAAAGATGGTAGGGAATAAGATTGAAAAGCACAACAAAGTTAAGGTTAGTAGGTTTTTCCATCTCCCAGGAAAAAATACTATCTCGTTTCTTTCGAAGATTACGGGCAAAAGGCCCAAGAATTTAAGCAAAAAGATTTGTAGTTTTAGGCCTTTAGAAATAAACATCGTACGCGACAAAGCAGGTGTGATAAACTAATAATAATCAAAATTCTCGAATTTTCTCTGTTTTCCTATAACAAGATTTTTGTCATAAGGAGTCAAACAATTAATTAATTTGATTGAAGACAAAGATAGCCTTGTCAATATTGTATAGTTTTTTTTTACCTCTTGAGTGCACAATGAACCAAAAAAGGTGGTGAACACAACTAAATAGCAGGTTAAATTGACGAAAAGGCGGTCAACATACACACCCTTCTTAACCTTTTGTTGACGTGAATAATTCGTTTATTCAATTTGAATATTGAGTAGTCAGCTGTCAACTTGAAGAAAATTCGGCAAGCCCACAACTCCTCTTTAGTCATTTTAAGTTTGTTAACTCAAAGAATATTTATCAAATTGAATAAAAATATAATTGAAAAATTTCTTCAATTCTGCTCATACAGATCGTTCTTTTGAATATTATTTTAATTGTTGTAACTAGAAGTTGTTGTGGCTTCGACGAAAACTTTCTTCTACCTGGTCGCTCCATCGAAGATGAGGTCTACCTTGGCTTCTGACTCCCTCTGGTTTGGCGTTGAAGACTTTACACGCTGGAGCGTTGATGGCCCAGCCATTTTAGTCGTTGGACTCTAATTTTTCTGGCTAAGCTTATGTTGCTGTACAGCTCGTATAGTTCGTCGTTGTATCTTCTTTGCCAAACGTTGTCTTCTCGATTAACGCAAACAGGACCATAAATAGTACGAAGAACTTTTCTCTCGAAGACTCCAAGTGACTTTTCATCCGATTGGGAGAGGGTCCATATACTGCACCATATAGCAGGGCCGGGATGATGAGTGTTTTGTATAGTGTCTCCTTGGTTCTTCTCGATAGGGCTTTATTCCTCAATTGCTTATTTAACCCAAAAAACAGCGATTAGTTTGTCTGCGTTTGATTTCAGCGCTGATGTTGTTGGCTGAGTTTACAGTAGTGCCCAGGTAGACAAATTCACTGACTACCTCAAAGATATACCTGTCAATGGTGTCATTTTGACCAAGTCGGTGGTGGAATTGGACTTTTGTTGATGAGAGCATATACTTCGTCTTGTCCTCGTTTATTTCCAGCCCCATTTGGCTTGCTGCTGACTCCATAGTACTGAATGCACCAGTTTCGAAGGTCTCAGTAGAGTCTCTACCAACTTTGACGGAACAGCTAGCGTTCTCCAACGTCATCCTGATAAGGCGTATCAGTTTAGCAGGGATTCTAAAGTTAGACATAGCACGATACATTTCAACTCTGTTAACACTATCGTACGTTACTTTAAAGTCGATGAACAGGTGGTGTCGATGTTGTACTCTTGGGTTTTCTCTAGGATTAAGCGCAATGTGAATATTTGGTCGGTGGTAGATTTTCCAGGTCTGAAGCCGCATTAGATCATCAGCAAACGGCTTGAGATCTAATACGCTCGAAAGGATCTTATAGGCGATGTTTAGAAGACTTAGTTGGTCTCATTTTTTGTAGATCGGGCAGATGGTACTGAGGTTCCACTCATCGGGCATACTTTCCTCCGACCATATTTTGCAGATGAGTTGGTGTCATCTCCAGCATGTTTAAAGAGCTCCGCCATCACATCCAGCTGCTTTGTTCATCTTTAGTCTGGTGATGGCTACTTTGATCTCATTTTGGTCGGGCGGCTGCAGTTCGTGGTCGTCATCTAGATTAACTGGTACAAGTTGATCTTGGGTGGGATTTTGGCTGTCATCGCCATTTAGCAACTGGTTAAAGTAATCTCTCCAGATGGCTAACATCGCCTGCGTTTCCACTATGGTGTTTGCATCCTGACCTTTGCAGGGCCCAGGGCGACTTGTGAAACCCGATGTTGATTGTCTCACTCTTCTATAGAAGTTTCGCACCTCTTTCATACTAAAACATCTCTGCATCTCCTCGACTTCGCGTCTCCTCCTGAGTAAGCGTTTTTCCTCTTTCCTTTGCTCAACGTAGAGATTTCTGGACGCTCTAGTATCTCTCTGGAGCCATGACTTGTATGCCAATTTTGCTCTTTCAGTGAACAGTGAACAGTTGCAGCTTAGTTTTATGGAAAGAAGTGGCAATCTGATGTTACGATAATTTTTGAATTCATCCAAGCAGTTTTTATTTAAAATTCCAGTCAACTTTATCATACCGCTTTTAAGGTGTCATTTCTTTGATGTTGTTAGTTATTGTTACCCGGTTCCAGTAAGAACATAGCGATGAAAAATAACCTTGGGCATAATGTGGCATTCTAATGGTAAAAGAAAAAAAGGTAATGGTAAAAGAAAAATTTGGAATCGACCCATTAGTTTTAAGGCTGTCATGTCGTTAAATTTGGTTAGTTGTTGATACCCCGTTCCCGTTGCCGTGGGAATATATCAATTACACATGGCCTTTGTTACTCGGGCAAAATGTGGCATTCTAATGTTAGAAGAATTATTTAAAATCAAAGTCAACTTCATCATGTCGCTTTTAGGGTGTCATATCGTGAATGTCGTTTGTTTTTGATTCCCCGTTCCCGTTTGAATATGGAACACGGTCTCTTTTACATGGCAATGATGTGGCATTCTAGTGGAACAAGAAATTTTGTTGTTCTTTGCGGGTTTCATTGTAAGTGGAAACAACCGTCAAAGGAAAGGCTGCTAAATCAGTGAAGGGAAGAATTGAGAACGGTTTCATTACTTAACGTTCTTTTTTTTAAACTTTAATAAGCACTTTAAACTTTTTTAAATTCCTAAATATTATTGCTGAAAAACAAACCACATACCTGCTTTGTGACGTCTAAGCAAAAAACCATTGCAGGGAACAAGAAAAATTGAACAAACCAAGTGGCCAATGAACTCAAAAGCAAAACAGTTGAATCATCATCTTCAAAATTAAACGCAAAGAAAATTCCGATTGGTCCGTAACAAAGAACACACGATAAAATCCACAGCATCGGTACTCTATAAAATAAACTTATTTCACGTTCACATAATCCCACCAACTCATCTCTGTCGCGCAGAAGACTTTCGAGCCCGTTTACTTTATCGAGCACCATAACGTTCAATTGTTCATTTAATGTAATCAACGTTTTGTCTAGAATCAGAACTAATGACATGTAAAATATTAGAATTAGCGAAGTGAAAACCAATTGATAGACATAAATAAAGAACTGACAAGCTAAACCGATTGTAAACGGCAGAGGGTAATAGAACAGATAAAACGAACTTAAGGAACACGTCGAACACACTCCGAGATAAAACACAAATAACCGAAACGGTTTGTCAATACTTAATCCTTCTTTCGAATTGATTGGGCAGTACTTGTTTTCGAGTTTAATAACACTTCGAATTATTTCAACGTTCTTAGCCTTGTCCATAAAAATCCGCACATTCGTAAAAAACTGTGCTAATCCAGCGAAAACTGTAACAAACGCTTCGTAGTTCATAGCAACCTGATCCTGGTAATATAAATCCACCATAGAAGGACTTATGAGGTAATAGATGATTGGGAATAGAAGTGAAAGACACAACAAGGTAAAAGTTAGTAGGTTTTTCCACCTCCCAGAAACAAACTCTATCTCACTTCTGTCGACGAAAACAGGTAAAAGGCCCAAGTATCTTAGCAAAACGATTTGTATTTGTAGGCCTTTAGAAATAAACATCGTATGTACGCGACAAGGAGGTGTGATAAACTAATAATAATCAAAATTCTCGAATTCTCTCTTTGTTCTCATATATTTGACGTAGAGAGTCAAACAATTAATTAATTTGATTGAAGACAAAGAGAACCTTATCAATAATATATAGGTTTTTTTTACCTCTTGAGTGCACAACGAACCAAAAAGGTGGTGAAAACAAGTAAGTCGCAGGCCAAATTGACCTTTTGTTGTCGTGAATAATTCGTTTATTCAATTTGAATATTTAGTAGCCAGCTGTCAACTTGAAGAAAATTCGGCAAACCCACAACTCCTTTTTAGTCATTTTAAGTTTGTTAATTTATAGAAAAATTATCAAATTGAATAAAAATATTAGTGAAAAATTTCTTCAGTTCTTCAGTTGTGGCTTCGATGAAAACTTTCTTTAATCGAACATTAGTTAACCAAACTATTTTTTTATTATTTGGATAAAAAATGTTGTGTTTTCAACAAAAGCATATTAATTTTCACAGAACATTTTTGACATTTCCACAGAGCATAATGTAACGATTTTTGGATCTTGAGATTACACGTAATTGGTCAAACTCTTGACCACGTTGTGAGATGCTTTTTGAAGTTCTGTTTTAAAATTTTTGAAATCTCCTGTATTTAACTTCGGAGAATAAAAAGTTTCAAGTTCACTGGGAAACTACAAGTACTTGGAATACAAGTGAATTATGACAGGTGTAAGAAATTTGAGGAACACAAAGCTACAAATTTGCTTGCTCTTCTACAAGCGTAATGGAAATAGCCCTACAAGTGGCTTTTGCCTTCTGTACTTGTAGCTTTGTGTTATAGGATCCAACTTAGCAAAATAAGGTCGATATAAAAATTCTCGATTATACGAATACGTATAATCCTATTGGAAATTAAATAAACCAAAAAACGAAAGACACGGAGAGCTTTATCTATCTAGTGTTCCATTAGTAACCATTTTCAAGATAGCAAATAAGGAGAAACGCTCAGGAGATTCATTCGCTTCAAAAACGATATTCAAGAATAGTTGCTTTTGGATGACGGCAAAATTTTACAAAGGTGGCGACAGTATTGTGATGCCCTATTCCCTACTTTACAAACAGAGTAATGGCTGTAACTTTCCAAAACCACATGAGTCTTGAAAGTATTGGAAGGCATCGAAACTAGATGGCTCACGATTCTGTCTCCATAAGAGGATATAGTCTGCCTATGCAATGATGAGAAAGTTACCTTCTACCAATGTACAAGGTAAAGGCAGACTGTGTCCCACACTTAAAAGAACGTTGAGAGGATATTGGATAGATATGCTTCCTCTTCTTCCTTTTTTTACATTATGAGCATCGTAATCTCAAAGTTGTCATAGCTCTCCCACTTATCTGCTTTACACCAAAAAGCTACAATCTTGAATCATGTATAGTATAGAAATTGTAAACTGCTGCATAGATACAATGGCTGATTGCTTAACGAATCATCGGGCAGAATGAAATTTTTGAAAACTGATTTATGCTGCAATCATAACAGTAACCCGCTCGTGAATTACGCCGGGCATTGGGTCTATAACTGCAAAATAATAAAGCTATCTGATAACCAATGAAAATAATATTTTGATAGAAAGCAGTTTATAAATAGGAATTTTTTAACAAAGGATAAAATACTATTTGTCACTTTGATTCAACGTGAGATGGGCTCGTTTCGTCCGTAATTACTCATCACGTGCGAAAACTTCTTCAAAATACTATTTGTCACTTTGATGCAACGTGAGATGGGCTCGTTTCGTCCGTAATTACTCATCACGTGCGAAAACTTCTTCAGGGAAAATACAAACAAATCTTCTCAAGCAAATAAGAACAATTTATGTGATTATATACTTAAGATATCCTTGATCATCGTAATTGAAAAGTGTCTTCTTCTTAATTCAAGCATTTGCATATCCAATAGCTGACACTTTTCAGAGTATGGAGGTCTATCAATGTTCCAATTAAGTTTATAGAGAGCGCAGGGTAAGTGGTGTGAATATACCAGTTTGGGTAATATGCCACTTTTCAATATAATATACTTCTACGTCGATATTGACAATGCTGACGAAGCAATTCTCTCAGTTTCGCTTTGCTATTTGGACATACGGGTTTGCGTGTTAAGGCCCCGACCCATAGAACGCGTTGCGTGCGGTAGAAGCGGCGCGGCAACTGATTCGGTGGGTTTTGCCGCGCGCAACTGATAGGGGTGACCCATAGAATCCGTTGCGGTGCTTTGACAGATAAATTTAGTCAAAATGGGGGCGTTCAAAAATCGTATCCGGATAGCTTGTTGTTGTTGTTTACGTGTGGGAAATCGAAAAAAATAAGTTATAATCGTCTAGCAATGATATTTTGAATGTTTTTCTGTTTTCAAAAGTCGAATTTTAATATTTCACAGCTGTTGTCTGTTGTCGATCGTTCAAAAAGGTATCTAAGATATGGCTATCCGATAGGTTCTTGAACGCGCCCATTGTCACTTTTTCCATATAAGAGAAAACTTCAAATTTGTTGTGACTGCGCATGTCTCTCTTCTGTCACCGCGTGAGAGCCGCGGCAAAATAGAAGTTCGGCTACTCGGCGCGTTCGGCGCGTTGCTCGCGGTGCTTATGGGTCACCTCTCATAAGAACGTGTGTATTTAATCGAGCTGTCAGTTGGAAGCGGTGCCGCACGCACGCACCGCGTTCTATGGGCCGGGGCCTTTACTAGACAATTCGTTTGAGAAAATATACCGAAAAGTATAAATCAAAGTGTCTTTTTGTAAAACTCAGTGTAACTTGTTACGTTTGTTTTTTAGGTTTTTCAATTCAATATATGGATATTTCTTCAAAAAGAAACGTAGACGTTCTATGTTCCCTCAATTTTTGTGCAGGGATGTTTTTATATTTTGCGACGTTCTGGGGTAAAATGCCACATTTGTTCCACACCAACTGGCATTTTACCCACTTAAGTGGCATATTACACCTGGTGAAATTAAAATAAGACTCACACTGAACACTATACCAAATGTTTGCTGGCATTTAACCCCTTCAGAAGTGGCTTATTAATAATATAATATTATTATTATTATTATTATTATTATTCTTAATGTTTTCTTAAAACTTAATATACAATGAATGATTTAAAGCTATGTTTTCCTTTATTTATTTTCTGAATAAAAAAACAATCTAATTAAATTGAGAAAATCTTGTACTTAACTTGTTGTTTACTATTTATTTTTATTTGTTTACTGTTAAGTTTGGCAAACAAAGCCCGTTTCTTAGATGCAAAGACCAAGGCTTACAAGATGTTCTACTATGGAACGGAACAAGGTAGGAACGGAGTCGGTATCATCCTTGACCAAAGTTTATGTAACAGCGTGTTGACCATTTTGAAGTCCAGTGACCGTTTGATGTCTCTTAAATTGGTGATGGAAGGAAAGGTCTGGAATATAATCAGTGCATATGCTCCCCAAATAGGGTGTGAGCAGGAGGAAAAAGATGCATTCTGGCTTGATTTTCATAACCTACTTAAGAACATCCCAAAAGAAGAGTATTTGTTTGTTGGAGGAGATTTGAATGGACATGTCGGGAAGACAAACGAGGATTATGAAGACTGCCATGGAGGTTTGGGATTCGGCACCAGGAACACTCCTGGTGAAGATATTCTAAGTATGTGCAAGTCATACGGTCTAATCGTACTAAATACCATGTTCATCAAACAAGACCGACACCTTATCACTTACAGCAGTGGAGGAAATGAAACCCAGATTGATTACCATTTGGTAACCAATTACATGAAATCTCGGGTGAAAGACTGCAAAGTGATACTAGGAGAAGCTGCCGCTCAACAACACCGTCTTCTTTTAACAGAATTTTTTACGGATGCGGTAAAGGAAGTCAAACAAACAAAGGCTCCTAGGAGAATCAAGTGGTACAATCTGGAGAAAACCAAAGGACAGCAATTCATTTCGTATATGCAAAGTCAGCTGTGTAATACCATCGACGCAGTTTCAAATGCAATCACGGCACAAAATATGTGGGATCGCCTACAACGAACCTGCTTAGAGAGAGCCAAATCACTGTTAGGAGTCTCAAAAGGACACTACCAACAAGCTAAAGAAACCTGGTGGTGGGATGATGAAGCTAAAGCAGTGATTAGAAAGAAGAAAGCAGCTTTCCAAGCTTGGTCGAAGTGCCCCTCAAGAAATACAAATGAAAAAGCGCGTTTCGAAATGGAATACAAAAGCTGTAGAAAAGAAGCGAAGAAAAAGTGCGCCCATCTTCAAGCAAAAAGCACGGAGGGCCTGTATCGAGAGCTGGAAGAGATTTCTGCCCCAGCTGCTGAAGCAAATCAGACAATCCAAGAGCTAAGACAAAGCAACTTGAATAAGGGAGCAACCATTTTCAAAATAGCCGCTCAGAGAAGGAGAAATGCGCAGGAGATTCGTTCGCCGAAGTTCATCAATGATGCTCAAGGAGTGCTACTTGTGGATGACGACAAAATTCTTCACAGGTGGCGACAGTATTGTGATGATCTTTTGAATGAACAGTTTCCTCGGCGCCACTTTCCAACAGCTGCACCTAACTTTACGGAAGTATCCGACGTCACAGTCGAAGAAGTTAGGGAGGCAGTTAAGAACTCCAAAAAAGGCAAAGCGATTGGGCCAGACGAGGTACCATATGAGTTTTGGAAAAATATGGGAGACATCGGGTTAAGATGGCTCACGATTCTCATCTCCAAACTTGTAAGAGGTGACAGTTTGCCTAATCAATGGAGGGAAAGTTTTCTTCTTCCAATGTACAAGGGAAAGGGAGATACCAGAAGCTGTGACAACTATCGTTCGATCAAGTTGATGTCCCACACTATGAAGATCGTTGAGCGGGTTTTGGATAGCCGACTGCGGAAAATAATAAGGCTGTCTGATGACCAATGCGGGTTTGTCGCGGGTAAGTCAACTACAGACGCAATCCAAAGCATAAGGATCATTATGGAAAAACACCGAGATGCCTTAGAGGATTTGCATATTGTGTTGGTTGACTTCGAAAAGGCATTCGATCGACAACCACGAGATCTGATATGGGTGGCCCTCAGACACCGAGGAGTTCCTGAAGCCTATGTGCAAATAATTATGGACATGTACGAGGGAGCAGTTACAAAAGTGAGATGCCCAGCTGGAGTCACCGAAGAATTCCAAATAACAGTAGGTGTACATCAGGGAAGTGTCTTGAGTCCACTGCTCTTTATTGCTGTTCTGGATTATTTGCTCGAAGGAAAAGTAACGGACAATAAAGTACAACAATTATTCTTTGCTGACGATGGAGCCATCATAAGCGAGGATCCTACATCCCTGCAACGAGCACTTGACGTTTGGATTGATGTTCTGGAAGGAAATGGGTACCGTATTAGCGCTAAAAAGACTGAATACCTGTGCTGCCCTTTTTCTGATCCAGACAAGCCTATTCCAGACATTTATTTGAATGGAAATGTGCTTCCCAAGTGTGAAAAGTTTAAATATCTGGGATCTATGATCAATAGTGAAGCATCTTGTGATGACGACATCAATCATCGAGTAAGCGTAGGGTGGATGAAGTGGCGAGAAAACTCCGCTATCTTCTGTGATCGAAAAATGCCCCCTAAGCTGAAGGGAAGACTCTACACAGCAGTTGTCCGTCCAGCTCTGACATACGGTTCACAATGTTGGACAATGTACAAAAAGTATGAGAGCAAATTGACGGCAGCCGAAATGAAGATGCTTCGGATGACAGCAGGAGTAACAAAGCTTGATCGAATTAGAAGTACTAAGATCCGTGGAAGCCTTCATGTCAAAAGTACCATCTTGGACAAAATTCAGCACGACCGGCTCAGTTGGTATTGTCATGTTCAAAGGAGAGATCCGCAGAACCCCGTCAAAAAGGCAATATCGTACAACGTTTCAACAAATTCGCGACGAAAAAGAAAAGGCAGGCCAAAACACTCCTGGTACAAGCAAATGCAAAAACAGCAGCATTTGGTTGGCCTCAGACATGGAACAATCCAAAACCGGGAGGCTTGCCGACGATTTCTGAGGTCAACGCGGCGTACCCCACAGGCGGATCACTAGTGTGAAGCAGCAAAGTGGGAGAGTTGTGATCGCTTCAAGATCACTACTCGTAACGCCGAAAATGAAGAAGAAGAAGAAGAAGAACTGTTAAGTTTGGCATATTCCCCCCACTAACCGTATCTAGTAAAAGATTTCTGTACACTTTCAATCCTTGATGAGTGAGTGTTGTAATAGGGATTCCAAACAACACTGCAATACTCCGAATTAGATCTGGCAAAAGCTGAGTAAAGGCATTTGAGCTTATAAGGATCACAGAATTCTTTTGTGTTCCTTCTTAGAAAGCCGAGGATCTTATAGGCTTTATCTTTATACAGGGTGATTCGCATAAGGTGTGACAAAAAGATAGGGTGTGTAGGTTGGACCTAGACAAGCAAAACATCGTATGGGAGGGGGGGGGGGTCCATTTCCCCTCTTTAGGCGGGAGGGGCAATTTAAGAAAAAAATCACTAAAAATGAAAAAAAAAATATTTAAAAATAACGGTAATACGTTATACCTACAGAGTCGTGCTATAGCATTTTGAAAAGCCAAGAACTTAGGTATACATTCATTTAAATTTAAAAATAAGTTGTTCAAATAAATAGTTTTTGAAAGATTAATTTTCAAAGCCAAAATTTAAAAAAAAACAATTTTTTTTTTTAAAACCACTTTTTTTTCCAAATTTCACGTAATTAAGTAGTATTTTACTTTTGTATTTTTCAAACACAAAAAACCGGTTGTCAAAATAACCTGTGGTTTTTGAGAAAACCAAAAATTACAAAAACGACTTTTTAAATTTTTTTTTTTAACAGGAAAGGAACGGGAACGGGAACGGGAACTATTGAAATTCTGAGCCAATATCAAAAATTCTTTCGACACTAGGATGTTTTATTACCTCTACATACATATGTAGACTATATTTCATGACAATATTCCCACAGAAACGGCAACGTGAAACTAGAAACTTTCCGGCTATCTTCAGCTTAGTTCGGCAGGTGTTCCAGACAAATTTTTAAATAACTTAGATCCAAGCAATTTGTACGTGAGTTAAGAAACTCCAAAATAAAAGAGCTAAATCAAAAAAACATACCATTTTTTAAAGCTTAATCAAGCTCGGAAACGGTTAGTCTGAGAAAAGTTTTTAACACGACCTTTTTTAAAGGAAATTTAATTTTCTACAAAAATATTGTCGTTAAATTTATGGGACTCAAAATAATTTAACAGTTTTGACGCTCAAGTAAGGTTAGGTCTAAAAAATATAAAACACGATTCATAGACCTCTAAATATTTTTGTTTGAGCTCAAACTCTTTTGGAATTTTTTTAGCTATCCCAAACAATATTTTCAATATGGTTTTTGAAACAAAAACAAAAATTTTTTTTTGGTCTGGTCTAATATGCAGTCATCAACATATTTTATAGTTTTGAAAATTTTAATATCATCGGCACACAGCAAATAACTGGAAGAATTCAAAGTATTAGGAATATCATTCATGAATAGTATTAGAAAAAATGAGCGTCCATTATGGCTTCCCTGTGGAGCATTTTTTTAAAATTTTTTTTTTTAATTTAGGCTTAATACAAGCTATTAACTTACAAACTAAGAAACTTAATAGCTAAGACTTACAAACTTGTTGGAGGACTTTGGAGACAAAGTTTTAGGCATGGAGTACAAGCTATTGATTTACAAACTAAGAAACTTAATAGCTAAGACTTACTAAGTAGTTGGAGGGCTTAGGAGACGAAGTTTTAGGCAGGGAGTACTCATATAGAAGTCAAAACAAGTGGAGTGGGAGTTGACATTTCTCAGCATTCGGGAGATGGGTTCATTGGAGCCGTAAGAGGTTCGATGGGTGGGAAGATAGAAAAGACGGGGGTTCCGGGTGTTACGAGGGTTAGTATTTAGAAAAATGGATTCGTTAAGGGCTGGAATGAAGAGAATGTCAAATATTTCTCTTCGATCTTTCAGCGTATTTAGGTTTAGGAGTTTGATTCGGTCTTGATAAGGGGGTAATATCAGGGAATTACTCCAATTAAGACCTCGAAGCAAAACGGAGGAAACGGCGTTGTATGCGCTCAATTCTGGCAATGTGCACTTGTTGGAAAGGCGAACAGACTTGACAAGCATATTCAAGTAGTGGACGAACAAATGAAATGTAAAGGGATCGGGTTACGTAAGGGTCTGCAAATTATTTGGACCATCGTTTCACGAAACCAAGTGCTGAATTTGCCTTAAGGATTATGTCGTCGATTTGCTTGAGGAAATTCAGCTCACGGTCGCAAATAATCCCAAGGTCCCGGATCACCTCAACGGTGGAAATGATTTGACCGTTTAGAAGATAGAGACGGGTAGTGTGGAGCACCAGGGTTTACTCTGATAGTTTTCGATTTAAACCTTTTAATTTTGACGAGTTGGATCCGATTATATAAATACGAGCGTATCCATTTCGTACAGACAAATTGAAAACTAGGCAAAGTGGTAACACGAGAGATATTGTACATTTCTTAATAATTTTTAATAAATTGTCGTAAGTAAGTCGACAGGAGCTCAAATCCATAGCTTAGTTATTGTTCTAATGGAAGAACAAGGAAGCGTTTAGAGTAAGAAAAATTGTAAAGCCCGTATGGTCATCTGGCAATGCCTTCTTATATTCACTCGTTGGATGTAAGAATGATGGACCAATGGATTGAAAAAGATTGAAAAGATGGGCAGTCTAGGAGATAACTTAGAAAAGGAAGGAAATAAAATGAACAAAAACAAAAAAAAAATGAGACAGTTCTGTCCTGGATTATCTTTAGTTTTTGATACCCCGTTCCCGCTACCGTGGAATTATGCTAATGACATAATGATTTCCGCTACTCGGGCATAATGTGGTACTCTAATGACAAAAGAAATTTTTGAAATCGACACAGTAGTTTTCATTTTAAATTCCACTTCATTGAAAATGGAGATAATCATTATAGAAGAAAGACTGCCAAATCAGTGTCGGCAAGAACTGAAAACGGTTCTGTTATTTTGTTTTGTTATACAACTAAAGTATTTTAAGAAATGTTTACTTCTATAAAAAAAAAAAACAAATCACATACCTCTTTTGTGACATCTAAGCAGAAAACCATTGCAGGGAATAAACAAATTTGAACAGACCAAGTCACCAATGAACTTATATGCAAAACAGTTGAATTTAAACCGGTCCTGAGCGCATCATCAAAAGTAATTGCACTGAAAAATCCCATCGGTCCGTTACAAAGAACACACGACAAAATCCAGAGCATCGGTACTCTATAAAATAAACTTATTTTAAGTTCGCATAATCCCACTAACTCATCTCTGTCGCGAAGAAGACTTTCGAGCCCGTTTACTTTATCGAGTACGATAACGTTCAATTGTTCGTTTATGGTAACCAAAGTTTTGTCAAGAACCAGAACTAATGATATGTAAAATATTAAAATTAGGGATGTGAAAATGCATTGATAGGTATAGATAAAAAATTGACAAGCTACACCGATTGTAAACGACAGAGGGTAATAGAACAGATAAAACGAACTTAAGGAACACGTCAAACACACTCCGAGATAAAACACAAATAATCGAAACGGTTTGTCACTACTTAATTCTCCTTTTGAATTGATTGGGAAGTACTTGTTTTCTAGTTTAATAACACTTTGAATGATTTCAACGTTTTTTGCCTTGTCCATAAAGATCCACACATTTGTAAAAAACTGTGCTAACCCAGCAAGAACTGTACCAAACTCTTCATAGGTCAGAAAAACCTGATCCAGATCGTAAATATCCACCACAGATGGACTTATCAGGTAAAAGATGGTTGGTAATAGGATTGAAAGGCACAACAAAGTAAAAATTAGTAGGTTTTTCCAAATCCCAGAAACAAATTCTATCTCATTTCTATCGAAGATTACGGGTAAAAGGCCCAAGTATCTAAGCAAAAAGATCTGTATTTTTAGGCCTTTAGAAATAATCATCGTAAGCGACAAGCAGGTGTGATAAACTAATAATAATCAAAATTCTCGAATTTTCGTTTTCATATTTTGGTCATAGAGAGTCAAACAATTAATTAATTTGATTGGAGGCAAATGGAACTTAATGAATATTGTATAGTTTTGCTGTCTGTTGAGTGCACAATATAATTGCACAGTCTTGCTATAATACAAAAAGAAAATTAGTTAATGGAACTCCCTGCGCATCGGCTGGGAGGGGTAAGAAGGTTGGGCATTATAATAATAAATTGATTAAATAAAACATTTTTAGACGAATTAATTGACTTAGTAGCTATCGAATCGGCCTCTTACATACGGGACTCGATTTTCGATTCCCATCGCAAAAATAAAATTATTCTTCCACTGGTATCTTCTCGACTGCCATGAAAAGTTATTTCGTATTAAGCTGTTCGGAATCGGCGTAAAAATGGGGGTCCGTGAAAAACTTTTTATTTATACATCGTGAACTTTCATATCGACACGTGTGAAAAAAAATTTCTGGTATTTCAAAATAAAATAAACCCAAAAAATTTGCTCTTTACTAGAGCACTTGACTATCTCTGGAAAACAAAGCACAAAACACCAAACTTTACAACTTTTCTTTGCTTACAATGGACCAATCAAAAGCGAGGTCAAATGTTTGAGAAGCTAGTGAGCATCGTCCAAAAACCAAATGGGCTACACTACCATTCTATATAACTTTAGATTCCTACCTTATCGATCCGACTACACCACCCCCAAGTTATTGTTTGATAATAAATTTCCAAGTAACCACACCTTCAAGAGAAACTTTGGAAAATGGGACTCTCTTTGAAAATGAAGCAATACACTTCTACATCGATGATGGTTCAAAAACCAGCGAAGGTGTAGGACGTAGAATTTACTCCGAAAAACTGAATCTCAGTCTTTTCTTCCGCCTACCCGATCATTGTAGTGTGTTCCAAGCGGAAATTCTGGCGATTAAGGAAGTGCTGCTTGGCCCAAAGAAAGCGTCATATCTTCCACGGATGTTCGAATCTTCTCGGACAGCCAAGCTGCCCTTAAATCGCTTGCCCCTGTCTCTAGAAAATCCATCACGGTCCAAAACTGTAAAATGTCTCTGAGGGAGATGTAAAATCAGTTCAACATTCACCTTTCATGGTTGTCGGGGGTTGAAGACATACCAGGCAACTGTATGGCGGACGAACTAGCCAAGAAAGGCACGACCACTTCCCTGCGCTCAGAATGGAACAACAAAGGTGCACCTATCGCTACAAGTAAACTCCTACTTAGACAAGACGCTTCGAGGATAACAAACACTAGATGGATTGAGAGTAACAACTGCCTTGCAACCAAAAAAGTTTAGCCGTGTGTAGACTCAAAACGCTCGAAGAGTTTGTTAGCTCTAAACCGCCTGCATCTAGGTTCTACCATAGGTATTCTTGCGGGACACTGTCTAATAGGAAGACACGCCAAAAGACTTGGTGTATTTTCGAATGATTTCTGCAGAAGCTGCATGGTGCATGGACGAAGAAGAGGAAGAAACCGTCCAACACCTTCTTTGCTCATGCCCTGCACTACTTCATAGGAGTAAAGCTCATCTCGGTGAATTATTCTTCGATGATACTAGCGACTTTAGCCTACATAGACCCAAAGTCTTTCGAAATACATTAAAAGTTCCGCGTGGTTCGACTAGCGGGTGATTAACCGGCTAGTCCCGTAATGGAAGATTAATAAGTGATCAACTCGTTAATCTTACATCGGGCTTCTGAGATCAGTAGGTGATTATCTTGCTGATCTCTGTGGTATCACAATGGGCTCTTGCGGCCTAAGTGTGTCTGACAATGTACTCATTGGCTGACAGCCACTTCCACCTAATCTTGCCTAGTGAGCATCGTGTTGGTCCCAGTGTTGATGATTTTCTGATGCAGACATGCCTATTCTAGACATTTGTTTCAATCGAAATTTACTTCAAAAGTGTACAAATTTTAAATATATGGGATCCGCGACATCAGTCATCGAGTAAGCGTATGGGGATGACAATTTTGATCGTTAAAAGTGGATGGAAACAACTTCTGGTTGTTTATGCTGGGAATTAAGTTAGTTTTGGCTTTCGTTAAGGGTGTACATTTCAAAAGGTAAGGCATGAGATTCTTGCAAGATCGCTTGAGTCTTTGAACGCAGGCATCTTGCATTATGATAATAAAAGTTTAGAGGGAGGTTTGAAGAGGTTGAATTGTTAACAAAAAAAAACTTTTCATGGTCAGCTCTAATACGTTGAAGGTGGGATATTCGCTTTGAGTGGACTTATTAAGTTCAAATATTTTGAAATTTTCAATAGCAATTGAAGCGTCCATTCCCTCACAAGACATGGTTGTGAGAAATGCGCTAGGCCCATAGGCTCTTCGCTCTGTTGCGCCGCCCTTTTTATTTTTTTAATTGAAGCGTTCAATTCAGGAAGTTGTCTAATGCATTTTTTATAAATTAATAATTTTTTCCTCCCATTGGGGGAGAACTTAAGACTTTGAATATTTCCTTCCGTTTTGACTACCACTTGCTTACGATTAAGCATGTTTTGAAGAAGTCGTAAATAGAAATAGGTAGTTTCACTCAGTCTTACAAGTACTATAAAGAACCTGCCCTGAATATTTCTTCTTCTTCTTCTTCTTCTTCTTTTTCATTTTCGGCGTTACGAGTAGTGATCTTGAAGCGATCACAACTCTCCCACTTTTCTGCTTCACACTAGTGATCCGCCTGTGGGGTACGCGGCGTTGACCTCAGAAATCGTCGACAAGCCTCCCGGTTTTGGATTGTTCCATGTCTGAGGCCAACCAAATGCTGCTGTTTTTGCATTTGCTTGTACCAGGAGTGTTTTGGCCTGACTTTTCTTTTTCGTCGCGAATTTGTTGAAACGTTGTACGATATTGCCTTTTTGACGGGGTTCTGCGGATCTCTCCTTTGAACATGACAATACCAACTGAGCCGGTCGTGCTGAATTTTGTCCAAGATGGTACTTTTGACATGAAGGCTTCCACGGATCTTAGTACTTCTAATTCGATCAAGCTTTGTTACTCCTGCTGTCATCCGAAGCATCTTCATTTCGGCTGCCGTCAATTTGCTCTCATACTTTTTGTACATTGTCCAACATTGTGAACCGTATGTCAGAGCTGGACGGACAACTGCTGTGTAGAGTCTTCCCTTCAACTTAGGGGGCATTTTTCGATCACAGAAGATAGCGGAGTTTTCTCGCCACTTCATCCACCCTACGCTTACTCGATGATTGATGTCGTCATCACAAGATGCTTCACTATTGATCATAGATCCCCGATATTTAAACTTTTCACACTTGGGAAGCACATTTCCTTTCAAATAAATGTCTGGAATAGGCTTGTCTGGATCAGAAAAAGGGCAGCACAGGTATTCAGTCTTTTTAGCGCTAATACGGTAACCATTTCCTTCCAGAACATCAATCCAAACGTCAAGTGCTCGTTGCAGGGATGCAGGATCTTCGCTTATGATGGCTCGCATGCTCCATTTAATGAGTTTGATTTCCCTTTTACTACACCGGTGATCTCCAGTCGTGTAAACCCCGGGATCTGCATGCATACTTGGGCAGAGTTTTTAGGTGGTATGTGTGTCGCTAGACTGCCCTGAATATTTTTTTAGTGTACTTAATTGGGATAGAAAAGATATTGCTAAAAAAATAAAACAAAACACATACCTCGCTTGTGGCGTCAACGCAAAAAACTATTACCGGGAACAAGAAGAATTGAGCAGACCAAAATACCAACGAATTCAAAAACAAAAAAGTTGAATTGGGACCATCAGTCATGAGCTCCTCATCAAAGCCGAACGCATAGAAAAGTCCAACAGGACCGTTGCTAAGAACACACGACAAAATGCTGAGCATTGGTACTCCAAAAAACAAACTGATCTTATGTTCACACAATTCAACCAACTGATCTCTGTCACTGAACAAAAACTCGAGTTCGTTTTTTTTAATTTCAAAGTTAAGTTGTTCATTAATGGTCACCAAAGTTTTATTTACAATCATAACTAGTGACGTGTAAAATATTAATACAAGTGAGGATAAAAGTAATTGAGAGACATAAACAAAACACTGGCAAGCTACAGCAATTTCAAATCGATGAATGAAAAAGTACAGGTAAAACGAACTCATGGAACACATGAAACACACTCCGAGATATAATACAAATAACCGAAACGAACTGTCACTACATAGTCTGTCTCTTGTACTTCTTGAAGAGTACTTGTTTTCCAGTTTCACAACACTTTGAACGATGTCTAGGTTCTTATTTTTGTAGAGATACATCCATACGTTTGTAAATAGTTGTGTCAACCCCGAAAAGACGGTAATAAACATTTCGTAGTTTATAGTTACTGCGTTCAGATGATATTTGTCCATATGAGGGGGGTCTACGAGGTAGTAGATGCTTGAGAATAAGATTGAAGAGCTCGACCAACTAAAAATTAAAATATT
The DNA here is from genome assembly GCA_914767635.1 of Melanostoma mellinum. Lineage (NCBI taxonomy): Eukaryota > Metazoa > Arthropoda > Insecta > Diptera > Syrphidae > Melanostoma > Melanostoma mellinum. Next base: position 47,060,756 of record OU612060.1, on the reverse strand, counting down.
TTTCCACCTTTCAGCAACAAGTTTTAATTTGTCTTTATCGAAGAATACCGGCAGAACCCCCGAGTATCTTAGCAAGAATATTTGACTCTGTAGTCCTTTAGAAATAGTCATCGTAGACGAATACAATGAAACCAATACTGAGAGCTTTGATCTTACCTTATTTAATTTTCTTACACACCGATTTTTATGATTGGGAAGCAAAGAAATAATTGTGTTGACTGATTAAATTGGAGAAAATAGTTTAACGTAATGACTAATGAATAATGTACGAAGAGGACACAATGATTTATTTATTTAAGGAAACAACGATTACGGAAATGAAATTTCACGAAGACGAGTGTATGTCGCGTCATGGCCATGACAAAACGATGTTAAGAAAAGAATATGTGCGACTGGGTCGTACGTAAGTCGGGTCGTGCAAGTTATTGCAGCTACAATTTTGCATACTGTTTTACAAATGATTGAGGACAACTCACATGGTCGATTTACCGCATGACTATGGCAGACTTTTTTTGTAGCTCAACTCAAACCAAAAAAACTCTTAAATAAGGTTTTTTTTTATTAAAATTATAAAGTATTTTTTTTTTTACTATAAAATTCTAATTTTGAAGCTCTGTTTATATTTTTTAAAGAAATAAGAAACAAAACAGTAGAACCAAAACATCGAATTTTTCATTTAGTAGTTTAAAGTCACCGCATTTGGTATGTATACATATATCAGAGGGTGTACTGTTGAGAAGATAGTAGATACTTGAGTATAGAATTGAAGAGCACGACAAAATAAAAGTCAGTAGGCTTTTCCATCTCCCAGAAACAAAACTTATTCCATCTTTATCGAAGAAAACAGGTAAGAGGACCGATCATCTTAGTAAAAAAAATTTGAATCTATAGGCCTTTGGAACTAAATATCGTAGGTAGGTGATACGTCATACTTATGATTGAAAAGCAAGCAAACAGGGTGTAACTCAATTTAATTGAAGAATGTGGTTTACCGTGTTTGCTTATGAAATTTATCTCGAAAGAGTATTTGTTGTTTATCGCATAAACGTTTGACCAAAAGATTTTTTTCTTGCGTACTCAGGAGCCATGCTAAGGCTTTGTGGGACTTTGTTAAAAATAAATCACTTTTTGTTGAAGGATTTTGTCATAAATTGAGAATTATGATAGCCAATACTGATTTTCGTATTAGAAATCTAAGAAATTGGTCTTTGTTCATGTCATTGTCCACAATAAAAGTCCTTAAAACTTAAAACTTACAAACTTACTTGAAACTCCAAATCGTTTAATACCAGTGGCATGCTGAACAAAACGGTTAGAGGGCCAAATCCACACAATATAACATTGACAACAGACAGAACTTGTGTTAAAACTGATGATCCCAATTCAGAAATAGCCTCTTCAATTAATACTGGTGCCGTTACTATAAACAAACCTATTTGCAGAATAAAGCTAGTCATTGTCAAACCATAGACTTGGTTGGTTTCATCGACGATCATTGCAATAATGCTGGTTCTATTACGAAGCAGTTCAACCACACGCCACTTGTTTTCGATGTGATTGCTATTAAAATCTTCTACCAAAACGACCAGTTTGGCATTGAACTTTTCCAGAATATGCCGAAATCCGATTATTGTACAAATGAATAACGATTCATATGTACATAAATAAACAGAACTACACACTGAACTTAGTTGGATTAGAACAACGAAACCAATTTTTGATGACCTTAAAACTATCACGCCCCAAACATTTGTGGCAGTCAAAAAAATACACGTTACAGAAATAATAAAACTATTCCGAAGACTGTGGCAATAGTAATCCTCTCGAATTGGGAGCAACTCAAATATTCTTTGTAGAATCCTAACATTTTTCGCATGGTTATAACAAATCGAGTACATCATCAGAATTTTAGCTAACGCTCCTACTACGAACTCAAATCGAATGGTTTTGTCACCGGTTTCATTATTGCCAAAGTGATCATCTAATGTAGTTTTATAAAATATTACTGTTGACGAAATAAAAGTTACCGATGCAAAAGCAAAGCCGAGTTTATCGCGAATGCCATCGATTTTAGTTGTGACAAGTTTTCCCGAACTTCGATCGTGGGTGGTAGATACTACGCAAAAAAGTTTCGCTAGAGAGAGATACCTTGAGAAGTCCTTTCTGAGGGACATATTGAATTGAACTAAAGCATAATTGAATTGAGTGAATATCTAATTGAATATTTTGTGCAATTCATTGATTCGATAGGCTTTAATCTTTTTTAATTAATCAACAAATGTCAATGCAGAAGTAGTCAATTGAATGCAAATATAGCACCGGTTATTGGTGTCCTCTCAAGGATAGGATACTTTTAGTCTAATTAGATTAAACTGTCATAATAATAAACTGTCGGAATGACTGTGCAGGATGTGATCCAGAGGCTATACCTATATAAAACCAACGGAATCTGATACTGTTATTGAGTGGAAGTTCACTGACAAAGAAAGTATAGTAGCTATAAAGTTCATACATCCAACAACTTATACATTGACATAAGCAAAGTTGTTTTGCTTAAGAACTCATTCAAACTAGAGCTTAAAAGTCTTTTCTAAAAGTTCTCTGAAAAGATTCCAATGATATTACGGTGGCTTGTGCTATAAGCTTGCAACAAGTCTGTGCAAAATGTATTGGAATAAAAGGAAAGGATGCAGATAAACTATTCTCTGTTCCTGGTCTTAAATTTTAATGCAAATTGCATGAAAAAATTTCAATCGATACAATTTATTGGAAAATAGTGAAACTAAAAAAACTTTTTAATAGTGCTCACTCCATTTTTGGTGAACTTAAAGATGTTTTCGATTTTGACATCACGAATAGTGAAATTATGTCAAAAGCCTTCAATAATATTGAAACTGATGTTTTAACTCCTAGTATATTTTTACAAGAACCCTTAATACAACTAACCCCTTCTCCGAAACCTATCTTCCGAAATCAACATTGCCAACGACAACAACAACACCAACAACAACAACAACAATAACAACAACAACAACAACATCAACAGCAACAGAAGCAGTCTCACCAGCAGCAACAGCAGCAACCTCAACAACAGCAACAAGAACAACAACAACATCCACATCATCAAAAACAACAACAAGAACAACAACAACAACAACAACAACAACAACAACAACCACAACAACAACAACAACAACAACGACAGCAGCAGCAGCAGCCTCAACAGCAACAACTAAAACAACAAGAGGAACAACAACAACAGCACCAGCAGCAGCCCCAACAACATCAACTAAAACAACAAGAGGAACAACAACAACATCAACAGCATCAACACCAACAAAAACAACAACAACAACAACAACAAAAGAAGGTCAAACAACAAATTCAACAACCTCAACTACCTTCATCCTTAGTTACAAGAGTACTACGTTCTGGAGCAAGCAGATGCCTGGATATTCAACAGCATGTAAGTGACTCTTCTTCTATAAGGCCCAGCACTTCCAGTGAATTTAGTGCTATAGAGCCACTGGATACCCCAACAGCTTCCATCACGGATGAGGGGTGCTCCAACTCAATAGCAACTTTGTCCACTGCAACAAACTCTATATCAAACCAACCGAATATCGAAGAACTCACTGCTTTACCACCTGTGAGGAGTATATTTGTTTCTCGCCTTTCTCCATCAACGTCTGAAGATTTAGTACACAATTATATTCAAAAAATTTGTTCATGATTTTGTGTATCTAATCTTACCATTCGAAAATTCATCATGACTGAATTCATCAGAAAAGGAATATTCTTCTTTCGAAATTAAAGTTGGAAGAAACCTCGAGCTCTACAATTTACTATGCAATAAGTCTTTTTGGCCTTTGCATACGGTGGTACATGATTTTTTTCGCAGCAAGAAGCGACGACCCAACAACAGCTGAAAGGGCCTCGTTGATAAAAATCTATTATCATAATGCAAGTGGAATTCGAACTAAACTACCTGCCTTATATCATTCATCTACCCACATAGACTACGACATTATTGTTATTGTGGAAACCTGGCTTTGGAGTGGAATCTCCGATTCTGAAATTGTGAACGGCGCGGCGGTTCATATAATGTCTTCCGACGAGATCGATGTATTACTGCTGAAGATCGCGGAGGTGGTCTACTATTGGCGGTTCGTTCATGCTTCCCATCCCACATAATATCGCTGCCAAACATCGACATCGAACAATTATGCGTATCACTTCGTATTGGAACAGGTATTTCCGTGTATATCATCACCAGCTACATACCACCTATAGAAGTCCCATTGATATCTATGAAAAGCACCTTGCTAACATTGATTTTGTAAGTAATTTGAATGACTGTCCGCAGAAGGTTTTTGTAATCGGTGATTTTAATCTAACTGATGTGAAATGGTCTTATTCTTCAAATGAAAATATGCTTATTCCCTGTAACTTAAAAAGTGCTATCGAAATAACTTTTGTTGACCATTTATTTGCTCTTATCTTATGTCAAATCAGTAGCGTTGTCAATAGTCTGAATAATATTCTTGATCTTGTTTTCATACCACATGATGAATTCAAGGGTTCTGTGTATGATACGCTTCTTTTTTCATTATTAAATGATTCTATCAATCATAAGGAACTGTATATTGAAATTCAATTGTACACTTATTTAAAAATTAATAGTAACAATTCATTAACATTTAACTTTTTAAAGGCAAATTTTATTGAACTTGATAATTATCTTGAAAGTATTGACTGGAAAACTGAATTTTTAAACTTAGATTTACAAAATATGTTTGATCGCTTTTCGCAAATTTTAAATAATGCTTTCAATCAATTAGTGCCACACAAAAAGAAAAAGAATATTTCCAAACCTCCATGGTATAATAACAGGCTGACACACCTTAAAAATTTAAAAAAACAAATCTTTCGCTAAGTTTAAGAAATCAAATGATTTGGCTGACCAAATACAGTTTTGTAATCTTCGCAGGGAGTTCAATGTGTTAAGTAAATTCTCGCACAGAAATTATATTATGCAGGTTGAATTCAATTTAAAAAACGACCCAAAAAGTTTTTGGTCTTTTATACACGGTTGAGCTATTTGCTCAGTTTTTTGAATCGGCCTATTCTAACTCACATGAAAATCTAGTTCACCTTTCTGGCTATAATTCTAAAGTAAGTATAGGGTCCTTACAGTTAGATCTCAAAGATGTCTTAGATGGAATATGCAAGAGTTTTCATATTATCTTGATTGCAGCCCTCTTCAGAGAACAGAAAAATTTATGATCTTAAGCCAAACGCTAAACCTGGCGTTGATGGTATTCCTGCGATAATTTTGAAAAGATGTTCCAGTTCTCTGGCTCTTCCATTACTAATCATTTTTAATTCTTCATTGTCATCTGGACTGTTCTTAGATGAATGGAAATCCTCTTTCTTGATTCCAATTTTTAAATCGGGTTCCAAAAACAATGTAGAGAATTACAGAGGAATTTGTAAACTATCTGCAATTCCTAAGTTTTTTGAAAGCCTTGTCAAAAAAAACTTGGTTTCCTAGTGAAGGAACACATAAGTGACGCCCAACATGGGTTCATCTCGGGAAGATCAACAATCACCAATTTAACATGTTTCTCTTCTTTCGTTGTTGACGCTTTTGAAAGTAAAGATCAAGTGGATGTTATTTATACCGATTTTAGCAAAGCGTTTGATTCGGTTTGTCACAAAATACTGCTTCAAAAATTGGAATCATTTGGTTTCCACTCAAGCCTCCTTCAATGGATCTGTTCCTTTCTCATAAAAAGGGTTCAAAAAGTCAAAATTGACGAATTCATCTCAAGGCAGATAAATTGTACCTCTGGTGTTCCACAGGGTAGTCATCTAGGTCCTCTACTTTTTATCATATTTATTAATGATGTTGTTAACTGTGTCAACTTCAGCAAATGCCTCATATACGCAGACGATCTGAAACTTTTTCTGAAAGTAACCTCAATTAGTGATTGCCAAAAACTCCAATCTTAACGCCAACAAATGTTTTGTGATTTCTCTCTCAAGAAAGAATCATATGCAAGAGTTTTCATATTATCTTGATTGCAGCCCTCTTCAGAGAACAGAAAAATTTAAGGATTTAGGCGTATTTTTTGACTCCAAATTCACTTTTACACCACATATAGAAGCTATTGTATCAAAAGCTAACTCAATGTTAGGATTCATCAAAAGAAATTCAACAGACTTTACTAACCCCTGCACCCTTGTGTCTCTTTATACCTCGCTAGTAAGACCCAACCTAGAGAATGCAGATATCATCTGGAACCCTCACCAACAATATCTTTCCGATCGGATTCAGAATGTTCAGAATAGGTTTACGAAGTATGCATTTTACAAAATGCGATGGTACTTTCATCCAAATTCCACAGCTAGACAGAGTCTTCTAGGTTTGCAGTCGCTCAAATCACGTAGAACTAGTCATGACATAGTTTTTGTGCGAGACATTTTATGTTATCATATAAAGTGTCCTTCCTTGTTGTCCTTAATTTGTATTTATGCTCCAGAGAGGCCGTTGAGGGAAAGAAATCTTCTTTTTCAATCAAGGCACAGGACTAATTATGGCATGAGTGAACCAATTTCAAGATCAATTAGAGAATTTAGTGACCACAAATCACATTGATTTAGCCTTCTCTAGAGATAAATTTCGAAATAAATTGTACTACTTATTTTTAAGAAATTGAAACCTATTTTGTAATAATGTGTTATCTGTTGAGCTCATTGCTCGTAGGTGAAATAAATAAATAAATAAATAAATAAATAAATAAATAAAATAAATAAACTTTTATGTAAAAAACCTTAATTGATTGAAAATTATTAGCATATCCTAAAAAACTTTTAAATTCACTCACTTGTTTCAAGTTCTTGAAAAGAAAGTAGTACTCCCTTTGACTTATCGGGGTTAAAATTTAATATGTCACAACTGTTGAATTTGACAAAGTTTTGATTGTGGGTGAAAAAAAGTTGTTCAAAGTTTTTGATTTTCGCTTTCTATTCAATAACTTCAAACCATGAAAATCTCTTGAAAACACTTAAATTTTGACATTGTATTTCAATCAGAAATTAGTTAAGACTGTTTAATTTTCTTAACTGCTTTATTTAAGTGCTTTCAAGTGGTTTCATCCTTTGTAGTTATTCAACAACTACAAAGGATGAAACCACTTGAAAGCACTTAAATATATTCCTGAAGGTTAGGAAATGAAAGTTTTAATGAAAGTTTAAAAATTTGAAGGATTACAATTCCGAATTTTGTAGAACTTTAGCTAAATCGCTGGTGTCGTCAAAAGAGTATGCACTTAGGTGACTTTTCCGTCTGTTAATGAGCGCAGGGCATGAACAAAGGAGTTGTTTAACTGTATCCTCCTCCCCCTCGTCCATGCAGCTTGTACAAAAGTCATTAGAGTAGGTAGTGAGGCAGTGTCCTTTAAGGAGACCTATATGGTGGAGCAATAAGCTCGTTGAACGTTTCGAGTCCTACACATGGCCAAATTCGTTTAGTCGTTGGGCTCGTGTTACTCTGCGTCCATTTGGTGTTCATCTTCTCAGAGGCGTTCTGCTTTAGAAAAAAATGTAGCAACAAAAACTGTGTAGCAACATAGGCTGGTATACCTATGTTGTTCCTCTTAACTAGAAGAGGGGAAGTCGTTCCTTTTATGGCGAGTTCGTCTGCCATGCAGTTGCGTGGAATGTCTCTGTGTCCCGTCTCTGTCTTGAACTGTTCTGACATCTCCATTACACATACTTTTGGACAGTAGTGGATTTTGTTGAGACTGAGGCAAGACCTTTGGGAGCAACTTGGCTGTCCGAGAAGATACGAATATCTCTCAGCCAGGATTAGGCTTCTTTTATCGTCAGAATTTCCACACACTACAATAGTCAATTAGGTAGAAGAAAACATTTAAATTCAGCCCTTTCGAGAAAATTTCACTTTCTTCACGATCACAGGTCCAAGATCCGTCTGCGTAGAAGTGTAATGTCACTTTCCATTGGACGAAAAGAACCGTCCAGGAGCGTCCAGGACCATTCTCAAACCGTTCCATTGGTGCAAAAAGATCGCTTCTCATGGTTCTGAGGAGTGACAGCCGTTTCTCGATTTGAAGTGAGAATCGACTCAAGAAGCACTAACACGTCAATTTCCTCGAGTGTCAAAACGAAAATGTTCTGCAAGGAATATTTTTTAAGAGCCATTGGTGTTTCACTCACACAAAGGCAATTACGTTAAACTGAATAGAAAAAATGTTGGCCGTTCCATTCGTTTTTAAAATGAGTGCTTCCCCAAGTGAAACCAATGGAAAGCGACATAAGACTTCATTTTCTAAGAGGGTACGGTTTTCCCAAGTTTCTCTTGAGTATATACAACCCTAACCACCAATCAATTGAATGGGAGACAGATGCTGCTCAACGGCTACGCTGGCGTATAAAGTGAGGGACTGAGTTTATTTTTAACCGAAATTCTCACATTTCAATTCAACATTTTATAAGTGTTAGTAAAACTGACCGATATTTTTACTTGTATAACCAGTATATACGTAGTATACTCATACATACTACGGCAATTGCAATTCTTTCAACTTATTGAATCCTTATGGCTTGTCGTAGCGATTTCGGACTACGAATGCCGAAAAGGAACCATCATAGAGGCCTCCCTACTGACTAAATTATTAAGTTCTAATAGTGGATGACCGTTAGACATAAAAAAGGCAAAACCAAGGAATTCAGGGCCAATCCATGGATTTTCTTGAAATTTTCGGAAATGTGTTTTGAATGGCGTATAGAAAAAAAGTTAAAAAAAAAGAATTTCACCGCTCTCAATTTTTTAATTATTTTTAAAATTAATTATTAACTTTTAGAATTTTATTTTATTTATTTTGGGTGTTTTAGATACGGTTTTTCAAAGGGTAAGAATGGATAGGTTTGGTCAAGACAAAAAAAAAATTGTATAAGAGGGGGGTCTATATCCCTCCGTGTAGGCAAGAGGGGCAATTTTAAATGAAATTTACTACATTTTTTAAAAAACTATTAAAAATCAACTAAGCCACTTACTTTCTCATACTTAAGTGTTTTTGAAAGCTATTGCTCTGTTCTTTAATAAAAATTTTAATTTGAGTTCACTTAATGAAAAGTTTTGGAGAGATTAAGCCTCAAAGTCAAAATTTTGAAAAAAAGAAAATATTTTTTTCTTAAATATTTTTTTTTTTCATATTTTTGCCCCACAAATGGTCATTTTTTCTTTCTATGTTCAATGCTTTAATTAATATTTACTCAGAGCAAAAAACCGAACACAAAAATTATTCTTGGTTTAAGAGAAATTAAAAAAAAAAAAACGAAAGGTACTTTTTCCCAGAAAACAAAATGTCGTTTATTTCCCGCTAATTGAGCTTTATTCCCTGAAGTGAAATATGAAATGTGTTTGTAATAGCATATAAAAAAAAGTAAAAAAAAAAATTTCATGTGATCTTAATTTTTATATAAATTATAAATAATTATTAAAATTTTATAGTTATCTTATTATAATAGTTTTAAGTTAAGTTTTAAAACTAAGACCTATAAATTGGTCTCAAAGGACAGCACATATACTGATTTGTGCTCTAGATGCTATTTCTGGTCAAACGTGTTGATGAATCCAAAAAAATATGGTTTTTTGCCAAATAAATACTCGCGAATTTTTCTACGTGCATTCAGTATGCAAACAAACATTTATATCCATAAGGGATGCATCAATTCGTATATAAAAGAAAGAACTACACATCAGCATGCTCCCCACCTTAAAAAAACCTTCGAGCCGTTAATTTAACTGATTTAAGTCTCTTTGAATGGTTCAAAATTCAAAATTTGGCAAAAAAACACATTTTTTCGGTTTCATCAACTCGTTTGACAGGAAACAGTATTTAGAGCACAAACCAGTATATCTGCTGTCTTTTGAGACCAAAGTTTAAGTTTGTAATAGGGCTTAGTTTTAAAATTTAACTTAAAATTAATATAATTAGAAGATAACTCAAAAATTTTAATAATTATTTATAATTTATATTAAAATTAAGATCATACAAAATTTTTTTTGTAACTTTTTTTTATATGGTATTTAAGACACATTTCATATTTTCACTTCCAGGAAAAAAGTTCAAAGTTCAAAATTTTGGCTTTGAGGCTTGATCTCTCCAAAATTTTTCATTAAGTGAACTCAAATTAAAATTTTTATTAAAGAACAGAGCAATAGCTTTCGAAAACACTTAAGTATGAGAAAGTAAGTGGCTTAGTTGATTTTTCATAATTTTTAAAAAAATGGAGTAAATTTCATATACAATTGCCCCTCTCGCCTACACGGAGGGATATAGACCCCCTTCTTATACAATTTTGTTTTTTGTCTTGACCAAACCTATCCATTCTTACCCTTTGGAAAACCGTATATAAAACACCCCAAATAAAAAAAAAGAAATTCTAAAAGTTAATAATTAATTTAAAAAATAATTAAAAATTTGAGAGCGGTAAAATTTTTTTTTTTAACTTTTTTTCTATACGCCATTCAAAACACATTTCCGAAAATTTCATATAAATCAATGGACTGGCCCTGGATTCCTAGGTAAAAAGCTTACGGTCCTCCACTATAAATAGCTGTTGCAAAACATTCATTGTGAAGATAATTTTAGTACTTTTTCTTTGTCATGCATAGTCCGAAATTGTTACTATGGAACTTGTGATAAGGGTGTGTACCTCCAAAACGGTGGCTCCGTGGAAAAAAGTATTCGATAACTTTTTGTAGATAAGTATTTGATCTACAATTTTTGTCCGGGTTAGTTTTATGATACAACTCATACCAATTTGATGAATAAGGTGAATAACCCGTTTCTGTGACATTTGACCCCGAATAATTTTTTTCCTGGTATCGTTGAGGACTTTTCACATTATTCATTTATGTTTTCAACTATCCTATAACTTTTCAGCCAAGTGTGCATTTTTGTAACATTGGATGTCTAAATACACCGAGCTATTAAAGTCATTCGTACCGCTTCTGTTTCAATGCTCGCAAAAACACATGTAACATCCCTTCTATGTATTGATATTACGTCAATATTATCTTGCTAAACTAGTAATTGTCCAGACTTAAATTTTCTCTGGTGTGAACCAATTTAGCACAGATGCTAAAACTTGACATGAATCTGTACAGCTTGTCTCTGTCAATTCTGTTTTTATATCGATGAAAAGATGGTGCTTATCGATTTCGAGTTTTTCTTACCAATATCTGCCGAAATGTGAGAATCTTGTCGACTCTGGAATTTTATAGTTCTGATTTGAAACCGTTTAAATAAAAACCTATCAGATAGTTAACTTGGGGTTTCCAACTTTCATTTTACTACAGCAGACAAGATCTTATAAGCGACGTTAAGTAGGGTTATTCCTCTCTAATTGATAATATTATGTGAACATGTATGTGTTAAAGGAGACGATACTGAGGGTTCCGTCATCAAGCATGCTTCCGACCATATCATGCAGAACAACTGCTTCTTTCCAACTGATCTCCAGCTGGCTTGAACTGGTCGGTGTCAATTCCATCTGCTCCTGAAGTTTTATTTTATTTAATTTTACATATTTCAAGGTTAACTTCTTTCATTTTGAGATGATGACCTCATTTTTGATCGGAATTCTATATTCTTCTGAATAGGACATTTTTGTCGTCATCACTGTTATGCAGTCGGCAGAAGTGGTTTTTCAAGATACCATTTTTTTTGCTTGGGCTTACAGGCTTGAGAACTAAATTTTCCATCCTGGCATGGTCTTTTTCCTTTTTCGTACAACTTTCGAATTCCCTCCATGGCATCTCTTAATGTCTTCAAACGAACGTACATTAGGTACACTGCTTCTTTTTTGTGGAATTCGGTGTCCTTTACTTCTATTCTTCTTGTATATATCCTTCTTTTAGTCACAGACAGCCATAGTTTTTTTTTTAAATCAACAAATCAACATAGAAACACAAAAAATTGATATATGATTGGAGTTTAGTAGTAACAGTTTTCAGAATTTTTAAGAAAATAAAATAATTTTCTTTAGATTTTTAGTTTTTTTTTTTTAAATGTAATGTAAAATTTTTTTTCAAAGTATTTGTTGTGAATAAATTGATGGGGACGCTTTAAACATTAACTTTCGTCGAAATCGCTTAACTCACTTACGAGGAAAGGCGCGTAGCTTTTTGGTCGAAAGTCCTCAGAAACAGCTTAAAGCGCACTATTGGAGGACATGTAGTTTCATCGGCAAATGTATCATTCAAGTGCCTATCAAAATTGTTGTAACGAATGGTTATATGGAAGACCTAAAGTAAAAAGTTTGAGGAAAGTCGGTCATGCCAAAGTTGATTTACATGCAGACAAACAGATAGATAGGCAGAATCGTGGAACCCATAACTTTTTCGTGATGCCACGATAAGTGTACTACATACTTACGAGTACCGGTAATTTAAAGATAAGCTACACTAACGTGCAAAAAAAATGTTTCCTGATGGTAAAGTCGTCAGCCACAACTGTACCTAATCTATTTTGGAAAAAAAAATATCTAAAAGTATTGGAAATGAAAATCTATAGCTAAAACTTACATGCAACTCCAAATCGTTCATTATCAGCGGCAAAGAATACAAAACAATCAATGGACACATACCGCATAAGACCACATTGAGCACTACAAGTATTTGTCCCAAAACTGGGATTTCTAGTTGTAAAAGAAATTCGGGCATGAATACTGAAACCGATATTAAAAAAAAGCTAATTTGCAGAATAAAGCATGCCATTGTCAGACCATAAACTTGGTTGGTTTCATTGATGGTCATAGCAATAATCTGTGTTCTTTTGCGAATTATTTCCACAAATCGACACTTGCTTTCGATTTGATTCTTATTGAAACCGTCCACCAAAACCGCCAGTTCGACATTCAGAATCTCCAAAATATTCCGAAACGAGATAATCGTACAAGTAAATAACGATTCATATACAAATGTGTAAATTAAGTCATAAGTTGAAGCAGCCAAAACAACAATAAGATATACAACCTGCGATGATTGTATGAGTAACAAACTCCAAATATTTGCGGTGTATAAAAGTAGATTAACTATAATCAGGATATAACTATTTCGAAGACTATGGCTATAGTGGTCCTTTGCGTTTGGGAGCAATTCAAATATCCTTTGTAGAATCTTTATGTTTTTAGAACGATTGTTGTAAATCGAAGACATCATGAAAATTCTTGCAACACTGTACAACACATTTTGAAATCTCATATACTTGTCACCGGTTTCATCGTGACTGTAACGGACGTCTAATTTAGCAAAATAAAATATCGCTCCCGACCAAATAAAAGATGTCGATGTAAGAACAAATGCGATTTTATCGCGAAGAAGATCGGTTCTAGTTGTTACAAGTTTTGCCGAGCTTCGATCATAACTGGTAGACAGCACGCAAAGAAGCTTCGTTAGGCACAGGTACCGTTGGAAGTCCTTCTTGAGGGACATTTTGAATTGAACTAGAATGTGACTTAAGGCGTACCTAATTTATGGATTGTTTGTTTTTCTATTGTAATAGTTTTGTAATTAATTACGCGAACCTAAAATAATTCAATATTTGTTTTGTAATACTCGTATGTGTTCCTTCCATTCATTATGAGGCTTTTAGCTTTATTGGATCGACACATACATCTTTAATTACAGTCATTCTATTCGAAGGGCATAGACTTTTGGAGGAGCAGTGGCGGATCTAGGGGTGCTGGCGCCTGAGGCAAGAAAAAATTTCCAGTACGAGAAAAAAAAATTTTGACAACTTTTAGTTTTCCCACCTCCCCCTCTCCTTTATGAACGTAAGAAATTGTTATTAGTATGAATTTAATCGAAAATAATTTGGGTGTGTAAAGGTTATATTAATTATCTAATGTTCATATGTATTCCGTGCAAATAGTTTTGAAATGGAGTAAACGCAGTTCTTTAAAAAAAAAAAATTAGACTCAGGTTTTTTCAGAATTTCATGAGACATAGTGTCAAATGCATTTGAGATGTCAAGCATCACTAAAGTCGAAACATTTTCATTGTTAATTTCCTGACAAACATCATTCACTAATTTTAGGAGTTCGTTCCAACAACTGTGCTTTGATCTGAAGCCATTGAAGCAATTGAAGATAAAAGCTTGTGCTCCGACAGAAAAAAAAGAAAACTATTGAAGTTTTTATTTTTTCAACAGTCTTTGAGATGAAGGGGGAAATTGAAATATTCCGATATTCCACAGGGTATGGAGTTAAATTTTTGAGAATAGAGATAATTTTGGCAACTTTCCAGATAAAATGATAAGATGGTTAAAATGGGATCAAATGTGTGTGTGAGGAGTGGGAAAACTTGGGGTAAGATAGGTTTCAAAAACCTTGGATGAGCTTCGTTTGAGCCTACTGCCTCAGAATTAACTGCAAGGACTGCTCTAAGTACGTCAAAGACGGTAATGCATCGAAAATTAAATCCATTTTAATATTCCCTCTCAAAATTCAAGTACGAAAATGTACTATCTATCATACTGATCAATTGGTGTATGCTCCCTTCCATACTCGAGGTTTTCTACCGTCTACATGATCTTTTTACCTTTTGGTAAAACATTTTTTAATTTCCACAAACGAGCGCTCCTCATGATGCTTCTTCTCTTTTTGGGAGTTCGGTGTCTTTTCCTTTTTTTCTCCATGAAGATCACCTTCTTTTAGTCACAGACAGCCTAGGCTTTCTTTAACATAAACCAATTACTAGATAGAAATGCCCAAAAACTGAAAATATGATTTTTTTTTGAATTTTATGAAAAAATAAAATAATTTTCTTCAGATTTTTACTTTTTTCAAAACTTTTTTCAAAGTATTTTTAATCAATTAGTTTATAGAGACGCTTTAGATATTAATTTTTCCGTTTATGCAATATCAACTAAGAAAAGAATCTTCTTGACGCTGGGACTCTTAACATCCCTTAACATTCCATAAATACGGATTCCACTTGCAACGTTCAACTGACCGCATTATTTCTTCGCGAAAACATTCACGTGCTCTCTTTTGACTCATTTTTTATTAAGAACAAAGACCAACCAGCTGCGAGCGCGATATACAGGGTGTTCCGTTATTCGTGTTACATACTTTGGGATGTGATTCTTGGTCATATTCTAAAAAAAAATTGTCATATAGTTAAGTTCGTTTCTCAACTTTGACATCACTTTTTAAAATTTTTAAAAATGGCTAACTGTGGTGTAGCCTGACCTGTGTTAAATTCGATTTCTCTGTCAATACTGATGATAGAAACCTAATTTTAAACTTTTTTTTGGATGAATCTTTAAAAATGTATTTAAATTGGGCTACTACAGGCTTAGGGTTGCCAGATTTTCAATTTTAAATGGTGTTTAAATTTTCTTCCTTAAGCAAAGTTTTGACTTTGAGGTCATTCTTTTCAGAAAATGCCTGGTAAAGATAGAGTTTCCTTATGTTTTACAAATGAATAAAACAATAATAAAAAAAATCATTAATAAGTGCACTCAAAAACCCATACATTTTTTGATACATGAAAAAATACCAAATGGGTAAAATTAAAAAAAAAAAAGAAGAAATACTTTGCTTTGAGCTAAAACTTACATGCACTTCCAGATCGTTCATTATCAGCGGCAAAGAATACAAAACAATCAATGGACACATCCCGCATAAGACCACATTGACTCCTATAAGTATTTGTCCCAACACTGAAATTTCCAAGTCTGAAAGAATTTCGGGCATGAATACTGGAACCGATATAAAAAAGAAGCTAATTTGCAGAATAAAGCCTGCCATTGTCAGACCATAAACTTGGTTGGTTTCATTGATTGTCATAGCAATAATTTGTGTTCTTGTGCGAAGTAATTTCACAAACCGACACTTGCTTTCGATTTGATTTTTATTGAAACCGTCAACCAAAACCACCAGTTCGACATTCAAAATCTCCAAAATATTCCGAAAGGAGATAATCGTACAAGTAAATAGCGATTCATATACACACACGTAAATTATATCATAAGTTGAAGCAGCCAAAATAACAATAAGACATATAACCTGCGATGATTGTACGAGTAACAAACCCCAAATATTTGTGGTATATAAAAGTAGATTAACTACAATCAGGATATAGCAGTTTCGAAGACTATGGCTATGGTGGTCCTTTGCGTTTGGGAGCAATTCAAATATCCTTTGTAGAATCTTTATGTTTTTAGAACGATTGTTGTAAATCGAAGACATCATGAAAATTCTTGCAACACTGTACAACACATGCTGAAATCTCATATACTTGTCACCGGTTTCATTATGACTGTAGCGGTCGTTTAATTTATCAAAGTAAAATATCGTTCCCGACCAAATAAAAGATGTCGATGTAAGAACAAAGGCAATTTTATCGCGAAGGATATCGGTTCTAGTTGTTGTGAGTTTTGCCGAACTTGGATCATAACTGGTTGACAGTACACAAAGAAGCTTCGTTAGACACAGATACCGTTGGAAGTCCTTCTTGAGGGACATTTTAAATTGAACTAGAATGTGAATTAAGGCGTACATAATCTATGGTTTTTTTGTTCTTCTTTTGTACCTAACAGTTTTGTAATTAATTACGCGATCCTAAAAAAACTCAATAATTAGTTTTATATTACTCGTATGTGTTCTTTCTATTCATTATGGGGCTTTTTGCTTTATTGGATCGACACATGCATCTTTAATTTCAGTCATTCTATGTGAAGGACATTTTGAAGGAGTGTTCTTCGAACTGTTTGGTTGCACTGATGTTGAACAATTAGAAAAAGTACTTCAAAATTTTCAAAGTTTGTTAATGGTATTGATCGTACAGTCAAATCCACTTGGAAAGGATAGCTTGAACAGAATTACCGAACTGTTCAAGCCGAACTATAGCCACATTTTTGAAGTAATGCAGCATTTGGACAGGGAATATACTCGTTTTTGGGTTTGGAGAGGAAATTATGAATTGTATTAAGGTTTACTGATTAAAATTACTAACATTCAAAAGGCCTGTATAGAAAGGGTAAGGAAGAATATGGAAGGGGTAGATTTGAGTGGTACCCGTGGCGTAATGGTTAGCATGTCCACCTGCTAACCCAGAGGTTCGAGGTTCGAATCCCAGCAGAGGCAAAATGCAAAAATGTTTTTCCACGGGTATCGCCTTTCGCGAGGAATTGGCAAGTCCTCCGTTAGTAAATTCATTGCCATGAAAAGCGCATTCTCAATTAGCCGTTCGGAACCGGCGAAAAATTGTAGGTCCCCTCCATTCCCTCACAAGGCATGGTTGTGAGAAATGCGCTAGGCCCAGGGGCTCCTCGCTCTGTTGCGCCACCCTATTTATTTATTACTTGCGATTATAGGTACTATAAGGCAAGTCTTGCAATCGTGCAGAAAAAAAATTTTGAGATAACAATTAAACATGACATTACGATGATAGAGAATACGAAAAAAGTGGGTCCTGCAATTCTGTCTGTCTGTCTGTCTGCCTGTCTGTCTGTCTGTCTGTCTGTCTGTCTGTCTGTCTGTCTGTCTGTCTGTCTGTATATGGATCTACAGCCTGAACTAACAGACCGATTTTCTTCAAAATTTGCAGTTAGGGTCTTTGGAACAGCCTACAGAGGGGTTTTTGGAATTGAGTCTCTAGGTCTTGAAATAACGGTACCTGCCATACAACCGATATGATAATACTTATTTTTCTCGAAAACGGCTCCAACGATTTCGATAAAATTTTGTGTGAGAGATTATTTTTTAATTGTCTTTCTTATGATGTAAAAAAAAATTTTGGAAAAAGGCTAAAAACGGTACCTCCAATAGTACCGTTTTTTTTTCAAAACTGACTTTCTTGTTAATGGCTTACACGATCTTGACGAAATTTTGGATTTAAGAAGTCGTAAACTGTTAAAGAAAGACTGCATATCAATATTTAAAAAAAATTAGTTTTGGAAATTTTTTTAAATTTTTTTGTCAAAATAACTTCTATCAAGATCTAAATTTTTGCATACTCGATTTTTAAAAAACAGTTTAAAAAACACAATGCTGTCAAGTTCAGAATTCAATGAGCTTGTCATACGAGCCGATCCAGTTCCACATCCGAAGAGCAGGGACTTGAATTTGGAAACGAATATGAAAAGCTGAGCGTTGAGTCGTCAGCAAAACAGTTTAGCGGATTTCAGACAAGAGATCATTAATGAAAATGGGGAAGAGAGTCGGAGACAAAACGGAGCCCTGGGACACACCAGCATTTATGGAGTGGGTATCAGACATGAAGCCATCCAATACAACTTGTATTGAACGGGCGGAAGGTAGTTTCTAATCGAACGAAGAAGAGACTCATCGATACCAAAAGCACGCATTTTCGATAAAAGAGCCTGATGAAAAACTCTATCAAATGCTTTAGAAATATCAAGCGCAATAATCTTAGTTTCTTCAAAACAATGTAAAGATTGGATCCACTTTTCGGTGAGATATGCCATCAAATCACCAGTGGACCGTTTGCTATGAAAGCTGACTGACGGCCATTAAGAAACTTTCCTTCTTCAAGATATTTCATAAGTTGACGGTTTATCAACGTTTCCATGACCTTGGAAAGAAGCGAAGTTAGTGCAATTGGACGGTAATTGGAAGGGGAGGAAGATTCGCCTTTTTTAGGGACCGGCTGGACAAAAGCAGTTTTTCATCTGCTGGGATCGGAAAAATCCCAGCAGAATAGGAAAGCTGGAAAAGTTTACGTGGTTTTGCCAGCGTTGAAGAACACCTCTTCAGAATAACGGCGGGGATACCATCTGGACCAGCGGATTTATGTAAATTGAGATCTTTGAGCTCGAAAAAGATCTGTTTCATCACTGAATCTACAGATTCAAGCTCAGGTGGAGCCAATATGCTATCAGGTAGTGTTGAGTTTGCAGCAAATTGAGCTTCTAGCAAATTAACTTTATCGATGGAGCTGACGTACAGAGAGTCATTGAAAACGAGCTTCGGTACCGATGACGTGGTCGAGTTCTTAATGTTCTTCACAAAAGACCAAAAGTTTTTACTTTTTGGTCATGCAAAAACTTGTATTTGAGCATTACAGATTCTGGCCCGTTTGAACAAATTTCGGTTTTCTGCAGTAGGGTTGTCTTTAAATTTCTGAAAACTACTTTCTTGATCCCTAATCGCCTCTTTACAGCTTGAATCAAACCACGAATTCTCTTTGGGGATGATACTTTTTGTTCTGTGAGGAATAAAATTTCTCATGCCGTTGAGAATTACGTTAGATATCATATCAGCTGAAGCATCAACGTTTCCGTCGAGAAAGCACAATGACCAATTAAAACTTCGAAAGAAATTTTTCAGGCCGTCCCAATTGGATTTCTTATATTGCCACACCGT
The DNA here is from genome assembly GCA_914767635.1 of Melanostoma mellinum. NCBI lineage: Eukaryota > Metazoa > Arthropoda > Insecta > Diptera > Syrphidae > Melanostoma > Melanostoma mellinum. The sequence goes on along the minus strand of OU612060.1, from coordinate 47,041,328 downwards.
TCTTTTAGGAACTTTATCTTTTTGTACCGTGACGGAAAGCGAAAAATCTACCGATATGACACAATAATGGTACGATTTGCCTAGAGGAGATGATACTACAACCCTATATGTTTCGGGATGAGAAGTGAGAAATAAGTCAAGAGTATTATCAGGAACCCGAGTGGGCTCATCAACAAGTTAAATTATTTCGTTAAACTCAGCGCAGATCTTAACACATTTTGCTTCAGGTGTTGGAATGATCAGGTGGACTGGGATGATCAAGGCCCTATAAATGGTTAACTTGGTTTTTCTGGGGACGGTTTTGTTTCTCAATTGCCTTCTTAACCCAAAGAAAAAACAGTTGGCAAGAGTTATTCTCTGTTTGATATCCACACTGATGTTGTTTTTCGTGTCTGGAGAGGATGCTAGGTAGACGAAGTCCTGTACTAATTCGAAGTTATCGACCCATGTAAGGTTAAGTACCACTCTTTTGGGAATATTGAAAATTGAAGGGCCAGATTCAGCTAGTCCATATCAACAAAAACACATTCCTCGATGGAAACGGGAGTAGAATGCAGGTACATAATTTGATCTTCTAGTCGGAATTCAAGATAAGATCGAGTTGATTCCCCATGTGATTTTTAGTACCACTCGTTTGGGAAACACCAGAGTCAGGGAGCCCGTCAACTAAAACTCATATCTTGACGGAAACGGGAGTATAGGTAATTATATCTTCTGAAATGATTGGTCTCCGAAAATTATTATGTCATCCTGTGCATTTGATATGTCAAGCACTTTTTCAATAGCTTCTACAACAAACTCTTACGAGTTTTTTGGTTGGCCAGAAAGGATGAGTAATACATAAGGAAGAGGGACTGTTAAGGGAAAGTTAGTGTTGGTAGACAGGATGTATCGAAGGATGAATCAACCTCTAACATTTTGATAACAAAAGGGGAGAAGGTGGATATCAGGATGCATTGCAGGAGCAATAGAACTTGTCAGATTAGGAAGGGATACTTTGCAAGTAAAAAAATACTTTATGTTGAACGAAGTAAGAAAAGTCTGATCTTTGAATACTTGTAAAGCTTACCTCTCCTTCCACGGACTTGTTGAATATCAGCATCGACATGCATACGGATGTAAGTAGACACACTATACCTGTTCTGTTGAAAAACCAAAGTATGTCCGTCAATGACTGCGGATTGAGCAACACCCACATGTTGAATATTAGAAATAAGGAAGATGATCCATGAAGCAGTACGTACGTCAGTATACAAAGCAATGGTATGCCATACAATGTACTCATGTCCAATTGAAATAATTGAATCAGCTTCGATTCATCTTCAAGCATTTGCTCAAGCTGTTCTCTCTGAAAATTGTTTTCCGGAAAATTCAGTATTTCAATTTTATTATTAATGCACTTCAATGTATTATAGTTCACTAAAACAAGGGATCCAAAAAAGGTTGTAATCGCGACCATATAAAACATTTGTAGCACTAAGGTCAGTAAAACCAGAAAATCAACACGATCATAAGACATTTCCTTAAAGGATACATAAACGAACTCGTTGACCATACAACTCACACTTGCTGGTACAAATATGATAACAATTTTGAGTGTCCCATCATGGGATTTGCTTTTGTTAAATTGATTCAGATACTTGTTTTCTAGGCACACAACACTGTTCAAAATTTTGTAGTGAGATCGTTTGCTTAGGTAAAAGCTGAATACTGCTAAAATTTGCGATATTGAAATGATTGTCATGTGTAACAGAAAAAATGTTTCATCAGTGCTGCTATTTGTTTCGAACGAGATTGGCGTTTTTAAAACGTATATAAGACTGCCAACGAGTAAAAGGCTTATTGTAATTAGAAGAGAAAAGTTGGCTTTGTGTTTCCAAGTTCTCACTTGAGAAACTGGCAGGAGACCCACAAATTTTAACCACCTTATTTGTATAAGTAGTCCCTTTCGAACGAACATGCTTTTGTCACTGGGAGGAAAATTATACGCAGCGCAATTGATTACAATGCACAAAGAATGGTTTCATTTCTAAAAATCAAGAACATTCATTCAAATCAAAACTGTATTGATTTTTCTTCAAAAAATGTTGCTTGTTTCTTTTGTGGCATAAATAATTGATCACTTATAATTGGAAGTGTTTTCTGCTTTAGGCGTGAATTGTGTTAAAATAAACACAAATTTTATTGGTGTCTAATTAGTAAGGTTTCACCTTCGGAAGGGTTAGTAATATCAAAAGTATGTTTTAATTGAGGCTTTTGTTTGCTGGATGGTGCCCAAAAATCGTAAGTGGGAAAGTAGCTAACTGTGAATTACGAACCTTCAGTAGATTGAAGTCCGACACATGGTTTTTCAAAGCATTTTGTACTTCACACCAATTTTACACAACAGAAAATTGTATTTTGTGCATGAAATAAATTAAGCGACCAGCTAACACCTTTTAGCTTCTCAGTGCCGTACCCAGGCCAAGGCACAGGGCGCATACGCTGGAAGGGCGCAGAAATGACCAGACTAGTATCTAGTTTTATCTCTTGCATGTTAGCTAGTTTTGAACATGGTGTAGACGCGCCCTACTGTACTTTCTACATATATATCGCATTTTTAAAGCGATCTTGAAACAACAACACATGTAAAGGTGGATTATAGGTTCCATACATTTTAATAATTATAAATTCATATGTAGGGACTCTCCAAATTTGGAATAAAATTTTGGAATCTGTTGACAAAGTGAATGTAGCTCTACAGTCTAAAATCTAACTATCGACAAAGTTTCTGAACTAATCAAGGAACTAACAAGCCAGATACAAAATATTCTCGAGACTGTAGACATTGTTTTCGAAAAGGCTAAAAGAATTTGTGAACAATGTGACATTGAAGACAATTTTCCTGAAAAGCGACGAAAACGAGTAAAAAGACACGATTTAAGTGGAAATTCAGACACCGGCTGCGACATTGCTCAGCAACAAAGTTTCAAAATTCAGATAAATGAAGCAATAGATACAATCATTTCTGAATTAAAATGGCGATTCGAAAAACTACGCGACATACAAAACTCTTCCGGTTTTTTTTACCTTAAAACACATTACTACATATTCGGTTGAAGAACTAGTAGTAGTAGTAGTATGTTTTATTCAAGTTTCATTTCTATAATAATTATACATAAATTTCATACAAATTTCCTTATTTTTATATCTTAAAAGATAGGTTTAAATAACAATGTAAGATATTTTGAATAATTTTAAAACAAATTTACAACAATGACTTTCGTCGTCTGTCGCTATCTATCGCCTATAATTTTTACAAAAACAAATTTTTTTTTTTTTTTTTTTTTTTTTTTTTTTTTTTTTTTTTTTTTTTTTTTTTTTTTTTTTTCTCATCGAGTGTCGCGGTTCCGGAGCAGTTTCTGCGTATTCTTCTTAGAATTAGACAAATTCCCATAAAATGCATGTATGATCTGCTTCATTCATGTTGCAGAGTGAACAGTTCGTATTTTCTTGTGGTGTTCTTGATGTTCCATTTAGCCTTATGAGCCCTGTCCTTGCCTTGAATATACATCTCGTTACTGACGTTTTTAGACCATCGCAGATATAGCTCCTGCCAACTTCGCAGTTAAGCTGATGATACAGCCCATGTGATCTCGTCAGATTTGCTCTTTGAAGTGCCTCTTGGAGCTCTTCCGTAACAATATTTTGAGTTGTGTTCTCAACAAACATATGAAAAAGGTTCCTGTTTGCCACAAGTTCTTCTAGGTTAGTGAACCCAAATCGGTCAGAAGAGTTTTGCCAAGCTTCGAACCAATAAATTTGTTTTTCCTTCACTTTCCTAGCCAATATTTTTGGTAGTCTGCTTTCTTCATAGCAATTGAAGACTTTTCCCATATATTTCATGTGGCACCGCATCGTAAATTCGAGAATAGGCTTCATTTGGCATTCCCGGGGTAGCGTGTAGTTTGGAGTTACTCTTGGTAGGCCGAGAACTTTTTTTTAAAAAAATACCTTTGTAACTTCTCCACTTCTTCATATTTTGTGTGTCCCCAGACCTGTTCTCCATATGCTACGACGGCTCTGGTGACTGCGTTGAAGAGTTCTATCTTTGAGCAGAGTCTTACATCCTTGTTGGCTATGAAATTTGACCATGTCAAATTCAAACCTTGCCTGGCCAGCTTTGTCCTCTCCTTAAAGTGTTCGGTCAAACTCAAACTAGGGGTCAGCCATACACCAAGATATTTATATTTTGTGACGACTTCTATTTGTTCGTTGTTAAGCTTCCATTGTTCCTGTGCACTTAACCGCCCCCTCTTTTTCTAAACACAGCAATTTTTGATTTTTCTAGGTTGATTGTCAGGTTCCAGCGTCTGCAGTACTCAGTAATCCTGTATATCATTCCCTGGAGAACAATTGCATTATCAGCCATGAGCACAATATCGTCTGCGTACATGAGTAGGCGTATCAGAGTTCCATTCACGTCGATCCCGCCACCAATATAATCGTGCAAATCGTTGATGTATAGGGCAAAGAAAAGTGGGCTAAGAAGACATCCTTGCTTTACGCCCATTGATGTTTTTAAACCACTCCGAAAGTTTCTCTCCATCCCAAACCGCTGACGCAGTGTGTTCATTAAGGTCTTTGACAACTTCTAAGATTTTCTCTGATATTCCAGACTTTTTTAACTTATACATGAGAGCATTGCGGTCAATGAGATCAAACGCAGCCTTAAAGTCTATGAAGAAAAAGTAAACTTTCTTTTTTTCAAGCATTTTTAGATTTATTATGTTAAATAAATTGAAAAGATTATCTGCAGTACTATATCCTTCTCTAAAACCGGCTTGATATTCGTTTAAAATTCCATATTCCTTTTCCCATTTCTGAAGTCTTGCCAACAGAACATCGGCAAATGTTTTTGCTACACAATCCATAAAAGATATTCCTCTGTAGTTTGCCACCAAATTGCAGTCTCCTTTTTTGTGGATTGGAAATATCAGTGATTTTTTAAAGTTGGGTTCTACTTTTCCAGAAGAAAGCATGTGGTTGAAAGCTTTTTGTAATATGTCTATAGCTGAGTCTGGTGCATTTGCGATGAATTCATAAGGCACTCTGTCTTGTCCTGGCGCTTTATTGTTCTTCGTGTTATTCAAGAAGTCAAGTATCTCCGCGTTTGAAATAGCTCCATCTAGCACAGGGATACTTGTGCAGGGGGTTATGTCTTCAATTTCTACGATCAACGTCGGTGGATTGAGAAGGGCAGGGGCAGAGGAAGGGTTCTTGAAGGTATCGCCTGTTATGTTGTTACCCTTCATAAAGTTATTTGTTTTAAGCTCTTTTGCAAGCGTCCACCAGTCTTGTGTGTTTCTTACCATTTTAAGTTTTTCTCCCAATGTTTCGTAATACTCCCTTTTCTTGGTTTTGCAGAGGGCTTTATATGTGGTGTTGAATTGTAGATAATTTCTTTTGTAGCCAGGGTGTGGTTGCTCCGCAGTTTTCTAAGCCAAAAGAAAGATTTTTTCCGAGCACATTCGCGAGCTTCATCATACCATTTTCCTTTCCGACAGCTCTTTGGGTGTACCTCTGATCCCCAACGACAGATTTTATAGCATCTGTAAGGTTTTGGCTAGTCCATTCTGTATGCTCTGTAGCGTTGATGTATTCATGCAGCTTTCGCGTGTAGTTATTTTCGATATTGCTGGTCCATCTTAGTTTAGGGAGTAGTTTCATCTCTATACAGATTGCTCAGAAGAACTTAAAAAACGAGCAGCTGATTTATATCAAATATTCTGCAGATATAAATGCCACAGAATTTTGGTCCGAAATAGAAACTTTGAAGAGTCAAGTTGAAGCGACTACATTATTTGATTAGTATGAATGTCAGTCAAGTATGGCGTATGGGTCTTCTCAAAGGTCAAAGCTATAGTCGAACTGGATTTAAAGGAAATGTTTCCCATTGCAGTAGTCGCTATAAAGATATTTTTAACGATGCCAGTGGCTGTAGCTTCTTGCGAGAGACCATTAAAATTAAGTTATTGCTTTTCCACACCACAAGAGGCAAGATTTTTAAGGAAAGCTTTTTGTAAACTTTTACTATGGCCCCAACAATTTCTCTCTCTTTTTCAAAGCTCAATTGGTTTTACCAGAAAGAAATTTTTTTGCTTATTCGATAGTATAATATTCGGTGAAAGAGGCAAGATTGCAAATTGAATGGATTTTGAATGGCAGCGGTCTTGTGAGCGACCACTCACAAGCATTAACCGCAATAGTTGGAACTTTGAGTGCGTTTTTCTCAAAACGACATTTCTCAAAATTGCTGACATCATAACTCAATCAAAAATTTACCGATCGACTTCAAATTTAATTTGAGTATGCTTGAAAATGGGTTGTTAGACACCCACAATGAAATCCAAAAACGGGCTCTGGCATGGATTCAAAACGAAGGAGGGCACTTTGAGCACTTCTTTTAATTGTATTTTTATAAAATACATAAGAAACTACTAAAAGTTCTTTTGAAAACTGCTCCCTTTGCAAGTTGTTGCAATAAAAAACTGTAAAAAAGACAAAATTAGAATTTTTAACTGTTTTAGTTTTTTCCAAGTATCATAAAATGTATGGGTTTTTGAGTGCACTTATTACTAAGTTTTTTTTTTATTATTGTTTTGTTCATCTTTAAAAAATAAAGAAACTCTATGTTTATCAGATATTTTCTGCGAAAAAATGACCTCAAAGTCAAAACTTTGTTTGGGGAAGAAAATTTGGACACCACTTAAAATTGAAAATCTGGCAACCCTTAACCTATGAAAGCTCAACTTAAATACAGTCTTAAAGATTGTTATTTCTACAAAAAATTAAGTCTAAGATAAGGTCTCTATCATCTGTATTGACAGAGATATCGAATTTAACACAGGTTTGGGTAGTTAGACTTTTTTTAAATTGTCTAAAAGTGATGTCAAACTTGAGAAACGGACTTTACTTTAGAACAATTTTTTTCTTAGAATATGACCAAGAATCATACCCCAAAGTATGTAAAACGAATTACGGGACACCCTGTATATATATTATATTAATAAAATATCAAACTGACAAAAAATAATTAAATAAATAAATAAATAAATAAATAAATAAATAAATAAGTAAATAATTCTGTAAATAAATTAATTTGTAAATAAATAAATAAATAAGTATTTGAATAAATAAATTGAATTAAATCAGATGTGTTTTAATAACTTTACGGATAGTTATTTAAAGAAGGAAAAATAAATAAATAAATAAATTAAAAAATAAATAAATAAATAAATAAATAAATAAATTAAAAAATAAATAAATAAATAAATAAATAAATAAATAAAAAAATAAATAAATAAATAAATAAATAAATAGCAAACAAATAAGTAAATAACAAATAAACAATAAATAAATAAATAAATTTGATTTATAAGTGGATTGTCACAACTATCACAGTTTTTTAAGAATTTGTTTGTAAGCTTATCAATTCTTTCAGTGATAATTTCAACATTTGCTCTTGAATGCAAATCAATCGTAGAGTGGTAGCGAGAGAGGTTAAGCATCATTTTTAGTAATTTGTTCTGCGATACTTGCAATTTATAAATATGACATTTAGCACAACTTCCCCACACCTGACATCCATACAAAAGGATAGCCTGGAAGACAACTTTCTGGACAGTAATTTTGTTGGCGTTGCTCAACATTGACTTTCTATTTATAAATGGGTACAACATCTTGGTTGCAATGCTTACTTTTTGTAAAGTTTTGGCAACATGCACACTAAATGTTAATTTTTGGTCTAAGTGAATCCCCAGATACTTTACGGTCGAATCCCAGTTGACTCTAACTCCGTTTATGCAAAGCTGATTGGTTGGGAGGTAGCAAGGTTTTCTTTTTTTGCTAAAAAAGATTGCTTGCACCTTTTCCACATTAAGTTTAATTTTCCATTTATTATAATACTGGAGCATCCTTTCAAGCGCATATTGTAAATTTGTCTCAACACCGAGACCAAATTCATGAGATGAAAATATGCCAGTATCATCAGCGACATTACCCAACTTTAAATCATCTACATCCCTTGGTAACACAACTACTATCTTTCAGGCAGAGGTAATGGCTATAGAATTCTGTATTAGAGAATGCATTAGAAGAAACCTCCGAAGATCAAGCATCCTAATCTGCTCTGACAGTCAGGCAGCACTAAAGGCTCTGTCCTCGACAAAAATCGAATCCAAACTAGTTTGGAACTGCCTGACTTGTTTACTTCAATTAGCTACTCACAATAAAATAACTCTTTCATGGGTGCCTGGTCATGAAGGCGTTCCGGGTAACGAAGAGGCTGACCGACTTGCTAGACTTGGCTCTCAGTCTCAATTCAAAGGCCCTGAACCCTACTGTGGTCTCCCAATAAGTAGCCTAAAAAACGAATTAGCTACCTGGGAACGACAGAAAATGATCAGCACCTGGAACAACTCAAATGGCCATCGTCAGTCAAAACTATTCATTGACTTATCCCACAAACGTATGAAAGAAATTCTTGACATGACACATGAGCAAACGTGACGCAAAGTTACTTACGGACTTCTTCACTGGACACTGCTCTCTCAAGTATCATCTTAAAAACATGGGCATCAGCCAAGATGACACCTGTCGTCTCTGTCTTGAAGACATAGAAGCAGCTGAACACATTTTATGTGAATGCCCTGCCTTAGCTAGATCCAGGCTTAAAATATTCAATAAAGGGTTCCCCTGTCCCCTTGATATCAGAAACACCTCTTCCTCGAAGATTCTTAGGTTCTTACATGACCTCAGCTGCGAATGAACAAACCTATACACTTCGTGTAACTAAACCTAAGGGAACAGCACAAAAGATCTTTCAGGTCGACGTGCTTGTAAAGGTAATTTTCACCTTCACCCTATAAATTAAAAAAAAAATCATCAGCGATTCAGGCAATCTGGGACTGATCCTTGTGGAACACCTTGATTGATAACATTAAAGTTTGATGAACTACTATTAACAAAAACACGAAAACATCTATTGGACAGAAAACTTTGGGTAATTTTTACCAGGTACGCAGGGAACCCAAGATTTATCATTTTGTGCACAATTCCATCATGCAATACTGTGTCGAAAGCTTTTTCAATGTCAAGCAGGACTAGACCCGTTGATTTACCAAGCAGACGATTTTTTTTGATATGGTTACACAGCCTTAAAACTTGATGAGATGTGCTATGAAACTTTCTGAACCCAAATTGTTCATTTGGTATTATTTTTTTATCATCAATTATTTTTAATATCTTATTTTTGAGGACCTTTTCGAGCACTTTACTCAGACAACTGAGTAAGCTTATTGGTCGATAGCTACATGGATGTTTAGAGGGCTTTCCCGGTTTTAAAATTGGTACAACTTTAGCACATTTCCACGTAATTGGAAAGTATTGGGTTTTGAGACAGGCATTTATCAAAAATGCAAGAAATTGAAGCCCTTCTTTAGGTAGTGCTCTTATATAGATATTTTAAATGCCGTCAAGTCCATCGGACTTTCTGGATTTAAGGTTTCTCACAATATCTTCCACATCTATTCTTGAAACATACTGATTGATAGGGGTATCAACGATCTGTTCATTGAATGTAGTTACTGTGTTGTTAACGAGGTTATTTGTAATACTATCACCAAGGTTTTGGGACACAGTGTGGTTTTTCAGAAACGTTGAGGCAAAAACGTTGGCTTTACTGCTATCCTCATAAACAAGCTCACTATTATTTTCAAGGTTTGGAATTTGTCTATTCTTATTTTTAATTATTTTTGTGATATTCCAAAAGGGTTTAGAATTTTCATCTAATTCGCTTAGTTTTTCGTTCCACTTCCTGTTCCGATAAATACTCATCTCCTCAACAATCTTTTTATTGTAGAATTTAAGTTGAATTCTGTATTCTGGCAATCGGTAACGTTGCCATTGCTTTTTAAAGGAGTTCCTTATGCGCACATATTCCAGAATATATTCCGGCATTTTGTTGAAAAATGGGTTTTTTAGTTTTTTTTGGCACGCATGACTCTATTGATTCAGTTCTATGACTAGAAAAGGAATCGACAAGTAAATCAACATCTTCCCTAGAACTAATTCTATTCATATCAGCAGGAGATGACCTTAGCTTGGATTTCATCTCTGATGGAAAACGTTGCCAATTGGCATTCTTTAGGTCTAAAAATTGGATAATCCTCCGCACCGCAGTTTTGTATTTTTTTTCAGTCCAAAAAAAAAAAATGCATACCTCATCATTTATCGATTGAACAGAAAAATATTCCAAATGTATTTTTTTAGGAAATTTAATGCTCCACAAAAAAGGTACCTTGTATTTATTCCGTAAACCTCATCATTTGAAAGATATTAAGGATTTAATTTTGAAGGATAAATCACATTTTTGTTTATGAATTTTATAACTCGACAATAAATGATTTTTACAAAATTAACAATACAAATTTTTGTTGAAAATTAACTGCTCTATAGAAATGGTGTTTTGTGTTTTGGCGATGAAATTAACCGTTCAAAAGTTATTCATCATCAAACTTTCATGTGTACGGATTTTAAAAGTTTTTGATGAGATATTCGAAAAACTACAATGTAATTTATAAATTTCATATGAACTTAATTTCTTGTCATTAATATAAGTATAATTAATATAAGTATAATAGTGGTACCCGTGGCGTAATGGTTAGCATGTCCACCTGCTAACCCAGAGGTTCGAGGTTCGAATCCCAGCAGAGGCAAAATGCAAAAATGTTTTTCCACGGGTATCGCCTTTCGCGAGGAATTCGCAAGTCCTCCGTTAGTAAATTCATTGCCATGAAAAGCGCATTCTCAATTAGCCGTTCGGAACCGGCGAAAAATTGTAGGTCCCCTCCATTCCCTCACAAGGCATGGTTGTGAGAAATGCGCTAGGCCCAGGGGCTCCTCGCTCTGTTGCGCCACCCTATTTATTTTTTTTATTTTTTATTTTTTATATAAGTATAATTTGAGTTTTATTTTCACAATCCATTTTTCCCAAACGACACCTACACAGGCTTAAAAACATACATACCTCTCTTGTGACGTCTACACAAAAAACTATTACCGGAAACAAAAAGAATCGGGCGGTCCAGAACACCAACGCGTTCAAGAACAAAAAAATCGAACCGTATCTGGAAACTGTTGCGAGTAGATCATCATAGGAGAATACGTAATAAAGTCCCATTGGGCCGCTACTTAGAACACACGACAAAATGCAGAGCATTGGTATTCTGTAAAATAAACTTATCTTATGTTCACACAATTCAACTAAATCATCTCTGTCCCGAAGTAAACTTTCGAGTTTGATTTTGTTACCACAATAATCACTTTTGCAGATGTCCACAAAGTTTATCATCTGTCCATTAATTGTAGCCAAAGTTTTGTTGAGAATCAGAACAAGTGACGTGTAAAATATTAATATAAGTGAAGTTATAATTAATTGGTAGAGATAAACAAAAAATTGACAAGCTGGAGTAACCCCATACGGTTGTGGAACAAAGTACAGATAAGTCGAATTCAAGGAACACACTAAACACACTCCGATATGTAATGCAAGTAACAGACACGGTGTGTCTCTTGCTTTTGCACTTTTCGGTAAGTACTTGTTTTCAAGTCTTACAACACTTTTAATGATGTCAAGGTTTTTTGTTTTGTCAAAGTACATCCAAGCATTTGCCACTACGTGTGCTAAGCCCATAAACGCTGTAGAAAATATTTCGTAGTTCAAAGTAACTTCGTTCTTTTTATATTCATCCAAGGAAGGAGGTTTGAAAAGATAGTAGAGACTTGAAAGTAGAATTGAAAGGCACGATATTGTTAAAATTATAAGACTTTTCCATTTCCTCCAAACAAATTTTAATTCATTTTCATTGAAGAAAACAGGCAAAAGGCCAGAGTATCTTAGCAAGTTTATTTGAATTTGAAGTCCTTTGGAAATACGCATCGTAATGAAGTATTAAAAATACTAAGAACTCGTGACTACCTTCAAATTTTTATGAAATCCGATTTCTATGATTGAAAAGTAAACACATTAAAGTGCTTATTAATTTAATTTGAGAACATGGATTAACGTAATGGCTAATCAATATCGTATGATTTGAACGTAATTATTCAATAAATTAAATTTCTTCAAGAAAAGTTTCAGACAACCCTCAGAAAACCGTTTAACAAAAGTCCAAAAAAACAAGTTAGGTTAGGTTGCATGGGGGTGCAGCCATAAGAGGCAGCACCTCACTCGTAAATCAGAGGATGTGGAGATGGGAGGATTGGAGAGGTAGAGTGTTGGGTTGGTAATGGGTTTATTGGGGTAGGGAACCCCCACTGAACCATTTGGAGCCCTGAGAAAATTTAAGGATGCTGTTCAATTTGAGGTAAGAGATGTCCACCAGTTCGTCGAAGAAGTATTCTCCGAGGGCTCTTTTCCTAGTATGGGTCAAGCTAGTACCTCACAGAGGAAGTTGAATGATCCTTCCTCTGCCTCTTCGTCTTGGTATCGTCTGCATGAGTCGGATGTGCTAATGCCCATTCTCATCATGTGTTTACTGAACGAGGATGCCAATCAACAGAAAGAGCCGAGGTCTGCTAAGCTGGACTAGAAATTCTGTTTTTTTCTTGGAAATATCTGGCCAAAGGTTTCTGGATACTCGGCATTGGCGGTTTTTAGAAAATTGTGTTTGATTCTTTTTTTATCTTGTTCTAGCGGCGTTAGAACTAAGGTGTTCGTTTCGCTGGATTCGAGTGCTGACCCGATTTTAACCAGCTTATGCGCCATTTCATTACCGATTATGTCATAATGTCCTGGAACCCAGGTTAAAGTTTGTTTCGCTGAGCAGTCTAAGATTACTGCGACAGCTGTCTACTAGCCTGAATTTTGTGATAGTGGATGAGATAGCTTAAATGGCCGCCTGTCTATGAAGAAGTCAATATTTTTGTTGATTAAAATTTGCGTAGCTAGGTGCTTTGCGGCTTCGCATAGTGCGAGTACTTCTGCTTGAAAGACATGATCAATTCATGATAGGGTAATCTGAGAAGATACCTTACCCTACCCCTTCGTCCGTTTTGGAACCATCTGTAAAGACGGAAATGTGATTTTCTTTTATAACCCTGTTTTCATTTCAGCTTTTTCTTGTCGGAAAGACTGTTAGGGCCACTGGATTGAAGTAATATGTGGGTGGTGTAGTCTGTTTGAATGTCTATACCTGTATGGTTCATGATGGTTCTATGGTCTGATATGCCTGTTTTCCAATTGTTGCATTGTTTGAGTCGCAGTGCGCTTTTGGCCACCATCTCCTTATAGTAAAAAGATCTAGGGGGCTAGCGACAGGAAGGTTTCCAAAGCTGCAGTTGGTGTTGTTCTCCAATGGTGTTGTTGAGCCAATGCATCCTAGCCTTTGGATTTTGGTCATGGTCTTAAGGATGTATATTGTATACATCCAGTGAATAGTTTTTGGACCAGGTCCCCAATTTTTTCAAAAATTCTACTACAAATGTAGAAAGCGATTTGAGCTTTTCTTTTATTTGCATCTCAGAGTCTTAAGTGGTACTGAACTTAGAGCAAGCTCATATGTACGCACTTATCTACGCTCTTCATCATTAATGCAAGTGTTAGTGGTTAGTAAAAACGACAACACAAGCACAAAAGAACGTATTCGAAAAAGGACATAACATTTAACAAAATTAACTTTTACTCGATAAAACAAAATCAAACTATAAGAACATTATTGAAAGTATAAGAAGAAATACAAGTAAAATAACCTATAACTAACTAATAATTAAATACAAATTAAATACAAATTAAATACAGAACAAAAATCATGCTTGTGGAGCACTGGTTTTTAGTTTTATTTTTAAACTACTTTTACTAATATTGAAATCTGAAGCAAAAGGGTTAGAGTTGTATAACCTACTAATGCGAGCTATAGGCTCATGCATGCCATAGTTAGTTCTGTGGTGGTAGCAATGCAAAAACTCTAAATTAAGTAGTTGGTGAGATCCTCCATGATAGTTGAATCCTATGTGGGAGAGCAAGTCGGGAGCATCAATCGAACCTGTTATAAGTTTTGATGAAAAAATACTAAATCATTGTTGGTCCGTCTTTGTGAGAGTGGTTGAAGATTCAAAAGACGAATACGATTTTCATAAGGGGGTAGATTAAAAGGATCTTCCCAGGGAAGACCTTTCAGGGCAAAACGTATAAATCTGTGTTGTACTGCCACAATACGAGATTTATGAACTTCATATAGAGGTGACCAAACCTGAGAAGCATACTCGAGATAGGGACGCACATGACAGTTGTGTAAGGAAAGCGTAACATAGGGGTCGTTAAATTCTTTTGCCCATCTCTTTATAAACCCAAGCATTGAATTTGCTTTACTTGTTATGAAATTGATGTGTTCATTGAATTCAAGGTTAGTACTAAAAATTACACCAAGGTCTCGGAAATTCGAGACTTGTGATAATGATTGCTGAGATATTGAATAATTTGCAATACAGGGAAACCTTTTGCGTTAGAACGTCATACTTTGACACTTGGAAGGGTTCAAACTAAGACCGTTTTTAGAACACCACGTAACAAAACTGTCGATATCTTTTTGTAATAAATTGCGATCTGACGAATATTCTATAGATTTGAAAATCTTCATGTCGTCAGCAAAAATAAAAATGTCGCTGTATGATATACAAGAAATGACGTCATTTATTGCAATAATGAAAAGCAAAGGACCAAGGTGACTTCCTTGTGGCACACCAGACAGACCATTGAAAGAATTTGACAAGACGTTACGAAATTTGACTTGATAAGATCTATTTTTTAAGTATGAGCTTATCCAAACAATAAATACTTGTGGAAATCCAAATGCTTTTAGTTTATATAATATAATATTATGAGAAAGTTGGTCGAAGGCCTTAGAGAAATCAGTATAAATGCAGTCTAACTCATACCCTTTTTCGAGTGTATTAGAGCATTAATGGTAAAACGAGAGAAGATTAGTAGCCGTTGATCTTCTTTGCATAAATCCGTGTTGTTGATTACAGATTATATTCCTTGCAAAGAATGATACACTTTCGCAGACAACTTGTTCAAACAGCTTAGGAATGCATGAAAGCTTTGCAATTGGCCTGTAGTTTTTTATATCTATTTTTTCACCCTTCTTGAAAACAGGGGTAATAAAAGACTTTTTCCACAAACTAGGAAATTTTCCGGACTTTAAGGAAAGCTTGAAAAGGTATTCGAGAGGGAAGGCTAAGCGTAAAGAACACTTTTTTAAAACTATAGGTGGTATCATATCCGGACCAGATGAAAAGTCATCATTTAGAGAAGAAAGGTAATGAATAATTCTATCACTGAAAATGGGGATACTATTAAAACTTACTTGAGAACAGTGAGTTAAATACTCAAAATAGTTTTCATCAATTTTGAGAGGTGTACTACAAAAAGAGCCACCAAAATGATTTGCAAAGGCATTGCATATGTCAGGAGTATCCTTCAAAAGATTGCTATAATAAATAAAATTTGCTGGATAGCCGTCTGATTTCTTTTTGGAGTTAACAAAGGACCAAAAGCTTTTTGGGTCATTTTTAAGAGAGCAACTCATTTGAGTTACATAGTTAGAATAAAGATTTTGAGAAAGCGTTCTGAAGTCTTCAAAAAGACTTATGAACACTTGGTGGTCAGTTAGAGAAAGAGTGGTCAAATAAGTTTTCCAGGCCTTGTTTCTTTTATTCCGCAGAACTTTCAGTTCTTTGGTAAACCACGGCTGGCAATAATTTTCTTTTTTAGTAAATTTTAGCGGAACTGTTTTATTAATGCAATCGTTTAAAATAGAGTAGAAACAGCTGACTGCTTCGTCAAGATTTGCTAGAGTTGATATTTTTTCAATACCAGCCCTGCTTAATTCATCCGAAAGCAAATCGAAGTTCGCTTTTCGAAAGTCAAAGGTATATGAACAGTCATATGGACTACTTCTTTCGTCAATCACATTGCTAAGTTCAATAAAGATATCTAATGGTGGGTGTAAGTCATCTATTCTTGTGATACCAGAATTTGATTGCATTACAACAGTCTTAATAGCGTCCGAAGAAAATACTAAATCTAACATACGACTTTGATAGTTTCTAATACAGCTTACTTGCCGTAAGTCAGAAGAAATTATGTTGTCTAAACAGGAAAGCTCCTGTTGAGGTGAAGACAGGGAAGCTTTTTGAAAGGAACCACATCAGAGGGTAGCCACTGAATGTATGGTAAATTAAAGTCACCCAGTAATAGAATCTGGCTTTCAAGATCGGATATTTCGAAGACATGATCCAAAATAAGAGATAGCTCAGCATAAACTGGTGCTAAGCTTTTAGGGACAATATAAACATTTATGATGAAAATATTTTTGGACAAGGTACAAACTTTCACACAAACAACATCAATAGACAAGTCAAACGGAAAGTGTATACGAGATGACATTAACGTGTTCCTGACCGCAATAAGAACACCACCTCCAACAGCTTCTGGTTTGTCTATGTGCCGATCTTTACGGTAGACGGAAAATTCTCGGCTGAGGATTTCGGTATTCAAATGGCTTGGGTTAAGCCACGTTTCCGTCAAAGCAAACACATCATGTGAGAAAACGAGAGAATTCACATATAAATCTGCAGTTTTACTGCGAAGCCCTCTAACATTTTGGTAGAAGAGGGAAAATCTTTTTAGTTTTTTGGAATACTCTTTAATACATTTTTATTCTTTTTGTTGTAGCTAGAGAATTCTTTGACAAGAGCACCAGCTGGCCAAATATTACTGTCACAAAGAGAGTCAAACAATAAGGGTGGGAAAGTAATTTAAAAGACGAAACAAAACTATCAGTTTTACTTATTTTAGAACATTTAATAAAGTTTTCACTAGGAATAAGTTTCTTTGTAACTAAATGATGCAAAACATCCTTCGGTATGAGCTCAGGTCTCAGCCGAGATACAAAAATGGATCTAGATTTGGGGACTGCTTCCATTCGAGTAATAGATTCAAAGGGAACAGCATCCAAATCGTTACTTACTGATGGTGAGCTAATTGCAACCATATCAACTACATCAGTTTGTTCTAATGGGACTGAAACGCTGTTCGCCTTTTTAGAATTGCTTCTCAGATTCTTTCGCTTTGAAGGAGGACTTTGCTTAGTGGAAGCAATGCCATCACTGCTTTTTTTTCGAGCCTTTTTTTTTCTTTCTTTTCTTTCTCTTTCTTTTTAATTTTCTTTCCAGTTAAGTTTACGATCAAGGACAATTCCGAGATATTTTGCCGTACCAGATAAGTTTATTGGTATACCATTGATTGAGGGTCAGACATTGAGGATTGACAGAACAAGTTCTGTTTTTGCTCACAGTTTTTTGCTCAACTGGTGAGCTTGTTTAGAGCTGTCTGAAGGAGTTCACAAAGGGTTGTAGTGAATTTTTACCGAACTCATGATGTCGATGTGATTAGCATAGGCTACTGCTTTTATTCCGCTCCTGTCAAGTTTAACCAGGATTTTGACAGAGTAGCGAAAAAAAACCAGTTACTATTTAGGGTTTTTCTACAGTTGGCCCACTTTTGCCGGAACAATATCAAAATGTGTATATTTGAAAACAAGTTTAGGAGCAATAACCACAAAATTGCACTATCGAAAGAGTTTCAATTTTCCTCATCTCCAAAAGTATCTTGGATTTATTCATGCATTTAGTGGCTGCGATACTACGTCTGCATTTTATAATTTTGTCAAAAGAAGTTCATGAAATTTATAAATAAAAACTTTAAACAGCTACAAACACACATGGACAAATTGTTACGAGATAAAGCTGCTAAAGAAGACATAAGTTCTGCGTCAGAATATATTGCAGTATCTTTATATGGAACAAAGTTGAACCAGACCCTGAGCAACAGTCGTTTCCAAAATTTTTGCAAATTATCAAAAAGTGCAAACTTTTCGCTGGCACAAATACCACCAACACGCGATGCCATCAAACATCATGGCCAAAGAACTTTTTTCCAAATCCAACAGTGGCGTGCAAAACCAGTTAGATCCTCTGAACTTTTGTCAGGAAAATTCTAAATGTGAATTGATTCCGATTAAGTTTTAGTCAATTGCGATAATGTGCAAGTAGCCGATATTGCAGAAGAGGAATTTTTTTTTTTAAATTCATTTTTATTCATTCAATTTCTTATATCTAAATACTTATGCCAACAAAAATGTGTAAAATTAACTTAACTAATTTACTGACCCTAAGCGGATACTCTAAATTACTTAATTTCCGTATTCTAATGCCTTTCGGCTTAAAGATAACTTATGTATTACAAATTAGAAGAATTTAGAAGAAAATAGAATTTATTATTTAAAACTAAGAAAATTGAGAAAAAAAAACTTAGTTTACTGTATCATATTTTGGAAGAGGACATTTTTGAAGATGTAGATGTTGATGTCAATATAAACTTTCACAATGTTATTGAAGAATTGTAATAGTACCAGAATTATACCCTTATATTTTTAATTACAAAACACAACAAAACAGTATAAAAAAATACTTTTGGAATTGAAAACTTCACTAGGCGCCACTAGGTAATTTTTTCCTCTACAGTTGTTGGCCAAAAATAATGAGATCATCGATTTATTCGAACATAGATCGCAGAGCTCACTAAAAAACTGCTGAGCTGACACATTAATACACTAAGAGACTTTAGTAAGAAAATATAGGCTTAACAAATTTACATACCTCTCTTGTGACGTCTACACAAAATACTATTACCGGAAACAAAAAGAATCGGGCGGTCCAGAACACCAACGCGTTCAAGAACAAAAACATCGGACCATATCTGGAACTTGTTGCGAATAGATCATCATTAGAAAATGCGTAATAAAGTCCCATTGGACCGTTACTAAGAACACACGACAAAATGCAGAGCATTGGTATTCTGTAAAATAAACTTATCTTATGTTCACACAATTCAACTAAATCATCTCTGTCCCGAAGTAAAGTTTCGAGTTTGATTTTGTTACCACAATAATCACTTTCGCAGATGTCCACAAAGTTTATCATCTGTCCATTAATTGTAGCCAAAGTTTTGTTGAGAATCAGAACAAGTGACGTGTAAAATATTAATATAAGTGAAGTTATAATTAATTGGTAGAGATAAACAAAAAATTGACCCGCTAAAACCATTTCAAATGGTTGTGGAACAAAGTACAAATAAGCCGAATTCAAGGAACACACTAAACACACTCCGATGTATAATGAAAGTAACCGACACGGTGTGTCACTTCCTAATCTTCCTTTTGCACTTTTCGAAATGTACTTGTTTTCAAGTCTTACAACACTTCGAATGATGTCGAGGTTTTTTGTTTTGTGGAAGTAAATCCAAGCATTTGACACTACGTTTGCTAAGCCCAAAAACACTGTTGAAAATATTTCGTAGTTCAAAGTAACTGCCTCAACATTATATTTATCCAAGGAAGGAGGGTTGAAAAGATAGTAGAGACTTGGAAGTAGAATTGAAAGGCACGATATTGTTAAAATAATTAGACTTTTACATTTCCCCCAAACAAATTTTAATTCATTTTTGTTAAAGAAAACAGGCAAAAGGCCAGAGTATCTTAGCAAGTTTATTTGAATTTGTAGTCCCTTGGAAATACGCATCGTAAGCTAATGAAATCCTAATAACACTAAGAACTCTGGACAACCCTCAAGTTCTTATGAAATCCGATTTCTATGATTGAAAAGCAAACACATAAAAGTGCTTATTAATTTAATTTGAGAACATGGATTAACGTAATGGCTAATGAATATAGTATGATTTGAACGTAATTATTCAATAAATAAAATTTTTTCAAAAATAGTTTTATGGCCATCAGACAACTCATGCGTAGAAACCAATTATTTCCTTTGAGTGCAATAAAGAAATGAGTAAGACTCTAAACTTTGTAAATACATGAATTGAAGTGTCCTCAAAATCAATAGTTTTAACGTTTTTTCAGTCCTAATTCTTCTTCTAATTTTTGCCAAAGTTTTTTGATGTCAACGAGGCGTGCCCCACCGTTAATGGGAGCTATAGTGTGAGTTAGACAAATGGAAGAGTTTTTATCCAATGAGATTACACTGCTGTAAACACTGTGATTTCAAAATAGGAAGATGAAAGTATAAAAGGGCGCTAAGACTGATTCTTGTTTTAAACCAACTGCAGTAGGATGAAAAGATGAAAAGGCACCATAATAAAAAACACTGCTTTACTTTGGTGAATCAGATAGTCTTACAGTTTCGTACTAGCTTCGTAAGTGTTCCATGAAAGCAGGGTTTAAATATGAATTGAATTATTACAGAATGTTTTTAAAAAGGAAAAAGAAAATTATTAAACAAATATTTGTTGAAGATCGAAAAGATCACCTCATCTCCATATTGCGTTTCGCCCAGGCAAGGCAATTGGGCTCATCAGTTAGATGATTGCCGTTGCCGTACCTTTCTAAGACACAATAACAAACACTTGTTTGCTATTTTTCTTTTATATTCAAATATGAGCTTAAGGCGAAGAAAAATATAAGCCAACACCCACTGTGCAATATCATTTAATTGAAGGTTTTGTTCGTGTTTTGCTTCTAAATTCAAACTATTTGCTTCTTATCGTTTCAGAAGAAAGATAAATATAATATATCAAATCTTGAACTAAGCAATGTATCTCACGTTATAAATAATAATTCAAATTACTGTTTACATACTTTTGAATTTCGAAAGGCGAATTTCGATTTGCTTTCGATTGAATTAAGCAGGGCTCTGGTATTGAAAATATATCAACCCTTACAAATATTAAAGCAGTCGCTTGATTTTTCTCCGTTTTAGAAAATTGCATCAAAAAAACCATTCCCCAAAAGACGATCAGACAACCGTGGTTTACCAAGGAACTAAAGGCTCTGAGGAATAAAAGAAACAAGGCTTGGAAGACCTATTTAATTACTCTTTCTCCAACCGACCACCAAATATTTATAAGTTTTTTTGAAGACTTCAAAACGCTTTCTCAGAATCTGTACTCTAGCTACGTCACCCAAATGGGCTGTTCTCTGAAAAACGATCCAAAAAGCTTTTGGTTCTTTGTAAATTCTAAAAAAAAAAATAGACTGCTATCCAGCCAACTTTATTTATAACGCCATTTCTTTAAGAAATCCTCCCGACATTTGCATTGCTTTTGCAGACCATTTTAATGGGTCTTTTTGTAATTCAAATCTAGAAATTGATGACAAATACTTTGATTATTTAACTCACTGCTCGCAAGTGAATTTTAATAATATCCCTATTCAAAGAGACATAATTACTTACTACCTCCCTTCTCTTAATGATGACGTTTCTTCTGGTCCGGACAGGAAACAGGATTCCGCTGGTTGTTTTAAAGAAGTGTTCCTCACGTTTATGCTCTCCACTTAGGGTGGCTTAAACATCGAAATTTTGCAGTATCGATAGTATCAATAGTTTTCGCAAAAACTATCGATAGTATCGATAGACTATCGATAGTTTACTTTGAATAAAAACAAAAAGTGTTTGCATCTTCTGTAAAAAATAACCAACAAATACCAACATTGCTTTATTATTTCGCAGGGCTGATTTTTCATTCTCCTGATAAACAAACGGGTAACTATCTGAGAAATCAATTAATCCGATAAACAAACAAATAAGTAGTATCTATATTTTAATACTAGAATATATCCTTGTATGAATGTTCAATGAATATTCCAAATACGTCCGTCGTTGCAAAATATGTCCGAACTCAAAATTGATACATAAAAATAACTTTTTTGACACTTTGGTTACTCCTAAAAAAAATTTGGTTATTCTTGTAGTATTAGATAAATTTATTTCTCTCATAAAATATTTATTCAATGGAATAACGCTTTCTGGCAGTTAAAAAATTAATTTTAGAGTTATCAAAGGTATGAATTCTATCATACAGCTATCTGGGGATCGGCTCTAAAATCAATCTGATAAATAAGTCACAGCTCTTCTTTTTATAACAAAAAACCTTTATTGCTAAGTCGGCGCCATGGTTTTCTTGTTCAATTGTATTGTATAGTGAGTTTTATAACTTAAGAGTTGAGACTAACAAATACATGCGCTGTGTACATGGGAATACAGTATACAATACATATAGTTATAGCATTGTATATGGAATCTATAGTACTTTCAGTAGCAAAAACGGTCGCTCAAAGCCATCTATTGATCCGACGGCGCTCTTGAAATTACAGGGGAATGTTAGTACGCCGACGGATCAATAGATGGCTTTGAGCGACCGTTTTTGCTATCGAAAGTACTATAGATTCCATATACAATGGTTATAGTTAACAGAATTATAGTGCTACTACATAAGCCTCCGCGGGACGGGAAAGTTCTATCAGAGATTATGAGATGTACGACAACAAGATAAACAACTAAAGCACTAAAGAAACCTATTGTCTCCGTTCCAAGCTATTGGTTTCATCATTGTAGCGATTGCCGCGCCACCGGTGCACTCCGGTCCATAAGATTGTTAAATCGCCTTTTTGACTAGCTATTAATTATATTTATATAATGCTTTTAAAACTTGATACTTGAAGGATTGAAAACTATCGATAGTTTTTTAAAACTATCGATGTACGCGATAGTTTTTTACTATCGATACTATCGATAGACTATCGATGTTTAAGCAGCCCTATCTCCACTCGAACATCTTTTCAATCTTTCTTTAAAATCTGCAATATTCCCCACTCTTTGGAAAAAATTTTTTATCACACCTGTTTTCAAAAAGATTGAAAAAACCGATATAAAAAACTACAGACCTATTTCAAAGCTCTCATGTATACCTAAGGTATTTGAACAAGTAGTCTGTGAAAGCGTATCCTTTTTTTCAAGGAATGTTGTCTGCCACCAGCAGCACGGATTTATGCAAAGAAGATCGACGGCTACCAACCTCCTATCCTTTCATCATAAGTGTTGCAATGCCCTTGAATGTGGAAACGAGCTTGATTGCATTTACACTGACTTCTCTAAGGCGTTTGACCAACTGTCTCATAACATCATACTTTATAAACTAAAAGCCTTTGGATTTCCGACAGTATATGGCTTGGATAAGTTCCTACTTAAAAAATAGGTCTTATGAAGTCAAATTTCGTAACGTTTTGTCAAAACCTTTCAATGCTATGTCTGGCGTGCCACAAGGTAGTCCCTTGCTTTTCATTATTGCAATAAATGATGTAATTTCTTGCATCTCCTATAGCGACATTTAAATCTTTGCTGATGATACAAAGATTTTTAAAATCATCAAAAATGCTTCAGATCGCGACTTTTTACAAAAAGACATCGAAAGTTTTGTTGTATGGTGTTCAATGAACGGGCTAATTTTAAACACTTCCAAGTGCCAAAGTATGACCTTTACCCGCAAAAGATCTCCTAGCATTGGAGAATATTCAATATCGCCACAATCTTTATCTCAAGTTTCTAGATTCCGTGACCTCGGCGTTCTTTTTAGTACCAACCTCGAATTCAATGAACACATCAACCTCATTATTAACAAAGCAAATTCAATGCTTGGCTTTATTAAGCGATGGGCAATTGAATTTAATGACCCTTATGTCACCCTCTCTTTATACAACTGTTATGTTCGTCCCCATCTAGAGTATGCTTCTCAGGTGACCACCATTTTATGATATTCATAAATCACGAATCGAAGCAATACAGCACAGATTCATACGCTTCGCTCTCAAAGGTCTTCCTTGGGAAGATCCTTTCAATCTCCCTCCTTATGAAAATCGTATTCGCTTATTAAATCTTCAAACCCTCTCACAGAGAAGAATCAACAATGATTTAGAATTTTTTCATCAATAAATAACCGATGTAATTGATGCTCCCGACTTGCTCTCCCACATAGGATTCAACTATCGCGGAGGAACTCACCAACTACGTAATTTAGAGTTTATACATCGCTCCCACCTCCGTACTAACTATGGAATGCATGAGCCATTAGTACGCATGAGTAGGTTATTCAACTCTAATCCTTTTATTGCCGATTTCAACATCAGTAAAAATAGCTTAAAATTAATATTAAGAACCAGTGTACCATCTGCATGATTCATGTTTAGTAGATTTTTTATTATTGCAGTCTCTGAGATGCAAACAAAAAAAATCTCTATATTATATAATGTGTGATAACAATATTCAAATGTAATTTATAACAAGATACAAACTATCTACCTATATTCTATTATCGGAGAAACCCTTTAAAGGATGTCCTCAAAATTATGAAAATTTATATGAAAGACCTTTTTTGCTTGTGTCAACTTAAACTAATAATATGTTTCTTTTCCCGATTCTTACCTCCTCCTGTGGGCTATTGTTGAATATCATCAAAGACACAAATATGGGAAACAGTATAAACACTGAACTTCTATTGTTTAACATCCACAGGAGTTCTTTCAAAGACTGTGGACTCGGTTGCATTGTAATTAAATAAAACGGATTCGAATGCCCACTGATCAGCACCCACGTCAATATGCAAATCAACGGTATGCAATACAATGTGCTTATATTCATTTCAAATATTTGAATGGCCATAGATCGATCTTTTAGCTTCTGTTTCAATTTAACTTTCTCAAAGTCGTTTCTTTGAAAATCCAGTGATTCAATTTCATTGTTTATGCTCACCAATGTTTTATTGTTCACTAAAACAATGGACGTGAGATACATTGAAATTACACAATTATATATCAAATGTAATATAAAGAAAATTTCCCTCAGATAATCACCGCCCTCAAGTTCTTCCTTACTTTTAAACAATATGAAATCGTTAGCAAAACAAATTGCACATATTGACACAAAGACAAAGATCATGTTGAGAGTTTCATCACCGCAAATAGTTCTTTTTGAGTGGCACAAGTATTTGTTTTCAAGCCAAATGACACTGTTTGCAATATTCAAGTGTGGCTTCGTGGGAAAGTTAAAGCTGATCATAGCTATAATTTGCATCATACTCATTATTCCGATGTTAATTATAAGCGAATTCGCAACAGTTGTACTATCTGTACCATAAACATCTGGCGAAATGTAATTGCCTATAAAAGTGACAACAAGTAAAATGCACATCATAACTAGCAGTAAGCGGCTAGATATGCGCTTCCAAGTACTAGGATACAGTACTAAGCAACCATTTTCATTAGAAATTGGTTGGAGGGCCAATAAGTTTAAACACCTTATTTGTATCAATAGTCCTTTTCGAATGAACATTATTTTGTCACGGAGATAGAAGTTTTTTTACGCAGTGCAAACGAAAACCACCGACGAAGAGAGTTTCTATACTGAGTTATTTTATTTCAATAAATTGTCAAGGACTGTGTCACATTTTTCCATCACAGCGAATTGGTTTCCAAGATACTTAAAGGCAAAACACAATAGAGCGTCGCGCCGAGTCGACCTCACACAGGCTTCACGTTACATGAGAAATCCTCAAAGCGCCCTACTGTCATTCATTCGTCTAAGCTTGTGCAAAATTAAGAAAATATATCGATTGATATATCGTACGACCATCCATTTTTTCTTTTGTATTAGGTACATGGAAAACTAAATCGATTGCTAATTTGTAAATTACTTCTGATAAAAGGATGAGTGAGGAGCTAAGTAAAATGTGTAGTGTAATCAATTGAGCTAAGTATAATGTGCGTTGTTGCATTTCTATACTGTGTTATCGCATGTAATCTAGTTGGTGATAACATTTGCTGTTTAAAATGAAAAACTTGTCGATTTTTTCAACATAATCGATATACAGTAATCCCCGGATAAATACCCCCCGCTTAGTTGCGTTACCCGTTTAATTGACCTGAATCCTAGGCAAAAAAAAGATCACATAAGAAATATACATACAATTTCCCGTTTAAATGCATTCCGCTTAATTGCGTTTCCCGGTTAAATGGTCCAAAAATCAAAACTCTTTTTTCAATTTGAAGCAAAATTGCCCGGTTAATTGAACGAAAAAAACCAAATCATTGAAGTCACTTTTTGCTTACACCTTAAATGATTGATGATGAATTGGTCGCATTGTTGCGCGCCTACAAGTTAATAGTCAAGTTGACATGATTTAAATCGTTGTGCGATTTTTTACTCTCTCGTGAGCACTCTCTTTTGTGCACTGCTACGAAAAATCGCTGTGCTGGAACAGGATTATTTTTTTTTTTATTTATTTATTTACGTCTAACAAGAACATTATCTTTCATAGACTTAATTTACAGAAGTAAAATAAAATGCAATAACATTAATCATAAATTATTAATATAATATATGTACATAATTGCTCACATCAAAAACATTATAAAGCTTTTGTAATATAATCTGTTCATGTTAAAATCAATAAAATTATCATAACGGTTATAAAAAATACATGCAGAAGATATAGGTTCGGTTAATCCATAGTTTGTATAATGTCTAGGAACATAAAAGAAATCTTGGTCTCTTGGACGCAAAGAACGAGACGGAGCATAAACATAAAACAAAGAAAGCAGGTGTGGACAATCAATGTGTCCAGTTAGAACATCCTGCGCAAATAAGACCGCATAATAAATTCGCCTTTTATATAGGGGCTTAATACCTAATAAGGTGCATCTAGCTTCATAGACTGGCAAATCACCGTTCCAATTCATCTTTCGTAAAGCAAATTTTGTAAACCGTTTCTGAATCTTTTCAATACGCGAAATGTTATTTTGGTAATATGGATTCCATATAATACTGCAATATTCAAGCCTTGATCTTATCAAAGAATTAAACAAGGTCTTCAATGTGCATGGATCTTGAAATTCTTTGGTATTGCGACGCACGAAACCAAATAATGAATTTGCACGTGATATGATGTAATCATAGTGCATTGAAAAATTCAGCTTGTGGTCAAAGACAACCCCAAGATCCTTATGACTTTCCACTCTTGTTAGAATTTCATTTTGGATCGAATACTGAAAATTTACCGTTGAGAGAATTCTGTAAAATGTAAGAACTGAGCATTTGCTTATATTCATTTGCAGACCATTAAGATTACACCAATGTGTGATATTATTAATATCATCTTGTAGGTCATAAGCATCTGATACGGAAGCAATGCATTTAAATAATTTAAGATCGTCTGCGAATAAAAGAAAATTTGAGTGTTTAATAAAGGAAGGTAGATCATTGATGAAGAGTAAGAATAATAGAGGACCGAGATGGCTGCCTTGAGGAACACCAGAGTAGTTATAGACAGCAGTAGATATAGAAGAACCAATCTTTACGTATTGTATACGATTTTCTAAATAGCTGCGAATCCATTTCAAAATATTTGAATGAAAACCGAAGCGTTCTAGCTTGCTAACTAGAACTGAGTGTTGAACACTCAAAGCTTTAGCAAAATCAGTAAAGATTGTGTCAACTTGTTGACGTGTTTCCATTGTTTTAAGGCAATAGTTTGCAAAAATGGCGAGATTTGTAGCTGTCGACCTCCCAGAAACAAAGCCGTGTTGAAATTCAGATATATAATTCCGGACGATTTCATAAATTTTATTTTTAACTATAGCTTCGAATACCTTGGGTATTAGTTGCAATTTAGCTATAGGTCTGTAATTATTTATCTGACTTTTGCAACCAGCCTTGTGTATTGGAGTTATTAAAGAAGTTTTCCAACAATCTAAAAATTCGCCATTGGCCAATGATTTATTGAAAATTATGCTAAGAGGTTTAGCTAAACTAGTCCTGCAGGATTTAAGAAGAATTGGTGGCAGATTATCTGGAGCTAATTTAACACTTTGATCTAAGGTTGACAACATTGAAAGAACTTCTTCTTCAGTAATGCTAAGACAACCTAAATCAACACATGACGCAAGAGTCAATGTAGATTTATAAACAATAGATTTGTCCTCATAGTTTGACTGAAAATAAGAAGCAAACATATTACATATCTGCTGCATATCATTGGCAGTAACACTATTGTGAACCATACACGCCGGAATACCAAAAGATTTACGTTTCTCATTAATATAAGACCAGAAAGACTTAGAATTTGGTTTAATTTTTGATTCGATTGTCCAAACATATTGTCTAAAGATAAACTTTTTCAAAAATTCATATTCAGACCTTAGTTGACGAAATTTGCTTTTTTGTGCATTTTAAGCATGGCATTTTTCAGCCTTAATAAACTTTTGTTAAACCAAATGGGCTTACTATTTTGAGGCTTTAATTTCTTTAGTGGTACATACCTAGAGACCGCATTATCTAATATGCTCCTAAATAACACAAAAATAGAATTTAAGTTGTCAGAATTTAAACATAATTGCCAATCAAATTCATTAAAAAAATTACACATTAATTCAAAATCAGCATTAATAAAGTCAAATTTATATTCATTATTTTTGGCATCTGAATTCCAAGAATATGCAACGTTTAAACTTAGAGAAATATCTAAAGCCGTATGGTGTGTAATATTATCTAACAATGGGAATGCAGATTCAACAACAGAAGCACCAATATCATTATCAAGAAAAACTAAATCTAATATTCTACCGAGTGAGTTAGGAACAAGATTTCTTTGCTGTAAATTAATTGATGCCATAGCATCAACGACTTGGAATTCTACATTACTAGTTACATTGAATGGCATTATACACTTATCTGGTTCAAAGAAAATCCAATTTAAATAAGGTAAATTGAAATCACCCAACGTAATTATAAAAGAGTTGTCATCTAAATTATCAACTAAGCTTTTAACATTCGATATATGAGTTTCATAAATTTCAATATTAGACTTAGGTGGAATGTATGACAAAAAGAAATAAATATGAAATGCATTTGAAATAAAACCATTCAAACCATTACTAGCACGACCTTGATGATAATCCAAACATACGCAAATTTGTTCGATGTCGCTTGTAGATATGGGAAGTGTTATCTGCTTTGTTTTGTAACACGAACGAAAAGCTAGTAAAACTCCACCTCCCCTTTCACAACCAGTTTGAATCGAACACCGATCTTTACGATAGACATCAAAGTCAGCTGTGAACAATTCAGACGAGGAAATACCATTGTGCAACCAGGTTTCAGTCAGCGCAACAACATCATATGCACAATCGGCAACGGCAAGAAGAAATTCTGTTACTTTTGTTCTCATTCCACCAACATTGTGATCAGAGATGGCAGAAATTCAACTTTTTTCGATTAACTACATTTCTTACGTTTGCTACACAAATAGAGTAGTTTATGTAGTTAAATGTAGTTTACGTAATTAAATGTAGTAGACGTCAAAATGTTTTATTTTTTAATTTTTATTTCAACGGCCATATTGGCAAATTGCTCTGTAGTGCAGATGAAGATGCACTTCTTTTTTCAGTTTACTTTTCAAATGGATTTGTTTAGAGATAATTTTTTTTATTTGAATACAGAAGTTTAGTTCTGCTCAATATTTCATTGTGTTTCTCTTTTTAACGTCTTAAAATTTTAATTCTGATTGAATATCGTAGTCAAATTATAATGTACAGAACATTCAACCGTTTTAGGGTGGTAGTATACGTAGGTAACAAAATGTAACAAATCAGGGATGTAGTTTACCCGATTAACTACGCGTAGTTATGCGACTAGATTACCTCAGGTAATTTACTCTGCCATCTCTGATTGTGATAGAACAAAGCGAGAGAACGAAAACGATTTGCAAACGCAATACGCAACGTCATCGGGATGAGCATGAGCATGCGCTGTACTTAAAGTGGAGGCTGTGTCGGCATCTGTTGTTTTGTTGTTGGAAATAGTCTCGGCATTGGCGGTGGATTTTTCGATGGCAAAGGCGGTGGCTGAGGCGTTAGCGGGCAAAATATTAATTTGAAGGTGTTGATCTATGTTTGTAATAGTTGATGTGGGCTCTTTTCGTTTTTTGCATGAAAGACAAAAGTGCGCACACGAACTCCTTGGGGCCAATTTTCCGATTGCAAAAGAGGTGGTAGCAATTCTTCAGCTATACCCAGCTTAAAATTTATATGTTTAAGCAGAGATTCATCGGCATCACTCTTTAGTAAGGCAAGCGAACATAGAGGGATCCACATTGAAAGTTGATGACACGTAGTTAACAATAGCTTCAGCAGTGGTTGACGGCTTGAATGATGATAAATGCAACCATTTAAGATGCCTCACTACTTGCATTTGTGCATTTGAGACAGAAGAGTTTGTTCCAATTATGCATTGATTATGGTTTTGGCGTTCCATCTTTGCATTCAGAACACTAGCACTAGACTGACTTTCACCGAATTTCGGTGCATTTCGTGCGAATTTTCAGTAAAGAAACACACCTATTTATTATTAGGTTTGTTCGTTAAAACCCTGGGGTCGCCACAAAGCGTTTTTTTTGAGAAACCTAAGGTCGCCCTGAATGTCAAATTGAGTGTTTTTTTTAGCCCTGGTGGTTGACCTGGGTTTTCCCTCAACTCACCTTAGGTTTTTGCTGTGGCGAGTTGAGGGCTGTCAAATGGCATGTATTTTTATTCAAATGACAGGGATGTGTGGTGATTTTGTGGCTTTGTGTTTTTTGAGAATTGGAAAACCCAGGTTTTTTTGACAACTCATAAGATTGTCAAGAAAACTTGGGTCAACCCTGGGTAAAGTTCAACGAACGAGCCTATTGTTTGCTGAAACATCAGAGTTTAGCGACTGCAAATTAAAATCTTGAAAATGTGTAAGGAAACAATGCAGGTGAAAATTACAGATTCTTACCATGACATATGTTCTAGCCAAATAAAAAGCAAATCTGACTAATTCCCTCTTGTACGCTTGCTAAAGATATACGCACGGATTATGTACCAATTCATAATTTATGTGTTGTGTACATTATGAAAAATTGTTCCTTTTCAATCATTCCTAGGCTGAAATTGTTTTGTTCTTTTTTTATGTCTTACCATTATATGTTAATTTTCCGTTCAATAAAATTTTGATTTTCATTAAAAAGGTTCTTCTTGACTTTCTTGCCAAAGTCGTAAAAAAAATCGCTTTATTGCGTTTTCATTTCAATTAAGCGGGGTTTTTCTAAATGGGACAGCAGATCAATTAAGCGGGATTCTTTTAATTGCGTTCCCCTGTTAAATGCGTCTAAAGTTGTGCATTTAAGGTGACGCAATTAACCGGGGAGCACTGTATTCATACAGATATCAAAAATGTTATCGCAATATACGGTATGAAATTATCGCTTAAGTTATTGGTCGAGCACCTTTACAAAAATAAGATGATTTAAATCCTTCAATATCGCCCATATTGATTGACTTTATATTAACCCATGCGGCCATGCATCGAAAATTAATCGAAATCTCGATTTTTAAGAACATCTTTTTAGAATTATAGCAGTTTAAGTGATTAAACATCACCTTCGTCTGGCAAAAGTCGAGTTTAATACAGGTTTAACAACGATAGCTGGTATATCTAGGTATATACTAGTTACATCGACAAAGTTCTGCTAAAACACTCTAAAATTCAGCTTAAGTACACTTCACGCACAAATATGAAGTACAATTTGATTGATTTGTTTGCCACAAAAATCTATAGTCGACTTTATACTCGCTCATGTATCGAAAATTCATCGAAATCCTCGATATGAAAAATATAACATAAAGTAGAAGTCAATACATCGTTTCAAATTCATAGTAGTTTAAATGCTGAAACAGCACCAGCGTTGAATAATCAAACAAAAGTCAAGTTTAAAACAGCTTTAACAACGAGAGTTTAAATATTTATCTAGTATTTACATCGATAAGTTTCAGCTGAAACACACTTCGACTTCGATACCAACGTATCGATAATTTGTTTCGTAAATCGATGTTTTCCTTACATCGATTTTATTATACTCTTCCCTATTGCAAAACTGAAAAGGAGGGATATGTCAGAAAGCGAGAAAAAGTTCAACATAGCTGAACTTTTTTTTGAAGGTTGGTCGCTTCGTTACGTTTGCTTACGTCTGTCAAACGACGCGTTTGAGGACAAAGCGTGATTGTGTGCGACTCTACAGATTTCGTATACATTTTATTTTAAGAAATAAATTATATCAATCAATCAATCTTTTGATTGTTCTGTCAAATGAGGTCGACGCGAGGCAAACGCGCTATTGTGTCTCCACTTTTAATGTAAGTGCACGAGAGTTAGTGTTTATTTATTTCAATAATAACATATTCTATGTTATTAGGTAAAACGACAAGTGTTTGGATGACTAACGACGACCTTTACTTGACACGGATTTGATTCGATTTAATTTTTTTTTTGGTCTCAAGGAGTAGTGATATCTAATATCTAGTCTAGACAATTGGAATCACAGTGAGTCTTTAGAGACACCTGCAACACCATGAAGCTTTCCCATAAGCCGAGTTCACATTATACAATTAGTTGGAAAGACTTCGTTTGACAGATAGATGTTGGATGGTCGGATGTATTTGCGTTCAGACTTATCAAAGTTGTCGTCCAACCTTATGTCAAATACTCTTCCACTATGTCCAAATACAACATTTTAAAAAATATTAGAAAATCATCCAATAAGTTGAGGGTTCACATTATCCAACATTAGTCGTTCAATCTAAAGTCCAACTAAAGGACTATTCAAATGAGCACGACCAACGAAGGACGAATAAATCAAGAAATGCGATTTTAAGTACCTTACAAGCATAAATTCCTCACGAACTTTTAAGGAAGCGAAAGAAATAGGCTTCGAAATAGTGTATGACCATGTATATTACAACTTTCGAAGCTAAATATCTCAGTAATTTGATGTAATAGAGGAATTTTGAGGCCAGATTTGCATTCAGCGCACATTCAGGTTTAAATTTGCACGTTAAACATAGGCTCGAAAGTAGTTAAAATTTTTTTTTTTTCGATTTTGAAGGCCTTATACCTCGAAACCGTGATGTGCCAGAACAATTCTGAGATTGAATTCAGGCAAAAAAGCAAAACCATTGTTGCGTAGTGAATCGAACAATTTCGAATATTATTCAACCCACCTTCGATCAGTGAAAATTTGGCAATCTTAATAAATGAATTCATAGACCTGGGAGTTTAAGAATGAAACATTTACAAGCTTACAAACAATTCATTCGCTGAAACATTCAAATATCAAATTCAATTATTCAAATTCAAATGGTTTCGGTGGCTGACGCCATCTTTTCAATTCACTCAGTGTAATAGAAAGACATAGATGTGCTTTGCAAATCGCAAATTTAATCAAACTGCAATGGATCGTGAAAGTGAAGTGACGTTTCTTAGAAAATCAATTATTTCCAAAGAAAATTTATTTAGTTTCGACTTTAAATTCTTGATTTCCATTCGATTGTGTTGTAAAAGTAAGTGTGGAAAAAATATAGGCAATTTAAAGCCCTCATTAGTGAGTAAAGTCGCGGTTGTGTGTGCAATGGCAGTGTATTTAATTTTTGTTCCTCTCTCCAATCATACGGCAAGGTTTTTATTTAGTTTAAAATTGGAATTCTCAAGCTCTGAATAAAGCAAGTGTTCAATTTAGTTTTCTAAATGTTGTGATGTGTTGTGATGAAGAAAATAGAAGTTTCTTTTGTTTTAATATCGCTTGTTTCGAATGTTTATGAAGAAAAGAAAAGAAAAGAAAATCAAAATGGTCGTTGGTCGCTATTTATTTCAATGTTTCTTGTTTAATCTTGCATAGTTCTTTTGAAATTTGCTAAAATTTAATCTTCATTTATATCCAGGCTCTTGTTTTCAGAAAACATTAGAAAAGTGATGTTTTTTAAGTCCCTCGCGGGTGTGCATTGGCTCTTGTTTTCAGAAAATATTAAAAAAGTGATGTTTTTTAAGTCCCTCGCAGGTGGAAAGATGGTTGATGTTTTTTATTCCTCGCGAGTGTGAATGATGTGTGATTCTGCTTTTTCAATGCAAATCAAAAATAAATTGATGGTAAGTGCCTGCAAACTTATCTTTTTATTGCCATAGATTGTCATATTTGCTTTAAAAAAACAATTTTCCCTTTAACTTATACGATAAGAATTTGATTTTGAAAATGAAGTAATTTGGCTCTAGCTCCCAAATATCATATATCATATCGTCGTTATCCGAGGCTGTTGGTTGCGTGGGGTTTTTTCCGTGGTTGTTTAGTTATCCCCACGCACAACCCCCAACCTGGAGGGCCAGTTTCTTTTGGGATCCCTTCGGACCCTTTATGGGCCCGATTATCCACTGGCATTACCCTGCTACAGGGGTGCGAGAGCTGCCGTTAAGTCATCAGGAGCTCATTCGTCACCATCCATACTTCAATACCCTGTCCCAGTGTTGAAAGATCCTGAAAGATTTATAAGCCAAATATGTTCATTCAGGGGTTCCAGTTTTTTTGGCTGCTGAAGTCCACCGTTGATTCTGTCATTCGAATACATCCGCTGGTATATTTCCGAATAGCGAATAGTACATATCACGTGCAAGTGGCTACCCGGGCTTGCTTCACAGTAACGAATTCTGTCACTACATTTTTCTAAGACCTTGTTAATGGTTTGGGGATAGCTCAGATGATGTTGGCCTAAAGTGCTCGAATTGTTTTCATAACATCGGTTCTTTGAAAAAAAGAAAGTCCAAAGGTGTAAAATCTAAGCTATGACATCGCCAAGATATTTTGGCCAAAACTTATCTTAAAGAAACGCACTTTTGGTTTACCAAATACCTACTGTGAAAGTTTGCAATATTTCGCAAAGTTGTTAAGTCGCTTTCTCTGTCCTTATGTCCCTATGTATGCTTAGATTTTTAAAACTACGCAACGGATTTTGATGCGAATTTTTTTTTATGAATAGAGTGGTTCAAGAGGAAGGTTTAAATGTATAATGCATGCATAAACCGAAGAATTTAAAGATTTTTAATGTGATGTCGTAACAAGCATATTTTTCTGCGCTTACATTAAAAAGATGGCTTGCTCCAAAAGTTCAGCTTAATTCTCCATTTAGTATAATATTTTTCCAGTATTTTAATCGCATATTTTAGATTCGTCTAAATATTGGGAGCGAATGCATGTATTTTTTAGTGTTTTTAGTATTTATTTCAATCGAAAACGCTGTACAGTAAGAATAAATTCTTATAATAATACAGGTAGTGTTTTAAGTTACAATTAGTATTAAAAGTAATGTCTTATTAAAAATCATCATGCAAAATTAAAGGGATGGGAAGAAAAGAGAGAAAGAATCAAAGTCTTTCAAAATCATGAATTTTCTTGTATTATATATATATATGCAAATTAAAATTAAGCTTAGTGAGAAGATTCCAGTGATAGATATGAAAATAGTAACGAAGAAAACTGTTTGTGTCCAATCTTGTTCCTTAGTGATAAAGGGAGATGATTCCAAACTTCCACAGCAGGAATGAAAAACTGGCGACGTGAGGTGACGCAACTATGTGTTTTGGGTCGTATCGTTAAGCTTCGAGCAGAAGCCGACAGGTTTAACTCAGCAAAAAGATAACCCGGCGATCTATTTTTCATTATTTTGACGAGTAGAGACAAACTTTTGAATCGAAAGAAGCAGCGAAGGTTACATCCCAGAATTTGACGCGCATAACTTGAAACGTGATCATATTTACGTACATTATACACAAACCTAGTTATAGAGTTAAACGCCATATTGACTTTTCGGAGTGATTCAGAGTCCATGTCAGCAAAGATTTCACAACCAAAGGTAAGATTAGAGACTTGGCCAATTTCATTTTAACTTCGATGGGTAAGAAGAATCTAGAACTCGATAAGCTACGAAGTGAGGCATATACTTTTGAGACTGTTTTATTGATATGGTCACTCCAAGTAAGAGTATTATTAAAAATGATTCCAAGGTTCCTTACTTTCGAGACCATTTCGACCACCTGACCATTCAGGACTATGTCTGGGAAATCATCAAAATCTAGTTGTTGGGTGCTTATCGGTATACACTTAGTTTTAGTCGGATTAA
Organism: Melanostoma mellinum; assembly: GCA_914767635.1. Classification (NCBI taxonomy): domain Eukaryota; kingdom Metazoa; phylum Arthropoda; class Insecta; order Diptera; family Syrphidae; genus Melanostoma; species Melanostoma mellinum. Next base: position 47,005,362 of record OU612060.1, on the reverse strand, counting down.
GTAATAGCCGGTTTTCAACTGACCATTGGTAAACTGAAGCAAGATCTTCATTAGTTCTTGCTATTGCGTCTTCGACAGGCCCCAGACGGAAACTGCGATAAATTTGAACATCATCCGCATAGATATGATAGGAGGAGTGATTCAGAACAGATGGAAGATCGTTTATAAGTAATGAAAAAAGTAAGGGTCCCAGTATCGAACCTTGTGGCACACCTCTTTTTAAGTCATGGAATGATGACAGTTTACCTTTGTTGAATACTGCTTGTGATCGATGATACAAGTTAGAGAAAATAAGTTCGGTTGCAGCAGACGAGAAATTAAAAAGCTTGCATAGCTTATTACATAGCAAAGTTGGTTCAACCGAAACGAAAGCTATTGAAAAATCCAAAAGAGTTAAAATTGTTATTTTACTTTCCTCTGAAGCTTGCCGAACATCTTCGCTGACTTTCAATAAGACTGTGACTTCTCCTGAAGCCAGATTGCAAAGGGTTAAGTAAATTTAAGCTATTAATATACGCTTTAGTTTGGTTGCTGATTATGACTTCAAAAACCTTAGAGATGAAAGGTAAAATAGCGATCGGTCCATATTCTGAGTTTTTACCTGAATTCTTTGGTACTGGAATTACTTTCGCACGCTTCCACTCAATAGGGTACTGGCTTGTCGAGATAATTGAATTGAAGATTAAAGTTATGTATAGTAGAACTTTGGGCAGCAAAATTTTTACGAAATCGGGATGAACACAATCCAGCCCAATACACTTTGACCTTACAGAGAAACGTAACGTGACGTAAACACTGCTGTGTCATCAGCAAAAGTCGCTGCTTCACATTGTGGAAGATTAGAAAAATCAGAAGTAAGATGTTATATAAGGCCGGACCAAGAACGGAGCCCTGTGGAACGCCATAATCAAAATAAAACACTTTTAAAATACCACAGTTAACATGAACTTGAAAGCATGTAGTGGATAAAAAACTCTTCACGATTTTGCACAAATACAAAGGAAATTGAAATCTTATCATTTTATATATTATTCCATCATGCCAAACCGAATCGAAGGTTTTTTTTTAATATCTATCAATATCATTCCTGTCAGTCAGAATGGGCAGTCAAGCCCATTCAATTCTAAAGAAAACCCACTAATATCCTATACTATACCATAAAATGCCTCTGAACTGTAGAACTTTTAAGAAAAAAAATTTAAGGCGAGTACTAAATGTTGATACTGAGGGCTCAAATTTTTAGGGAATTCTTTTTTAGGTATTTTCCACAAAATTGCGGGATGGGAGTAAATAAAAAAATAGTCCAAAAAGAAGCACCCTAGTGTGTACCCATAAAACAATCCCTATTCGCGGTACATTACACACTGTCTAGCTCCTCAATTATTTAGTTAAAGTCCTTGAAGAAACCGATTGTTATTATTACGGGGAAATTCAACAACGATCTTAAAGGTGGTTTGAACTAAACTTTGTTGTCGCGTTGAATCTTTTAAAAAACAAAACAGCATACACCTTATTGACCACAAACAACTACAAAGCAAAATTAAAAACCAAACACAAAAAACTTTTCGATGTAAGCTTTCAATTTTATTTGTCGAAATTGAATGCATTTCGAACCTAGTGTGGTTCATCTTCAGCAATACACTGATTTGGCAGAAAAAGAAAGAAAAGAGTACAAAAAACATTTAAAAGAAAATAGAAAAAAGCTCTTGATTATAACAATAACAATTAGAGTGAAAAAGAGACATTTAATTATGTGAAACAAAGGTGACGTTATATTGCCATTGTCATTCTTCATAGTGTTGTTGCTTCTGTGGATATAAAGACTTTCAAATGCATCAAGTCGTCGATGGTTTGTTACATGTTTTTTAAGCTTAACATCTTCTAAGCTTACATTGAAGTGTTTGTTGGTGAGGACTTGTGCAGCGACGGAGGATTTTTCGGGTCGGTTGAACTTGATGTGGCTCGAGTGTTCGTTAAAGCGAACGCCAATGCTTCGCTTTGTCTGGCCGATGTAAACAGCGTAACAGTCTCCACATTTAATCTCATATACTACAGATTTATTAGTCATTATGGATTTGTCTTCTGTTGAACTTAGGAAATTTTTTAGTTTTCCGTTGTTTGAGTAAACGCACTCTATATTTTGTTGTTTTAATTTTGTGTGCATTTTGTTTGTGATTGATGGGAAATACGTCATGGAAGCTCTTTCTGGGTTGATGTTGTCATGAAGATGTTTGGCAAGCGGATAGCACGAGCGTATTTTCTTCGTGTAGGGGCTGGTTCGCGAGCAGCTCACCAGCCGCTCGCTGTTGGCAAAAAATTTCGAATTTGTAATGTTCGTTGGATTCAATGTTCGCTTGTAGGGTCAAACCTGTTTTTTGCTATGAAGCAAACCTCATTTTTGATGTGAACGTCGACGTGTTGGTGCATGTGAAATGAATGTCCGTCAAATGTGTTCGCCGTGTAGGGGATAATGCAAACGAGCATGTTCGATGAGCATATTCATCGTTTAGGGTTAGCTTTACGAGCAGCGTGATTTCGAAAGGATCACAGGTCACAGCTCTCCCACTTAACTGCTTCACACTAGCTTAGAGTACGAAAATATTATAAAAACAATAACAGTCCTACCTACCTCTTTCGTTACGTCCAAGCAGAAAACCACTACCGGAAACACAAAGAACTGGGCTGACCAGAGCACCAACGAGTTTAATAACGTAAACGTCAGATCGGAACCATCATCGAACGCATAGTAAAGTCCCATTGGACCATTGCTAAAAACGCACAACATAATGCAGAGCATTGGCACTCTATAAAATAAACTTATCTTTTGCTCGCATAATTCTAATATTTCATTTCTATAGATAAGTAGACGATGGAGTTTGTTTTTTCTATGAAGGAAATCACTTCTACAACTGACCAAATAATTTATTTGCTTGTTGATGGTGGCCAACGTCTTGTTTATAATCAGAATGAGTGACGTGTAAAATATCAATATTAGTGATGTTACTAATAATTGATAAAAATAAACTAAAAATTGACAAACAAACACCATCTTAAGCGCTTGGGTATAAATGTAGAGGTAAAACATATTCAAGGAACACACTAAACACACTCCGAGATATAATACAAAGAACCGAAAAGAGGTGTCACTACTCGATCTGGTTTCTGTACTTTTTGAAAAGTACTTCTTTTCAAGTCGCACAGCACTCGTAATGATGTCGAATTGTTTGCCTTTGCCGAAGTAGATCCACGCATTAATGAAGATATGGGAGGAGCCCGTAACTACTGTAGCAACCATTTCATATTTGATAGAAACCACGTTTAGATTGAATGTATTTAAAGGGGGGTTTAAAATGAAATAGACTATTGCGAACACAAGAAAACAACACGACGAAGAAAAAAATAATAAATTCTTCCAATTTTCGGAAACAAATTTGAAATCATTTCTATCGACGAAAACCGGCAAAAGTCCGAAGGATCTTAGCAAATATATTTGAACTTGTATTCCCCTAGAAATAGACATTGTAAGTGAGTGTTGTGTAAAATTCATACCTTCCGAACCTTACTTCTGTTCTTACAAAACGGTTCTTTGTGATTGAAAGGAAACAATTTGTTTAATTGGTGTAGGCGTAGTTCATATCCTTGAAGATAATCAATGATCATTTATTTTTTATCTAACTCTGACAAATTGAACTAAATTTCTTTCTACGAAACTGATTGATAGGCAGTGACAAAGCTCTACAGCCACATTTCATGGAAAGAGAATCACTATTTAGACACCAAAAAGAGTTGTTTGTATACCTATAGTTGATTGTTGAAAGCAAAATTATAACCAAGGCCGATGGATAGCGTTTGGGTTTTGAGTGCAGCCGCTCTGTGCGAGACTCATTTATATTAAATAACCCTTTAAATAAGGACAGGTCCTTATGGGCGCTGGGATTTAAGTCCCAACTTTTATTTTTGGGACTTATGTCCCACTCAAGTGAGACATACATAAGCCCCAAATTCGTCTTATAGGACTTTCGTCTAACTTAGATGGGACAAAAGTCCCAAAAGTAAAAGTGTGGACTTTTACCCCTCAGAATATACTTTTTACAAGCTAAGTTTTTCTAAAATTCTTGAAGCTTCTTTTTCAAAAAGCAAGGTTACTACACATTAGAAAGTAGAGATATAGTTTTCCAGAATTAGGAGATATTATTTTACTTTTAGAAGTTAGTAATTTTTTTTCTGTTTAAAAAAGAAACTTAAAACATTTTAATTTTTGAGTATTTGAGAAAATAAAATTAAAATATCGCGCGTAAATTAATGTAACTCGCTATTTTTGAGTATAAAATGCAACATCAAAACCCCTTGTTTGACGACGAATGCCGACAAGCACATGCAGCTAAACAGGAAGCATACAAAGCGGTGCTGCACAAAAAGACTAGAGCTGCTCGTGAGAGACGAACACCGGCTTCTTAGACGGAAAAAGAGAGAGCATGAGCAGCGTGCGACCGAGGAGATAGAAGGGTACGACAGCAGGAATGAGGTTCGGAAGTTCTACCATAAAGTAAAAACAACAGCATCGGGCTTTAAGCCCCGAGCCGTAGCCTGCAAAGACGATCAAGGGAACATCGTGGTGGAACCGCAGTCAATGCTGAGGATATATGGAAAGACCACTTCTCCAAGCTCTATAACGACGATGATGAACCCGATTCCGCTGTTAGAGAGATAGAAACATTCGATTTAGGCGACGTAGACCAACAATGCTGTGTCGTTGTAATATTTAATATGATACAAATACAAATACAAATACAAATAAAAAAAAAATTAAAAAAAATTCCGCCAACCCGACCTGAACGAAGTGAAGACAGCAGTATCCAAGCTAAAGTCCAACAAAGCCGCTGGAGCTGATGGCCTCACTGCCGAACTGTTTAAAGCTGCAGGCCAAGACCTGGTCAGGAATATCCACCAGCTCATTTGTTTCTCCGGTCCTCAAGAAAGGAGACCCTCTGAACTGCGCCAACTACAGAGGTATCAGTCTTCTTAATATCGCATACAAGATCCCCTCTACCGAATTGTGTGAGCATCTGAAGCCATTCGTTAATAACCTGATAGGTCCTTATTAGTGCGGCTTTAGACCAGGAAAGTCCACCATAGAATAGACCAAATCTTCACGCTACGGCAGATCTTGGAAAAATCCCAGGAACTTCAAATCGATACCTACCACCTTTTTATTGATTTTAATGATGCGTATGACAGCATCTATAGAGAGGAGTTATATAGAGCCATGTTTGGTAGGGTTTTGGCATCCCCGCCAAACTTGTACGATTGTGTAGGATGACGATGGAGAACGCACGCTGCTCCATCAGGGTCGAGAAAGATCTCACCAATACATTCGATGTCAAAAAAGGTTTTAGGCAAGGTGATGCATTGTCATGCGACTTCTTCAACATCGTTCTTGAAAAGAATAGTGTAAGACTCCCACGTCAACAAAAGAGGCACAAAAAAAAATATCTGTTCAATTACTCGGATATGCTGACGATATTCACATAATTGGAAGAACGCAGCGTGATGTTAATGGCGCGTTTATTAATATTGAAAAGGAAGCAAAGAAGATGGGTTAAGTGGTAAATAAGGGCAAGACCAAGTATATGCTGTCATAAAAAAAGGACACCTAATTCCGACGACTTGGAAAGAACGTCACTATAGGCAGCTATAACTTTGAGGTAGTTAAGGACTTTGTCTACCTATGTGCCGCTATTATTTCAGGCAACGACACCAGCGCTGAAATCAAACGAAGAATAACTCCTGCCAGTCGCTGTTTCTTCGGACTAAGAAGACAATTGAGTAGTGAAGTCCTCTCTCGAGCAACTAAAGTGTCCCTGTACAAGACACTTATCATCTCTATTCTTATATATGGCGCAGAGGCATGGATCTTGTCAAAGGCAGACGAGATCGCTTTAGGATGCTTCAAGAGAAAAATTCTTCGGGTGATTTTTGGTCCCGTCTGCATAGATGGAGAGTGGAGAAGAAGATTCAACCATTAACTGTAAGGGCTGTACAGCGACACTGATCTGGTCAAACGAGTCAAGGTTCAGAGCCGTAGATGGCTGGGTCATGTAGAGCGAATGGACACCTACGCTCCAGTACGGAAAGTCTTCGAATCCAATCCCGAGGGACGGCACAGTAGAAGAAGACCGCGACTCAGGTGGCGCACGCAAGTAGGAGAGAACCTCAACCAACTTGGCGTCCAAAACTGGAGCCAGTTAGCTAGGGACCGAGCTGGCTGGAGAAGCATGTTGGATGGGGCCCTAGTCTGACCCGGACTGTAGCGCTACCTTAAGTAAGTAAGTAAGTAAATGCAACATCAATTGTATTTATTAGATTTTTGGAATTGGATTGCGATGAAAAATGCTCCGGTCTCGAAAAAATGTGTTGCTCACCTGGGTATGGATGCGAGAAATGGTCTAGGTACCAGTGCTACACGAGCATCTTTGGGTCATCCTATTTATCTAGCATAACAGAAGCTTATGCTTATGTGATTCAAATTTAATTTAAACTATCTGTTTTTCTGTACAGCAAATAAGCTGTCCATGTTTTTGCGCCAGTTCGATTTTGTTTATTATAGTCATTTAAAGTTCCTGGCAACTGTGCTTCAGTTTTAATGTTAAATTTATGAGCGCATTATACAAATAAAAAAAATTTAAAGGTTATATTTATTTAAAGTTAATAGTATTTAGCCAAATTGTGTAATGGGAAGAAAAAAAAGTGATGTTGTAGGTGCTTTTGCGAGTATTGAAACAGAAACGGCAAAAATGGGTTTGATGGTTAATGAGGGCAAAGCGAAGTATATGTTGTCATCAAACAAGGACACCGAACATCGACGAATTGGACAAAATGTCACAATAGACAGACATAACTTCGAGGTAATACCAGGAGTTCGTCTACCTAGAATCAGCTACAGACACGGAAAACAACATCAGTGCGGACTGCGGAGATCAAACGGAGAATAACTCATGCCAACCGTTGCTACTTTGGGTTAAGGAGACAATTGAGAAACAAAATCCTCTCCAGAAAACTAAGACAACCCTATATCAACCCTTGATCATCCCATCAGACCTGCTTTACGGCGCGGAAGCATGGACCTTATCGAAAGCGGTCGAGGACACCCTTGGTCGTTTCGAAAGAAAAATTCTCCGAATGATCTTTAGTCCCGTATGCGAAGACAATGTGTGGAGAAGAAGATACAACAACGTGCTGTATGAGCTGTACCGCGACATGGGCATAGTCAGAAGAGTATACGCATCGCGAGGCTACGATGGTTGGGTCATGTAGAGCGGATGGACCCAAACGCTCCGGCTCGACGGGTTTTCGAAAGCACATTGCAATGAAATCGCGGAAGGGGAAGACCTCGTCTTAGGTGGCGCAATCAAGTGGAAGAAGACCTCAACTGACTAAGAGTGGAAAACTTAAGAGAGCTCGCTCGATATCGAAGTCGTTATAGAGGGATGTTGGTTGAGGCTCAGGTTTACCCCGAACTGTAATGCCCACCTAAGAAGAAGAAGTAATAGTATTTTGTTAACGCTACTGAAAATATGTTTTTATAATTTATTTTTAGCGTCTTAAGTTGTAGTAGTATTTTTTTATAGGTAGCTCATTGAATTTTACCATTTTTTCTTAACTTGGAAACCCATATTATTTGAATATGGCTTTCCGAGTTCATACAAACAATGATATACAATTTGATTTTATGTACAAAGAGAAAGGGCTGGTTTTTTGCTTTTGGCTTTTCTTATATTATTTTTTTACCGATTAAGAGAAGACCAATATTTTTATTGAAGAGTTACTTTCGAAAATGATTCAAATAGCCATTTTGCTTCTGTCTTTTTTTTAACAACAATAAAGACTTACCTCTTCTTTCAAAAAATTGTTGAATATCATCACCGACATAAATATGTATGAAAACAGCCAACACAAACCTTGTGCATTGAGCACCCAGAACATCTCTTTCAGCGAATGAAGTTTCGTCAGTTGTATTATCATATAAAATAGAATCGTTGATCCATTGATCAGGACGCAAGCCGTCAAAAAAATAAACGGAATGCAATAAAATGCACTCATGTCATTTTCTAACACTTGAATAAGCTCAGATCGATCTTTAAGCATTTGTTTCAGTTTTACTATTTCGAAACCATCCTTAGAAAAGTTCAGCATTTCGATATTTTTATTAATGCACTTCAAAGTGTTGCTATTCACTAGAACGAGGGACGAAAAAAATACTGTTGTCAAGCAATTATAAAATAGTCCGAAAAAGAAGATAACTTCCGCCAAATAATCACTATGATAACATATTTCCCTGTGAGACAAATTAACAACTTCGTTAGCACAACAAACTACACATAAAATTGCAAAGAGCAAGAACTTTTGTAAAGTTCCATCACGGGTGATGTTTCCGTTCATTTGTCTCAAATATTTGTTTTCTAGGTGCACAATACTGTTCAAAATTTTGAAGTGGAACTTTTTGCCAAAATAGAAATTCAACATTGTGAACATTTGCGCCATCAAGATTAATCCGAGAGCACAGAGTATCGCAATTGTCTCAGTTTCACCAAATGTTCTCAAAACTTTTGGTTCCATGTAAGTGCCTATAAAACAGCTAACAATTAACACATTTAGTAAAATATAAAATATTAATTTCGCTCGGAGTTTCCTTGTATTTGTGCATAGATTCAACATCCCATTTTTATAGAAAACTGGTAGCAGACCCATGAACTTTAAACACTTTATTTGTATAAGTAGTCCCTTTCGAACGAACATGGTTTTGCAAACTCAACTCAAACTCAAATGTCTTACGTGTAGTCCTGTTTCTGTTTATTAGGTACTGTCGTAAGTATTTTTACAATAGTTGACAATTTCATAGTCAATTTGGTTATGTTTAATTTTTTTTCCTTTCGTGGAATATTTCATCACATGATTATATGTCTGCAATTGGAAAGTAGGCGCCGCTGAACACGAATATCCGTTGCAATTCGTGCTCAGAGGCAAAAGTTGCTAATTAGGTATTTATTCCTACCAATTATATCCATATACGTACTTATGGTTGTTGGGCTGCAGTTATAATTAATTTGACTTGTGAAAGTTTTCAGTATCCTTCGTACCTATTTTTTTTTTACTATATTTAAAACCAAGCACATTTATTTAACAAATTAGTTTTGAGAAACTTCGAGTTTTATTAGCTGGCCCCGAAAAATATGCAACTGATTTCTAAAAATTGAAAGCGCCTACCTTTTTAAGAATGCTTTTCACATTTCTTTTACAGTAAGAAATTTTGGTCAGTTATTATTTAAATTTTTACTGCAGTTAGTTAAATTCAATACTCGAAACATTGACAATTGAGGATAACTGGAATGTTAAAAGTTAAAGTTAAGAAAAGGAAATGAAACTAATTAACATTGATCCCTATGACAAGGTCTGTCGTAACAATGACGGACTACGAATGCCAAACAACATGTACTTTGTATTGAACGTTTTGAAACAGATATTTCGTTGGCATTCCAAATTTATTGTTACGACAGTCTTGTGATAGGCGTTTTGTTTCGTTTCTTTTTCTCAAACAATAATTTCCAGTTCTCCTAAATTCTCAGTATTTCGAGAGCCATTACAGATTGCAGCACTGGTTACAGAGACGCTACGAGGGGCACGAAGCACAACAGAACCTGTATGAACAGACGTACTGTGGTCCCAAATGCAAAAAAAACACAAAAACCGGTAAAAATGCAAATTTCTATGTTCTTGGTTTTACTATTTTGTTTTTATTTCTTAAAGAAATGGAAACAGAGCTTCAAAAACAATAATCAAAATAGTTTTCTAATTTTTACAGAACTTTTCAAAACTGCTCAATTTTGTTCTAGGGTGAAAAAATAAATAATTTTTTTGTTTTCTTTTTTTTTCTTGAATGCAGTTCAGTATTTTGTATTTTGTATTTTATTGGTACAGAAATTATTTTACACGTAGATACAATATTATCTTTTAGTTGTGAACAATGAAAAACAGGGTTTAAATATTAATGAATGATTAACTTATACACTTATTATTTGAATATTATTAAATTATAGTTAAATTATGATTTAAATTATTATTTACATTATTTACTTGAACTTTTTTAATTTTTCTTTTGTAAATATGCTTATGAGCAATAATGTTGTTTAATCTTTTCTTGAAAATCCCTCATACCTGAAGACCGTCTGGCGTTGAGCGGAAGGCGATTCCAGAGTCTTATGGCGCAGACAAAAAACTGTTTATGAGTTATAGAGTAGTTCGTAAAAGGTGGCACGAAACTTCTGCTTCTTCCGGAAGAAGATGCAAATTGAATTCTTTGGAAAAGATATTCGGGCACTCTATTTTCTTTAAGACTGAAAAGAAAAATTTATGTTTCAAACCCGAGATACTGTTGTAACTCCATTCCAAGGAAAGCCTTAACATTACCAGAGATATGTTCTCTTCGACCAATGTTTTAGGCAAACCTTACTGTACTATATATAGCTACTTTCAACTTACGTAAGGAGACACTATCTAGGTCATAGAAAACTGGGTAGGCATAACAAATGATTGGGAATAAAAGTGACTTAACCAACATTGCCTTAGTCCTGAAAGGAAGACAGTTTCCAATTTGGTATAGAATCCGGAGGGATCCATATATCTTGGATACTACTTTAATAATATGATTTCCCCAGGTGAGATTTTGGTTAAATGTAACACCGAGATTTTTTACACAGGTGACGTAGGGTAACACTAATCCTTCTAAGCAAAGCTTTGGTAAGTTTTGAGTGTCAATGCTTAAGCGACTAATTAATATGGCTTGACTTTTACTGGAGTTCAGCATAAGCTTATTCTTTCTCGACCAAGAAGCTATCGAGCTAAGGTCTTCATTAATTCGCTCAGTGCCATCCTCAACTTGAACTATCGGGTAGCTAAAATGCATCTGCACATCATCCGCGTACATTTGAACCTTACAGCATTTCAAAATTGAAGGAATGTCATTATTGAACAAGGTAAACAATAGTGGACCTAAGATGGATCCTTGTGGGACACCAGCTTTCGTTTGAAGAAAACTTGACATTTTTTGGTTGCAGTAGCCAGCTTGTGAGCGACCTGTCAAGTAACTTTCCATAAGTTTTAATGCTGTGGATTCGAAAGCGAAGTAGTTTTTCAATTTAAGAATAAGAATGTTGTGAGGAACTGTGTCAAAGGCTTTTGAGAAATCAAGCAATACAAGAGAAGTTACATGACCTTCAGTCATTTCCATTCGGATGTCATCTACCAAGTTTAAGAGTGCTGTAGTACAACTGTGGTTTGGTCTAAAACCGGATTGCTCAGGTGATAAAAGGTTAAACTCATTGAGAAAAGAGTGCATCTGCTTGCTTAAAAGTTTCTCAAAAACCTTAGAGAGAAAAGGTAGAATCGATATAGGTCGATAGGATTTAATTCTAGAGGCAGTACTTTTAAGGACAGGGATAATTTTGGAGATCTTCCAGGAAGACGGATATGTTGAGTAGGTTAAAATGTTGTTAAAAATATAAGTAATTACAGAGAGCACCGCATGAATAATAATTTTCAAAAACTTTGGCTGCATTCTATCTAGTCCGATAGCATTTGACTTAATTAAAGTGACTGCATTTAGAACTTCGAACTCAGTAACTCTTTGGAAGCTAAAACTCCTCGAAACTGTTGGAATGAGCGATTCCTCAACAGCATATAATCTTCCATGGTCGCCTTCATTTGAAGCATTCGAATTGGAAGCAAAATCTCTGTTTAAATCATCGGGGCCCGTCTCGCTGACGTCTCCATCAACAGTATTTCTATTGGAGGCCCCTAATGCCTTAATATTTTTCCACGTTTTTGAAATATTTGTACTAGAGCTGAACCTAGAATTGAAAAACCGGATTTTTGAATTTCTAGTTTCCCGTTTATTGCTATTCCTTGCAGACTTGTAAGCATCAACAAAACTCTGGAATTCTAAATAGTTTCCATCTCTTATATGCGCTGTCCCTTTGTTTAAGAAGATTTTGGATCCTAGAAGTCATCCATTCGCAACTTTTATTAGGAGGGGTAAAAGATTTTAATGGAACATGTTGTTCAAAGAGATAATTGATTTTTTGGGTAAAATGTTCAATATGTTCATCAATCGAGGACATTAGACGAAGCTCATGCCAGTCTATTGCTGATGTGGCTCTAAACAGGGAGTTATGGTCTATTGCCTTAAAATCTCTATATGTTATGATATTACTTAGCGTTGACTCCACAACATGAAAATCAAAGAATTTTTCATGTAGTAAGAAACCAAAAATTTTACTGTCATTCTTTATTATTTTAAGAAATAAAACAAAGAAACCTTTTTTTTTTTATTAAATTTTGGGTTGGAGTTGAGCTACAAAAAAGTCTTGCTGAGTCCTGCGGTAAACCGACCATGGTAGTTGACTATTTGTCAAACCATATGCAAAGTTGTAGCTGCAATAACTTGCAATCTTTGGAGATGTTTGAATTTGTTTAAAATAAGTCGTGTTCTTAGCGCTCTCATTTTGGTATAAAAAACAATGTTCTTCAATGAATATTTCAATTCTTTATGAGAATTCTGAGACCGTAAAATTTTCTTCTTATGTCATCTTAAAATAATTTTAATAATGTTTTGATCGTTCAATACCCATAATTCCACACCCATTTTTTGAAAATGACAAATCTCAAAAAGGTCTCTGAGAATGACTGTATCTAAGTTTCTTCGGTTTACTTACATAGTTGTTAGTACTTATTGTTCTTAAGCCCCGTCCACACTGTTCAATTTGTTTGTCAAATTTGTTGGATGAAAAGTTGGACGGAAAATACCCATTGTGTCCACACTGATCAAACAAGTCGTCAAACTTCATTCTGGTCTGAATTTCAACCATGGAGGACATAGCAGTTGCAGCGCAATTTAGGGATGAAATTTTAGAAAAGTAAGAAAAACAAAAGAAAGTGTGTAGGGACTGTAGAGGTAGACTACCTAAAAACATCATAAATGTGCACAACGAAGAAAAAATATTCTTTCCGTACTATGTGCGTTACCTGAAAACATTTGGAGATAATCGACTTTAATTTAAATTTAAGCTGTAGAAAAAATATTCTTTCCGTGCATGTGATGTGCACTAGGTACCTGAACCTTTCCTTGCTTGGTGCACTACCTAAAACCCTCAAGTGCCCATCAAGGAAAAAATATTTTTCCTTGTGACGCCCATTACCTGAAAGTATTGTAAATTCCTATTTCAATGTGCCTACTGCCTACCAACAAAAAGAAATTTTTCCGTGCGAGGTCCACTACCTAAAAATATCATAAAATCCATTTTCAATCTACCCAACATTTTTTCCTTGCGAGGTGCACTACCTGACACCATCATAAATTCCTCATGAATGTACCTACCGAACAAAGAAAAATGTTCTTTCCGTGCGATGTGCACTACTTGAAAACATTTTTGAAATGAAATTTTTTCCAAGTTTGACGACTTGCGTCCACACTCATCCAATTTGTTGTCCAACTTGCAAAAATATCAAAAAATTTTGAAAACCATCCAACAAATTTGACAAGCCTGTTGATGAGCGGCCACACTATCAAATTTGTTTGACAAACTCGATGTTTGACAAACAAATTGGACAGATATGGGGCTTTATGCACAAGCACTTGAAAAAAGAAGACAGTAATTGTTTTATTGCTTATTCATCACAAAGAGTGGAGGGATTTGTTTAGTTGAGGATTGATGATTATTATTTTATGATGTCATAATGTTCCTCTGGAACCTCACTTTGAGAAAAATAAATTTCACAGGTAGAACAATCTCAGTGCAAGTACATCTGTAGTTGGTATATAGAGACAATGACGATATATAAATAGTGTTCGTTTTTAAAAGACTCAAAAGAAGTCTTGAGATAGTAGCTTGCAGGAGCACGTCAATAATATCTGGAAGTACTATCTTAAGTGGGGATTGAAGATCAACGCCAACAAGACGGAACTGATTTGCTTCTGAACAAGGTAGGAACGGAATGGGTATCATCCTTGACCAAAGTTTATGTAACAGCGTGTTGACCATTTTGAAGTCCAGTGACCGTTTGATGTCTCTTAAATTGGTGATGGAAGGAAATGTCTGGAATATAATCAGTGCATATGCTCCCCAAATAGGGTGTGAGTGAGCAGGAGGAAAAAGATGCATTCTGGCTTGATTTTCATAACCTACTTAAGAACATCCCAAAAGAAGAGTATTTGTTTGTTGGAGGAGATTTGAATGGACATGTCGGGAAGACAAACGAGGATTATAAAGACTGCCATGGAGGTTTGGGATTCGGCACCAGGAACACTCCTGGTGAAGATATTTTAAATATGTGCAAGTCATACGGTCTAATCGTACTAAATACCATGTTCATCAAACAAGACCGACACCTTATCACTTACAGCAGTGGAGGGAATGAAACCCAGATTGATTACCATTTGGTAACCAATAACATGAAATCTCGGGTGAAAGACTGCAAAAAGATACTAGGAGAAGCTGTCGCTCAACAACACCGTCTTCTTTTAACAGAATTTTTTACAGATGCGGTGAAGGAAGTCAAACAAACAAAGGCTCCTAGGAAAATCAAGTGGTACAATCTGGAGAAAACTAAAGGACAGCAATTCATTTCGTATATGCAAAGTCAGCTGTGTAATACCATCGACGCAGTTTCAAATGCAATCACGGCACAAAATATGTGGGATCGCCTACAACGAACCTGCTAACAGACAGCCAAATCACTGTAAGGAGTCTCAAAAGGACACCACCAACAAGCTAAAAAAACCTAGTGGTGGGACGATGAAGCTAAAGCAGTGATTAGAAAGAAGAAAGCAGCTTTCCAAGCTTGGTAGAAGTGCCCCTCAAGAAATACAAATGAAAAAGCACGTTTCGAAATGGAATACAAAAGCTGCAGAAAAGAAGCGAAGAAAAAGTACGCCCAACTTCAAGCAAAAAGCACGGAGGGCCTGTATCGAGAGCTGGAAGAGATTTCTGCCCCAGCTGCTGAAGCAAATCAGGCAATCCAAGAGCTAAGACAAAGCAACTTGAATAAGGGAGCAACCATTTTCAAAATAGCCGCTAAGAGAAGGAGAAATGCGCAGGAGATTCGTTCGCGAAGTTCATCAATGATGCTCAAGGAGTGCTACTTGTGGATGACGACAAAATTCTTCACAGGTGGCGACACTATTGTGATGATCTTTTGAATGAACAGTTTCCTCGGCGCCACTTTCCAACAGCTGCACCTAACTTTACGGAAGTATCCGACGTTACAGTCGAAGAAGTAAGGGAGGCAGTTAAGAACTCCAAAAAAAGCAAAGCGATTGGGCCAGACGAGGTACCATATGAGTTTTGGAAAAATATGGGAGACATCGGGTTAAGATGGCTCACGATTCTCATCTCCAAACTTGTAAGAGGTGACAGTTTGTCTAATCAATGGAGGGAAAGTTTTCTTCTTCCAATGTACAAGGGAAAGGGAGATACCAGAAGTTGAGCGGGTTTTAGATAGCCGACTGCGGAAAATAATAAGGCTGTCTGATGACCAATGCGGGTTTGTCGCGGGTTAGTCAACTACAGACGCAACCCAAAGTATAAGGATCATTATGGAAAAACACCGAGATGGCTTAGAGGATTTGCATATTGTGTTGGTTGACTTCGAAAAGGCATTCGATCGACAACCACAAGATCTGATATGGGTGGCCCTCAGACACCGAGGAGTTCCTGAAGCCTATGTGCGAATAATTATGGACATGTACGAAGGAGCAGTTACAAAAGTGAGATGCCCAGCTGGAGTCACCGAAGAATTCCAAATAACAGTAGGTGTACATCAGGGAAGCGTCTTGAGTCCACTACTCTTTATTGCTGTTCTGCATTATTTGCTCGAAGGAAAAGTAGTGGACAATAAAGTATAACAATTGTTCTTTGCTGACAATGGAGCCATCATAAGCGAAGATCCTCCATCCCTGCAACGAGCACTTGACGTTTGGATTGATGTTCTGGAAGGAAATGGGTACCGTATTAGCGCTAAAAAGACTGAATACCTGTGCTGCCCTTTTTCTGATCCAGACAAGCCTATTCCAGACATTTATTTGAATGGAAATGTGCTTCCCAAGTGTGAAAAGTTTAAATATCTGGGATCTATGATCAATAGTGAAGCATCTTGTAATGACGACATCAATCATCGAGTAAGCGTAGGGTGGATGAAGTGGCGAGAAAACTCTGCTATCTTCTGCGATCGAAAAATGCCCCCTAAGCTGAAGGGAAGACTCTACACAGCAGTTGTCCGTCCAGCTCTGACATACGGTTCACAATGTTGGACAATGTACAAAAAGTATGAGAGCAAATTGACGGCAGCCGAAATGAAGATGCTTCGGATGACAGCAGGAGTAACAAAGCTTGATCGAATTAGAAGTACTAAGATCCGTGGAAGCCTTCATGTCAAAAGTACCATCTTGGACAAAATTCAGCACGACCGGCTCAGTTGGTATTGTCATGTTCAAAGGAGAGATCCGCAGAACCCCTTCCAAAAGGCAATATCGTTCAACGTTTCAACAAATTCGCAACGAAAAAGAAAAGGCAGGCCAAAACACTCCTGGTACAGGCAAATGCAAAAACAGCAGCATTTGGTTGGCCTCAGACATGGAACAATCCAAAACCGGGAGGCTTGCCGATGCTTTCTGAGGTCAACGCGGCGTACCCCACAGGCGGATCACTAGTGTGAAGCAGAAAAGTGGGAGAGTTGTGATCGCTTCAAGATCACTACTCGTAACGCCGAAAATGAAAAAGAAGAAGAAGAACAGAAGCAAATACTTATGACTCTGTGGGACAAATTCTTTAAGGGGGGAGATTTCCAAAAAAAAATCTATTTTTTTATTACATATTTCGAATGTTTGATATCCAAAGAATGTTATGTCCAAAGGAAAACTAAAAATATCGAATAGATGCAGAGTTATCACATTTAGAGCGCGTGAACAACATGCGATTGGGTGACGAGTCAGGTAGCTCGGGCCGTTAGAAAACGAGAAACCTTCACTTCACAATACCCTCTACTGTTGACCTTTTGTATGGTCAGACAGCTGTTTCGGGGAAAGAAGTCGAAGGTCTATTGCACGCGCCTGGAATCGCTGATTAATTCATAAGTTACTAGAATTAATAATTTTCTCACGCTGAAACTTTAAACGCAATTATCTCCAAACTACTTTTTCAAAAACTGCTCGTGTTGTAGTTCAAAAAATAAGCGACCGATTTGAATGAAATTTTGGGTGATTATTCTCAGTAATATTATCGAAAGGACATACCCGTGTAAATAAATAGTTTTTCGGGGGTCAAATGTCGAAAAAATTGCCGAAAAATTAAGTTTTGTATTAAAAAGGCTCCCAAATTTAGAATTTTGCACTTTTTTATTCTATTTAAGGTATATCCTTCCTCCTAATATGTCAGCCAAAGAATAAGCTTTGGTAAATATTTCTTACATGAACCGAAAAATAGTGACAACTGCAGCAGTTTTCGATGTCGCTGGAAACTGGCGTCCGGAAAAATTCAATAACCCCGCCATTTTGTTAGTCAAAAAGATAATTATTTTTTTGAATACTGGACTAATTAACATTTCTCCTAATTTTTAAAATGATTTTAATATTTTATTCCTTCTCAAAAAATCACAAAAAACATGTATTTTTGTCTCCTAAAGTGGTCTCACCAATCAAAGGCTATGCTTATTTTAATTTAATAGAATTAAGTTAATGCTACAGAAAAAATAATAAATAAATAAACATGGGAGCGCAACAGAATGAGAACGAAATGGAGGATCCCTACAGTTTTCTGCCGATTGTGAACGGGTCTTCGAGAAAGTGCTTTTCAAGGCAAGGCAAAGGAATTAACCATCGCGGGGCTTGCCAGCTCCTTGCGAAAGCCGATACCCATAGAAAAAATATACCTTGCTTCTGTTGGGACTCGAACCACGAAACTCCCACCTATCAGTCAAATATGCTGACCATCACGCAACGGGTACTACGTTGAACTTATATTAGTATTTAGTTAGTGCTACAGAGACCATGTTTTAATAATTTTCTTTTGAAGTGAAACTTCTTATGGAACTTTCAACAAGGTTGCGTTAAACGTTTAACGCAGATTGTTGATTGCATACTTTTCGGAACTGCTCACAATTTGTTGAAAAAACAGTTGTAAAAATTCCGCATCATTCAGCCAGACGATTAAATTGTAGTGAAATGTGTTCTTGAGAGGAAGTTTGAAGTTTTACTTCTTCTGCGCGGAGTGACTCCACGCACTATTTTTTTATTCCTGGCGTCTTAAGTTGTAGCAATAATTTTAAATAGCAATGCAAACACTGATTTATGTACAAAGGGAGATGTCTCGGGTCTTGCATGTGGATTTTTTATATTATTTGTTTATCGTTTAAGGACTCACTTTTTATTTTATACCGTTTTCGTTTGGTAAAACTAGAGTACCCTTTTGTACCCCTGATTTTTACTCTGACAAAATTTCTAGAAAAACTTGCTCTGAGGGTAATTTTTTACAGCAAAAAGAGTACCCTTAGAGTACTCTTTTTCTCAAACGAAAACGGCATTAAATTTTACCCTAGAAAGGTAACCATCCATCGTCGATTCGACGAACATTTTTCCATTTTCTTTTGACTGCTCTTTCCGATTGCATTCTTCTTTCGTGTAACCCTAGACACCTGTGAATGTTTGAAGTGTGCGGACTTTGATAAAAACCGACTTTAAACATAAATAATTTAACATCACAGGAATAAGCTTACAACTTTTCTTTAAAAGTGCAGTGAAATATCGCTTAGTCGATTCGACAAATGATTATCTTAAGCGTACAAAACAAAATATGGTAACCTTTCTAGGGTTTAGCCTTTTTTACGTCAGCACAAGTTCTTGGTTTGGTCCCATATCAAAGGCATTTCACTCTCTGTTTGTTAGAAATACAAAATAAATTTTTTCAGAAACCTAATTAAAGAACTTTTTTAGAGTCACTTACGAAAATGATTCAAATAGCCATTTTGCTTCTGTCTTTTTTTTTAACAACAATAAAGACTTACCTCTTCTTTCAAAAAATTGTTGAATATCATCACTGACATAAATATGTATTTAAACAGCCAACACAAACCTTGTGCGTTGAGTACCCAGAACATCTCTTCCAGCGAATGAAGTTTCGGCAACTGTATTATCATATAAAATAGAATCGTTGATCCATTGATCAGGATGCACGCCGTTAAAAAAATAAACGGAATGCAATAAAATGCACTCATGTCAGTTTCTAACACTTGAATAATCTCAGATCGATCTTTAAGCATTTGTTTCAGTTTTACTATTTCGAAACCATCCCTGGTAAAATTCAGCATTTCGATATTTTTATTGATGCACTTCAAAGTCTTGCTATTCACTAAAACGAGGGACGAAAAAAATACTGCTGGTAAGCAGTTATAAAATAGTCCGAAAATAAAGGTAACTTCCGCCAAATAATCACCATGATAACATATTTCCTTGTGAGACAAATTAACAACGTCGTTTACACAACAAACTACACATAAAATTGCAAAGAGCAAGAACTTTTTTAAAGTTCCATCACGGGTGATGTTTCTGTTCATGTGACTCAAATATTTGTTTTCTAGGTGCACAATACTGTTCAAAATTTTGAAGTGGAACTTTTTGCCAAAATAGAAATTCAACATTGTGAATATTTGCGCCATCAAGATTAATCCGAGAGCACAGAGTATCGCAATTGTTTCAGTGTCACCAAATGCTCTCAAAACCTTTGATTCCATGTAAGTTACTATAAAACAGCTAACAATAAACATATTTAGTAAAATATAAAATATTAATGTCGCTCGGAGTTTCCATGTACTTTTGCATAGATTCAACATCCCATTTTTATAGAAAACTGGTAGCAGACCCATGAACTTTAAACACTTTATTTGTATAAGTAGTCCCCTACGAACGAACATGGTTTTGCAACAGAGTCAAATGTCTTACGTGTAGTCCAAGCGGCGCACGTTGTCTGCAAAACGAAATACGAATAGAGCTTGTATTTATTGTTGTCGTACGTATTTTAACAATCGATGACATTTTTGCTGCATAGTCAATTTGGTTCTCTTTCAAAACTTTTCTGCTTTCGTGGAATATTTCATCACATGATTATATGTCTGCAATTGGAAAGTAGGCACCGCTGAACACGAATATTCGTTGCAATTCGTGTACAGAGGCAATAGTTGTTAATTAGGTATTTATTCCTACCAATTATATCCATATACGTACTTATGGTTGGTGGGCTGGAGTTATAATTAATTTGACTGGTAAAAGTTTTCAGTATACTTCGTACCAATATTTTTTTTACTATGAAAGTTTCTATATTTAAAATCAAGCACATTTATTTGGGTTTTTCTCTGCTATTTGATAATTCCTCCATACAAGGGTGTCCTAAGCAAATTTTTTGAAATATTGAGAATATTTGTTAATTTAATGAAGGGCAATAGCAAACTAAATATATATCTTTAAAAAGCCCACACCTTATCCTCTTTGTTTTTTAGTTACGGACGATTTTATGCAAAATTCTGACAGGGCACTGTTGTAACTATTCAGGGGAATGTTGGACAAAAACGAGTGTTTTGGTTTTTTAAAGTAATCAAAGTCTTTATTTTTCTTTATCGTTTTTAAGATATGTAATTTTCTGGAATAAATCAACAGATATAAAACAATTTTTACTTATTATAGCAAATTTTCTTAGAGCACATAGCATTTGTGCTAAACTTAACAATATCAACTTCTTAGTTCACCGGTTTTTTTAAACTAATTGTGTGACACTAAAGTCAGTCTTGTAACGAAGTGTTTAGCTTCGCCATATGCTAATTACTCAATATACAACCCTCAACTTCCACGGCCCACAATATACGATCCACCGTGTACCGTCCACCATAATACCATCCATTAGTACGAGCAACAACCTTTAAGCCAGATCACCAACCAGGGGAACAGCTGTTTCGTCTGCAAATAATGTAGCAGCCGTTTGGTGGAATAGTAGTGGGGAAAACAGCAGTGAGGTGAGCCGACACCAATTACCGCAGTGAGGTGAATCCTACATCCATTTCTGCACAGACGGAGAGGTATAAAAGAGCGAGTGCCGACTAATACCTGGGAGCTGGGACCCATAGGACATACTTCCTATTATATTAAAAGCGCCTGACAGAGGGCCTCAGAGAAACCTGTCAACCCTTTGGATTACTGCCAGGTATTTTTATACTAGTGAGCCGATTGCCGCCGAGTGCATTAATTAGTACTCGTGAGTCCAACCAGCGTCTGACAGTGGGCCTCAGAGAAACCTGTTAACCTTTGAATTACTGCCAGTCATTTTTATGCCTGTGAGCCGATTGCCGCCAAGGGCATAGATTAATACATGTGAGCAAAAGCAGCGCCTGACAGAGGGCCTCAGAGAAAGCTGTCGACCTTTGAATTACTGCCATTTATTTTTATGCCTGTGAGCCGATTGCCGCCAAAGGCATAGATTAATACTTGTGAGCAAAAGCAGCGCCTGACAGAGGGCCTCAGAGAAACTTGTCAACCTTTTGAATAGCCGCCATTGGGCTTTATACCTGTGAGCCTCCTAATCAGAACCCTTCGGCCTTCGGGAGATTGAAGTTCTGTTTCTTTCTACAGGAGGACGACACGGATCTTCCCTTTATCATTGCCTGTGGGCAACCGACCGCCGATATTCCCGTCCGCCACCGCCGCTGTTGCCGCCTCTTGTAATTCTGAGGAGCACCCTAATTGGGAGGCCTGTTGCTAACGCCGCCGAAACTACATCGGAAGCAGTCGATACACCGTTGCCGTTGACGCTTATAGAGCGTTACAACTTTATTTATACCGGACCTACCGAACGTGTTCTAACCATTTGTCATGTGTTTGTTGTTATTTAACTTCAAAGAATTGGTGAAGAAATAAGGAGTTGTTAAAATAAAATTAAGTTTAACGTGTCTTTCTTCAGAAAGAACCCTGGCGTGCCTTGAGCTGTTACGCTGGCTGGAAAAGCAAAGCACGTCACAGTCTTTATAATAATTAAAAACCAACATATATACAAAGCAAAATTGCTACAACTAATCATTTATCACAACCATGATATGAAATGACAGGGGACTAATAGCCAGGTGACTGTCATTTTTTTCATAAATATTTAATAAAATAAAATAATTTAAACATATCAGATTGACGAAACAGATGTGGCTCCATACTAGACAATTAATTATTTTAAACAAGTTGTCGTTATTAAAACTGTTAAAAAAGTAAAAAAAAGGCTTACAAGGGGACTGTTTCCTCTAACGGCCGAGGCGCGTGGATCACTAGCAGTCGTCACACTAAAAAAATGGCGGCTGCTCGTTTAGCTCCACAACCGAATGAACTTCACACCGATTGCGTTTCGTTTCCCGATCTAAATGTTTCGCACCAAAACAAAATTTGACTTCAGCGCGGTTTTCAAATTTTAACAGGGGACTGTTTCAAAAATTTGAGGACAGCATTCGCACTTTGTGATGCTTCTTTTGTTTTCAGCTGGGGTATAACTCAGCGGGTCCAAGTTGTTCCCCAAGGAAGCGATATTAAGACTTGGGTTGCGTTTCGTTTAACTTCTCAAAGGAATGGCCAACTCAGAAAATGGTTAAGGTTAACGTTATAATTTATTTATACAGGATCTTACAACAACATCAAATACTCCCGGTGGAGGATGGTGGTGGGGTTTATAAGTTTTGCCCCTCGTCTTTCAAACAACTGGTGTAGTTGAGCTTTTATAGCTCCTGGAAATCAGGCCTTGAGCTGGATGGTGGCGTTCGTCTTCTTGATGACGTCAGGTAGGCGGTAGGCGGCAGTCGGATAGCGGCGCGGTACAGTCTAGTAAAACTTACCTACTCGGTCCAATGCCAGTATGATCGTTTAATGTCAACTGCCCATGCACGCACGTCCGGAATGACACTAAACAATCTACGTTCGGCAGGCTGTCCAAATAATTGTTTGGCTCATACGAGACGTCCCGCACAATTATTCGCCCGGCTGCTACCTAGGCTCTACTTCCCTATATAAAATTGCTTTGGCAGACTGTCCAAATAATTGTACGGCCCATACGAAACGTCCCGCACAATTATTCGCCCGATTGCTACCTTCACAATTTTTCGCACTCAATTATTTACCTGCCGCTACCTTTGTTTTTGTTGTCTCTGGTACATTGCCCAATCTACTATTGGTTCACTTCACTATACTATTCTTAGGATTGACATTTCAACTGTCAAAGGTGAAGTGTTGAAGTTTTTAAGCTCCCGAGTTTTTTCATCAAATTATAAGCTAAAATCAAATAAGTTTTAAGAAAAGTCATAAATAAGTGTTGCTTTAAAGGTCTAGTTTATTTTCAATTAATTATTGTGCCCAAGTTACTGTCCAACGGTTAGACCAAGAAACTTTTTCATTCCTTATGCAAAGCAACCGAAACAAGCGCAATTTAGCAGACACATCTCCCGAACTGGATATTAACCGTAAGAAATCTTTTGTGCCAAGCATGGATAAACTAGTCTCTATTACCGAACTAAAAGAAATTCTCGACGATATCTTAACCGAAAAGTTAAAAAACCTTGCCTCAAAGGACGATCTGAAAGGAATTTGTGCTGAACTGATCTCTCTGAAAGCCGCTAACAAGCAACTGAACCATCAATTTAATTTGATGTCCGAGCGATGTGAGCTTCTGGAAAGTCAGCTAGAAAGTATTTCACGAAAGCAAAATGAGAGCAGTATAGTAGTTCACCTCCCTTTAAACGCAGAAACCGATGCAACTCAATTAGCGATACAGACTTGCAAGGGGCTTCTCAGGCTAAACGAAGGTGATCTTTTCGAGGTAAAGAAATCCCGTGAAATTCGCAACAACAACACACAACGCGGAACTGTCATAATGGAACTTTCTTCGACAGAGACGACAAACAAAATAATTTATTCGGCTCATCAACTTAAAAACACTGGGATAAGCATTTTCCGCGAGCAATCGCTTCTTTTCCGTAAAAAGAGACAAACTCTCATTGAAATCAAACGAAGGCTCAGCGATATAAACCAAAACGCTAAAATTATGGTCAAAGGCGATAAAATACAAATTGGATCTCACACTTTTAATTACAAATTCGCACGAGGACTATGTGTAAAATCTCAAGCGGAGTTGACATTCATCAATCAGCTGTTTGGTGATAGATCATTGGAGTTTTTTGACATCAACGTGGGAACGCAACAACTGATCTCCCTACCGATGCAAACGCCATCTATGAGTCATCTTCCAGATGCTATAAGGCTGGCAACACAATAGGAAATCTCTGTCGTCTGCCCTACAAGTAATGTTTTTCAAAATTTTAAAATATGCGCTTATAACATCTCAGGTCTAAAAAACAAACTTTTGCAACCTGATTTCTTTAATTACTTAAATAATTTTGATATAATAATTCTTTTAGAAACTTTTGTAGAGCAAAATAATGAAACTGATTTTATGAAGTATTTTAAGAATTTCAACATTATGTTTGAACCAGCAATTAGAAATAGTCGGTATGGTAGAGCTAGTGGTGGAATTTTATGTGGTGTGAAAAAAAATTTGTACTTTATCAAGCTTTGCTCTATACATAATAGATTAGTATTCCAAATATCAGTAGGTGATAGAAAGAAACTCATTATTCCAGTATATCTTAATTGCAATAACTGGCAGAGTGATTTTGATAATTTAGTGAACTTCGTTAATGATTGCAATTCTGACAATCTAATGATATTGGGTGACTTAAATGCTCGAATTGGGACTTTTCAAAACACTTCACTGAGCCAGCTGTATTCCCAAACCTCTTTTAGTGTTAATCGTAATTCCAAAGATCATATACTTAACCGAAATGGAAGGCAGTTAATTGAATTCCTCGAAAACATGGGGATGTTTGTGCTGAACGGCACGTCAAAAGGGGATGTGTCGGGTGAATTTACGTTTATAAGCGGTCAAGGTCAATCCGTAATCGATTTTGGAGCTATTTCTGGTGATTGGTTGAGCTCTGTCACAGATTTTAAAGTGGAAGTAATGAACTTTTCATCACATTTACCAATAGTAATCGACCTCAAACTAGCTCAAAGCAATACACAAACTCCATTAAACAGCTTCGCACGATTGAAATGGAAGGAACGAAATGCCAATCTTTTCAGAGCGCGTCTTAACCAGGAGTTTAACTCTATCCCTCCTCACCCTGAATGCAGATTGGAACAGTGCGATGAGATTATAATGAAAACTATCAAATCAGCAGCTTCGTCATCACAAAATTTCCGCAATCCATCGTTTACCCCCAAGAAGGGATGGTTCGATGAAGACTGTAAAAAACTCCGGAAGCTATCTTTTGTATATCTAAAGTTGTTCAGGTCAACAAACGCACTGATTTTCAAAAATATGTACCTACAAATAAATAGGGATTATAAGACTCTTTGTATGAACAAGAAAGTCAACCATCTTAACAATTTGGCAAAAAAATTAATCAATTGTAAGAATTCTAAGGACTTCTGGAACAATGTGCGAGAATTGGGAGGTCGTAACCGAAATATGGAGAATCTGAATGCTCTCGATGCTGAGACTCTTGCTGCTCATTTTAAAACACTTCTGTCGGCGGATGAGAGCCAACTAACTTTTTCCTACGCAATTCCCAATTTTTTCTCGAGTGAATTGGATGTTCCAATCTCAATGAATGAACTGGAATCTAGTCTGAGTAAAATTTCAAACAACAAAGCTCCAGGAATAGATGGTATTCCGGTTGAGTTCTACAAATATAGTACTGATGGTTTAAAAACCTATGTTTTAACCTACTTCAACAGGCTATTCAATGAACCGTTTGTACCACCTAGATTAAACAGAGCAGTTATTTTTGCTATTCCCAAGAGAGGCGACTCAAGTAATCCTGAAAATTATAGAGGAATCTCAATCCTTAGTTCCTTAAGGAAAATTTTTGCTTCAATTTTATACGAGAGACTAACGAAATGGATTGAAAACACCAACAGTCTTAGTAAATTTCAAGCAGGTTTTCGTTCTGGTTTTTCAACGCTGGATCATATCTTCGCATTATCTAGTATTGCAAGAAAGTCTATTGATAAGAAGAAAAAAACTTACGCATGTTTTGTGGACTTTAAAGCTGCTTTTGACAAAGTTAATAGACAGGCCTTGATGTACAAACTCTCGTCCTTAGGAATCTCCAAAAAGTTTTTACTAATATACGCCGAGTTTTTGAAGTCATCTACAGCCGCGGTTTGGAATGGATCGCAACATTCTAATTGGTTTGATACGACAATGGGTCTTCCACAGGGCTGCATCTTAAGCCCAATTATGTTTTCCTTGTTTATTGATGACATATCTGAAGTACTTCCAGGAGGAATAGTCTTCGCCGATAATCTTGTTAAAGTTCTTCTCTATGCAGATGACCTAGTTCTATTAGCCGACAATCCGTTCACGCTTCAACTTCAAATTAACCGGCTGAATACGTTTTGTGAAACATGGGGACTTCAGATAAACATAGATAAAACAAAAATAATGATCTTTAAAGCGCGACAAAGAAGAAGACTGCCTGAAGAGACATGGTCGATCAATAATTTACGCATCGAAGTAGTACCGGAGTTTAAATATCTTGGAGTTTGGCTCACCCATAACCTCAATTACTCGAAACATGTTAAAGAAAAAGCCAAGGAAGCTAAAATGGCGATAAGTATGATGTGGCCAACTTTTTTTGGTAACTTAAGAATAGACCATGCATCCAAATACCGCGTATTCCAAGCAACCGTTAACTCATGCCTGTGCTATGGTGCTCAGATTTTTGGATACCACCATCTTGATGAACTCGAAAGCATTCAAAGACATTTTTTCAAACGTTTGTTTAAACTACCTAATTCGACTCCGAATTATGCTATTTACGTGGAATCAGGCATCACACCAATATATATTCAAAACCTGAAAATGAACTATGATTATATTATAAAAGTTATGAAAAGAGATCAAAGAAGTCTTCACAAATCCTCATGCTAAGATTGCTCCAATCAAACTCGACCCCCTTTAAGGAATGGAGACAGTTAGCTTCATCACATGGTGTTCACTTGCTGCTAACGGAATCTAACGTGAATGAATGGAGGAATATGTTCGGAGATATTACTGCCAAGATTGACGAAAGCATTTACAATCAAAGTATTGCCAGAGCATCAGCATCAACAACCAGAAGCACTTACATACACCTGAACCACCAGTTAACATCAGAAGTAAACTACTTCAATATTAAACTGCCGATCGAAGCAATAAGTTTTATCTTCAGGGCACGAGTGGAATTATTAAGCCTAAACTATATTCCCCATCGAGATGATCTACCAGAAATCTGCAGTTTGTGCAACAGAAGAGAAAGAGAAGACACACACCACTTCATTGCGGTTTGTCCAATCTTACAGGAAATTCGCCGACTACACTTTGATGAAAGTTTCATTACAACCAGTAGACTCCACGACATACTAAATGGAGCGGTTGATTGGTGTACTTTGTATAACTACTGCAAACACGCATTAACTTACCGAAATAGTTTTTGAAATTTAAAAATGTTCACTCAGCCAGTTATCTATTATAATCTATTTCTTTTTGTTTCAAATCATGCCGAAATTGAGACCTTTTTTGCTTCAAATCATATCAAAGCGACATCTTCTATTGTTTTGTGTTTCAAATCACGGCAAAATTGATTTATAAAAATGTATATTACAAATAAAGCTTAACATATTTTTTCTTAAAACCTATGTATATCAAGTAAGAATTAAAATTATATTTTATCTTTTAAAATTTTTCACTTTGTATAAATTATTGTTTTTATGGAATGTCAAATCAGGCAGACGGCAGAATGCCAAGCCCTTAATCTTAGATAAATGTAAATATGAATGTAAATTATTTAAGAAAATAAAGATTAATAATAATAATAATAATAATACTATTCTTAGGTTGCTGCTTCACTTATACTGGAACACACTTTGTTGAAAATTGATCACCACTGTGTCGGAACTTGATTTTCGGTGTTGCGATCACCTCCCCTTATAGCACCTTCGGCCACAAGAAAATGTGAACTCTATAAAATGAGCGTCACTGGTTTCTGAAAATACATAAAATATGAAAAGGGGGAGGGGCGGTCCTTCTGCCATGCCCTTGGCATATGAGAACCACAAGAAAATAATTAAATTAATACAACCCATTGTATGCCATGCAGTCATTGCATAGTCTCAGCGCACATTTGCTTAAACGAAATTCAACCTTGACTGCTGCTGCGGTACGTAGTCAGCTTGTGTGTGCAAACAAGCAAACAACCAAGTATTTTGCCTTTGGTTCTTTGGCGAGCGCTGATTGGCTGATGTGTTTCGTTTGATAATTTATAGGGGAGTCTGGGGGTATGTGCGGTCACTTGATTCGGTCGAGTAAAAATCAGGCGCGGGAAAGTTAGTTGGTTGGTTTCGGTGAAAAGGTGTAACGCTTCGTTACAACATAGATATTTTGAATAGATTATATTGTAAGAAATATAATTGTGAAGTATAAAGCTACTTAATGTTATTTTTATGTAATTGGATATTTTTTATTAATTGCAAAAAAATTAATATTGGTAACAAGACCTGCAATTTTGGAAAGGGACGTCCAGGGGACTGTGTTTTGGGGTGTTTGGCTTTTATTTATTTAAATATAACATGCAAAATTCTTACTTCTACTGATTTGTTTTATTATTTTCAAAAACATTCTTCTTCTTTTCCATTTTTGGCGTTACGAGTAGTGATCTTGAAGCGATCACAACTCTCCCACTTTTCTGCTTCACACTAGTGATCCGCCTGTGGGGTACGCCGCGTTGACCTCAGAAATCGTCGGCAAGCCTCCCGGTTTTGGATTGTTCCATGTCTGAGACCAACCAAATGCTGCTGTTTTTGCATTTGCTTGTACCAGGAGTGTTTTGGTCTGCCTCTTCTTTTTCGTCGCGAGTTTTTTGAAACGTTGTACGATATTGCCTTTTTGACGGGGTTCTGCGGATCTCTCCTTTGAACATGACAATACCAACTGAGCCGGTCGTGCTGAATTTTGTCCAAGATGGTACTTTTGACATGAAGGCTTCCACGGATCTTAGTACTTCTAATTCGATCAAGCTTTGTTACTCCTGCTGTCATCCGAAGCATCTTCATTTCGGCTGCCGTCAATTTGCTCTCATACTTTTTGTACATTGTCCAACATTGTGAACCGTATGTCAGAGCTGGACGGACAACTGCTGTGTAGAGTCTTCCCTTCAGCTTAGGGGGTATTTTTCGATCACAGAAGATAGCGGAGTTTTCTCGCCACTTCATCCACCCTACGCTTACTCGATGATTGATGTCGTCATCACAAGATGCTTCACTATTGATCATAGATCCCAGATATTTAAACTTTTCACACTTGGGAAGCACATTTCCATTCAAATAAATGTCTGGAATAGGCTTGTCTGGATCAGAAAAAGGGCAGCACAGGTATTCAGTCTTTTTAGCGCTAATACGGTACCCATTTCCTTCCAGAACATCAATCCAAACGTCAAGTGCTCGTTGCAGGGATGTAGGATCCTCGCTTATGATGGCTCCATCGTCAGCAAAGAATAATTGTTGTACTTTATTGTCCGTTACTTTTCCTTCGAGCAAATAATCCAGAACAGCAATAAAGAGCAGTGGACTCAAGACACTTCCCTGATGTACACCTACTGTTATTTGGAATTCTTCGGTGACTCCAGCTGGGCATCTCACTTTTGTAACTGCTCCCTCGTACATGTCCATAATTATTCGCACATAGGCTTCAGGAACTCCTCGGTGTCTGAGGGCCACCCAGATCAGATCTCGTGGTTGTCGCTCGAATGCCTTTTCGAAGTCAACCAACACAATATGCAAATCCTCTAAGGCATCTCGGTGTTTTTCCATAATGATCCTTATACTTTGGATTGCGTCTGTAGTTGACTTACCCGCGACAAACCCGCATTGGTCATCAGACAGCCTTATTATTTTCCGCAGTCGGCTATCTAAAACCCGCTCAACGATCTTCATAGTGTGGGACATCAACTTGATCGAACGATAGTTGTCACAGCTTCTGGTATCTCCCTTTCCCTTGTACATTGGAAGAAGAAAACTTTCCCTCCATTGATTAGGCAAACTGTCACCTCTTATAAGTTTGGAGATGAGAATCGTGAGCCATCTTAACCCGATGTCTCCCATATTTTTCCAAAACTCATATGGTACCTCGTCTGGCCTAATCGCTTTGCCTTTTTTGGAGTTCTTAACTGCCTCCCTAACTTCTTCGACTGTGACGTCGGATACTTCCGTAAAGTTAGGTGCAGCTGTTGGAAAGTGGCGCCGAGGAAACTGGTTATTCAAAAGATCATCACAATACTGTCGCCACCTGTGAAGAATTTTGTCGTCATCCACAAGTAGCACTCCTTGAGCATCATTGATGAACTTCGGCGAACGAATCTCCTGCGCATTTCTCCTTCTCTGAGCGGCTATTTTGAAAATGGTTGCTCCCTTATTCAAGTTGCTTTGTCTTAGCTCTTGGATTGCCTGATTTGCTTCAGCAGCTGATGCAGAAATCTCTTCCAGCTCTCGATACAGGCCCTCCGTGCTTTTTGCTTGAAGTTGGGCGCACTTTTTCTTCGCTTCTTTTCTGCAGCTCTTGTATTCCATTTTGAAACGCGCTTTTTCATTTGTATTTTTTGAGGGGCACTTCGACCAAGCTTGGAAAGCTGCTTTCTTCTTTCTAATCACTGCTTTAGCTTCATCATCCCACCACCAGGTTTCTTTAGCTTGTTGGTGGTGTCCTTTTGAGACTCCTAAAAGTGATTTGGCTCTCTCTAAGCAGGTTAGTTGTAGGCGATCCCACATATTTTGTGCCGTGATTTTTCAAAAACATTAAACAAAATAATTATCTGATTTTTGTTTTGGACTTACAGAGCTTGTTAAAGTTGGCCAATTTTGTTCTTAAGTGAAAAACTAAATTATTTATTTGTTTTCTTTTAACAATTGTGGAATATTTAACGAACAATTTTTCTTGAATGTAGTTAAGTATTTTCATGTAGTAAGAAAATTAAAATTTTATATTATTCTTATATATTTTAAGAAATAAAACAAAGAAAACTTTTTTTTTTTGTAATTTTTGGGTTGAAGTTGAGCTACAAGCTACTTCCACACCCCTTTTTTGAAAATGCCAAATCTCAAGAAGGCCTCTTAGAATTGCTGTATCTTAGTTTCTTCGAAGTGCTTAGATAGTTGTTACTTGTTAGCCCTTGATGAGTAGTCATCACAAAAAGTGGAGAGATTTGTTTAGTTGAGGATTTTTATTTTATGATGTATTAAAGCAGATAAAAAATAATGATGTTTCTCTGGAACCCCAAATCGGGAAGCCATTATTTCTCATGTAAAACAAGGCCAGTATAGGTATATGTATTTGTAGTTGGTATATAGACAATGACAATGGATAAATAGTGTTGGTTTTTAAAAGACTCTACAGAAGGGCGGAGCGTTCAAACCAAATAAATAATTAAATAAATATCAACATGAATATTTCTAGCAGAATAATTTTTGAACATTTTAAAAATTTATCGAAAATTTGTAACTTCGATTTATTTATTTATTTATTAATATCAATAAGAGTTAACAATCTCAGATAGATAACGAAAACCTATAAAAATAAAGGTATTTTAAAATTCAATTTGTTAAAAAGTACAAACTTAACATATTTTTAAAAGAGTTTCTACTCAAATGAAAATTGAAATCGATGTTATTTGAAATATTATTAATCTCCCTAACACTGCGAGTAATAGGTTCATTATAAGCATAATTTACTATATGAGTATTTTCTCGGAATAGGATACGAATTCTTAGTTCTCGTGAAGGAGCGTATAGATCTATTAGCGATAATAGAGCAGGATAATCTATATGGTATGATAAAATATCATTGATAAAATTTATAGCGAACATCTTACGGCGGTTTTCTAATGATTTAATACCAATAAGCTGACATCTTACATTATATGAAGGCATTTCAATGTTCCATCCTAGTTTGTTTACTACAAATCTTGTAAATTTTTTTTTTACCTTTTCAATTCTTTTAATATGAACGTTGTACTGAGGATTCCATACTACGCAGCAATATTCTAGGATTGATCTGACGTACGCAACATAAAGAGCTTTAAGAGCGTAGGGGTCCCTTAGATCAAAAGAATTGCGCGAAACAAAGCCCAACATAGAGTTGGCTTTATTCACCACGAACTCAATATGATGTGTAAAATTAAGCTTATAATCAAAGATTACTCCAAGATCTTTCTTAACAGAAACTCTATCAAGAACATGGTTTTGAATGTTGTAATCGTAAATGATAGGTAACAAACGACGAGTAAACGAAAAACATTGGCATTTAGATATATTAAGTGATAATTGGTTTGTATTGCAACAATTGGTAAGATTATTAATATCATTTTGGAGAAGCTTGCAGTCTGTTAAATTTTGTATACGTCTAAAGATTTTCAAATCATCCGCAAACATAAGAGGCAAAGAGTTTGTAAGGACATTAGGTAGGTCATTAATAAAAATAAGAAACAGGATTGGACCTAAATGACTACCTTGTGGAACGCCGGAAGTTACAGGAAATGGATTCGATGTAATCGACTCAATAGAAACATGTTGACTGCGTCCTGTTAGATAGCTTGACAACTACTAGAGTAGGTTTGAATGAAAACCTATATTCTCTAATTTTTTTAATAGAATTTTGTGATGCACCCTATCAAACGCCTTTGCGAAGTCTGTGTAGATAACGTCCACTTGATAACCCTTTTCTAATGAATTAAGAATATAATTCGGGAAATTTTTAATTAATTTTGTAATTAATTTTTTGATTAAATCGGCCGACGGCTTTTAAGCCATGCTTGTAATTCTTTGAATATTAAATATTTGTAATCTGATATATGAAAAAATAAAGAAGATAATAATAATAATAATAATAATAATTCGTGAAAATGGTTAAGTTCGAGGACGTAGATCTACCAGATACAAACCCGTGCTGATAAGGGGATATAGTTTCTTTCAATAGGAATTTCAATTTATCACAAACTATTTTTTCAAATACCTTAGGTATTGACGACAGTTTACTGATTGGACCGTAGTTAGTTATTTCTTGTTTCGGACGTAACAAAGGACGTTTTCCATTCAGGCAGAAATGCACCACATGTTAAAGAGCAATTAAATATAAAACTCAAAAGTCTGGAAAGTGCAGTTGAACATTTTTTTAATAAAATGGGTGGAATGCCGTCCTGCCCAGAATTGCAATCATCATTTAGACCAGATAGTGCCATTTCTACTTCTAATACAGTAATATTTAAATGACCTATGCTTAAATTATTTACGGACGGACTTAAACAAGTATCTGTAGCATTACAAGAATCAATATAATTTGATTTAAAAAAATTTTGCAAAAGCCTCACAAATGGTTGGTAGACTAGTTAAAGACGAACCTAAATATTGCCTACTTTTAGGAAATCCACTTGATTTTTTTTTTATTTTTGATGAAACTCCAAAAACATTTACTGTTGACTTTTAACTTCGATTCCATTGAGTAAACATATTGTTTATATAAAAATTTATTAAGAACATTGAAACTCTTTTCGAGTTCATTGTAAATATTGCGCAAATTGGCATCCGAAGAACACTTCCGTAAAGATTAATACGCTTTGGTTTTTCTATTATTTAAATTAATAAGACGACTATTGAACCAAGGCGGTTTCGATGTATTTTTAATTTTTGTTTTAGGAACAAATAGATCGATAGCCATCCTAAGAGAACTGAGAAAATTGTCATAAAAATTGGATAGTTCATTCGATTGAATCAAGGCTGAAGGTAAAAATAAATTATTATTGATGTAACTCGCAATGTCACTGAAATTAGCTTTATAAAAATCATATTTATACTGAAATGGCATTGTTGGTTTGAAAAAGTTTAATATTTTAAATTCAAAATTCAACGCAATGTGATGTTTTGTGTTACGAAATATAGGAAAAATAGATCTACTTACAGATAAATTTAAGTCTTTATCAACAAATAATAAATCGAGTGTTCTATTATAATCTGTTTTTAAAATTGTTCATTTGAATCAAATTAACTGTGGAAAGTGCATCAATAACGAAATAATCACATTCATTAATTAAATTTAAAGGAATAAGATTCTAAACGAATTTAATTGACAACGATGAAACGAAAAAGAAACTGAAATAATTGTACTCTTCACTGAAAACTAGATGAATTATGTGTTTTGGAGTAAAAAACCATTTTCTATTGAAACACGAAAACTTTTAAACGTAACAATAACAATGCAATGTGATTGAAGACAGGGTAGTGCTGGGTAAATCCAAAGAAAGGCCTGCGAATTCCCTCGATCATTATTCAAAATGCACGAAAAAGGAGGAAATTCGGATCTTCTTCAGTCTCCTCTATAGCAACAAAAGCGCCTTCGATGCGCACTGTACGGCGGCTGCGCTTCTTGGGATGCGCATTAACCGTTAGAGCAAATGTGGTGCGAAACCAGTAGTCCACGGTTGCTCGAACAAATAACTCTGCTGGG
Organism: Melanostoma mellinum; assembly: GCA_914767635.1. Taxonomy (NCBI): domain Eukaryota; kingdom Metazoa; phylum Arthropoda; class Insecta; order Diptera; family Syrphidae; genus Melanostoma; species Melanostoma mellinum. Next base: position 46,970,656 of record OU612060.1, on the reverse strand, counting down.
CCATTATGTTCAGCAATATTGAATGCAGCGTGGGAACAGAAACCCTATTTTGGCAATAAATATTGCAAGATTGGCAAACGGTGTTCCAGAGTAACAAATCCTTATGAAATCGAAAACCAAACTAAACTTCAAATCAACTGACAGCTGTCAAGATCAAGTCCGAAAAAAGCATTGTCAGATTGAAAACCACACGTCTTAAAAAATACTGTGGCCATTGGAACGATTTATTTACTAGTTTTTTGAAAAAGTTATCGATCAAAAGTCCTATCAATAGAAGATTTGTTTTCCGCTTTTTTGAAAAAGTTATCGATCAAAAGTACTATCAATAGAAGATTTGTTTTCCGCTAATCGTTTGAGCCATTAATTACACTATGCAAGAATTTTTTGTCCCAGAGAGCAAACTAAATATTTCTCAAAGTTTTTTTGCCCTGAATTCAAATCTGGCCTCAGAATTACTTGGCACATCACATTTTGCATATATCAAACTTTGAAACCAATATTTCAAATACATAATTTCCAAGCACAAAAGAATGGGTGAGCCCCGTGTTAGCGCATTTCTCACAAATGCCTAGAAAGGGTTTTTCGTGGCAACGAATTTAGGCTTATTCATTAAAGTAATTTTACTTAATATTACGTCTTTTAAATTTAATACTTTTTCATGATCTCACACCAATAAAGCTTACTTCTTCCGTTACGGAATTGTTGAATATCACCACCAACGTAAAAATTAATGGAATTAGCCATAATAAATATCCTTTGATCAAAACCCTTATTATCTCTTCCAATGATTGTTCATTCTTCCATTCGGTAATCAAATGAAATGGAATAGCAGTTCCACTAAGCAGCACACAAATCAGAATGCACATCAATGATATGCAATACAATGCACTCATGTCAATTTCAAGTATTTGACTAAGATCAGACCGGTCTTTCAGTACTTGTTTCAGTATATGTCGCCCAAAATTCTTTTCCAAGGAATCAAGTGTTTCAATTTTGTTATTTATGCACTTCCAAGTTTTATTGTTCACTAAAACAAGGGATCCAAAAAAAAATCACAATCGAAGATTGATAAAACAACTTTAACATAAATATAAGATGTACCACCAACTCGACACTATTCCGTGATCTTATACAAAATAACAAAACGAGATCGTTTATGAGACAAATGACACATGTAGCCAAACAAATTATGAATATGCAGAAAGTTCCGTCACTTGAGATGCAAAAATATTTGTTTTCTAAACGCACAACACTGTTCAAAATTTTCAAATGATATTCTTTGCCAAAGGTAAAGCTTAACAATGCCAAAATTTGTGTTAGAGAAATTATTGCGATGGTTGATAGAAAGAATATTGTATCAGTGCTACTAAATACTTCTAGAGCCTTTTGCGCTGTATAAATGTATATGAAGTTGCCTACATGTAATAGGCAAAGTAAGATTGAAAGAAGAAGGTTGGCTCGTAGTTTCGAGACACTACACAGCTTCAGAGTACCTTTTTCATGAGAAACTGGTAAAAGACCGAAGTATTTTAAGCACCTTATTTGAATGAGAAGTCCTTTTCGAACGAACATTTTTCTGTTACTGAGTAAATACGAACACAGTTTCATTTCAGAATGCCCTTCTATTCAATAATTGGCTAAGGATTTTTATTTAAACGGTTAATTGGTTTCCCTACGTAAATTAATATGTGATTTTTATACCTTGAGTTTTTATTGGAATTAGTTTCTTTTATGCATTTGAACAAGTACTGATTAAGTCTTGATTAATATGAATTAGTTATAAAGCATGGTTAACTTAATGGCAGATAATATAACTTTGACAACTTGCAGTTGTAGTCTCAGCACTAAGTTTATCCAAAAATTATTTTGGCGTGGACTCTTGGCCTGCCCCGGCAAGAACACCGATTTCTCAAAAAAAAAAAAAAAACAGAATAAAAAGCGGTCGTTTGAGAAAATTTTGAGAATTGAGATGCCATGATGGTGTAATGCAAACCCAACATTTAATACCAATTTCCTAATCGAAAACGTTCAACCGAAAACACAAGCGGCAGCACTAGTGTAAGTGTAGAAATATACCAGGAGGGGAAATGTTTGACAGCAAAATACTGGAATTTGGAGACCATGTGGAAATTACTGGGAAGTTCTAGACGTAATGTCATTCGATATAAATAGGCCGCCGAGGCAACCAGATGTCAGTTTTGATTATAGAGTGATAATGTTAGGAGTGAGTTAATGTGATATCGAATAAAAGAGTAGAATTAAATTGAAAGGTAAAGTTTTATTATTGCGCACGTTACACTGGTGTCAGAAGTGGGATAGTAATAAAACTGAAAAGAATGACATTCCCAGTAATTTCCACATGGTCTCCACATTCCAGTATTTCGCTGTCAAACATTTCCCCTCCTGGTATATTTCTACACTTACACTAGTGTTGCCACTTGTGTTTTCGGTTGAACGTTTTCGATTAGGAAATCGGTATTGAATGTTGGGCTTGCATTACACTGCCCCCTCCTTCAGATTGTTCGTCAAGAATAATTCCATCTGCAGCCTCGTCACTATATCGATGCAGCCGGTCACAATGAACTACTTTTTACTTGCCTCTTAGTCCTCTTTGGATGCGGTAAACCACGTCGCTAATCCTCGTGACAACAGTATAAGGACCTTCCCAGTTCTGCTGAAGTTTCGGTGACAATCCCTTTTGACGATGAGGATTATAAAGCCACACACGATCTCCTGTTTGGAATCCTGCCGTTGTCGCTTTTGTTTCGTACCGTGTCTTCATCCGGTCGCTGTAGGCTTTCATCTGTTCCCTTTTTCTTCTATGGATGTCAGTGAGTCTCTCCTTGAGGTCGTCCACTTACTCGTTCGTGTCTATGAATGTCAGCGAGTCTGTCATTGAGGTCGTCCACATACTCGTTCGTGTCCTGTGGCTCCTCTGTGGGGCATCCAAATTTCAGTTAGCTGGGCATCCGCATGGTTTTCCCGAACAGGATGTCAGATGGTGTTTGTCCTGTCAAGCTATGTACCGTACTTCTATAGGCCATCCGAAATAGCGGTACATGCCTATCCCAGTCTCTTTGGTAGTCGACCTTGGTGAGGTGTTCTTTCAAGGTCCGGTTGAATCTTTCAACCATCCCATCAGATTGTGGAATATGAATGAAGCGGTGTGGTTCTCGTTTTCTTAATGCCAAGTAGTCCGCACACTCCTTGGAAGATGTTTGACTCAAAGTTCCTCCCTTGGTCGGAATGGAGCTCCATAGGCACGCCAAACCTACTTACCCAGTTAAACACAATCTGGTCGACCACCGTTTTGGCTTCTTGATTTGGGATGGCATACGCCTCAGGCCACTTGCTAAAATAGTCAATTACAACCACAATGTACTTGTTTCCAGCGTTGATCTCTGGAAAAGGCCCAGCCACATCTACTGCAATCCTCTCAAAAGGCGATCCAACGTTGTACTGATGCATCTTATCTTGAATCTTCCTACAAGGTCCTTTGATTGCAGCACACTTGTCACATGTTCGGAGCCAATTCTCCACGTCATCTCTAGCATGTAACCAGTAGAACCGATGTCGCACCTTCTTCAGTGTTTTGTTAACTCCCAGGTGGCCTCCAGAAGCTCCGTCGTGCATCTTCCGAAGAACTCCACTGACTTTCGATTGCGGTACGATCAGCTGCATCACATATGATTTACCATCATCGGACTCCCATCTTCGCCTGAGGACACCTTTTTGCACATATAGTGAGTCCCACTGTGCCCAATAGACTTTGAGAACTGGACTCCTGTCAGAAATGTCTCCCCATTCAGGTTTCTCTTCATTTTCTTTACATGCGAGAATGGGTTCGATATCTGGATCCTCCTGTTGAGCAGTCCTCACTTCCTCATTGCTCCATCCTCATATGGGGTCAGCTTTTAGTCGCTGAGTGGTAATCATTTCCTTGTCTTCTTGCCGCTACAATGCTTTCAATCAACTTTGCAAGGTCTTCGGGATTATGCGTCGGCGTTTGAGTGCAGCTTTCCTCTGCGATGTTGAATCTGGTAATCATAAGTCTGCAGTCTTTCTATCCACCTTGCGACTTGACCTTCTGGATTTTTGAAGTTCAACAGCCAGTTTAGAGCACCATGGTCTGTCCGCGAAGGAATTTCGGTCCATATATGTACTCATGGAAGTGCTTTGTTGCCAAGATAAGAGCTTCCCTTCTGTTCACGCAGTAGTCTCTTTCGGGTTTGGAGAGGACTTTGCTGTAATATGCCACCACTTTCTCTTCGCCATCATGCACTTGGGATAGTACCGCCCGATTCCAACGTTGCTTGCATCTGCGTCGATGATGAATGTTTTGCCTGGTGTTAGATGTGCCAGCACTGGAGCGTTACAGAGGCGGTATTTGAGTTCCTGAAAAGATTTCTCACACTCACCTGACCATTTAAACTGCTTCCCTTTTTTGGTGAGCTGATGCAAACTCTTTGCAACTCCAGCAAAGTTCTTAACAAAACGTCGGTAATATGTGGCAAGACTAAGAAAGCTTCGGAGTTGATATGTTTGTCCTGTGGTGTTGGCCAATTTTCGACAGAGTCAACTTTTTCGTGATCAGTATTCAATAGGAATAAGATTCAAAAGTTTTTCCAAAAAGTACAACGTAAACCTCGAACTAAAACTTTTAAAAACAAGCAGGGAAAGATAGTTGGTATTGATTATCTGAAAAAATAGAGGACCAAACCTTCTTAACATCGAAGAGCTTGTTTTATGTGTGAATGTGCGAAACTTCTACGACTGAGGACACCTTCATCCGCGCACTTAATTTCGTTTTTCACACAAAATTTGATACAGGTTCTTTGATCCATTTTTTTTGAATAAGTAAAAATCAAAGACGATCCAAAACACGTGCAAGCAAAGCAGCTGTCAACAATTAAGTGAACATTCAAAATGGCCGAGCTTGTCGGCATAAGTGAGAGACATGAGTACCAACATAACACCACAAAAAAAATCGAAATTCGAATATACGTAACCCGCGAAAATTCAAAATTCGCAATACTTTTTGAACGCACCTCGTACATATATGCACCCATGTTGTGGTTCGGGTTGGTTCGTTTAACACTGAATTTCGAGTTGTTTGATTTTAAAGAAAGGTCGTGTAGATTCGTGTTTGTTCGTTTCACACCGCATATTGAGTAATTTGAGTGGATAGAAAAGTCGTGTAGGCTCGTGTTGGTTCGTTTGAAACGAACAGTCATTTTTGAAAAGAAAAGGTTTTTCTTCGGCCAATCTTAAATGAGCTCATTGCAGTCGACTCAGTTAAAAATCTCCTGGTGTTTGAGCGGATTGAAGACATTATTGATTTTGTCTTTGAAATGCAAAGTTAAAATAATTTTATAATTTTATGCACGTAGACACTTCCGCTTTTGTGAGCATTGCATCAGAGCGCCAAAAATCGGTTTGATGGTTAAAACGAAATATATGCGCACATCAAACATGGGCAGAGACGAATTTGACAACAACTAGCTGTATGAGCTTTACCGTGATTTTCTTCGGCTCTTTGTCAACATTTGCACTTGCTAGTGCGGCAGGTCACCTTCGGTTGGATTATTCAAGTACCCAGTGTACTAGAGACATACCTAGTAAGCACAGTTGACCTGTACTATAAGGTGCAACATTTTGGCGACGTCAAGTTGAAACCACTCAGAGCCTTCCCGAAGAGTACACACCCAACCACCTCTTGTTCTATTGATTTTAAAACTGAGTGGTTTTGTTGGGAAATCCCCTTCCATTTTTAGTGGCTTTACGGAACATACTTTACCTTCCTTTTTTTTTTTTTTTTTTGAAATTCAAACAAAACTTGATTAAGAAATTAGAATACCTTTTGCTTTTAGTTAAAATTTACCTCTTCGCTTATGCTATTGTTGAATACCATCACCGACATAAAAGTGAATGAAAACAACCAGACAGCACCGTTCTCGTTGAGCATCCAAAAAATATCTTTTAACGATTGTAGATAGGGCAGTGCTACAATTATATAATAAGGAATCATTGGTCCATTGCTCAGAAGACAAGCCATTATGCCAACCAAAGGAATGCAATACAATGCACTCATGTCCAATTCTAAGGCTTGAATGAGTTCAGATCGATCTTTGAGTATTTGTTTTAGTTTAACTTTTTGAAAATCGTGTTTCGAAAAGCTCAGTATTTTAATTTTATTATTAATGCACTTCAAACTCTTGCTATTCACTAAAACGACGGACGCAAAGAACATCGATATCGAGGATTGATAACATAGTCCGAACACAAAAATTATTTCTGCCATTAAGTCAGCATGATAACATGTTTCTTTGTGGATCAAAACAAAGACCTCGTTGACACAACAAATTGCACATAAAATTGCAGAGAGTAAAAATATCACAAAAGTTTCATCACCGCAGATGTTTCCGTTCATGTGACTCAAATACTTGTTTTCTAAACGCACAGCGCGGCTTAAAATTTTGAAATGGGACTCTCTGTAAAAGTGAAAGCCGAACATTGTGAGCACTACCGAAAGGCAAAACAATCCGAGAGAAAACAGTAAGACGATGTTGTCAGTGCCACTTTTTGTTTGCAAAACGCTTGGTGCTATGTAAGTGTCAATGAAACAGCCAACAAGTAAACCACTTAGTATAATTATGAAAAGAAAGTTACTTCGGAGTTTCCATGTATTTGCGCACAGACTTAAGCACTCATTCTCATAGGTAACTGATATCAGACCCATGAAGTTCAAACACTTTATTTGTAAAAGCAGTCCTTTGCGAACGAACATGAGTTCTAGTATTTTTGCGCGCAGTCAGCGTAGACGAATAGAGCTTCAGTTGATTACTGTCGTACTTACTGCAGTAAAAGGCAAAGACTATTTCGCTGTAAAGTCAATTAGTTTCTATTACAATTATTTTTTGCTTTCGTGGAATATTTAATCACGTGTTTTTAGGTCTGTGTTTACAACAAAACACGAATAAAAAGAATTGCTAACTGTAAAGTTAATTGGCACCAATGCTTTTATAGAAAGACATTCAGTGTTAAGTGGGTACTTACTTTTAAAGGATGTTTTTTGTAGACGTGTGGCTTTCAAGAAAAAAAAGCATTTAATTTATTATAACGGCCAAGAACTTAGTTTTCTTATAAAGGCAAGGGTTTGCCAATACGTCTTAAAAATGTTTTCGCCGCAAACAAATTTTAGCCAAGAGGCCGAGTTTTCGAACACTTTTTGCAGAACTTAGTCAACAATAACGCTCCTTCCAAGGCTTCAATTGTCTCGGGCTTATCTGCGTACTTCATTAGCCCCAAAAAAATTATCGAAATGTGTTAAATCAGTCGATCTTGGAGGAAACTTCCAGTTTTAAATCTAAACGTCTACGTCACGTCAACAGCGTTTTCGTTTCAAAATAAATTTACCGAACGTACGCAGTGTCCAGTGGTCGTGCGCGTCTTCAATTCTTCCACATGTGTGGAAATGGGAAGCTTGTTAATCAAGTTACAGCCGTCAAAAAGCCTAGTTCCAAAAAAGTACGGCCGTTAAAAACTGCACATTTAAAAAAAACCCTTCACTTATTAATCATATGACTTGAAGATTGTAGCTTTGATGGATTTGGTTGTGGAAATCTTTCTCACTCTATATCAACATCTCTTAAGGCACTAATCACAATTTCAAGTTTGCATTTTTTCTATTAAGAGTTATAAAGTTTTTCAAAAGAATAGTTAGAAAGTCTGCCTCCTATTTGGGCGTTGAGGGTTCGAACCCCAGACACGTCCAATTTTTTTGTTCAATTGCATGTCGTGCGGAACTGGCAAATCCTCCAAAAGTAGGTACAATGCCATTAACACCCCTTTCTCACTTTCTCGCTTGAGCTTGGAAATAGTTTGTGGATACGCCTATTCCCCACCAGGGTATAATTAAGAGAAACGTCCTAAATTATAGCGCTCAACGAAGTCTGTTGTACCTACCACACTAATAATTTTTTTTGTTTTGAAATGTAGAATTATTATTTGATTGAAATCTTTTTCATGATAATAGAGTGCATGTTTCGTGTTGGAAAATAAAGGCAGATTTTCATTACATATAACAATTCGCTTGAGCTTTATGGAACAGAAAAACTTAAATTACTGTATGGGGGCCTCTCTCTCCTTTTCTGGGTGAAGGGTAAAATTGTTCAAAGAATTTATTAAAATGAAAATAACATAGCATAGTAATGCAGCACACTAACCGAACAATTATTTTTCTAATAAATTTGCACGATTTGCGAAAACTGTCCCGGTGGCTGTTCATTATAAAATCTAAAACCCAACTGAGCATAAATCAAGTGACAGTTTTCAAAAAGTTCATCTCTAAATAAAGAATTACGAGAAACACTCTTTGTTAGTTGCTTTTTATTGAATGGTGATTGTCGATTTCAGAGGGTTATACTTTCGGCTATGCAAAACAACTGTGGTCATTGGAACGATTAATGTATATCTACTTATTTTTTGAAAATGTTATCGAAGAAAAGTTCTTACAATAGAAGATTTGTTTTCTTCTAATCGTTTGAGCAATTAATGGGAATCGATTCGACTACAACATCCCCAAGTTGGTGTTTGATAATAATTTCCAAGTAACCATGTCTTCAAGAGAAGCTTGGGAAAATGGCTCTCTCTTGGAAAATGAAGCAATATACTTCTACACTGATGGTTCGAAAACCAGCGAAGGTGTAAGAAGTGGAATCTACTCAGAAAAACTGAACCTCAGTCTTTTCTTCCGCCTATCCGGTCATTGTAGTGTGCGGAAATTCTGGCGATTAAGGAGGTGCTGTCTTGGCTCAAAGAAAACGTCATATCCTCCACGGATATTCGAATCTTCTCGGACTGCCAAGCTGCCCTTAAATCTCTTGCCTCTGTCTCCACAAAATCCATCACGGTCCAAAACTGTAAAATTTTCTGAGGGAGATGTCAAATCAGTTCAATATTCACCTTTCATGGGTGCCGGGGCTTAGGATCATACCAGGCAACTGTATGGCGGACGAACTAACCAAGAAGTGCACGTCCACTTCCCTGCGCTCATAATGGAACAATAAAGGTGTACCTATCGCTACATGTAAACTCCTACTTAGACAAGACGCTTCGAGGATAACAAACAGTAGATGGACTGAGAGTAACAACTGCCTTGCAACCAAGAAAGTTTGGCCGTGTATAGACTCAAAACGCTCGAAGAGTTTGTTACCTCTGAACCGCCTGTATCTAGGTTCTATACCATAGGTGTTCTTACGGGGCACTGTCTAATAGGAAGACAAGGATTTCCGCAGAAGCTGCATGGACAAAGAAGAGTAAGAAACCGTCCAACACCTTCTTTGCTTAAACCCTGCACTACTTTATAGGAGTAAAACTCATCTCGGTGGGTTAGGTTAGGTTAGGTTGAATGGGGGGTGTAGCCACAAGTGGCAACACCTCACTCGGATCTCGAGGATCCATTGTGCTCCCCGGGAAATCAGAGGATGAGGAAATGGGAGGATTGGAGAGGTGGATGGTTATTGTGGTAGGGAACTCCCACTGAACCATTTGGAGCCCTGAGTAAATTTCAGGACGTTGCTCAGTGGGAGGTTAGAGATGTCGCCCAGTTCGTCGAAGAAGTATTCTCCGAGGGTTTTTTTCCGAGTGTGGGCTAAGCTAGGACACTCACAGAGGAAGTGAAAAGATCCCTCCTCTGCCTCCTCATCTTGGCATCCTCTACATAAGTCAGATGTGCTAATGCCCATTCTCATCATGTGGGTACCCAACGAGTTGTGACCCGTGAGAATGCCAATCAACAGAGAGAGCCGAGGTCTGCTTAGCTGGAGTAGAAATTCTGTTTTTTTCTTGGAAATATCTGGCCAAAGGTTTCTAGAGACTCGGCATGTTTCTAATGATGATGATGAAAGATGAGATTTCATTGGCGATTTTTAGAAAATTGTGTTTGATTCTGCTTTTTTCTTGCTCTAGTGGCTTTAGAACTGAAGTGTTCGCTTCGCTGGATTCGAGTGCTGACCCGATTTTTGCCAGCTTATCTGCCATTTCATTACCGATAATGTCACGATGTCCAGGGACCCAGGTTAAACTAACTGTGTTTGTCTCACTGAGCAGTCTAAGGTTACTGCGACAGCTGTCTACTAGCCTGGATTTTGTGATAATGGATGAGATAGCTTTAATGGCCGCCTGACTGTCTACAAAAAAGTCAATATTTTTGTTGATCAAGTTTTGCGTAGCAAGGTGCTTCGCAGCTTCGCACACTGCGAGTACTTCTGCTTGAAAGACACTGCAGAAGTCGGGAAGCTTTATTGATCTATTCATGTTAGGGTAGTCTGAGAAGATACCTGATCCTACCCCTTCGTCCGTTTTGGAACCATCTGTGAAGACGGAAATGTGATTTTCTTTTATAACCCTATTTTCCTCCCAGCTTTCTCTAGTCGGAAAGACTGTTAGGGCCACTGGATTGAAGTAATATGTGGGTGGTGTAGTCTGTTTGAATGTCTATACCTGCATGGTTCATGATGGTTCTATGGCCTGATATGCCTGTTTTCCAATTGTTGCATTGTTTGAGTCGCAGTGCGCTTTTGGCCGCCATCTCCTTATAGTAAAAAGATCTAGGGGGGAAGCGACAGGAAAGTTTCCAGAGCTGCAGTTGGTGTTGTTCTCCAATGGTGTTGTTGAGCCGATGCATGCAAGCCGTTGGATTTTGGTCATGGTCTTAAGGATGTATATTGTATACATCCAGTGAATAGTTTTTGGACCAGGTCCCCAATTTTTCCAAAAATTCTACTACAAATGTAGAAAGCGATTTGAGCTTTTGTTTCTCTTTCTTTTTAATTTTCTTTCCAGTTAAGTTTACGATCAAGGACAATTCCGAGATATTTTGCCGTACCAGATAAGTTTCTTGGTATACCATTGATGGAGGGTGAAAGTATATCTGGAATGTTACGTTTTCTCGTAAACAGAACAAGTTCTGTTTTTGTAGGGTTGACGTTTAGCCCACAGTTTTTCGCCCAGCTGGTGAGCTTGTTTAGAGCTGTCTGAAGAAGTTCACAAAGGGTGGTTGTGAATTTTCCCGAAGTCATGATGACGATGTCATCAGCATAGGCTACTGCTTTTGTTCCGCTCCTGTCGAGTTTAACCAGGATTTGGTTAACTACTAGGAGCCAGAGTAGCGGGGTAACACTCCTCCTTGAGGTGTACCTCTACAAGTTTTTACTTTTAGGGTACTTTCACCCATTTCTGCTTTTACTATTCTCGTTTGGAGCATGGAGTCGATCCAGTTTGATAGCGTTGGCTCGATATTTATGTTCAATGGTTCCGACTACTTCATGAAGTGCAGTCTCAACTGATTTGCCCTTTATACAGGGTGATTCGCATAAGGTGTGACAAAAAGATAGGGTGTGTAGGTTGGACCTAGACAAGCAAAAAATCGTATGGGAGGGGGGGGTCCATTTTCCCCCGTTTAGGCGGGAGGGGCAATTTAAGAAAAAAGTCACTAAAAATTGGAAAAAAATTATTTTAAAATAACGGAAGTACCTACAGAGTCGTACTATAGCATTTTGAAAAGCCAAAAACTTAAACATTAATTTAAATTTAAAACTAAGTTGTTCAAGTAAATAGTTTTTGAAATATTAATTTTCAAAGTCAAAATTTTGAAAAAAAAAACATAATTTTTTTTCTTAAAACCACTTTTTTTCCAAATTTTACGTTATTAAGTAGTATTTTTCTAGCTTATTTTCAATGCTTTTATTTATTTTTGATCAAACACAAAAAACCGGATGTCAAAATAACCTGTAGTTTTTGAGAAAACCAAAAACTACAAAAACGACTTTCGTCAAATTTTTTTTTTTTTTAATTTTTTTTTTCGTTATTGGACTTTTAAGTGAATTCTCAATAAAAAAAGTAAAAAGAAAATCCATCCTTTATTTCGTAAGTTCACTTAAGAATCCAATAACGAAAAAAAAAACTTAAAAAAAAAATTTTTTGACAAAAGTCGTTTTTGTAATTTTTGGTTTTCTCAAAAACTACAAGTTATTTTGGCATCCGGTTTCTTGTATTTGATCAAAAATAAATAAGAGCATTGAAAATAAGCCAAAAAAATACTACTTAATTACGTAAAATTTGGAAGAAAAGTGGTTTTAAGAAAAAAAATTATGTTTTTTTTTCAAAATTTTGACTTTGAAAATTAATATTTCAAAAAATATTTACTTGAACAACTTAATTTTAAATTTAAATTTTGATTTAAGTTTTTGGCTTTTCAAAATGCTATAGTAAGACTCTGTAGGTACTACCGTTATTTTTAAATAATTTTTTTCCAATTTTTAGTGACTTTTTTCTTAAATTGCCCCTCCCGCCTAAACGGGGGAAAATGGACCCCCCCCTCCCATACGATTTTTTGCTTGTCTAGGTCCAACCTACACACCCTATCTTTTTGTCACACCTTATGCGAATCACCCTGTATATGCATGTTGGGCTGTAGAGATCACATTGTTATTCAGTTTTGTTCGGATATGCGTTTCTATAATTCTTTCTAGAGTCTTAAGTAGAAAGGAGGATAGGGGCTTATTGGTCTGAAATCTTTGGGTTCAGTGTGAGAGGGCTTACCGGCTTTGGGAATAAATATGGCTTTAACTTCTCTCCAACTAGTTGGAATAAACGTGAGGTTTAGACAACCTCTGAATATTTCCACTAGTATCGGCACAATCAAGTCTTTGGGACTTTGGAGCATCATTGGAATGATACCGTCCGGACCCGCAGATTTGTATGCTGAGAATGAGTCAATGGCCCACATTACCTTCCTATTATCTACTAATAGATTTCCTATCTTGGATCTAACGTTAGCGCTAGGGTTTCCGCGTTCTGGGGATGTCGTTTGAGAACACCCTGGAAAGTGGGTGTTCATGAGTGACTCTAGAGTTTCAGAGCATGAGTCAGTCCATGTGTTATCAGGTCTTCTAAGAAAACTAGGGATATTTTGGACCTTGGACATGACTTTTCTTAGCCTTGCTGCGTCATTTGTGCACTCATATCTGAGCAGAAGTTGCGCCAGGCTGCTCCTTTTGCGTAGGTAGTTCTATTTTTGTATATATTTTTACTGATCTTGTATAGGTCCCAGTCAGCCGAAAGGTTGCTAAATTTTGCTCTATTGAAGAGCCTCCTAGAGTTCCTTCTAAGGGTCGATAGTTCACTTGACCACCATATGGGGTTGGGTCTACCTTTCCCTTTGGATAACGGGCATGAGCTTTCGTAGGCATTGATTATGTCTGACGTAAGCTTGTTTACCTGTGTCTCTATGGCTGAGCAGTTAAGCAAAGGCTGATTGTTGTTCTGGCTGAGAGTTAGGGCCAGTTTTTGGTTATAGAGACCCCAGTCAGTTTTCCTAGGGTTTCTATCAGGGATACAGTTTCAGATTTGTGTTCTATTTCGAATGTTATCATTCTATGGTCAGAGAAGGTTACGTTGTTGGAGACCCTTCAATTACTGGTTACTAGCGTACCAGAGTTGGTGGATAGTATAACGTCTAACACTTCTTTTCTTACCTTTGTTACAAATGTTGGTTCTTCTCTATTCATAATTATCAGGTTGTTCTCAATAATAAATTCAAAAAGTGACTCACCCCTTTCGTTTGTGTTTGTACTACCCCACTGACAAATGACACATGTAGCTAAACAAATTATAAATATGGAGAAAGTTCCGTCACGTGAGATGCAAAAATATTTATTTTCTAAGCGCACAACACTGTTCAAAACTTTCAAATGATGTTCTTTGCCAAAGGTAAAGCTTAACAATGCAAAAATTTGTGTTAGAGAAATTATTGCTAGAATTGATAGAAAGAATATTGTATCAGTGCTACTAAATACTTCTAATTCACTTTTCGCTGTGTAAATGTATATGAAGTTGCCTGCATGTAATAGGCAAAGTAAGATTGAAAGAAGAAAGTTGGCTCGTAGTTTCGAGACACTACACAGCTTCAGAGTATCTTTTGCATGAGAAACTGGTAAGAGACCGATGTATTTTAAGCACCTTATTTGAATGAGAAGTCCTTTTCGAACGAAAATTTTTCTGTTACTGAGTAAATACGAACACAGTTTCATTTCAGAATGCCCTTCTATTCAATAATTGGCTAAGGATTTTTATTTAAACGGTTAATTGGTTTCCCTACGTAAATTAATATGTGATTTTTATACCTTGAGTTTTTATTGGAATTAATTTCTTTTATGCATTTTCCTTGAAGTTAGCACTACACACGTTTTTTTTTTTTTAAACGAAGAGCCACAAATTTTTTGTTTTCACGACAAATTTACATTAATCCAATTAACAAACTATGAAAATTTTGAAGTGGTAGTGCTAACTTGATCTTAATTTATAGGTAGAGTAACCAACCTAGTTAAGCTTTTCAAACAGAAAACAAAATCAAAATTATCAGCAATCAAAAGCCCCCTCTTAAATGAAATCCGAAAGAAAAACAAATTAAGGAAATTATTGTGAAACCAAACTGTTTTGTATTGGTCAAATATTGGGAATAGGTGATGTTTGGAGAAAACAAACACTAAAATATTTCAACTATAAGAAGCTTCTCAAAGTTTAGCGAAAAGGTAGTATGTACATCAGCTGCGCGCTAAAGACAATTCTCTTGGATGCCTTAGTATGTCTATATGTATGTAGGGGTGAACCTTACACCCCTAGATATTTTCGGCAAACAGTCAGCAGCCAATTCAACTACTCGTCTAAAGGCTAATTGACAGTGGACCAGAAATCGTATCGATCAGCTTACACCATTCTTAAGTTGGTATATCTTGGTAGAACCGAACTCTCTTGGATAATGAACCCTTCTTCACTGACGGATTTAAGACCTTTGATGGTGTGGGGGAAGTGGAATTTTTTCGAAAGGGCTGAATTTAAGTATTTTTTCCGCCTACCTGACCATTGTAGCGTATTCCAAGCGGACATTTTGGCGATAAAGAAGTTCTGAGAGACAACGCTGTATTCGTAAGCCCTTCGAATATTTACAAATATGCTATACTTAACACTAGTTTAAAATTTAGGAGGTGGGGTGTAAGGAGGGGAACCAAAACAGGTTCAAGGGTTCGATAGAGGAAGCGTACATCATTTTTCTGAGGGACGAAGAGCTTTTTTAGAAATCGAAAGTATTTCCTGCTGCATTAGCTAAACGAAGCATCATGCAAATCGGGTTAAAGTCTGCGTAATTGTTAAAAAGAGTTGGGAGGTGGAAGAAGGGGACGGAACGTAGGTTGCGGAGATTAGAAAAAAAGAAAATGAAATTTTGCACTGTTTCTCTTTTGTAATCTTGTTTAGTGTATAATTGACGCTCGCTGATGATGGTTCCCCAGTGGTAGACCGAAATGGAAGTTAACACGACGCAACGCACGAGCCGTTAGACGACCTCGATTCATTTTGGGGTCATCAAACCAGCATTGCATGGGAAAGTGATTGGGCTGCAATACTGGAATTGCAGGGCATCGAGTTACCAGCATGTGGCGACAGGAAACTGATGACCAGGCAACACAACCAAGGCAGCGTGGGACACCAGGTAGATTAGGACGGGCAGTCTAATGGCACTTTCCATTGGACGAAAAGAACCGTCCAGGAGCGTCCAGAAGCATTCTCAAACCGTTCCATTGGTGCAAAAAGATCGCTTCTCATGATTCTGAGGAGTGACAGCCGCTTCTCGATTTGAAGTGAGAATCGACTCAAGAAGCACTAACACATGTTACTCAAATGTCAAAAAGAAAAGTTTCCACAGGAAATATTTTTTATATGCTATAGGTGTTTCACTCACACAAAGCCAACACGTTAAAGTTGAGCAAAAACAATTTAAGGTGTTCCATTGGTTTTCGAAATGAGTGCTTCCCCGAGTGAAACCAATGGAAAGCGCCATAAGTTGAGCAGCGGAACGTTTTAGACAATTAAACTTACTTGATAATTATTAACGAAACTTAAATTGTTGTTTTATTTAAAACGGTACGAACAGTTGGGCCAACGCAAGTTGGCGTTCGGTTTTTTTTTTATAATAAGGATGCGAAATCCTTAAGTTGCATCTATAAATTAGTAAATGTATTCTTTGTTTACGTAATGTAATTTGAGTATTTTTATTTACGAATATTGCGGTCTATAAGAAATCTAATTTTCAAACGTTTATATAAACTGAACACAAACCGGCTTTAATTTAGTGATTAAATTTGACTGAAACTTTTTATAAACCCTGTATAATCGGTATGAAGTTATTCTCCATAATTATTCCCCTTTTTTCACACCTCTACCTTCTACATAAGTTCTAAAGATACTGTTTGGAGAGCTTTTTAGCTTAATGTTCATATCGCTTTGTCTTCTATCGACTTGCCGAAAATAAAAAAATTTAAAAACTAAGAAATCATCGGATGAAAATAAACGTTACTGCTGGAAGAGTCCTGGAAAACTAACAAAATGCGACCTTATTGCTTTTGGTGTCGTAATTGAATGGAAGGAGATCCCAACCGACTTGAAGTGCAGATTTGGAGACATCCCGCTCAAAATAAGAACGATTTATGGAATATGATATGATAGAGTGCAATATTGTTCACCAAGAACTGCAGTACCTAGAAGAGTAGGTCAGTAAAATAGGCAAGGTAAACAACCACATTCGTTGTAAACACAAAAAAGAGTAAAAAAAAAAAACTACTTTCATTTTACCTCATAAGCTAAATCCCGATTGAAAATCATCATAGGGAACACAAGAAACTGTATCAGCCACAGCAAGCACCCACTAAAAACGAAAAGTACAATATTTCTAACACCGAATTCTTCCCGATCGAACACTGAAACTCCATAGTAGGGTCCAATTATACTATTGCACATTGTGAAAACCATTGTAAAAACAAATATCAAGCCATACAAGACACTGATTTGACCTTCACACATTCTTATGATCACTGCCCTATCAACGAGTATCACTTCCAATTGGCTTTTTACACTCATAAAATTTTGTGATGTGAAAATACTTTTGATTCTTTGATCCATGCACAGCATTGTTTCGCTGATAATCGCAACCAAAGATGCATAAAACACTGACACAAGTCCACTAAAAAATAAAACTAGTATGAATATTACACATTGAAAATGGTAAACAGGATCCAAAAACTGCATGTCCTCAAATTGAAAGACATACGCATATAATAAGTTCGACACACTTAACACACACACTATAAGGTACACTATAAACAAGCGAAGGGTAATGTCCCCGGTTATTTTACCTTCACCCTTACGACTGTACTTATTTTCAAGTAGAACCACACATTGTACAAAGTCAAAGTTATATTTTTTACCAAAATAAATACACAAATTTATTACTGATTGAGTGAATCCTGCCAATGAGATACAAAATTGTTCATATTGTATTCCTGTTGTGTTGTAATATGAATCTGCCTCCTTCACAATTTTCGCGTTACTCAAAATTGAAATCGTGATTGCATACGCCATTACAAGGCACGTCGCGCTTAAAACGACCAGCGTTCTCCACCGCTCAGGATTGGAAATCCATTTTAGATCGCCATTATCATACCGAATTGGCAAAAGGCCAAAATGCTTAAGACACCGAATTTGCAGTGAAAGTCCTCTGGGGATATACATACTCAACTAAATAGAGCCGGAATGACATGGCTGTTAAAAGCCATTAGAGAAACTACTTAACAAATTATTTTAACCGAGTGAGAGTGGTAATTTAGGTAAACTTTCCTTATTGCTTTTTGTGTGCGTTGTTCGTACCGTGAAAAGACAAATAGTGATTGAGATTATTGGTAATTATCAGAAATGTTAATATTTTATACCAATAACGCCTGACACTTTTATATTTACTGACTGAAATTAATCAATTTAAACAGGATCAACATTTTTCATTGGTTTGGGGTTTTATAATTGAGAAAAAAAATAATATCATATAACATAAATGGACTAGGAAATAAATTATTTAATACAGATTTTTTTTAGCTTTATCAATACTTATGACATCTTTTGCCTATTTGAAACTCATGTTATTAGTAACTCATTGCAACAAAATAACTTATCAGTTTTTGAAAAACGTTTTTCTGGCTTTAAGTGTGTGTGGATATCTGCTTTCAGAAATAATTCGAGAGGAAGAGCAAAAGAAGGCTGTATGGTAGGTTTTAGAGAAGCAAATCTGAAAGATAGATGCAAGATTGTAGATTTTGAAGGTACCTTGATTATTGAACTGCTGTTGAACAAAAAATTTCACATAATACCGCAATATTTACACTGTACCAATTGGCAGCTAGATTTTGAAAAACTTCTAAATTTACTTATTCAAAAATTATTTCAAAATGTTCTTATTCTGGGTGACCTAAATGCGAGAATTGGCAATAGAGAAAGTGAGTTCAAATTTAATCATGCACAAAGACAATCTAAGGATTCCAATATAAACGTCCAGGGGTAAAAGATTTTGTCCTTAAGTAACGCTTTCGGACTAAGTATTGTGAACGGATGTGCAGAAGGAGATCAAGAAGGTGAATTCACATTTGTAGGAGGACAAGGTAGCTTGGTAGTTGACTGTCTGGCCGGCGGTGACTGGCTCACCACCCTTTCAGATTTGGCCATCTATTCGGACCATTTCCCGGTTGAGTGTACAATCAGGATTGATGGGACCCGTAACGAGAAAGCTTAATTCAAATCAGCCGAGATCTCAAATCGTTTGAAATGGAAAGATAGATCAGTTGAAAATTATTAACGCCGCCGCCGTTTAAGCGCCATGCCCCATGCTACAAGAAAATCAAAGAACAAAGATGGCGAGCTTCATTCCTTTGAGGGATTTGGAAGAATTAATCCTTAAAAGTGACAATTCTATGAGAAACCAACGCCAAAGACCGTAAGCGAGAAAGGAAGAGTGGTTTGATTTAGAATGTGAGAATTTACTGAAAAAAACTATGGCCTGGCTTAGTCTATTCAGAAAACACAGCTGCGAATCCTTTTAAAGAGAATATGTACTGAAAAGTAAAGAATACAAAGTCATCTGTAAAAATAAGATGACATTATTCTACGAAGGCTTAGCATCAAGACTGGGACAATGCAAGGACTCTGCCGAATTCTGGAAGTTAACAAAAGAAATTAATGGAAACGAAAACACAATTAAAACTAATCTCCCTCTAGAACGTTTCAAACTCTATTTTGAAAACATTTCAAAAATTAACGAAATGCCAAATCTCGTACGCAGCACCAATGAATTTTGTTTCAGAATTGGACCGAGGATTCTCAACTGAAGAAATTGATAATGCCCTTCCGCATATGAAAACCAACAAAGCACCTGGAAGCAACCGAATCCCTACAAAATTAATAAAAACGTACCTGAAAATTTCAAAAAAGTTTTAAAAGATGCACTTAATATTATATACAACTTTCGATCAATCAATCGAACATTGTTCAGCTACGTTTGATGAAAAAGACAACTAGATACATATGCCTTTTTTGTAGATTTTAAAGCAGCATTTGACTCCATTAACAGAAAGCTACTCTTTCATAAGCTGCACAATCTTGGAGTTTCATATAAATTTGTGCAATCGCTAAGCTATCTCTACGATGGTATCAATATAAATAATGGTGACTGCAATATAAATAAAAAAAAATAAAAATAAATAGGGTGGCGCGACAGAGCGAGGAGCCCCTGGGCCTAGCGCATATCTCACAACCATGCGTTGGGAAGGATTGGAAGGGACCTACAATTTTCTGCCGGTTCCGAACGGCTAATTGAGAAAGCGCTTTTCAAGGCAATGAATACTAACGGAGGACATGCCAATTCCTCGCGAAAGGCAATACCCGTGGAAAAAACATTTTTGCCTCTGTTGGGATTCGAACTCGAACCTCTGGATTAACAGGCGGACATGCGGACCATGAGTACCACAGTGACTGCAATATATGATGGGAAAAATCTATCCGATCATTACAAAGTTGAACTTGGCTTACGTCAAGGATGTAATCTAAGCCCAATCCTTTTCAACTGTTTTATTAATGACATAACAAAAAATCTGCCCTGCGGTGTGCAATTAGGAGAGGAAAATATAAAAGGATTATTATTCGCTGATGACGCTGTACTTTTCGCAGAATCCCCCGAGTCATTGCAGCTGATGATTAGTAAAATTGAAACTTACTGTACGCACTGGATGTTAGAAGTCAACGCCCAAAAATCTAAAGTGTTAATCTTCAAAAATGGCTCAGGACAGCCAGCACGAAATGAGAAATGGAAATTTAAACAACAACCATTGGAAATAGTCAAAGATTATTCTTATCTAGGCATAAAGCTAACTCATAATTTAAACATGGAAAAACATATAACCAGTAAGTTAGAAAAGGCTAAAGTTTTTGACAACAATCGCATACCACATCAAGCTAAATACAAAGTTTTCCAAGGAACTGCTAGAGCCGTTATGTTTTATGATGCGCAGTGTTGGGACTATAAAAATACGAGTCTGTAGAATCCTTGATGAGGTACTACGTTAAGAAAATGTTTAAACTACCTACCACAGTGTCAAATTATATGATCAATCTAGATGTCTGAGCTCTTCATGACTACCCTCAGACTACAAATTGATAATCTGCTAAGAGTTGTAGAAATGGATGATAATCGGCTTCCAAAAAGGACTGTTGTACAGGTCATCAGAAGCAACTCAATTTGGTTTGCAGAATGGCACAATCTAGCTAGGGAGTGTGAATGTGAGCTTGCTTTGGAACTTGCGAAACTCAATTCTTGGAAGCCCCAACTTTACCTACTGATGCAGAAACTGGATGATGCAAAAAGGCAAAACTTTATTGAACAGGCATAGAATTCCTCAGCTAGATTCATGTATGGAACATTAAACCACAACCTCTGCGAGAAAAACTACTTCAGCAGGTCATTCATCGTAAGTGGAATATCTACAATTTTTAAAGCTAGAGGTGAACTGCTAAGCCTTAATTATCGCCCACATAGAGCTGATCTGGAACAAATATGCAGTTTGTGCAACTTAAGAGAGCGTGAAGATATCAGCCACTTCCTAGGAAGATGTCCTATACTCCAAGAAATTAGAGGGGTGTATTGGAATAAATCATCTTTAGAAGACCAAAGAAATAAGACAGATACTCAATGGCAGTCAATGGAAAACGCTCTAAGGGTTTTGTAATGAAGTACTTGTATACAGAATTAATGTTATAAATGAGTTATTTTAAGTCCATATACCTATATTTGTTGTAAACGCAGGCATTTTGTTTATTGTATCTACTTTCTTTTGATTACCTAGTCCACGTAAACTAATTATTATTATCATTATTTTTATATCACTTATCTTTACTGTTGTTAGAATCACTAAATGTAAATAAATGTAAATTAAAGTGTCTAAACTTGGCTTACATTTAACGCCAACAACGAACGAACAAGGGCGTACGGGCGCTCTGTGCAAATCAAGGCCCCATCGTCTTGGATGCATTAAAACCCATTCCTGTTAAATGTAAAGTCCATATTAACTCAACATTAAATGTTCGAATATTGTGATATTTGTATAAATTTTTCATAGAAAAACAAAATACTGTTACCACTCAGACAGACGGCACTCGGCCATGTCTTTATTATGTATATATAAAACCAAATTTGTAAAAAATCTTTTTGAAAAATAAACCATTTTAATAATAAAAAATAAATAATAATAATTGAGAAACTCAATGGTGGAGAAGTAGATTAAAAAATTGTAGAGTGATACGCAGTTACCCTCTTTGACATCGCCTCAATCACACAGAAAAAGCAACTGCAGGATGAGTCAAAAGGTTATTTTCAAACGCTTCGTAAAAAAAAACGGTGAGGGCTAAAATCATGAAACCAAAATGAAAATAAAGCCAAAAGTATGCCATTTAATAAAAAAATTTATTTTTTATATAAAACATCCAGTAAGTAGTAGGCGCCATGGCGGCGGAAACATTCGCGCTATCTTTTATCAAAATTTTCCCGCACTCTGGCCAACATCGTCTGCAGAATCACTGCAAGTTCGGATAGCTAATTTTAATGCTTCGGTGTCTGGAGTTTTGCCTTCATACACCCTTGTCTTCAAGAAACCCCACAGGAAAAAATACGGCGGCGTCAGATCTGGGCTACGAGGCGGCCAAGCGAAGTCCCCGTTTATTTTTTAAGACCACTCCACAGCGAAGGAACGTTGCTGCCAAGTCCACGGTGCCATAGTAACTAACCGAGTATTTTTCCATTAAATGACATAGTTTTATGCTACAGATGGCGTTGGAATCGTCGCGCAAACCCAGTTGGTTAATTTTTACGAACCGTTTGAAATTGTGAATAACCTTTCGGCCCACCCTGTAGTAGCGTCTGCTTGCGGTTTGCTCGGAATTGAGGCTTATGATTGCTCTGTTATTTTGCTCTTCTCTCACTTTTTATTTTTATTTTCAAAGCTTACCTCTTCTTTTAGAGAATTGTTGAATGTCATCACCGACATACAAATATACGTAAACATCCAGACTAAACTTTCTGTGTTGAGCATCCAGAAGAATTCTTTTAATGAATGAAGTTCCTTTAAATTTGTAATTATAAAGAATGGAAGCGTTGGTCCATTGAGCAGAACGCATGACAGCATGCAAACCAACGGAATGCAATACAATGTACTCATGTCCACTTCTGAGACTTGAACCAGCTTAACTCGATCTTTAAGCATTTCTTTCAGCATTAATTTTTGAGATTTTGTTGTTGAAAATTTGAGCATTTTAATCTTACTATTAATGCACTTCAAAGTCTTGCTGTTCACTAAAACGAGAGACGCAAAATACATCGTTGTCGAGCAGTGATAACATAACCCGAACAAAAGAATAACTTCTGCCAAGAAATCAGCACGATAAAATATTTCCTTGTGCGACAAACTAACGACCTCGTTCACACAACAAACTACAAATAAAGTTGTTATAAGTAAAAATATTTCAAAAGTGTCATCACGTCTGATGTTTCCGTTCAAATATTTGTTTTCTAGATGCACTATACTTTTCAAAATTTTGAAGTGGGACTCTCTGCTTACGAAAAAGTTCAACATTGTAAACATTACCGTCAGAAAAAATAGTCCCACGGAAAATATTAAAACGGTTTTAGCAGTGCCACTATTAGCTCCTAAAATGCTTGGTGCGATGTAAGTGCCTATAAAACAGCAAACAAGTAAAGCACATATTAAAATCAAAAACAGAAGGTTTGCTCGCAGCTTCCATGTGTTTTCGCACAGGCTAAGGCTTTTATTCTTATAGGAAACTGGCAGGAGACCCAGAAGCTTTAAGCACTTTATTTGTATAAGTAGTCCTTTAAGAACGAACATGATTTTGCAACGTAGATAGTGAAGGTAAGTGTTCTCCACGTGAACACAGTAGACGAAGCGAGCTTTTTACTTTTAAATGTCCGACGCGACGTAGTTCAAAGATCAATGAAGACTGTTTTGTTGCAAAGTGAATTAGATTCCCCTCAAAAGTTTTATCTTTGCATCTGTCTGGAATATTTGATTGCATTTGATCACAAATCTAAAATGACAATTCATGATTAAATGTCTTTCAACACGAATGTATTGAATGTGGATTGAACAAAAGCGTACAAATAAAACTACCAAGCAAATTGGAAGTTATTAAGTTAAAACGAATGACAATACTTGCTAAGTAATTAGAGTACAAGTCGAGTTGGGTAAATAAATAAGTCCATGAGGGAAGAACCAATTCTGGGAGAGCGACAATTTGTCGAATTTAAATGGCTTGCAGAGACAACGTCTTTAATGGCTATGATATTATTTTCAGAGTACTTACAATTTCTCTGGAAAAGCAATACCCATGAGGTTAAAAATTCGACATTTCTGCGATTCGAAACTCAAATTTTGGAGCTACGCATGTACTTACTATTCGCTATGACCATGATTGGTGTCAACTTGCAACGCAACTTATGGTAACGTCAATAATTGTGCTAGCTATACCTCATCCTTCTCGCCTTCAGTAACCAATGAGCATTGGTGTCGGTGAACCGGAGGTGACCTGCCAAACTAGTGAGTGCGATTGTTGACTAATTAACTAACTAACTAACTAACTAAAGGATAAAAGAGCAACAATGTAATGATCTAAAAGATAAGACTGACTGCCCGAATCCCAGTGATCTGAAAGAGATCATGTTGTGAATGTCACAGTGGTTGAGTTCGACTTACAAGTCATCATTCAAAGGCGAATGCGCCTGGAAGATCTTCTCTGAAATTTTCGGTTTATTCACGGTCCTTCAATACCTATTAGGATAGGGCATTGAAATAGAGATCGTGGCGGATGAGCTCCTAGCAATCCCACGACAGGGTTAGCACCCTTGAATTACAGTTTTGAGACCGGATTATTCGGCCCTGTCTGTCTGAGGGAATTTCAAAAAGACCTGGCATGGGCTTCAATACTCAATCACGTCAAAACCAAGTCTATATTACCTATACTGATTCCATCGCTGATGACCCAAGCAAACGAAATTGGACGAAGACCTCCGAATGTACAGTAAAATCCTATATCGATCTACGTGCAGCCGATAAATTGGGAGACACCCTAATCTCTTGAAAAGCAGACATAACCGTCATCCAAGAAAAATAATGGAATGGGGATTGCGACCGAAGGAAGGAGAACGGCTTTCAAAACACTATCGTTAAAGATAGCGTGCATGACAACATCAGTCTCATCGAAATTGCTACAAGGCTGTTGGAACACGTGTTGCATTTCGAAGTTCATAAAAGTACATAACGATCCCCAGATCTATTTACCGTCTTCCAAAATGACCATGTTGCGATCAACGAACGGCACTCTTCCAATGTGTTAGATGTCCGAACTTTCTGAGGAGCCAGCTTTGTCTCACCATTACCTTACTGTAGCCAAAGTACGAATGAGGATATTTTGTTTACGACTCGCACAAACTAACTCTTTAAAGAGATATGACGTTGAAAAGCTCCAATCGCAAGAGCTTGCCAGTGCCCTTTCCAATCGAGTGTCCCTCCAACTATTCTTGAATTATATGCCGCCAGCTCAAGGATTGAAGACCAAGCTATCAGAACCGCTGCCTCGGAGATTCTAGGTTTCTCTCGGGCCCCAAAATGAAACCCATGGTTCGATGAAGAATGCAGGCATGCAAAAGCAGCCAAAAAAAGGATGACAAATGATGGCTGCTGCATTCGAAAACTTTAAAGAAATTTGCAAGAGAAAAGAAGGAAGGAACACCGAGTTAAAAAAAAAAAAAGAAAGCCTTGATGCCGAACTTTTCAATGCAGCTGGAGACTAGTTGGAACGAAGGAAGGAGTTTAGTTTAGTTTATTTTTAGATTTGCTATACACATTAAGATACAATATCTTATATAAGTTGGAGCATGCACCAGCTGATCTGCATGATATGGTCGGACGAAAACATGCCTGATTAATGGAACCTCAGAATCATATGCCCTATCCTTAAAAAAGGAGACCCTCACAATTTCGCCAACTATAGAGGACTAATCCTCCTTCACGTCGCTAATAAAATCTTGTCTGTTGTAATATGTGAACGTCTGAAATCCAACATATACATTGATAGGTCCTTCTCAATGTGGTTTTAAGCCAGAGAAGTCCGCAATTGACCAAATTTTTACATTACGGCAATCTTTAAAAAAAAACCCGAGAATATAAAATCGATATACACCATTTTGTTATCGATTTCAAGGCCGCGCGTGACAGTTTTTACAGAGACGAGCTGTTCAGAGCCATGTCCAGTTCCCAGCGTCCCTGCAAAGCTCGTACGACTATGCAGGATGACTTTGGAGAATTCACGCTGCTCCGTCAAGGTCGGTAAAGAACTTACTACCGAGACATTTGGTGTCGAAAATGGTTTTAGGCAAGGGGAAAAAACTTACTCAACTACGCAGACGATATTGACGTTATGGGAAGAAAAAAACGCGATGTCAGCGATGCTCTTGCGAGTATTGAAACAGAAGCGGCAAAAATGGGTTTGATGATTAATGGGGGTAAAACGAATATAAGTTGTCATCAAACAAGGACACCGAACATCGACGAATTGGACAAAACATCACATACATAACTTCGAGGTAGTACAGAACTTCGTCCCCCAAGTGTCCGTTATAGACACGGATAACAATATCAGTGCAGAAATCAGACGGAGAATAACTCTTGCCAACTGTCGCTTCTTTGGGTAGAGAAGTCGATTGAGAAACAAAACCCTCTCTCTTTATGAGACCTTAATCATGACAATCCTGCCTAATGGCAGGATTGCGTAAGCCTTTTTGAAAGCGAATGAGGAATTCTTTGGTCGTTTTGAAAGGAAAATACTCCATCTTTGGCTCGGTCGACTACCCTGTTGAAAGCCATGCTACAAAAGAGCATGTCCTGTAAATGACGTGACTGAAATAGAGCTGTGATACGATAGGCGGTCGGAAAGCTAGAACCTCTGGAGATAGCGTTGCCTTTTCTAATCGAGTGTCCCTCTAACCATCCTTGAATCATATTCCTTCAGCATAAGCCCTTTATAAGACCTTAATCATTCCAATCTTGATTTACGGTGCGGAAAGAAGACATTAATAAAATTCCTCTGGAGCAAAGGACTTTACTTCATTCCGTCGGGTTATGATTTGAAAGTTAGAAAACACTCATGGTAGGTATGGCTGCAGTAAGAAACAATTTAAGTCCAAGCCTCCGTATACTAGCTTTGCATAAAATATAAACCTTACAAAAAGTACAATCCCCAAAACCATAGGATAACCTCAGTTTCACTGGAAAGTCTACCTTCACCAGAGGTAAACTCTGCGAATTCTGGTGGGAGCTAAATATTGCCACTAACTAAGTGTGTTGATCACCACCTAGGTTATGAGTATTGGTTTAAAGGAGCTAGTGATGGAAATGGCCAGAGCTTTAAAGGCACCACCGCTCTGCAAAGAACTTATTGTTAAACCCTAAAACATTTTGATGCTAGTGTTACATTTAAATTTACATTTATATTTACATGAAACCTATTCCGCACATAAATCTAAGGAGCGTTTTGACTTTTTTTATTGGTATAATAGATTTCAATTCGCTGCAAGCTTTTGGAAAAACAAGTGAGTAAGAATTCTCGAAAAACCAAGATAAGATAAGAAAAAATTCGTTTACACAGCTGCATCGGAAGATTGGAAAAAATACAAAATTGCGAGGAATGTTTACAAAAATGAATGCATCAAATCAAAAAGAAAATATATTGAATCGAAACTTATGGAAAAAGCGGGTGATCAAAAGGGTCTTATTTTTAAAGAGTAAAAAAGTGTACTGAATAAGTGAAGTGTGTAGGTTCTCCATTTCCCCCCGTTTAGGCGGGAGGGGCAATTTAAGAAAAAAATCACTAAAAATGGAAAAAAAATTATTTAAAAATAACGGTTATACCTACAGAGTCGTGCTATAGCATTTTGAAAAGCCAAAAACTTATACACGTCAAATTTTTTGTATTGTAAAAGAATTTGATATAAATGAAAAAATTATATATAATATAATTGATAAAAAAATGTCTAAGACCATACAAATCCAGCTTTCGTTTCGATAGAAGATAGTTTTTGGTTTTTCGTTTCGCTTCTGCGAATGAAAAGACAAGACCCTAAGGCCTTATGGACCAAACAAGATTAGTTTGCATAGTAAGACTAAATCAATTTGCATCGCATGAACATAAACGTTACCGCTGGGCGAGTCCTTGAAAACTAACTAAATGCGATGTCTTTGCTTTTGGTGTCGTAATTTAATGAAAGGAAATCTCAACCGATTGAAGTGCAGATTTTCACCAAGAACTGCAGTGCATAGAAGAGTTGGTCAGTTAAATATGCAAGATAAACAGTCACATTCGTTGTTAACATAAAACAGAGTAAAAAATATACTTTCATAAATTAATATACTTTCATAAAAAAAAAAAATTTTACCTCATAAGCTAAATCTCGATTAAAAATCATCATTGGGAACACAAGAAACTGTATCAACCACAGTAAACACCCACTAATAACGAAAACTACAATATTTTTAACGCTGAATCCTTCACGATCGAACACTGAAAGTCCAAAGTAGGGTCCAATTATGCTATTGCATATTGTGAAAATCATTGTAAAAAAAATGATCAATCCATACAAGACATTAATCTGACATTCACACATTCTTATGATCACTGCCCTATCAACGAGTATTTCTTCAAATTGGCTTTTAACACTCACGAAATTGTGTGATGTGAACACACTTTGGATTCTTTGATCCATGCACAACATTATTTCACTGATTATCGCAACCAAAGATGCATAAAATACTGAAACGAGTCCACTAAAAAACAAAACTAGTATGAATATTCCACATTGAAAATAGTAAACAGGATCTAAAGTAAATATGTCCTCATATTTAAAGAAATACACATATGATAAGTTCGCCACACTTAACACACACACTATAAGGTACACTATAAACAAGCGTAATGTAAGGTCCCCTGTTATTTTACCTTCAGGCTTACGAACGTACTTATTTTCAAGTAGAACCACACATTGTACAAAGTCAAAGTTATATTTTTTGCCAAAATAAATACACAAATTTATAACTGATTGCGTGAATCCAGCCAATAACATACAGAATTGTTCAAATTGTATTCCAGTTATGTTGTAATATGAATCTGCTTCCTTCACCATTTGCGCGTTATTCAAAATTGAAATCGTGATTGCATAGGCTATGAAAAAGCACGTCGCGCTTAAAACGACCAGCGTTCTCCACCGCTCAGAATTGGAAATCCATTTAAGATCGCCATTATCATAGCAAATTGGCAAAAGGCCAAAATGCTTAAGACAACGAATTTGCAGTGAAAGTCCTCTTGGAATAAACATAATCAACTAAATGGAGCTGGAATGACGTGGCTGTTAAGAGTCATTTGAGCAACCACTCAACAAATTATTTTAACCGTGTGTAAGTGGTAATTTAAATAAACTATTCCCTATGGCTTTTTGTGTGCATAGTTGGGACTGTGAAAAATACAAATTATTGGTATGAAACTAGATAAGTATTCAGGGCTTTGTTGGACATTATTGTAGAAGGGCTATTTAAATTCCTTATTACATGCAAGGATAATAAAAATGACCGTCCATATAGCTTGGAAGCTCAGTATGGTGGACAGAGAAACTAAGCAATTCCCAAGAAACAGCAGATACCTTTGTCAGTAGGGCTATTCGCTCAGCACCTGTAAAGGAAATCGATGTTCTCCCCTCCCACTCCTAGTAGACCATCCTTACAACCCCGTATGTACAGGCATATGAGGCTGATCCGGGCAGCAGGAGAGAGAGGGGTGTCCACGCTGTAGGCAATAGCTCGTCGGCGGGGGGCTCTTGCAACCACAGCTCTGAACAGTGTTACGCATTTATCATGCCATGTTAAAAATGTGGCGACCCAGTTGTCCTCGTACGCGTTCCATAGCGGGAAGGGTCTTCGATGTTGCAGACCCTCGGAGGTGTTGCCGACCCATTGCACCCTGCGGATACCACCATGGCTACTGCGGCCTCCTATTTCGTTTGCCTTAGAAACTTACTCCCTGATCTCATACCCGCGATATTAACGCCGCCTCCCAATGGGCCAACAACTCAATTTGCCATTTCAAGTTAAGTTGGAGGTGGCTGTTGCGGTTGAATTGCTTGAGGAGAGGAATGCAACTGGCTACTTCTAGCAATAGACTACTGTTTGTGAGTGAGCCATGTATTGTTTCGACAATGCTCAAGAGAATCGATCAATCCTGCAGTCGAACTATCACCATGTAGTCTTAAAGCTCTGTACTTTGCTCTATTGAGTATGTGGAAGATTGTTTGACCAAAAATGGGAGTTAAATTGTAGCCAGATCAGAAGTAAAATATGTATTTGTTCCAAAGAATATCGTAGGTTACACACCCGCCCAGTACTGCAGCTTTGCAGTTTCGTGGATGCAGGTACCTTTCATTAATTTGAAACTCTGATTCGATAGAAACTTAGTCGAAATCGAAGGAATTGCATTTTGGGATTCGATCGATTCGAATCGTCCGAATCACAAAATGCAATTCTTTCGAATTCGACCTACTTTCTATCGAAATAGAATTTGAAAGTAAGCATGATAGCAATGGGGAAATGTTTAAGCCTTAACGATAAGAAACAGCATTGAATGCTACTCGGTTTTTATTACAGCATGTAAAATGCTGTCATGTTCATAGTTCAATAAGCTTTTCATATATCTGAAGAGCAGCGACGTGGAAACGAATATGAAAAGCTCATGCTTGAGTCGTCACCAAAACGACTGAGAGGATAAGAAAATTTCAGACAATATATCCTTTATGAAAATAAGGAATTGAGTCGAAAGCAAAACGGAGCCCTGAGGTACACGCGCACACCAGCATTAATAAAGGGGGTATCAGACTTCAGTCCATCTGAAATACAGAGAGGTTGTTTCTAATCCAACGAAGAAGAGACTTCTCGATACCAAAAGCACTCATTTTCGATAGGAGAGCTTCATGCCAAACTCCATCAAATGCTTTAAAAATATCGAGCGCATTAATCTTACATTTTCCAAAACAGTGTTGAGATTGGTTCCACTTTTCGGTGAGAACTGCAATACCAGTGGGCCTTTTGCTACGAAAACAGTTCTCTCGGTCTTTGAGAAGCTTTGATTCCTGATGATATTTCATAAATTAATGGTTAATCTTTATTTTCATGACTTTGAAGAGAAGGGATGTTAGTACAATTAGACGATAATTGGAGTTGATGTAGATTTGTCTTTTTAGGGGACGGGTTGCACAAAAGCAGTTTTTCATCTGCCCGCCCAGAAGAATAGGAAAATTAGAAAAGCTTACGCAGTGGTTTTGCCAGCGTAGAATAACACCTCTCCAGAATAACTACACCGATACCATCATGACTGGCGGATTTATGTACAATTGTACATATATTCTTCCCATTTTTGAGGACTATCGGAACCAAGCGAGTACGAAAAGGTATCTGCTTCATCACTGAATTTTAAGCTCAGGTGGGGCCAATATCAGGCAGTGTTAAGTTCGTAGCAAATTGAGCTACCAGCAAATTAGCTTCATCAGTCGAATTGACTTCGAGAGAGTCGTAAAGACCAGTTTTGGGACCAATGACGTTTTGAAGATCTTAATATTCTTAACAAAGAATCAAGAGTGTTTACTTCCTTTTGGACACAACAGTATTTTTGCCCTACTTTTCGGTCATGCAAAAGCTTGTATACGAGCATTGCATTTCTGGTTATCTTTTTAAATTCGAAAGTTTCTTTCCCTGTACCTTATCGCCTCTATACAACTCCAATAAAACCACAAATTTTCTTTGGAGAACATAGTTTCTCATTTTTCAAAAATTACGTTAGATATCAGATCAGCTGATGAGTCAACGTTCTCCTTTCAGAAAGCACAACAACAATCAAAACTTCAAAACAAATTATTCATCCTGCCTCAATTGGCTTTCTCTTAATGCCACACAGTTCGTTCAGATACTTATACTTAGTTTTATTATTTGTTCTATGAGGTAATACGTAAAAACTACCGACATGGTCGGATTTGCCTAGAGGAGATGATTCTAATTCAATCTTATATTTCATAATGAGAAGTGAAAATTATAAGTCAAGAGTGTTGGCCGCATGGCCATCAATAACTAGAACGCGAGAACTGGCCATACCCGGATCCAAACTTTACTTGATGTTTTTTATCTCAAAAGGACCGCACCTCAACTCGATAATAGATTTTATAACCGGACTCTGCCACATAAGCTGACATGCAGCAGGGCTCAAGGTTGTATTAAACAGCTTCTGCGGAAGCTACATGCTCGAAGAAGAAGTGGAGATCGTTACATATTCTGTCTACACATCCCCTGCCCTCTTTTATAGACGTAAAGTACATTAAGTAGAGGTCTTTTTCTACGATCCGAGTGTAACAAAGCTGAAAAATTCCCGATACAGAGAGCTTATATGCTACCCGTTTGTTTTTTTCGTGTCGCTGTTTCGTTTCATCGAATTTTCAAATCCCATGGTGCCAAGAAAATTTGTAATCAAGAATACAAAACGCTTGTTTTTTTCCAAAGCCTTGTAATAAGCCGGCACAGGCACAGGCCATATGCTATCTTTTTTCATAAACACGGCGTTGCTACTAGTCTTACAGCATAGGTTCCACTCATAAAGATATACCCAGACTCACCATCCAAGAGCACAAGGTGTATATATATTTAAGACAATGGTAGACGACAGTGGTAGAGTTACGAAGCATCTTACAAAGAGAAACCAATATAAAATTATGTGTATGTATTACATTCTATGACTTTCTCTCACTAACTCAATCCTGTACATTAATATGTTTGTTTCCTTCTCGTGACGCATTTTCGTTTCATCGTATTTCAAATCACAAGGATTCATAAAAAGTTTAATTTCCAAAATGTTTGCCATTCTTAAAATTAGTGCTTATCTCTCAAAACTTGTTGCATTTCTACGAACCTATAGCCTAACGTTACAAGTCACAACTCATTGGGTACCTACATGATGAGGAATGTTATTTATGTAAGGAGTAAAACTACGAGGACGCAGAGGAAATGTCACGAATTTAGCGGCATCTCAAATCTGCCACCGAACATCGCACGGAAATTCATTGATCTACATCAATCTCATTCTGTCATTCTTTTTAACACTCTTTCCCTCTTTATTTTATTTTCGCTATCCAGAGGGCATAGCAAATCCTTTAAATTCCTGTGAAATGATGCCCTGACCCAACTTTGAAATATCGATCACGAATATAAAACACTTATTCGTCGTTAGCTTCGTAGCGCTTACAATAGACGGTAGTTTGTAGTTTCAAGAACTACGACTGCGATTATGCCCATGGCTTCGGCTATGACTACAACTACCACGACAACGACTACGACTGTGTCTATGGCAAGAACTACAACTACAACTACGATAATGCCTACGACTTCGACTGTGACTATACGACTATGACTACAACGACTTCGGTTCTGATGGCTTGTTGGCATTGTTGACACTAGTCTTCAAAAATAACTTCTGGCGGCATTAGATGAAAGCATAATTGGATTGAAACTCGATTGGAAAATGCATTGACAACCTGTTGTTGCTTTCAGGTTTAATTTCGTTCCACAGCTTAAGTTTGCAGAGGTCTTGAGCAGGATATCTTCATTCGAACCTTGGCTAAAACAAAAAAGTGGTCCGAGTCAGAGTTCGCCCCATGAAAAGTTAGGAAATTGATAATACTGGAAGAAACTCTTGCGTCGTTCGCAACATGGTCAATTTGGCTGACCGTTGAATGATCTTGTGCTTCAGACGTTCATGTAATATCAGGTAGCTTATTTGTCTATAATCGCCGAAATTTCAAAGGTTTTCTTATTTAAGATCGGGTAAATGATACTGAAATTCAATTTCATTCATTTTGAGAAAAGCACGCAACTGATTTCCTCTACTTATCTGTCAAAATGCTTTCAGCGTTACAATTTTTTGACCAAATCTAAAACTTAGACTTCATATAGTCACATTATTTAAGCCTTTCTTTTCACTGTGAAGAAGTTAGAATCTTTTATTCTTTCCACATTGCTACTCCATTTCATTGTTGGCACCCAGTACCTTCAAATGTCACTTTTTGTTAGCAGATGTTGCACCGCACCGAACTTATTACCAATAACGCTGGACTCCACGCTGTTCTTGAATCCAAGAGCTCATGTGCAGGTCTCACATCGAACTAATTGTTTCGTTTCAATGCCTGAAGCCTGAGTGAAACTTAAATCATCAGAGGCTGACATTCTGATATCTTGCTCGTACCTAACCCCGAAGAAATTCTTACTACAAGAGCGCTATATTGTTACTCTATTGGTCAACATTCGTTATATCAGTTGTTGCATTATTTATTTATTTATTTATTTACTTACAAAAAATAACTTACAAAGTAAATTTAATAAGCTATTTATATATTTAAGACATCAGGGCAACTTGACCATAGATGTCGTGAGAGAGGAAAAATGGAAATAAAAAGTCATTGAGTTTAGACAAAATTTTAAAAAATGAATTAACAAGAAAGTTTTAGTTTGATATTATATCGCTTTCCATTTTTTGTTCTGATCTAAAGCTTTCTTAATTCGTTGCATGGTGAGAGCATCAGAAGGGTTGAGGATAATCGAAAGTCTGTTTTACATTTCTTCAATTGAGGTCATGTTCGGTATTTGCCGGGAGATAGGACATTCCGTAAAAGTGTGCCAGATTGTTAATGCTTCCTGACAATTTTCTGGGGTGGTTCCTTTTTGAAGTAGTGGCAACTTAAGAACAAGGTTTTTCCAACTCTTCATAGAAACAGCGTTACGCACTCTTTGTTTTTTATAATATACGCGCACATCAAGGGGTTATTAATACCCTTATAATGTTATTAACACAGTGCGAGCGGTTAAGAAGGAAGGAAAGGATTAGAGAGGAGGTGCCGATGCACATTATTTTTAAACTTCTGTGTATTACAATGAGAGGGGAAAACAGAGTCAGGTAAAGCATTCCACATCCGAGTAGTACGGCCAAAGAATGAATCTCTATATTTCACTGTACGACCGAAATTAGGCTGAAGGTAGAACTGATTTGCATTCCTTGCGAGGCGTGTATTGTGGTTAAATTGCTTAAGGGGAGGAATGCAACTGGCTATTTCGTCCGAGCATTGTTTGTAAAAAAAACCTATAGAAAAGAGAGAGACATGAAACATTACGATGATGATCAAGACAATCAATTGATTCAACAATTGAACTATGAACTATCAGTCTTAATGCTCTGTTTTGAACCTTATCGAGTAGGCACAATGATGTTTTTGGAGCACCTGACCAGATATGTGAATTTTACTCTAACTTAGGACGGATGTAGGCTTTATAAATAGTAGCCAGATCAGAAGGGGTGAAAAATTTCCTGCACCTTTTAAGGAAACCTAAGCATTTAGCAGCATTTTTGGCGACTTCAAATATGTGGTCATTTCAACGAACATCATCGTTGACACACATACCAAGAACTGACAGCTTTTCGGTTTCTTCGATGCAGGTACCATTCATGGATAATGGCAATGGGGGAATGTTAAGCTTCAACGACAAGAGACAGCATTGAGTTTTCGAAGCATTGAATTCTACTCGGTTCATAAGACCCCATGAAACAATGCTGTCAAGGTCAGAATTCAATGAGCTTATCATACGCAACCGTTCCATTTCCACGTCCGAAGAGCAGGGACGTGAATTTGGAAACGAATATGAAAAGCTGAGGGTCGAGTCGTCAGCGAAACAGTTGAGCGGATTAGAAGTTTCAGACAAGAGATCATTAATGAAAATGAGGAAGAGAGTCGGAGACAAAACGGAGCCCTGGGGCACACCAGCATTTATGAAGTGGGTATCAGACTTGAAGCCATCCAACACAACTTGTATTGAACGGTCGGAAAGGTAATTTCTAATCCAACGAAGAAAAGACTCATCGATTTTAAAAGCATGCATTTTCGATAAAAGAGCCTGATGCCAAACTCTATCAAATGCTTTAGAAATATCAAGCGCAATAATCTTACTTTCTCCAAAACAATGTAAAGATTGGTTCCACTTTTCGGTGAGATATGCCATCAAATCACCAGTGGACCGTTTGCTACGAAAGCCGTACTGACGGTCATTGAGAAGCTTTCGTTTTTCAAGATATTTCATAATTTGACGGTTTATCAACGTTTCCATGACCTTGGAAAGAAGAGACGTTAGTGCAATTGGACGGTAATTGGAAGGGGAGGAAGATTCGCCTTTTTTAGAGACCGGCTGGACAAATGCAGTTTTCCATCTGCTCGGAAAAATCCCAGCAGAATAGGAAAGATGGAAAAGTTTTCGCAGTGGTTTTGCCAGCGTAGAAGAATACCTCTTCAGAATAACGGCGGGGATACCATCATCAGAAACATTTTTCTCTTACCCTAATCATCTCTCTACAGCTCGAATCGAACCACGAATTTTCTTTGGGGATGATGCTCTTTGATCTATGCGGAACAAAGTTAGTCATGCCGTTGAGAATTACGTTAGATATCATATCACCTGATGCATCCACGTTACCATCAAGAAAGCACAATGACCAATTGAAATTTCGAAAGAAATTATTCAGGCCGTCCCAATTGGCTTTCTCATATTGCCATACAGTTCTTTTTGTGACCTTTTCTCTTTTTACTGTGACGGAAACCGGGAAATCTACCGATGTGACACAATGGTCCGACGTGCCCAGAGGTGATGACACTTTTACCCTATATTTTTCAGGATGAGAAGTGAGAAACAAATCTAATGTGTTGGCCGATTGGCCAGAAATGTACGGAACCTGAGTGGGCTCATCAACAAGCTGATTTAAAAGATTTAATTCAGCAAAAATCTCAACACACCTACCTTCGGGTGTTGTCTGGCCAGAATGACGAAGCCACCCAGAATTGTATGAATTCGGTTATCTAATGAGAAACAACACACGATGGTAAACTGTCCGCCTTACAAATCAATGGGGTCCATGCATGCATACATTAAACAACGCATGCAAGTACTCTTGATGGGTTAGTTTGGTGTTGTATGGCGGTCGATGTTGTGAAAGCTGGTCTCTTCGTAGAAAGGTTATCTCGTTTTTTCAAGTCTTGTCTAAGCCATCGTTTTCCTAGGCTTCCAGAGTTCTTTATATGAGTTTTGGCAGGTTTGATAGTTCTGTTATTAGAGATTAGCGCGTAACTTCTTTAGCTGCGCTGTCTGCAGTTTCGTTCCATTTAGTACCTACATGTTCTGGAATCCATGCAACCGTTATATGCTTTTTGTTGTAGAGGATACTTCGCATACGTTCAAAGGTGAAGCAGTGGTTATTTTTGTTTTTTAATCCAATCAAGGGGTTAAGGCTGTCGGTCAGTATAAGTGTTTTTACAAGTTTTAATTGTGCTAGAGTAAGGGCTTTAAGTAAAGCTGTAATTTCAGCCAAGAAACTTCCTGTTGCATCTGGTAATAAACCTTGGAAGCTAAGAATTGTTTCGTTGCCTTCCAGTTCTACAATGGCATAAGATGAATTGTTGTCTTTGAATGAGCCATCTGTTTATAGTGTCCTTGTTGGGTGGATACATACACACATACTTTCTTACCTATTTTAAAGTATTTTAATATCGATATGAAGCTAAGAACCCCTCTTACTCAATACATTTTCGAATGAACATAGGAGAAAAATAAATTCTGCCCTCACGAAGGCTAAATTGCTAGATCATTTTGTCAGGGATGTGTTATTTTCATAATAAACCTAAAAATGTGTACTCACCTCCTCCGACGTATTATAGCAAAACACCATAAAAGGGAAAACAAGCAACGGAATTGTGTACAGAATACAGTGAACTAAGAAACGAATTGAATATTTAGGTTCCGAAGAATTCCACATGATAAGCATATAAAAAGGCCCTGATGGTGCCATACACAATGCAGCAGTTAAAAGAAAAATTAGTGGGATTCCATACACTACACTTATGTTACTGTCACACAATTTAATTATTTCCGTCCAATCAGTTAACAGGATATTTATGTGACGTTGCATTACATCGCCTCCGCCTCCGCAGATGGCTCTATTAATGCTTTTATTCAAAATGCTTAGAATTTCGTTAAGAGCCGCAACAAGGGACGTATAGAATGTCACAATTAGACCATTAAAAAACAAGAACAGTGCTGTTAGGAATGTTTCATGATTTTTAAATACATTTATTTTACGTGAAGTCGTTAAACCGATAACATTCAAGGTAAAAGTAAAACTTGTAATTAAGTAAACCACAAACAATCGAAAGGTAATGTCAGTTGAAAAATTAGTTTTATTGATTCGATTATATTTGTTCTCCAAACGAAAAATATTATTCAAAGTCTTCAAGTTGAAATCTCTTGTGAAATAGAATGCCACAGTGACAGTCAGTTGAGTTACTGCAGTTATCAAAATTGAGTATAATACATGCAGTTCGTGAGTGGCAATGTGGTTATGTTTCCACATCCAATACGGGTTTCTAGTTAAAAAGACTGCGCACCAAATAATTGAAAAACTAATAACAAATTGAACTGTAAGATAAACAAAAAGTTTACTGTCTTTCGAAACATACTCCAGGTGGCCATTTTTAAAATAAACAAGAAAAACTCCCGAAAATCTTAAACAGTTTAGCTGGTAGAGAAGACCTTTTCTTATCGACATGGTTGTCGGTAACACCCCGAGTAGACTGTAAATTTGAAGTATGGTGAAGAGCTCACAACAGGTGCTAACTAAATATTTTTTCAATTATTATGGTGGTTTTAATGGGATGTGAAATGAGGGTAAAAGGAAGTATTTATTTAGTGTAGCAACTAATCTCTAATTAATTATATTTCTGTGTAAATAAAAACACAGGGTTCAGTGAAGCAGTTACATATCAAAAGTCAGCGGCCCATCACTCAATCGATTGCCAATGGGGAAGGAATCACGAATCAATCATGTGGGAAAGTCTTTTTCATACTCTTAGTTTCATGTCAGCGCGTTTGAACAAAAATATGATCAAAAACGACCAAAAAGCTGATTTCCAGAAACAAGTTACAGAAAGGACCCTGTTCTGATTTTGATTCGGTTACTATATCCTTCCGTTTTACAATTTTTTAAAGTTTTCAATTCCTAATTCGTTTATTACTTTATTAAATCAATTTAATAAACTGATTAATTATTAAATTTCCAAATTTTTAAGTAATTTTCTATTTCTTTCTTTTTCATTTCAGTTTGAAGAAAATTCCCCGAAACTTCCATGGTAAGTTCTAAATTAAATAAATATTTTTTCTCAATAAATTTTTTTACCTTATATTTTTATATAATATTCAATTCAAAAACCGAAATATTTTGTAAAATGCTTATTCTAAGGTTCACTCTCAGGAAGAATGTTTCTTCCCCTGGTTTTAATCTAAATGTTCTCAGGATAAGGCAAGTTCATAAAAAATGAAATACTTTTTGAGTCTTTCTGGTCTTCCTTGATGACAAAGGGTTAACCCTACCGTGCCCATGTTCTCTAACTATCGGCATCGCCTCGATAAAAGCTGGCGGTAATCGGTGGAAACTGAAGCAAAATTTTGCAGATTTAGTATCGGATTTTGTTCCAGATGTATACGACAAGTGAAGCCACTACGTACTAGGCTCCTGATACTTAACTGGCTAGTGCAAAATATTAAGGACAAGAGAACGGTTGACGCCCTCAAAAACATTAACGATGCTAATTTCCGTTGCCGATATGACAATCTAACTGTCAATGTGACCACTGTGATAATCGTATTGGTGATCGCTATTATCGTATTGATAACCGTTTCCATTGTATTGAGAAAATCAGTCGTATTGAAAACTACAATGGTATTATCAACAGTATGATGACCCCAGGCTTCAGTATAATCATAATAGCAGTAGTAAACACGATGACGCGGTTGTCAATAACTGGTTATCATCATGTCTTGAACAGAAAACTCAGAAAATATCAACATCAACATTTTTAGGAGTACCACATGGCTGGATACTCGGGTCAGTTCTTTTTCTCTTGTATTTCAATAACGTATATGTTTAAACGGAGCAACAAACGGAACTTTTTATAGGGGAGAGCAACTATTTCTTGCCCAAAACAAGATAAAAATAATAATGATCGATCCGTTATCAGTTATTTGTGCGCTTTCGTTGATTCGTAGATGTTTATTTGGTGAGAGAGTAAAATCAGAAACTTTCTTTTTTTTTATCAATTAATTGGTGCAAAAAATTTATCCAAAAAATATTATCAGAGAAGGTTAGTACGAGTATTTTGTTTATGTAAACACATGGTATTTTCATTTATATTTTCAGTTTTCATATGAAATAAAAAATGTATCAAAAAATACACTCCATGCAGTTAGGACTTAATTAGTTTGGTCGCAGAATAGATTTTTTTTTGTTTTTCTCTAGAATTGCTCGAATAATGCTTTCGGATAGTGGTAAGGATATCGTTAACTCTTAAAAAAAAAATTGGAAAATGGGTATTTGCCAGAGGGTGACGATGACGTAGATGAAGATGACCTTGGGGAATTGTTGACTCGTGCGCAGCTGGAAGCGCTTCTTGAAAATGAAAATGAAGACAAAAATGGAAATGAAAATGAGGTTATTGCCACAGAAAACCTGGTTGAAAATGATGACTTTTTGCGGGGAAACAAACAATGATCCTGGTCCAAGAACCTCTCGTGGACCTATTCCTAAGCTCTTGGATAGGCAACGGCTTAGATGAAAAAAAATCACTAGCATTTGATGAAGAAAAAATAAAATTTCAAGCTTAAAACGACTTTCCCTCAGAAATTGTGGAAAACTTATGGTTTCAGTTTTTTTCTTATTTTTTCACTGAGGATTTCATCAATGAAATAGCTGAAGAATCTAATAGATTTTCAGTTCAAGTGCATCATGATCACCCTGATTGTGTAACTGCTTGTGAAATGCGTAATACTATGTTAATATTGATTTTTTATATTTCTTATTGGAATAATAAACATGGATTCCAGGGCATAAGAGAAACTATGACAGTAAACCGGTTTGAAAAAATAAGACGAATTCTTCACTTCATGACGACGATACACAAGGGCCGGTAATCGGTTCCAACCATGACAGGTTCCACAAGCTTCGCCCGGTAAACTTTTATTCACATGAAAACGACCAACGAACAACGAATGGACGAATATTCGTTAATTTTGACTCTTCATTCACATTTGTGTTTTACATTCGTCACGAATGACGAACACAATTTACATCCAAAACAATAATGGAGAATGATTTTGAGGTTAAACACACGCGAAAAATTTATTCGTTGAAATGTGGATTGTATGTGTAACGAGAATAAAGTCTGACAATTATGTCAATTATCTTATGTCTCTATTATCTTTTAATTTTAGGCACAAAAATAAGCTTTTATCCACCCAAAAATGAGTATGAACTATACAGTCCGTAACAATTGGATAGCCTCACATATTGTTTTTTCTTAAACTGTGTGTTTTGAGTGCTCTTTGATGTTTTGCCAAGAAAAAAATGCATTGGGTCTGCATGGGCTAGACGGATCCAACTATTACTACCATGATCTAAGAAAAGACAAAATGTTTTTGGATCGTCACCGCAGCCGTGAAGGAGGCGTCTTGGTGCCATATCATATTATGGCACAATCGATTTGGTTTTTGTAAACTGTAGAATGACAGGACCGTATTACAACTATACTGGAAATGGCTCTACCACAGTTCCAGGATATTTTTGGACCACTGTAGACCATTTTCCAGCAGGACAATGCTCCCATTCACACAGCTGGAATAATTAAAACTTGGCTCCAAAGTCAAAATATAGAGCAACTTTCCTGGCCACCCTACTCGCCACATTTGAACATCATCGAAAATGTATGGGGTTGGTTGACACGAAAAGTGTATGAAGATGGGAAGCAGTACACCAACAAAGAGGAACTCATTAAAGTGGCCTGGGCAGTTATTTCCCTAGATTTCTTAAAATCTTTTTATGATTCCCTAAAAGACCGCATTTTTGATGTTATTCAAAATAAGAGGGGTTGTACAAAGTATTGAGATAACTTTGAAAGCAGTAGAAAATAAACAATAAAAAACTTTTCTTAAAAAAAATGATCTAGTTTTCATTTTAAATCCAATAAAGAAGATGATGCTATTCTAATGTTACAAAAAAAAAAAAACTGCTTTTTAGTGTATCCAAACGAATAATTTCAGATAATTTCGTTAACTTCTCGAAACTATTTGAAACTTTTCTTGTTATGAACAGACTTAATTCAAGCTTTCAAACCAACCCAAAATTTCATATAGGCACAGATCAAATATATGCAAAAACAGTGAGTTTAAGAAAAACTTATGCGTGAGGCTATCCAATTGTATTTCCATCTTTTCCTAAAAAATTCGTGGGGAATTTATGCTTCTAAGGTACTTAAAATCAAATTTCTTTATTTATTCGTCGTTCGTTATAGCGTGCTCATGTGAATAGTACTTTATACAGAAACAATAGATATGCTAGCGTACTTATAAAACAAATGTGTGCAACAAAAATGGGTCACTTTATGCAACAGTATTTGCCTTTGAAACCACACAACAAGTGGGGTTTTAAATTTTATATGCTGTGCTCACTGAAGGAGTATGCTTACAAGTTCATCATTTATTCGGAAAAAGACGACGATCCTATATTGGAAAATGAGATGAACATTGGAGAGGTTGGGAATGTTATGATAAAGCTATCCCGGAAAGAAGAGTGAAGCATATCGTTATTAGGTGCAGAGCCTGTTTCCACGATAGAACGGTACGACAAAGCTGACAAGAGAAGAAAGAGTATATTAACATCTGAAAATATATATTTTTTAAAATGAAAAATCATGCATTAATTAAATATAGACATCAGAGTTGCAAAATTAAGCTTCAATCTCATCTAAATATGCTTGAATTCCTAAATCGTTATTTTTATATGATGAAAGTCTTCACCTGGGATCCGAACTGGGGTTGAGGTGTGGTGAATTCGATGGCACTGTAATTTTAAACTCTATTTTTGGAGACATACCGCACTTAAAAATCTTTATGAATGAGCAGTTAAATAAAAACAATGTGTATAATGTGTCAAATATGACATTGAACCAAAATGCTGTCAACTCAACTGACAGCCCACAACACAGGGTGCTAACACAACCAATAATGGAAAGGCAGGGTGGAAGCACAAATGGTGCTCGTTTACACGAGGCATGAGATATAGGAGTCTACCAGAACGATGCAGCCTTAATTAAAAAATTTAAATTACTTAGTTATAACATATCAGGATTTAAAAATAAAATATCATTTGTGAATTTTCTCAACTATATACAAAACTTTGATATATTTGTTTTGTTTGAAACACATTTATTAGAAGATGAAGAGGATATATTTAAAAAAAATATTTTATAATTATGAATTAAGATGGAACCACGCCGTTAAAACAGCAAACTTCGGCCGAGGAAGTGGGGGAGAACTTTTTGGGTACCGCAAAAACATTGATGGTGCAAATATAAATTTCAGAAGAGCAAATGAAACATACGTTTTAGATATTGGGACTGACAGCAACCAAATTTGCATAATACCTATATACCTCAATTGTAGCCATTGGCAGACTGATCTCGAAAAATTATGCGACAACTTGCAAGTTATAGATCCATCGAATGTAATGCTCATAGGAGATTTCAATGCCAGAATTGGTCTGTCACAAAACAATTTCATTAGTGCACATTTTCCCATCTTTAGCTCGAACCGTAATTCAAAAGATACAAACTGTGATAGTAAAGGTTCAAAAATCTTGGAGCTTGCAGATGCCTACGACTGTCATGTCCTGAACGGTATCTGCTCAGATGATTTAAAAGGGGAGTATACTTTCATCAGAGGAACCGCATGCTCTGTCATCGACTACTGCTTCATATCAGGAACGTGGATTGACATCGTGCAAAATTTTTGAGTTGGAGCCAAGACCTTTTCAGACCATATGCCCCTAGAAATCACCTTTACACTTAATTCAACAGATCCATCGCCCGATACTAAGCAGCTTAAACTTATTCCAAAATTAATCTGGAATGATAAACATCGAAACGAATATCAAATATGCTTAAACAAAGAACTAGGAAAACTACGAAGTCTAAATATAGCCGCTGATATAAGCGCACTCACAGAAACTATTAAAAAAGCTACACCACAACACGGTCCGTCCAAGAAAAGAAAAATTTGTAAGCAAAAATGGTTTGATACTGATTGCCTAAAAGCTAGAGACGTATCCTTTAATTACCTTAAACTCTTCAGGACTTATAACACGCAAATATTCAAGAAACTGTATGCAGAAGCTAATACAAAATATAAGCGAATATGCCATAGCAAGAAGATA
This sequence comes from Melanostoma mellinum, assembly GCA_914767635.1. NCBI lineage: Eukaryota > Metazoa > Arthropoda > Insecta > Diptera > Syrphidae > Melanostoma > Melanostoma mellinum. Next base: position 46,926,730 of record OU612060.1, on the reverse strand, counting down.
ACTTACGAGAAAACAAATATAGCAATGATTAACAGATCTCGATGCTCCGCAGACTTCTGGAAAGCAGTTAAGAACTTTAATGGCAAAACAAATACCATATCAATAAGATTACGAGCATCAAACCTTAAAGAACATTTCAGTAGTCTTCTTAACATCACTTCAGTAGCACCTTTGGTACACTACGCTGCCCCCCTTATCCTGGACGAGTTTCTAGACGCACCTATTGCACTACAGGAAGTAAGAGATGCCATCATGAGCTCAAAAGCAAACAAAGCCCCCGGAAGTGACCGCATTCCATTTGAGTTTTATAAAAACGCCTCCGATGACTTCATTGTCCTACTTGCTGATGAGTACAATCGAATCGAATATGACGATCCGTCGAATTATAGAGGACTTTCTTTTCTGAACACCTGTGCTAAATTGTTTGCAGGAATCATCTATAACAGGTTAACGCAATGGGTAGAAAATAAGAATATCCTCACCGAATTCCAAGCCGGCTTTAGGAAAAAATACTCAACGTGCGACCACTTATTTACACTCTTTAGTATTGTTGAAACATATAAAAGGAAGAGAAAGAAACTATATGCGTTCTTCGTCGATTTTCGTGCGGCTTTCGACTCCATTGACCGTGAAGCGCTTTTCTGGAAACTACGAGATGAAGGTGTCAAGTAAAATCATATGCCTGCTAAGAGCGATGTATTACAATAATACAGCTTACGTCTGGGATGGAGACACTATATCCGAAGAATTCACGACAAAAATGGGCCTGAAGCAGGGTTGTGTCTTAAGTGCATTGCTTTTTGTCATATTCCTTAATGACATTACGGAGGAAGTAAGAGGCGGAATAGAGTGTGGTGGTATAACAATACCTGCCCTTTTGTATGCAGATGATGTAGTTTTTCTTTCCGACACAGTGGAAAAAATGCAAAGCATGATAAACAGACTCGGAGAATATTGCAGTCGGTGGAATCTCGAAGTTAACCTTCAAAAATCAAAAATGATGATCTTCAGAGAAGGAGGGGGCAGGCATGCAAAGAACGAGAAGTGGACATTTAACAGAGAGGCAGTGGAAATTGTACGGGAATACAAATGCCTAGGTATATTAATAACATCTAACTTGAATATGAAGGCGAAACTATCTGAGGCTAAAAGAGCAATCTCTTCGATATGGGAGCGGTGCATAAAAAGCAAATATATCGAGCATAGCGCAAAGCAAAAGTTATTCCGCTCTACGGCAACTTCCATCCTTCTGTACGGAGCTCAGGTCTGGGGATATTGCACTTTTGAACCTATAGAAAAATTCTTTCGCTACTTTATTAAAAGGATTTTTCGCCTACCAAGAAACACGCCTAACTATATGCTTTACCTTGAAACAGCGACACCCCCAATGTTTATGGATACACTGGCAATGCACTTTAATTATATAAGTAAAGTTATGAATATGGAGGACAGAAGACTACCAAAAATAGTACTAAAAGCAATAGTGCAGAACAAAGGAGCAATGTTGAGAGAATGGGAGAGTCTTTCTTCACTATTCGGTATTGACCTAGAAATTGAACCAAGCGAACAACCCCACTCTTTAAGAAGCAAGTTCAACGAGCTGCTAGAAAAATTCGGTAACAATCTGCATGAAAAATACACATCTGAAGCGAATGCCTCGCTGTACAGAAGCTACTATAGTCGTTTGAATTTCAACCTGCAAAACAGTACGTACCTTATCAACAGCAACTCAGTCGGTAAAATAAGCACGATTTTTAAAACGAAAGGAGAACTATTGAACCTGAACTCATGCCACACCGACCGGATTTGCCTGTTCTATGCAGCCTCTGTAACTTGAAGGAACGTGAGGACACCTATCACTTAGTTGCAATATGCCCGATTTTGAAAGAGTTTCGAATCAGATATTTTGGTGAACCCATTCTTAATGAAACTGAGCTGTTCAAAAAACTGAATGGAGAGGAAGACTGGGATGAACTTTACAACTATGTGGTTGCTGCTCTACGGTACAGAAAACTTATAATTGAAGAGAGTTTCTAAAATAGTAATCGAATTCAAATCGAACTTAATGTTTCTTTTCTTTTTTATATACATGTAAAATTAATTGAAATTCTTAATTTAGATTTTCAAGTAATGTCAGTCTGGTAGACGGCCAAAGGCCATACCATTAAGACTTAAGAATACTTTTGATACAATAATAATTTATGATCTATTTATATATTATCAAATTATAATTATTTTGAAATAAATGGAGTCATTAAAACTAAACTAAAAACTTAAATATGATGATAATGGTTTTTGTATTCAAAATAAAATAAAACATATGCCCCGCTGATCTACAAATTAGTATTAAAAGAAAAGATTAGTAAAGTTTTTAACAGTTAAAACACTTTTTATATTTCCTCAGATGTACATTTCAGAAGCAATGCTTCTATCGTCAGTGAGATTTATAAATTAAATTAAATTAAATTATTTGTCAGAAAACTTATAATTAACAAAAATGTTTCTAAACAAATGTAAATCTGAGGAAATATAAAAAGTGTTTTAACTGTTAAAAACTTTACTAATCTTTTCATTTATTAGATTAAAAAACACGTGGATTATCTCAACTAAAAAACTCATAAATCAGTATTCTCGAGATAGGAAATATCCAGTGAAATTTGCGATACCTGGAAGAATTTAACATAATCCGAACCAGAACATCTGAAACACATTCCAGTATTCTCTATATGGGACTTGAAGCTTTCAACAACTTTCCAAAACATCTAACGAATATTATTAAGCATACTTGTGAAATCCATTATTAATTAAACTCCTGGAGCAAAATTAAATGTTAAATAACGTAAAATGTAGATTACACAGAGCTCTTAACCCTCGTTTACAAACCGGCAAAAGTCGTGTCCACCCGAACTGTGGTCCAAATGGACCCCACGATTTTTTCTTCGAAATTTTTTTGATTTCTGACTTATATTGTTCAGTTATAGTTCTTCTGGCTATTGTATGAATTGTTTCTAAGTATTATATATAGCAGTGATAAAGAAATTAAAGCAGAGATGTCATTATGCAGGTATGTAGGAGGTCAGCAGTAAAATTTTTCAATTTCAAAAACGATGGAAATTGCCTAATTTTGCAAATCTGGGATTCTAGCCTATCCCTTTCGATATGTCTGTTTTACGTAACTACTGATTGTAATATTGATGCATATCAGTGTTCTTGCCAGGTCCGCCTATCAAAAGAAAAAAATAGTCATTATTTCACTTTGTTCAGGTAAAAATGATTGAATTTCCCCAATACAAGCAAGCCAAGCAAGCCTGCCAAAAATGGCTTGAGCTTTAGGTGGATGTATGAAAGCTCAACGGGCTATCCACTGAAGTTTTCTGTCTACACTGGTAGCTCTGACCAAAGTACAGGACTTGGTCGTGGATATGATGTGGTGATGTCGTTGATGCCATCATATTTCAATTCTGGACGCAACCTCACTATTGATAATTTCTTTACGTCGGTGGATTTGGCGTTGAAGTTGCTGGATAAGAAGATCACTATTCTTGGCACGATTCGGGAAAACAAAAGAGATTTGCCAAAACCTTTTGTAGCGAAGGAGGTTCTTGATGAGCAGAATGAGCCTGTAAAGGTCAATAACAAAAAGCAGTATCGTCCAGTCCACTCATCCATTTTTGGATTTTCTGGAAAAATGGCGTTGGTGAGTTATGTTCCGAATCCAAACAAACAAGTGGTATTGCTATCAACACAACATAACTGTGAGAAAGCCACTTCCGGTCATCAAAGTAAGCCTTCAATGATACTGGATTATAACAGCACCAAAGGTGGAGTCGATGTATTCGACCAAATAGTCTCAGTTTATTCAGAAGAAACAAAAATTGTACAGAAGTGATAAACTCATCGAATCAGCGGAGGAACTGGTTGAGTCAGAATTGAATAACCGTTCTCAACATGCAACACAATCTGGCATTGGAAAATCTGCAATGGATGCTCTCTGTATTTTGGGGAGAATTCAGGAAAAATTACCAACAGTCCCCGAAAGGCTCTCTTGTAAAAGAAGCAGATGTCACCTTTGCCCAAGAGCAGATGACAAGAAAACCAGAACCACCTGCGATGGATGTGGCAGATGTTGTTGCCCTTGCCACACTAGAACCTTATGTGTTAAATGTCTCCCGAAACTGCCCACAACTTCAAGTTAAGTTCTTTTAAACATAAACTAGGCTGCTTTTAAAATAAAATAATTATTTATAAGAAAAAATATGATTTTTCATAGAATTTCAGTACTGGGGTCCAAATGGACCCCAGTTCGGGTGGACGGGTTCTTTTCACAAAAAAATGCAGAAAAATCTTTAAACATCTGATAATCGTTTCAACTTAAGAAATGAATAAAAAATTGAATTTTGTTCACTGAGTAAAAATCCCATTTAAAAAAAAAATGAAAAACAAAAAAGTTATGAGTGTTCAAACATGCTCTGGGGTCCAAATGGACCCCAGTTTGTAAATTAGGGTTTTAAATGGCAAATGAGACAAATAAATAAATAAATTTAAAAAATCTAACCACTCTCTTATTTTACTGTCAGCTTAAAGGAGAACGCCCCTTTAAAGGTGCAAGAGTTCTTGTTTATAACAACTCACCTCGACCTCTGCGTTATTGTTGAAAATCAACACAGCCAAGAATATGATATTAACCCACCACACTAAACATCTTTTGATGAGAACCCACAAAATGTATTTCAATGATAATTTGGAATTCTCCAGCGTTGTTATCATATAAAATGGAATAGCTGGTCCAGCAAACATCACCCAAATCGGAACGCAAATCAACGGTATACAAAAAAGTTTACTTATTCTATTTGCAAATATTTCAATTATCTCAAATCGGTCTCCAAGCATTTCTTTCAGTTTTATTATTTGAGATTCTTTATATCGAAAATCCAGCGTTTTAATTTTATTATTAATACACTCCAATGTTTTGTTGTTAACTAAAATTAGAGACGCAAAATAAATGGAAGTCAAATTGTAATACAACAGCTTAGACACATGGAAAATTTCTATCAGAAAATCAGAACGATTGCACATTTCTTTCATCGATAGCAAAATGATCTCGTTGAGAATACAAATCACACAAAAAATAAACGATAAAATAAATAATTCGAGAGTTCGATCACGGGAATTGTTTTCATTTGAATGATGATTTAAATATTTGTTCTCTAAGCGCACAACACTAATTAATGTTTTGAATTGAGACTTTCTGCACCAATAAAAGTTGAGAACTCCAAAAATTTGGGTCGTTGTATGAAATGTCACGTTTAATAGTAAAGTTACATTGTAAGTGCCACCACCACTATCGTCATCGAAAATGCTTGGTCCTGTGAGAAAGAAGATGTAATTGCTAACAAGTAAAAGACTAAGTGTGATCAACACAAAAAAGTTGGTTCTATGTCTCCAGGTACTAGAAGACAGCATTAGGCAGTCATTCACTTGAGAGACCGGTAAAAGGCCCATATATTTTAAGCACTTTAATTGGATTAGAAGTCCCTGTCGGACGAACATGATTCCGTCACTGTTGTTGTAGCAAGCAAACACATTGTACTGAAATTGAGTCTCTCTTCCATTAGTTATTAATCCTCAATAAATTATCGTGACGACTTTTTGCAAGTTTAATTAGATTCTTTACACAAACACTTTTGTTGGTTTTTGTTGAATATTTGATCAATGATCACATAGTTATTAGCTCAAGGTTTTACTTTAATTGCTTTCTTATATCATTTTTTGATATATAAACTATTAAGATGAAAGACCCCAATTGTGGTGCTTTTCCCTTAAAAGTGGTGCCTCGTTTGGCTCTCGGCTGGCGTGAGTACAACTGAAGTAATAAGTAAACAATTACAACGAGCAGGAAAATTTTGATTAGATACATCTAAGTATTAATTCAAAACACATTTATTCACTTAAGGCTAGTCAAAAAAGAAGACAACAAAACTAACAAAAAAGATAGAGAGGCGATCTCCCGTGGTATTGTTGCCAGCTCATAACTTTGGATCCTGTTAGATGTGACTTGTTGAATTTATTTTACCTGCTTACTTACTTAAGGGGGTATAATAGTTATGGATGAACTTGGTCCTCAACCAATATTGTTTGTCAGCAATCTCGATTTCGGCGAGCTCAATACAGTTTTGCACTCTGAGTCGGTTGAAGTCCTCTTCCACTTGATAACGTTGCTAAGACGATGCCTTCCACTACTCGACTTCCCGGCAGTGTGTTTTCGAAACCTCGTCGAACTGAAGTGTTGGTTTTCAAACGCTTTACATACGATTTGCTGTTGAATCTACTCCTTCAAAACATTATCTTCCCAAACGGGATCAAAGACCAGTCGGAGTATTTTTGCTTCAAAACGACCATGGGTTTACTTACTTATTTACCGTTAGTTACAAGTATGAAATCTTACAAAGATTAGAAAATACATTATTTATTGCTTTTAGAAAGTGTAAATAGTAAGGGAGAGTGGGGCAAGAGGGACCACTTAAGTTTTAGACACTCCTAAATTTTGTTCTAGTCCTAAAAAGGAAGCACTACTAGCGGGACAAAAAGGACCTTTGAATGGGGCAAAACAAACCTCTGATTTTTAATAATGATATCAAAAACAAGTAGTCATATCAAGGGAAGTTATAGTCTTCGTATATCTCAATCAAAGGCTCAAGGTATACCGAAACGACGGGTTTATTAGAAGCATGAGTTCCGGCTTTTGACATCGTTTCTGGGTAGCGCAAAACGATTTCTGGGTTCCTTTTTTGGAAATTGAAAATTCAGTCTCTGCCAGCCATCTTTGTTTCGTGATCGGGGTATTTTATTCAACTTTATTTTCCGAATGATGATGGATTTCGGGATCTCAAAAGCCTTGCTGGTCTTGAGGTAACCCATCTCTTTCCTTTCGATTGCGTCCATAGTTTTCTTCAAATTCTCTTTGGTTCGACTAGCCATAGTCGTTTTTCGAACGTATGTTCGAACCATCTTCAAAGATACAATTGTTTAATTACAACTGAAGTAACTAAATAGGTAGTTAAATAAGTTGTGAAAAACATTGTGAGGTTTTTATCAAAGGCTGAGGTATGCTCCAAAATACCTAAAGAAGCAACAAAACTAGATTATTGAAGCTAATTTATTTCCGATACTTTAAATAGTGTTGGTTTATACATTTCATAAAATGTTTTATAATTTTCATTCAAGTTTCTATTTCGAAGTCTCTATTGATATGGGTAGATTCCACGCCTCTTCGGGTGAAGTTTCACTTGGGGTTCGGCTGGGATGTTGAGGTTCACGACCAGGTTCTTGTATGGATCTTCGTGGCCGGTCGGGTGAAGGTCTGCTGCCCTGGATTGTGTATGAATTGGTCTTCGGGACACTCGGATTAAGATTTCCTGTCCTGGGCTTCCTTGGGGCGTCTTGGGTTTGGACTTAAGCTGGGTCCTTGGTACCTCTCTCTTGGTAAGGTAAATTCTGTTATGATACTAGAAAGAGGTAGTAAATGGTTGCTCTGACGTAGCAGGAGCCACTAATTTCACAACGACGTAGCGTTCGACACTATAAATTCACCACGATCTAGCGTTGGACACTATCTATTGGTTCCTGGAGACTCCTTATACTCTGCTTCTGCGCTGCCGGTACCGGAATGATTTTCACTGGTTCCCTTATAAACCATTTGATGGTAAGTGAATGTAAGCTGCACCAGCTAACGAAATTTCACAGTCTTTTCTTCGGTTGTTGTTTTGCTTTGAAAGTGGAACCAATACGAAGTGAGACAAAACGGACTACTAGTCCATTTTGCCCCATTACGTACTGGTTTCATTTGCCCCATTAAGAGCTTTTCACAAAGAATATTTTTATTTTCCGTATTATTATTTATTTACCTATATTTCTAGTAGTTAAAGTAAGCACTTACGATCACAAACAACTCAAAATTATCAAAATGTTCGAAATTACCAACTGGTTGCTTTAGATTGTATTGCAAAATGAAATTTCTTTTAAAAGATAGACCGTTTTTAAACTTTCATCAACTGGATGTGTTGGGAAAGAAGGTTTTTTATTACTTCTAGCTATTGAATATGGTAGGTGGTACCCGTGGCCTGATGGATAGCATGTCCACCTGCTAACCCAGAGGTTCGAGGTTCGAATCCCAGCAGAGGCAAAATGAAAAAATTGTTTTTCCACGGGTATCGCCTTTCGCGAGGAATTGGCAAGTCCTCCGTTAGTAAACTCATTGCCATGAAAAGCGCATTCTCAATTAGCCGTTCGGAACCGGCGAAAAATTGTAGGTCCCCTCCATTCCCTCACAAGGCATGGTTGTGAGAAATGCGCTAGGCCCAGGGGCTCCACGCTCTGTTGCGCCACCCTATTTATTTATTTTTTATTTATTTATTGAATATAAGATGGAGCTAGGAACCATGGAAAAATTGGTTTGGTATTTTTTGCCCCGAGGTCCACTCTCTCCTAGTTCTGTTAGTGGTGAAAATATTTCTGAAGAAAAATAAAATATTTGTTTCTTTGTGAAAGCAATTTGTTTTTGTTATTTTTTATCTTAAACATAAAGTTATAGCAATATTTTATATATGGTCATGTAAAACATTTTTATCCGGGTTTTAGACCGAAATAACACACTGTGGGCTCCAAAAGTGGTCAAAAATTGAGCCTATTGCCTGGATTTAATTCAAGCCAGCCACTGCAGCCACTTGTCCGAAACCATATTTAAAACATAATTGCAAATCCTTAGCTTTATTTAGAAAGTTAAGTTTTGGCCATAACATTAAATTTATTAGGTTTTAGTTCTTCTTGAAAACCACACGCCTAAAAACACCCTTTATTAGAAGTCCCAAAATCCATGGAAGTCTTCATGTCAAAAATACAATAGTAGAGCACGACCGTCTAAGTTGATATTATTATGTTCAAAAGAAAGACCCAGAGAACCGCGTCGAAAACAAAACTTCTAATCATCAAAACACCAAAAAAAACTTACCTCCTCTTTTGGGCAGTTGTTGAATATTACAATGAATATAAATATCGCCGGTAGCATCCACACAAATCCTCCATCGTTAAAAAACCAAAGCATCTCTTTCCATGATTTCAAATTCTCCGATTGGGTAATGACATGAAATGGAGTTAATATTGCACTAAGCAGCACACAAATAAGTGTGCACATCAACGGTATGCAATAAAAAACACTCATTTCTATTTCAAATATTTGAATGACTTGAGATCGATCTTTAAGCATTTGCCTCAGTGTTAGTCCTTGAACAGCATTTTCCGAAGGATCCAGTTCTTCAATTTTATTATTAATGCACTTCAAAGTCTCTCTGTTCATTAAAACAAGGGATCCAAATATAATAGAAATCCAAGAGTGATGAATACACTCTAAAACAAACAAAATATTTGTCACAAAATCAGCACTGTCATACATTTCTGTATGAAACAATGAAATGGTATCATTTGTGAAACAAATTGAGCACAAAATTGCAGATATCATAAACAATTTGAAAGTTCCATCATAAAATATGCTTCTTTTTAAGTGACACAAATATTTGTTTTCCAAACGCAAAACACTGATGAAGATCTTGAAGTTAAACTCCTTGCCAAAGTAAAAGCTCAGCAAAATTAAAATTCGCGTCAAGGACAATATCGGGAGGGATGATAGAAAAAATATTCTATTAGTCTCGCTGTAGACTGGTAAAAGGTTTTGCGCATAGTAAACGTATACGTTACCACTGACATGTAAAACGCATATAACAAATGAAATGAGAAAATTTGATCTCTGTTTCCAGGCACTAGTAAACAATTTTAAGGTACCATTCTCATGGGAAAGTGGCAAGAACCCCAACAATTGACCCCACTTTATTTGTAAAAGCAGCCCTTTCCGAACGAACATGACTTTGTTACTGACCAAAAACGAACACTTTACATGAACAGAGCTTGTTTTGTAAAATCTTTTACTACAATGATTGTTGGGTAGGCTAATTTTTTTGAAAAGTTGATTGGTTCTTCGACATCGAATTATAGTAATTTATTAGGCCGAAGATAATTGAAATTGTATGCTTTGCTGGATTGTGTTTGGAGAGTTATACAAATAATGAGCTATCATGAATTAATGAAAAAAGATTATGGAACTTCTACAAATTGAATAAGCAGCCATGCGCTGATTAATTGAGTAAGAGACACAAAGCCCTAAGCGACCTTGTTTTTTCGATTAATAATAATAAAGTAGTCAAATCTGAAGTTACTGAAATGTTAAAGGCTTTAGGTTCATGCCCTTGTGTCAACGAAACAAGGAAACAAAATAATTCTCTCGATTTTGGACAAGGATTTGAAACGAAAAAAGTAATATGAAAGTGGAAACAAATAGTTTTTATAAAGCTTTTCAGGTGGCCTTAGTTATCAGCCAAAATCCGGTAAGGCATTCTATCATAACAATCTGCGTCAGGACTAAATTCGTCTACATTAACCTAACATTTGCCAAATTCGGAGCACAAAAGAGAGACGATAACTGTGTGACTACGAATTCCTCGGAATAATAAATGAGCAGTATCCTAGATATGCCTATGAGTTTCAAGAATGCAGGCAGACAAATACTGCCGAACAAAAATTCTCAGAAGAAAATCAGAGGTTTGCCTTTGACCAGTCCAGCGTGATTTACAAGTCAAAACGAAGGAAAGAACACCGAATTCTCAAAAATTAAAAGAAGCCGCATGACAAGAGCTCCTTTGACAAAATTGATGCCATTGTAACACATCACGTGGCATACCTCTAACTCAAGTCTGTAAAGACCAGCATAGAAGTATCGTGATAGATTTGCTGTAACTAAAGAAGATCTGGGAAGAGGACTTCTGCTGACTGATTAACAGGGATGATATTGCTGATTTCACTGTCAGGCAGAATGCCCCATTCAACTTTCAGCGTGATCAAGAATGTCGTTCTCCCGATCTTGCAATGTGTAAGCTCAAATCAAATAAAACTACAGGTGCAAGTGCAGACGGCCTTGACGACGATTTTCTCAAGGTAGACGAGCTGTGCGGCTTGGCATCTCTACAAAACTCGTACGACTATGCAGGATTGATATCGAGAACTCGTGGTGCTTCTTCAAGATCGGTAGAGATTTCGAGACCTTTGATACCGAAAAAAGTTTATTCGATAAGACGACATACTATCAATCGACTTTTTCAACATTGTCCATGAAAAGATTATATATATCTTAATTGTTAAGTAGATTCATAGTCTTAAAAAACTCCGTACAATTATTTGCTAACGGAGGCGATATTGACATCACGGGAAGAAGTAAGTGTGATGTCGTAGATACTTTTGGAAACAATTAATTTTAATGCTTCATCAACCAAGAGTAGAGAACATCTACGAAGTGGAGGAAAAATCATAATCACTTCGAGGTAGTAAGTCTACACGAGTCTTCGTCTACACATGCCAATCGCTGCTACTCTGGGCTCAGAGAAAAATTGGAAAATGAAATCCTTTCTGAAAAAGCCTTAGTTACCTTATATGAGACCTAAATCATTCCAGGCCTGCCATTCGGTGCGACATATTTAAAGGGGATGAATATGCCCTTGGTAGATTCGAATAAAAAATATACTGAGGAACCAATAGGTCATTCATTGTGACGAACAATCTGTGGCGAAGAAGATTCAACAACGAACTGAGCTGTGCCGTGGCAAGAGCATAACTAGAAGACTACAGATTGCGAGACTGAGATGACTGGGATATGTAGAGTATATTTGATACTAAAGACTCTGGCTCCACGTGTTTTCGAACGCTCTTTGCACGGAAGGAAGGGAAAGACTTAGCTCTAGGTGTCATAATCAAGTGTGAGAGGACCTCAACTGACTTATAGTTCAAAAGTGAACCAGCCTGGAATTTAAATTGTTGGTGAAAGATGTTGTTGAGACCCAGACTCACCCCGGGCAGTAATGCATACTTTACTTAATAATTTAGTACGGTTTAGGTTAACCAACTCTGAGAGCTCTGCAAAGAAGAAGTGTTCCGTGGAAGCGACAACAAGTCTTTTGCAGTTACTAGGCTAAGGAAAAGCAAAAATGTTTCAGCATTCTAATTAACGTTGGGAAGCATAAATTTAAATCATCTGCAAGTTAACACGTTCAATCATCCCACCCAAATTAGTCACATATCGTCGACTCCTAGAATGGCGAGACCAAAAGATAAACAATTGAGAGGCAAGACCGGGCGCGTCGTGTATACAAAGCACAGTTACACATCCTTCCAGTTAGTCGAAGATTAGCATAAATTATAAGAAGTTGTCTTAGAATTAAGTTGTGAGTTGTTTTTAAAAAAAACTTACAAGAAAATAAACTTATTTAACTTGCATCCCCACAGGGTCAAAAATGTTTTTTCCGCGGGTTTTGCCTTTCGCGAGGAATTGGCATATCCTCCGTAAAAAGTGTTCGAAACTGGCAGAAAATTGTTGGTCCCCTCCATTCACTAAAAAGGAATTGTTTTGAGAATTGCGCTAGGTTCTGGGGCCCGTCGCTCTGCTGCGCCGCGCTACCTGTCAAAACGTTATCTGTCTCTTTTTCTTGTCGCTTTTGTCACAAACAGTGCTCTATAGTGGAAATAGCCTCCCCTTAAAAACAATATATTTGCAACACCCGGCCTTGCTAGGAATGCTCATGAATTCTACCTCGAGTCCAACTTCAGAAACACACACTTTAAGCCCTGGAAACCTGAGCGCTGGCTCATGTTGTTATAATCAGATAGATCCCTAAGACCCTTGGGTGACAAGTCGAGACTGAGTCTTCCTACGTTCAGAGTAGCTTCCTACTCCTGGATCACTTTCGTAGTTGGTACATAGAGGGTTGAGTCTTGAGTAGAGCCTCAACCATAGCTTGGCAGCCGCTGCAAACGCTTTTTATTCTTAATGTCCGGCCATTTTGTACAAACTTGCTTACAGCAAATTATATAAAATAAGGTCCGGGGTTATGGCACCTATGATTGAATTGTTACCATATCCCGCACTTTGCAGCTTATCTAAAAGCCATATGACAAGTGAACCGAACCCGTGTGTCTAGAAATATGGAAAATCATGTTTTTTTCTTTTTGCTCTCTTTGGCGGGACACGGATCCCAAACTGGGTATCTTAGGCCCTGCTCCTTTCAGCAGCCTTCTGAATGTAGTGAAAAGAATCGCAAATTGCTTGCTGCAACTTTTTTTGTTCGGTGGCGTGATGGTTGGCATGTCTGCCTGTTAGGCCGGAGGTTCGTGGTTTGAATCCCAACAGAGGCAAAAATGTTTCACGGAAATGATCTTTCGCGAGAAATTGGTAAGTCGTCCTTTAGTAAATTTATTGCCATGAAAAGAGTTTTCTTGATTAGCCGTTCGGAATCGTCAGAAAATTATACCCCCTACATTCCCTCACTAGGTATGGTTGTGAGCAAACATCATGTTGTATAATATGTCATATTATATGGCTTGTTATGCGTAAGGGGTTAACATTTTAACACATTTTTTTCCCCTAGCCGATTATTTGGCATTTGTAACCCTGAGTTATACTTAACAAACGTCGACGTTTATAATCCCATTTTACTTGAGTGCAATAAAAAAACTTCGTGTTTTTTAACCTCATTCAAACGTACAGAACATTGTCTTAGTTAGGAAATAATAACAAAAAATGTTGGTATGACGCTCATAACACACTAGTTTAGTTTCCTTGCAAGTTTTATAGGTTTGGTTTTAAGTACTTTTGTAGTCTCTGAAGCCATACCAATAAGAACTTTCAATTATCTTTGGTAAAAGAGATTATAATTCAACAATTGGCCCTCACCTGTATTCAGAGACGCTCACGTTTTTATTTGTTTAGAATTTTCCCATTGGAGATTTTATGCGCATAGACTTTTTTTTATGAAATTTACAGTGGTTATAACGGTGTTCGTTAGTTTAGTATACAAAACTTTAATTTTAGAAACACGGTCCTTTTTTTGTGGAAGGTAAAATTGCTTCACTTATCATATCATTATCGTCTGCAAAGAACTGCGGGTGTACCCATCGTTTTTTTTTTTTACTCGAGAAAAAAACAATTTGCGGTATTCACCATAACTCGGCGGGAAATTATTTGAAAATAAAAAACCAAGAAAAATTGTCAAATTATGATCAAATCTTCCCCCCAACGTTTTCTTATAATTTCTTTTTTCATTTAAAATTTTTGGCGGCCATTTAAAGTGTAAACTGTTGTTACTTACTTACTTACTTAAGTTGGCGCTACAGTCCGGGTCGGACTAGGGCCTCAACCAACATGCTTCTCCAGCCAACTCGGTCCCTAGCTAGCTGCCTCCAGTTTTGCACGCCAAGTTGGTTGAGGTCCTCTCCTACTTGCGTGCGCCACCTGAGTCGCGGTCTTCCTCTACTGCGCCGTCCCTCGGGATTGGATTCGAAGACTTTCCGGGCCGGAGCGTTGGTGTCCATTCGCTCTACATGACCCAGCCATCTAAGCCGCTGGACCTTGACTCGTTTGACAAGGTCAGTGTCGCTGTACAGCCCGTACAATTCGTCGTTGAATCTTCTTCTCTATTCTCCATCTATGCAGACGGGACCAAATATCACCCGAAGAATTTTTCTCTCGAAGCATCCTAAAGCGTTCTCGTCTGCCTTTGACAAGGTCCATGCCTCTGCGCCATATATAAGAACCGGGATGATAAGTGTCTTATACAGGGACACTTTAGTTGCTCGGGAGAGGACTTTACTACTCAATTGCCTTCTTGGTCCGAAGAAACAGCGATTGGCAAGAGTTATTCTTCGTTTGATTTCAGCGCTGGTGTCGTTGTCTGAATTAATAGCGGCGCCTAGGTAGACAAAGTCCTCTACCTCAAGTTATAGCTGTCAATCGTGACGTTCTGTCCAAGACGTCGGTGTTGGGTGTCCTTTCCTGATGACAGCATATACTTGGTCTTGCCCTCATTTACCACTAAACCCATCTTCTTCGCTTCCGTCTCAATGCTCATAAACGCGCCATTGACATCACGCTGCGTTCTTCCAATTATGTCAATATCGTCGGCATATCCGAGCAATTGAACGGACCTTTGAAAGATTGTGCCTCTTGTGTTGACGTAGGAGTTTTGCACTATTCTTTCAAGAACGATGTTAAAGAAGTCGCATGACAGTGCATCGCCTTGCCTAAAACCTTTTTTGACATCGAATGTATCGGTGAGATCTTTTCCGACCCTGATGGAGCAGCGTGCGTTCTCCATCGTCATCCTACACAATCGGACAAGTTTGGTAGGGATGCCAAAACTAGACATGGCTCTATATAACTCCTCTCTATAGATGCTGTCATATGCGGCCTTAAAATCGATAAAAAGGTGGTGGGTATCGATTTGAAGCTCCAGGGTTTTTTCCAAGATCTGCCGTAGTGTGAAGATTTGGTCTATGGTGGACTTTCCTGGTCTAAAGCCGCACTGATAAGGACCTATCAGGTTGTTGACGAATGGCTTCAGACGCTCACACAATACGGCAGAGAGGATCTTGTACGCGATGTTAAGAAGACTGATACCTCTGTAGTTGGCGCAGTTCAGAGGGTCTCCTTTCTTGAGGACCGGGGAAACGATGCTGAGGTTCCATTCATCGGGTATGCTTTCTTCCGACCATATTTTGCAAATGAGCTGGTGCATACTCCTGACCAGGTCATCACCGGCCGATTTAAACAATTCGGCAGTGAGGCCATCAGCTCCAGCAGCTTTGTTGGACTTTAGCTTGGACACTGCTGTCTTCACTTCGTTCAGGTCGGGTTGGCGGAATTCTTGGTCTACGTCGCCTAGATCGAATGGTTCTATCTCTCTAACAGCGGAATTGGGTCCATCATCGCCGTTATAGAGCTTGGAAAAGTGGTCTTTCCATATCCTCAGCAAAGACTGCGGTTCCACCACGATGTTCCCTTGATCGTCTTTGCAGGCTTCGGCTCGGGGCTTGTAGCCCGAGGCTGTTTTTTTACCTTCTGGTAAAACTTCCGAACCTCATTCCTGCTGTGGCACCCTTCTATCTCCTCGATCGCGCGCTTCTCATGCTCTCTCTTTTTCCGTCTGAGAAGCCGGTGTTCGTCTCTCCTCTTCTGCTTGTAGAGCTCATAAGCAGTTCTAGTCTTTTTGTGCAGCGCCGCTTTGTGTGCTTCCTGTTTAGCTGCAAGTGCTTGCCGGCATTCGTCGTCAAACCAGGGGTTTCGTTGTGGTGGCCGTGTGAAACCCAGCACTTCAGAGGCGGCATCTCTGATGGCTGATTGGCAGTGCTGCCACTGGTTCTCTATACTTGATGCTGGCGGCATAGGACTCCTTGAGAGGTTGTAAGAGACTCGATCGGAAAAAGACTTGGCGATCTCTTGCGATTGTAGTCGTCCAACGTCGAATTGTCTCACAGTATTTCCTTGTGTTGGCTTGGATCGGGATATCCGCAGTCGTACCTTGGCTACAACAAGGTAGTGGTCCGAGTCAATGTTGGCCCCTCGGAATGTGCGGACATCCTCTATACTGGAGAAGTGCCGTGCGTCGATCGCAATGTGGTCAATCTGGTTGACGGTTGATTGATCAGGAGATTTCCATGTCCCTTTGTGGATATTGAGGTGCTGGAACCGCGTACTAGCTACCAGAACATCTCGCCCCGCAGCGAAATCGATCAGCCTGAATCCGTTATCGGAGGTGTTGTCGTGCAGGCTGTATCTTCCGATTATTCCACCAAAGATATCCTCTCTTCCTAGCTTGGCATTAAAATCTCCTAGAACAATCTTAATGTCATAGCCAGGGCACTGCTCATATGTTTTGTCCAGGAGCTCGTAGAATACGTCTTTGGTGTCTGCATCCTTTTCCTCTGTGGGGGCGTGTGCGCAAATGAGGCTTATGTTGACGAATTTAGCCTTGATGCGGATTGTTGCTATGCGCTCGTTCACATAGTTGAAACTCAAGACTTTTTGCCTAAGTCTAGTTCCAACAACGAATCCACATCCAAACAGTCGCTGCTTCTGTTCCCGGTAGCATTCGCCGTAGTAGATATCGCAGTCTTTTAGTCTGCGTCTACCTGGCCCATCCCATCGCATTTCTTGGATAGCGGTAATATCTGCTTTGTAGCAGTTTAGGGCTTCCGCTAATTGTTCGGCTGCACGTGGTCTATTAAGGGACCTAACATTCCACGTACAGATCCGAAGCTCGTTGTCCGTTTTTCGTTTGCTAGGTTCGTCATCAGTAAATCCGTCCGTATCCGAGGCTTGTTGGTGCTTCGCAACTATGACTTGCTTTACGTGGCCGGGAAGTCACCCCGACAGCACGACCCCCAACCTGGAGGACCAGATCCTTGTATAGCTCCAAGGATGGGAAGCCGGATAAACCGCTCCTTATAGGCCTGGGCTCCAAATATGCTGTAGTGGCCCTATAAGGTGTTCACTAAGTAGTTCAACCTGACTGGAACTGTAGACGCCACCGTTGATTCCATCTAGGGAATTCCTCCGC
Source organism: Melanostoma mellinum (assembly GCA_914767635.1). NCBI lineage: Eukaryota > Metazoa > Arthropoda > Insecta > Diptera > Syrphidae > Melanostoma > Melanostoma mellinum. Next base: position 46,909,244 of record OU612060.1, on the reverse strand, counting down.
TGCCGTCTGGATGAAAGAAGAGGTGCCTTAGTGGGAACACCTCTCCCTCCCTCTCTCGTTTGCTGCCACCAACAACCTTCCACTAGGGTTGAGACCCAATCTCCAGTTGAGGTACTAGGCAACCGATGTTCACCACGTGGAGGTGAGAGTGGGAGTTGATAGACAGAGGTGGGTTTTAAGAAAAACCTATGAACGCTAGGGTCCTCTTGGGTGCACGTGTCTACCATTTAAACAACTGTTGTTTACCACTAAAAATTCCGCCATAAACGTTGAGGGGCGGTATTTTATATGGTAAAAATGTGTACGAAGTTTGAAATGAATCGGTCAAGTAGTTTTGAACTGACTGTGAACACGGACTTTGAAAAAGTAGTTTTGAGAAAAACGCGTCTAAGGTTTATGAACTAAAAAAATGACAAAAAATATTTATTTTTTTCCAAATTGCATAAAATCATCGACAAATATAAAATATATTTTTTTGGCTTTTTCTACCTGAATTAACATACGGTCGGGACAATAAAAAAAATCCCAAACCCCCCTTTTGAAGGGACACAAGGCATACACAGATGACCGATCGAAGTAAATTCAGCTTCTTAATATTAAAACATCCAAAAATCTTACCTCTTCTTCCGTGCAATTGTTGAATATTACCACCAAAACAAATAGCTCTGCAACCAGCCACAGCAGTCCTCCATTGTTCAGAAACCAAAGAATTTCTTCCAATGAATCTAAATCTTCCCATTGGGTAATGATGAAAAAAGGCGTAATCGATGCATCGAACAGTACGCAAGTCAATGTACAAAACAGCGGTATGCAATAAAGTGCACTCATATCCTTTTCAAGTATTTGAATGATCTCAGATCGGTCTTCAAGAATTTGTGTCAGTGTAAGTCCTTGAAAATTATTTTTTGAAAATTCCAGTGTTTCAATTTTATTATTAATTGACTTCAAAGTCTTATGGTTCACAGTAACAAGGGATCCAAGTAAAACCGAGGTCAAAGAGCAATAAAGAAGATCCATCAAAAGCACAGAATTTTCTACAATACTAACATATACAATTGCTTCGCTGTGGTATAAAGCAATGGCATCATTTGCAAAACAAATTAACCAAACAAGTACACAGAGCACTAACATTTGGAGAGTTCCATCACGGCCATCACATGAGCTGCTTTCTTTTGTGTGAATCAAATATTTGTTTTCTAATCGCACAACACTGTTCAAAATTTTGAAATGAGACTCCTTGCCCAAGTTAAAGCTAAGCAAAGTTAAAATTTGAGCCATGGAAACTATTGGGACGGTCACCAGAACAAATATTGTATGAGTATCACTGTAGACTAGTAAAAGATTTTGGGCAATGTGAATGTATATCATGCCACCAATGTATAAAAGGCATAGTAGAATTAGAGGAAGTATGTTCCAAGCACTAGTTAGCAGTTTTAAGACACCATTCTCATATGAAACTGGCAATAGGCCCAACAATTTTAAACATTTTATCTGTAAACGTAGTCCTTTTCGAATGAACATGATTTTGTCACTGAACAAGTACGAAGCCGAAAACTCAGTTCACGAACTATGATTGTTTTGTAAAATATTCAAATCTGTATTTTTTTTAACAAAGAAATTGGGCAATTTTATTGAACCTATCCAAGAAGAAGTAGATTGGTCCTGCTTTGTTTGTGGCGATATGGTGGGAGCTGGATTGGAGGCAAAACTTAAGTTGGAACTATTTCATTTGTAGTTTATTCCTCCCGTTGTGGGTGCACTTTGATATGAACAAAATGTTGTGTTTTATTGTAAAAGTAACTTTAATAACTAAAGAAATGGAGCGTTCAAAAAAATTGCAGAGCACAGACATAGACTTCCTTCCAAAGAAAGTCGATTTGAACTGAAAAATTAAATTCGTAGTACTTAAAATTTGTGCACCTTTATATTCCTTATTTCTTGGCTGGCACAGTTCGTCTCTTACAAATTTTTAAATATTTTATGTAGGATGACAATGGGGGATACAATTTTAAGGAATTGGTAGGTGGTAATAATGACAACAAGTCGGACTGGGATGCCTCAAATGCATGTGCAAAATATTTCATTGGACTTAATGATGTACTGCAGCGAATGCCATTTTTGATGTTTTATACTTTGAGCTGTTAAATATTCGCTGGATGTCTGCTTTTAACAAAATTAAACACTAAAATTTTTGTATTACGTCGGAGATAGTAAAATGTAGATAATCACTACACTAATGACTTCATGCCCTGCATATCTACATATTATATTTTCGAGGAATTATAATTGTCATGTTCCGTATCTTGTTGGTTTTGCTGTTGAAGTTTCAATAAGGTTTTCAAGCCCCACTGCCATATTGATTAATAAGGGAGGAGTCAACACTTCACCATAGGTTAGGTTAGGTTAGGTGGAAGTGGCTGTCAGTCAATGAGTACATTGCCTAACACACTTAGGCCGCAAGGGCCCATTGTGATACCACAGAGATCAGCAAGTTAAACACCTACTGATCTCAGAAACCCGATGTAAGATTAACGAGTTGATCACTTATTAATCTTCCATTACGGGACTAGCCGGTTAATCACCTGCTAGTCGAACCACGTGGAATGTATTTTAAAAGACTTTTAGGATCTGTAAGCTAGGTCGCTAGTATCATCGAAGAAGAATTCACCGAGATGAGCCTTCCTCCTATGAAGCAGTACAGAGCATGAGCAAAGAAGTTGTTGAACGGTTTCTTCCTCCTCCTCGTCCATGCAGCTTCTGCAGAAATCATTGGAAAACACACCAAGTATTTTGGCGTGTCTCCCTATTTTACAGTGTCCCGTAAGAACAGCTATGGTAGAACCAAGACACAGACGGTTCAGGGCCAACAAACTCTTTGATCGTTTTGAGTCTACACTCAACTAAATCATCGGTTCCTACGCTTGTCTTCAATGACTCTGCTTACGTCAACTCTATCGACAAAGCACAGTTTGCTGCCAACTCGACACTACCATACAGCCCTCTAGCTCCACCTGAGCTTGTGAGTAAGAACTGTGCAATGAAGCAGATATTTTTCCGTACTCGTTCGGTAGCAAGAGTCCTAAACGATCTCAACATACATAAATCCGCTGGTCCAGATGGTATCCCCGCCGTTATTCTGAAGAGGTGTTCTTCTACGCTGGCAAAACCTCTGCGTAAACTTTTCTATTTATCCTATTCTTCTGGGCTCTTTCCGAGCAGATGGAAAACAGCATTTGTCCAGCCTGTCCCTAAAAAAGGCGAATCTTCCTCCCCTTCCAATTACCGTCCAATTGCACTAACGTCCCTTCTTTCTAAGGTCATGGAAACGTTGATAAACCGTCAACTCATGAAATATCTTGAAGAACGAAAGCTTCTTAATGACCGACAGTACGGCTTTCGTAGCAAAAGGTCCACTGGTGATTTGATGGCATATCTCACCGAAAAGTGGAACCAATCTTTACATTGTTTTGGAGAAAGTAAGATTATTGCGCTTGATATTTCTAAAGCATTTGATAGAGTTTGGCATCAGGCTCTTTTATCGAAAATGCGTGCTTTTGGTATCGATGAGTCTCTTCTTCGTTGGATTAGAAATTACCTTTCCGACCGTTCAATACAAGTTGTGTTGGATGGTTTTAACTTTATAAATGCTGATGTGCCCCAGGGCTCCGTTTTGTCTCCGACTCTCTTCCTCATTTTCATAAATGATCTCCTGTCTGAAACTTCTAATCCTCTCAATTGTTTTGCTGACGACTCAACCCTCAGCTTTTCATATTCGTTTCCAAATTCACGTCCCTGCTCTTCGGATGTGGAACTGGAACAGTTGCGTATGATAAGCTCATTGAATTCTGACCTTGACAGCATTGTTGGGTCTTAAGAACCGAGTAGAATTCAATGCTTCGAAAACTCAATGTTGTCATGTGTCGTTAAAGCTTAACATCCCCTCATTACCATTATCCATGAATGGTACCTGCATCGAAGAAACCGAAAAGCTGTCAGTACTTGGTATGTGTGTGAACGACGACCTTCGTTGGAATGACCACATATTCGAAGTCGCCAAAAATGCTGCAAAGTGCTTAGGTTTCCTAAAGCGATGCAGAAAATTTTTCACCCCCTCTGATCTGGCTACAATCTATAAGGCATACATCCGCCCAAAACTAGAGTATAATTCTCATATCTGGTCAGGTGCTTCTCAAACATCTTTGCGCCTTCTTGATAGGATACAAAACAGAGCGTTGAGATTGATAGGTGATAGTTCAATAGTAGAATCGATTGATTCTCTTGAACACCGTCGTAATGTTACTTGCCTCACTCTTTTTTTATCGCTTTTTTAACAAACAGTGCTCTAGTGAAGTAGCCAGTTGCATTCCTCCCCTGAAACAATTTAGCCGCAATACTCGCCTCGCAAGGAATGCTAATCAGTTCTCCCTTCAGCCCAACTTCGGGCGTACAGTTAGGTATAGAGATTCGTATTTTAGCCGCACAACCCGGATGTGGAATGACCCAGCTCAATTTTCCCCACGCAATATAATGTACAGAAATTCAAGAGTGATGTGCATCGGTATCTCCTTTCTTATCCTTTCCTTATTTCCTAACACCCGCACTGTGTTCTTAACATTATAAGGGTATTAACAACCCCTTGAAGTGCGCGTAAATTATAAAGTGCACCACTAATACACAGACTAGCCGTTCTTTGAACTTTGGCTAGCTTGTTGTAGTTGATCATCTTGTCTAGTGCTGTTCACCAGACTATCACCCCGTATGTGAGTATCGGTCTAATTACCGATGTAAACAGCCAATGGGTGATTTGGGTGGAGAAACCCCATTTCCCGCCAATGGCTTTTTTACAGGAGAAGAGTGCAACGTTGGCTTTATTTACTCTTTCCTCAATATTGGTTTTCCAGGTCTGTTTTTTGTCAAAAATGAGACCTAGATATTTAGCCTGATTTGACAGTAGGGGGTCTGAAATCCGGAATTTTGTATTTCCTCGTAAAGAGAACTAACTCCGTTTTGTGTGGATTGATGTTCAAACCACAATCTACAGCCTAATTGTTAAGCTTGTTAAGTGCTGTTTGTAGCAGCTCAGCTAGGGTTTGTGGGTGCTTGCCTGAAACGGCAATTGCTACATCATCGGCATTGGCTATAGTTTTGAAACCTTCGTCCTCTAGGTCGATTAACTATTTGTTAACGACCAGGTTCTACAGTAGGGGAGATGAAACTCCTCCTGCGGGGTTCCTATATTGGCCATTCTGCTTGTTTTATAGTTCCCCATTTCGGAACTAATGGTTCTGCTGTCTGTCGACCTCTTTCTCTCTGTCGCTCTCTTTCGCTCTCCCTTTCTGCTTGACCAAATTCGTTGAAGGGAATGTCAAAACATCTTGTGTGGTACCTTGTGCATTTTGGACTGCCCTGATAGTGTTGATGTTGCAGAAAGTGTCGCATACTTATATATATGCATAATGTGTGGCTCATCTCTGCCCTTGCGCAAACTGCTTGATTCTCTCAGCAGCCTCTCTGTGGTTGATCTCTTTAATATCCTTAGGTTAATACTCGTATACTATAAAACAAAGCCATTTTCTGCTGGCTGTTTGTGAGCTTAGATCTTAAAAACTTCAGAAAGAATTTGCACGCTATTTGTTTATTTTATGGAGTGATCCAAGAGAAAAGTTTAAATATACATGTATTTGATCCCCATATTCAAACAGGAATGGAAACATACAAATGAACTTAGAAACTGCTCGACCGATTTCAAAATCTTTTAACAGCTCGAATTTTTCAGCAACCGGGAAATTAAAACATACTCTGTCACAGTTAAAATCTCAAATGCTACATTCTTAAACGTAATATAGACTTCATTACATTTGGGTTGAATATCTCAAGGCTACGTTGTCTTTGAATCTAGGGGATACGTTTCATCCCAATGCTCTCACGGTAATTGGAAAAGGAAACAGGTTTAGCTTAGTGAGTGTTTTTGACAATTTTCGGTATTTTGACAATTTTGTTTGAACAACGCTTTTGAATAAACAAACCCGAGCAAAACCGTCCGCGTCTACTAGAACCATAAAAATCATGACTTCTGTAGCCTTATCTGCAATAATAGAACCTGGCAACAAAAGACGGTATTACTGATTTTTGCTGCTTTTCACACTTGACTGCACGAAATAAGCTACCGAGTGGTATATCAATCAGGTTTAAATTTCTGGACAGATACATCGATAAAAAAGACTGGATAGATGATGGAAAAAAAACTTTATTATCAACTGGGTTTAAGAATATTAAATAAATTTGTAATAGTTCATAACGTGTCGAAAGTAAAATAAAACTTTAACTTACTTGCAATTCCAAATCGTTTGACATTAGTGGCATGCTGTATAAAACCATCAACGGACCTACTCCACAAACGACTACATTGGCCACAGCAAGAATCTGTACCAAAATTGATGTTTGCAATCCAGAAATAGGTTCTTGAATTAATACTGGAATCGAAAATATAAATAAACTAAATTGCAAAGTAAATCCCGCCATTGTTAAACCATAGACTTGGTTTGTTTCATTGATGATCATTGCCAAAATGTTTGTTCTCCTACGAAGTATTTCCACTAAATGGAACTTGTTTCCGATATGATTACTGTTGAAGTCTTTCAATAAAACGTCTATTTCGACATTCAAAATCTCTAAAATATGTCGAAAGGATATGATGGAACAAGTGAATAGCGATAAATATGTTAACAAGTAAACGACATCAAAAACTGACAAAATAAACATAAAAATAGAGAAAGCAATGTTTGATGATTGCACAAGTAACACTCCCCAAATATTTGTTGTAAGAACCAAAATACTGGTTAAAGAAACGAGGAAGCTGTTTCGAAGACTACGGCCATGGTCAGTTTTTGTGATTGGGAGTAATTCAAATATCCGTTGTAGAATCCTTATGTTCTTCTTACGGTTCCTATAAATCCGGACCAATATGATCAGTTTTGCTATGAATCCTAATACGAATTGAAGTCGTAAAGCCTTGTCTCCGGTTTCACTATTGCTGTATTGATTATCATCAAGTGATTTATAGAATAGCACCCCCGACCACGCAAAGGATGTTGTTGCAAGAATGAAAGCAATTTTATCGCGAACGCTATTGGTTTTTGTTACTACAAGTTTCGACGAACTACGGTCGTGAGTGGTAGAGACTACGCAGAAGAGCTTGGTCAAGAAGAGGTATCTTTGAAAGTCCTTTCTGAGCGACATTTTGAATCGAACTAATCTTGCTAAGGTACCTATTCTTTTTAGAATGTTGAAACAATGGTTTATTTTATATCGATTGTAATCAAAAATTTATTCATGTTATGTATCGATTTATGGTGGAAATGTAAAGCTTTTAGGTTTATTGGATCGAAACATAAATATTAAATGAAGTTCATACGATGATTGACATACTTAAAACAAAAGAAGAATACGAGTCAGTATTTTGCTATACGGCATAGCGTAGCAAAACTGTGAGTTGGGTTTGAGTTTTATAAACCTTAACACACTAAACTTTAAGGGAATAGTGTTTCGTTGAAACTTTGTAACGTGTTTTGTGAGTTTTATTAGTCGTAGACGAATTTTGAAGAAATGCATGTAGAAGGGAAAATTGCTGAAGACATTAAGAGTAACGTGCACAGATTATGGAGTGCGTTTTGCTATAGTAGTTTTCGTTTCGAGCAGCTTAGCATTAAAAATAGGAAAGACAAAAGCGAGAAGTCATTGTCACAAGATTGTAAGATTGTCAAAGCTACTAAATAACCGGAGACGATTAGTAAAACTTTCATGGATTCTGTCGAAGAAAATGTTTCTGGAAAAAAGTGCAAATTTGAATCTGCAGGCTCGTTTTACGTTTGGCAAGGCTCCCCTTTCAAACTCCATGTTGATAATATCTTGCTTGTAGCGAATTCTCGAATTAAGTAACTTTTGTCCCTCCGAAGGTTGAAACTAGAATATAATAATTAAAAAAAATTTAGGTAACTCTCCTGTAACACGAAACACTCTTGTTGTACGCAAAATTAGTTACACCACCCCCTAATGTAACAGCTATCGTTAATTGTTTCATTTTATAAGTAGTCCACCTTTTCTGAATCGTGGTAATGGTGGCGTTATGATAAGTTTATAAGGAAGTTCGCACAAAAACTTTACAGTGGGTTTCCACATTTATCGGTATCGGTAAGACATCTCATAGAATTTGAAGTCAAACAAAAATTACTTATTACTTCTGCACGACAATAACTAGTGACACGGATAAAAAAGCCGCCCTCCTATCCTACATCCTTCGGCACCAGATCATCTCCGTAACCCGACCAAAGGTGGGGGTTCATTTACTACAACTACTTTGACGCTGGTAAGCTCAAGAGAGAATTTGACGAGTTCTTTACTTTACCAATAATCAACATAAACCAACTAACCTTCGGCACCAGCTCATCTACGGGAACCAACCATCTACGGGAAGTCAGATGTCCACTTCTACTCACACAATCCACGAATTATAGTTCCATTTAGCACCCTGAGCTCAACATTCCTCAAGATACTCGAGAGATTCTACCTAAAAGCCATACAAAAAAGCACCCGGAACCAGACATTGTCTATACATTCATACTCAAAAGTCTACCCTAAACAGTGACAATGCTTGTGGCAATCATCTTCCTCAATTGTTTTAAATTCCTAGTAATTATGGAAATACGAAATTGTTGTTCATTGTTCAATCTAGATCATTCTTGGTTCAAATAGGAAGTTCCTAATCATCAACAATTACAATCAGTGCTGGAGTTCCACAATGATCCAACCCAAGGCCGTTTCTGTTCAACGTTTAAATATCACATGGGACTAATGACAGTAAGAAATTGCTCTGACTTTCTTATTATCCTTCACGAATTCAGATGAGCGTGCATGGAAAACCTGCCGATCACATGATCCCCCTTAAAGAAGCATTCCAAATCTTAAATCAAACAGATAGATGTTTACCTCACTTCTTAGGTCCTTATGGAATACCATCGCTGCAAACACATAAAACTGTATCATCCATAGTAAACAGAGACTAATAGTAAAAGCAACGATAGAATGAACGGTGAATCCTTCCAGATCAAACATGGAAACGCCATAATAAGGCCCTAACATACTGTTACACATAGTGACTATCGTTGTGAAAAGAAATGCCACGCCGTACAGAACACTCATGTTATTTTCACACTTTCTTATTATTACCGCTCTATCATCGAGTATGTCTTTCAATTGGTTTCTTATATTTTTACAAGATTGTCCGGATAAGAGAACACTTTTTATCCGTTGATCTATACAGAACATTGTTTCACTTATAATCGAAACCAAAGACGTGTAAAACACTGAAATGAGACCACTAAAAAATAACATTAAAACCAATGTGATGCATTGGAAGTAGTATACTGGATCCAACATGTAATCGAATCTCAACACATAAGAATAAAATAAGTTTGACAAACTTAGCCCACACACTATGAGGTACACTACAAACCAACGGAGAGCTATGTCCCCGGTTAGGCTATTCTCGGCCGAGTATTTGTTTTTCAGAAGAACTACACATTGCACTATGTCGAGGTTAATTTTTTTGCCAAAATAAATCCACAAATTGACTGCTACTTGAATGAAGCCAGTTAAGCAAAAACAAAACTGTTCGAATTGTACTCCAGTAGAATTAAAGTCGTCTTGCACTGTCCTTATCAGCTTCACGGTATTCAATATAATTATCGTGATTGAATAGATCAACACAAGGCACGTCGCACTCACAACGAGCAAGGTTCTTAAGTGCTCGGAATTTGAAATCCACTTTAGTTCACCATTAACATAGTGAATTGGCAGAAGGCCCAAATATTTAAGACATGAAATTTGCCACAAAAGTCCTCTAGGGATCAACATTTTTCGAGCCCTTTCCGATTGAAGATGACTTAAAGAAGTCAAAATGCAGTGTTTGTTATTAGCCAATCAATCAACTACTCAACCAATTGATTTAGTCTTGTGTTTTTTGTTGCTTTGTTTGTTGTTTACTCTGTGAAAGAACAAATGGTTAATGAGACAGTATTGGTAATCAGCAGTTAGGTCTGGTCCTTGACATTCCTACCCACACGCTTAACTTTAATTACTAGCCATTTGTCTAATTAATCAAAAAAAGAACAACACGAGCCCAATTAAATGAGTCAACTTAAACTCTTTGGGGCGAATGATACCAGAAGTAGCAGTAGGATATTCATTGAGCCACAAGTGAGTCCAAAATGCGAGACATACTATGACGAATGGCAACAAATAACAGCAATACCGAATTAGTGTGAGCGTCCCGATAGGCCTTCCTACGTTACCGAAAGCCAACCTCAGTCGGATCCGAGTGAAATTTCAAGGGAGCTAGAGAGCATCCGCAAAAATAATAATATTCGAAAAACTGGTGTTTATTTTATCACGGACGTGCCTAAGTGCACCTACGTATGGTTAGTCGTTATCGGTTTATCGTTTGAGAGATGGAAAAGATTAGTGTGGTTCGTGCTCGTTCGTTTAACACCATTTTATGAGTTGTTTAAGGTGAAAAAGCAAAAAGTGATGGAAAAGCTTGTGATGTTTGCTTTTAGTCGATATAAAACTATCCTATTGCAGTTGTGTTGAAAACCTCGTAATGTTAAGATCGTGTTACAAAACCCAACACAATTCACATTGTCGGTGATATAGGTCCATTGTCTTGTTGCTTACACAAGCTCTTCAAAAGCTGTCCAAAAAAATTGCTCAGCACTTAAAAAGCACTTAATTTGATCTATAGAATACTAATCCACTTAATAACCTCTATGTTACCTCTTTGTTATCAGTTTTTGTTTTAAGTGCAGCCAATAACTCTTTATGGAATCTTAAATAATTTTTAACAAGCGTTTCTCATACGGACACTTTGCAGGACTTATTTAAAACCCAAACCTTTTGCTCAGAGATGTTTGAAAATTTGTTTACTCACTCTTTAAAAATTTTTTAAAGTGATTTAATAAATATTTTTTGAGTTGTGTATTGCACGGTAATTATTGGCATAGGGTGTATCTTAATAAAAGGTGCAGTTTTGAAAAAAAAAAATCAATTGGATTCGAAAACTGTTTTTTTAATTTCGAGATCGAGAGAATGATGAATTTTTTTTTTAAATATCCAAATAGCTATAATTATTTTTAGAGGCAAAGCAAGAATATGCCTCTTGGTCTCATTTGATTTCAAAATAGAGTGGATCTAAAGTCAATGAGTTTTCAATTGAAACTAAACTACCTTTAAAATAAAGTCATTAAAAAGGTTTACAAATATCTCATTAACTAGTGACGACAGCTTCAAGAACAATATGGTTGAAAATTCGAAGTTTGGGCAAATTAAAATTTGAGATGAAAGTTTAGTTTTGTCTAGAAGAAACATCAAATGGGTTACGGCAAGTTTTTAATTATTTAAAATGAGGTGTGTCTGAATTTGAATTTGCTCTGAAAGTGTGGAGTTAAAGTAACCTATGAATGATTCATTAGTAATATTTGAGGCAGTGACTGCGCTATGGCTCATTTTAAGTCAATTTTAAGTGACTATTGACCAGCGAGCGCTAATAACTTTAAAAATATGAAATCAATTAATTTTATTATAACTTTGTGTTTTTCAGTCTGATGCGTTTGACTTCGTTTCACAGATATGATTAGATATAAAAGCAAACATTTTTCTGTAATATGCAATTCTGATATTTTCGTTTTTCCAATGAATTCATTTTTTGAATTGCTTAAAACACCTGGTTTTATTATTTATATGCCTTAGTTATTTTGACATATTGCCCATTAACATACTTTAGAAATGATGCACCCTGTAGGACTATTTGTTTTGACGACGTGAAAAAAAATTCGCCATTTACATTTTTGCTCAATTTTAAAAATATATCCTTAAAATGTATTAATTGGTTAAGATTCATAAAAAAAAGTTGTTTAAGGCATATTTCCGAATTTTTATTTGAAAAAACAACACTTTCGGACACAATTCGCAAGTTCTTTCGTATTTTCGTCGAACAATTTCGATTTTTTTGTCGTCATCAAATCTTAGAAACTAATCTTTTGGAAGGCGAGTTATTTTCAAGGGAGGTAGAATATGTGATTTCAAAGTAAATCTTTTCTGGCAGGCAGGACCCTAAAATACTCAATATCCTTAAAGAACTAGAAAAGTCTGAAAGCCGTTTCTACGAAATGATTGATGGTTTGATTTATAGAAAAACAAAAGAAAAGATATTGTTCTACGTGCCTTCACACATGGAGGAACAGGTAATTAGAACCCATCATGAGGCTATGTGTCATTTGGGTGTTGAGAAGTGTTTTGATCATATTTCTGGGTGTTACTGGTTCCCAAAAATGAAAGATAAGATACGAAACTATATTCAGCGATGCCTCAAGTGTATCTTCTTTTCTCCAAACTCAGGAAAAACTGAAGGGACATTGCATTGTATACCAAAAGGTGACAAGCCCTTTGACACTTTGCATATTGACCATCTTGGCCCCCTGTCAACAGGAAAAAATATACACTTACTTTGCATTATTGATGGCTTTACAAAATTTTTAAAGCTTTACCCGGTCAAGACAACTCAAAGCAAAGAAGCCATAAATTGTTTGAAGTCATATTTTGATAATTATTCAAGGCCCAATAGAATAATTTCCGATCGTGGAACTTGTTTCACATCGAATTAATTTTCTGATTTTTTAACTGCTAACAACATTCAGCACATTAAGGTTGCCACTCACTCTCCCCAGTCTAATGGCCAAATAGAAAGAGTCAATCGAGTCCTTGTTCCTATGTTAGCTAAGGAATGTGATTCTCTCACTACGAGTGAATGGGATAAAAACATTTGAATTCGTCATGAACAACACCTTGAACCGAAGTACAGGTTTTTCTCCAAGTACTCTGTTATTTGGAACAAATCAAAAGAGGCAATTTTGTGATCGTGTTATGGAAACTTTGAATAAAAGTTTGGGATTGAAAAACGTGGACCGGGAGAGAGTCAGATTTATTGCTAGACAAAACATTGAGAAGAGCCAAGCGTTAAACAAGATATACTATGACAAACGTCACAAGAAACCGCAGGTGTACAAGCAAGGTGACCTTATAATGATAAAAAATGTTATTAATAATCCGGGCATTAATAAAAAACTGTTCGCTAAATATCGGGGACCGTACGAAATAGATAAAGTTTTGCCAAACGATAGATACCTCATAAAAGACGTCGCGCGTCGATGGTCTACAATTAACGAGACTACCCTATAAGGGAATTTCATCACCAGCTAATATGAGGCCATTCATAATGCGCTCGTCTGGATTGGAGAATCATGACAACAATATTGAAATCGAAGATCCTGATTGGTGTCAGCTCAGCTCAGTTGAAAATCTGTAGAGCTACCTAATCACTTTATAAAATCATTTTCCTTTTTTAATAAACCTAACCATTTTCTTACATTTTATCTTTCCTATCCTAACAAAAAATAATATATTAAATTAAATATTTTTGTTTATCTAAATGATTTCCAAATGTAATGTATGCTCAAATAAAAGCATGTGTATAAAGATTCGTAAGAAAACTTGCTATGTATTATGCTATTTTTAAATGTAAACTCTCTTACAATGTCACATAAATATATCTCTTTGTATGTTGTTATTACACTCGAAAAAAGTAACACTTAATGAAATGTAATCGGGGCGATTACTCGATCAGGTTGGTCGAACTGTGGGATATTTATCAACTGATTATTTTCTTTTTGGTACCACTGTTGTGCTTAAAGATATATAATGTAATGCGTACGTGATTACATAAGATTATTTAAGCCACACTGATCGGATGATCTAACCGAACTTCGTTTTTAATGTATATAAGATTTTACTGTACTCCTTATCTTAATATAAGAGATCTAATGTCAAATGCAATGATCAGTCATTAAAGAGATTTTCAAAAGCAAACGTCTAATCTTTTCTTTAATCGCCACTATGTAAATGTAAATCTTTTCTGGTACATCAAACCGATGTTCAAAGAGCTAAAGGAATGTTTTTAAAGATTTCCTGATATTAAGGTCAAAAATATCTACTTAGTCGTTGGCGAAAGTAAACTGCACATACAATTTTCTTCTTTCATTTTAAGTTTATTCCATTCCACAAATACTGTTGGTATTTGTGAAAAAGAGAAAGAAACTTGTTCTTCCATTGAACTGAACTGAACAGATGAAAACCAGAACTCTTAAAATGTTCTTAAGAAGAGTATACTTAGAGTTCTTCAGTTCATTCAGTTGGCTTCTCCCCCTTGGTCCCTTTTTGGGTCATATCGACTACTTAACGGAGATTTAAAGTGGAAAATCTTTTACGAAATTGATTCTTTAAGTATTCCATAAGAGGCTTTTGTGTTGCTTGGGTTCAAATGCAATCATTCAACTAATAATATGGCATTTCAAATGACAACTGAGTTTGACAAAGTATCAAATGTCAGCGCAACAACTTAAAACTGGTCCTCTACTGTTTAAAAGAAACCATATTGTTGTGGGATGCTTTGCAAAGAAGAAAGTCTTTGTGATTTTTTTTGAAAAGCATCCCATATTTCATATAACCCTTCTTACCTCTTTTGATATATCCTGATGAACAAACCCGTATGCTAGTAATGGAGTCATCCAAGTACATCCATACGCGGTGATGAACAAAATGCTGCCGAAGGCCAGATTTGCAGATTGCAACAGCATTATTACATCCAGCAATTCGTTTATCGCAGTTATCATCATAGCACTCAAATTCAACATAACTAACACACCATACGTTGAAGTGATATCACTTTCACACATTTTGATTAATTTGTAACGATCCATAAGTATTTCAGTTATTCTATGACACTCAAAACTGGTAACTTGCTTAGAATAATTAGAACTTCCGATATGTTCATTAATATTTGTTAATGTCGAATCAATCATCCACAATAGTGTCTTGTAAAGTGTAAACAACAATCCACTAAACAAAAACCTCGATATGACAACAGCGAGATGGGGTAATGCAAATACCTTTATAATCGAAAACATATACTTCGAAATTAAAACTTTCATCAAAAGCAAAATCGTCAAAGCTACATATGTGAAAAAGAACCGCAGAGTTGGTTCAATCGAGCTAGCAGCTTGTTCCTTTTGGTAGTACTTATTTCTCAGTCGTATAATTACCCGAACAATTTTGACGTTAACCGTTTTTTTGTGATAGAAAATAAGCAAAACTAAAAGCTGCGATATGCCAGTAATTGAATTGGAAGTTTTTTTTCCAATTTCAACAATCGTTCCCTGGTAAGTGTTTAACTTAGATGATCCACTAATATCATTTGTAATTCCATATAAAAGAACTAAAGCAAACATTTTTAGAAGCAGAATGCTCGCACAACGTTTTAAATTCCAGGGTAGAAATTGTAGTTGATTTCCTTTTTGGTGTATGGGTAGAATACCCACAATTCTCAGACACTGCAACTGAGGGGAAAGTCCTTTGGGAATGTACATATTTAAAGCTCGAGGTTTGGCCAGTAACTGGATTGCAGAGCAGTTTTCAAGTCATTGAATGTAGGAAATCTGAGTTTTGGAACACACATACGTGTTGAATGGGATGTGCATATGGGCAACAAGATAAATATATTGAGCTTCACCTGAAATAATATTTCAGTTGAGTTGTTTTGTGATGAGCCATAAATACCCTCCTGTCTAGTAAAATAGAATCAACACACATTTTTTGAGAGCAGAGAAAATATTTTTATAAGCAGTTCACTGTCTGGAAAAGAATCGTTCCGTATCATATGCCACTTCACATAGTCAACTAATTTGGAGTGATTTAATTCGCTCGAGTGGTTAAAATGAATCATCACTGATGAAAAACCACTTGGGCTGTTGTTATTCTCCAAAGCTTAAGTAGATTAATACTGATTAATAAATAAATAAGTGTATGGGGGACCAAGCTTTTCTCAAACAGGCCTTAATATCGAAGTAAGTCTCACATTATGGAAATAGTATCCAGTGAGGTCTGTATCTGTACTTTTTTGGTCTAATCTTTATGACAGAGATGAAAAAAAATAAATCTATCCAGTGCCGAGTGGTTCAGATATAGTAGAAGAGCTTACCAAACATGATCAAATTCCAAAATTTATTAGCTCACAAGTGGCGCCCGGAACACCAAACTCAAAATTTGAATTTTAAGAACTTACAGATGTTTAACATCTCAAATTTCTATGAATAATAAGGTTGTTACAACAAATAATCCTTGTCTAGCAAAATTTTCTCAACTATACCTTGGATCTTGTGAGAAATGGAAGGGAACCCAATGATTTCGTCGCTTGCAAACGACTAAGTGATAAAGCGCATTTCATGGCATTGTTATTACTTTCTGAGGATTCGCCAATTCCTCGCGAAAGACGATACTAGTGGAAAAACGATTGAATGTCGCTGGGATTCGAACCTTGAACAGGCACGTGACAGGCAGAGATCACTATTCAAAATAAAATATTTCTTTGAAATAATATGAGTTGTTGTTGAAAATTTGAAATTGAGTTGTATTAAAATTAAACATAGGTAAATGTCTCAACCAAAAAATTCATCTTTCTATTCGGGCCGTAAAGCGGTAATAAGAGTATGAGAAGTTAGGTTGCGATGTTACAGAGCCAACCCGATTGAGCTAAACTGAAAATAGTTCAAATAAACAAGAAGCCAGTAGCGTCCGTATAATAATCTGTTTGCATTATGAAAAATGAAGGCACAAAATACAAATGCTTCAAACATGTTAAAAATTTTCATCAATGTATTTGCCTAAAAGGAGTTTCTGGAGAGCGTCTTTGATTTCAAAACGTTATCAAAAAGTAAAAAGTTGGAATGTCAAAAAACTCGAAAAGAAAACAGTTAATTTTCGAAATTTCATCGATTTTTTGGTTTGGGATGATCCAATATCGAGCTATGAAGGGAACCGCACCTCTGCTTCTTTTTCGGGTCGTTTCACAGTAATTGGTACAGTGGCCGTATTTTTTGATATTTTCTTATGAAGTTTTCACACAGTATTTTTTAAATATTATATTTAATACGACAAAAGATATTCACCCCTATCACAGGGCTCTTCGTAGCAATTTCGATCTACGAATGTCAAATAGAAATGATAAAAAACATCTGTAACGCTTCTATTCATCTGTTGTGGTATTCGTAGTCGCTACGAAATCGCTACGACGATGGGCCATTAACTGTGTCGTCAAAAAAAATTACAAAAATGTATCTATTTGTGGACGAATTATAACTCCTTCTCCTTAATGGAGGATACCCTTATTTTGAAGCACTTCCAGAGATAATCTTCCAATTCTTGCTATCTTTTGAGCATTCTGCCATATTTAATGTTTTCATGTTTTCTTTCATCCTTCACCGCGTTAATATTCCCTTTTTCAAAATCAAATGAGTCGGTTGCGAGCTATTTTCTGCAAGATGATGTTTTTGGCCTAAGGGCTTCCACGGATCCTGGTACTTCTAGTACTGTCAAGCTTTGTTTCTCTAACAAACACACGAAGCATCTTCATCTCAGCTGAAGTCAAATTTCTCTGATACTTTTTTGAACACTGATAAATAAATAAACAATTAGGGTGGCGCAACAGAGCCAGTAGACCCTGCGCTTAGCGCATTTCTCACAACCATGCCTTGTAAGGGAATGGAGGAGACCTACAATTTTCTGTCGGTTCCGAACAACAAATCGAAAAAGCACTTTTCATGGCAATGAATTTACTAACCGATTACTTTGCTAGTTCCTCGCGAAAGGCGATACCAGTGGAAAAACATTTATGCTTCTGCTGGGATTCGATCCACGAGCTTCTAGGTTAACAAGTGGACATGCTAACCATCACGCCACAGGTACGCAAGTAACACTGATGCGCAGACACATTCTTCGTCTTTAATTCAACTTAGGGAACATTTTTCTGTCTTCCACTTCATTCTCTCTACGCTTGCCCTGTGATTAATGACGTTATCACAAGTTGCTTCACTATTGATCATTGATCCCAGATATTTAAACTTTTCATTAGAATAAATTTTTGGAAAAGCATGTTTATATTGGAAAATGAACTACTACGATACCCCTTAGCTTCCTTAACTTTTACTGTTCGTTGAGTGCATCGCTTGGATCCTCACTTGTAGTGGCTCCATCGTCAACAAAGAATAGTTGATGTGTTCTGGTGTTCTGTACTTTATCTTCCAACAGGTAGTCAAGGACTGTAAAGACGAGCAAAACACTTAAAGACTCTTTCTTTGTTTACAGTTTACACCTTCACTGCGACTTGGAAGAATTTAGTGACTCCAGCTGGATATCTCACCTTCGTCACGTCTCCTTCGTTCATATCTCAATTATCAGTCATCTTTCGAAGTCAATTAGCACCATATGCAAGTTCTCTAAGGCATCAAGTGTTTCCATATCCTTATTCTTTGGACTTGGTTTCTTGTTGTCCTTACTCGTGATGTGATGTTTGGTATTTTCGGTAAGTTAAGTACAGTTCATAAGGCCATCACAATACTGTGGCAACCATTTTCGACAAGCTGTCTAACAGCATCAATGATAAACTGCGGTGAACGAATATTTTGAGCATTTCTCCTTCTTTTAGAGGCTATTTCAAGGATTGTTGCTCTCTAACTCCAGTTGTTTTGCGCATTTCTTGAATAACTTGTTTTGCATCAGGGCCCGAAGTAGAAATTCCTTTCAGATCACGACACATACTCTCCATACTCTTCGCTTGAAGTTAGACTTACTTTTCGATCGTTTTTGTTTTGCAGCATTCTGTATTCGTCTTCGAATTGAATTCACTTTGATCATGCTTTGAAAACCGTTTAATTCTCACTTGGCATTGGGCCACCCTATTTCTTAGCCTGGTTTCAAACAATCCCCTAGCAATGATTTGGTTCTTATTAGATAAGTTTGTTGTAGGCAATTTCACATACTTTGTGTTGTGCTCATTTCATTTTGAACAGTTTATCTGCTTATTCAAAATAAATGGATCCCTTTTCTTTTGTCCAAACTAAACCGCTTGATTCTTTTGGTGGCCCGCGTTTGGTTTATGTCCTTCACCGCTTAAGTAAAAATTCTCTGAGCAGAAGACAGTTTTGCTGGTCGAAAGGCTCTCCCAATATCTTTTTGCTGCCTTTTACCTGTGAATTTATTACTTTGGCTAACAAATGGTAATCAATTTGGGCTTCATTTCGACCACTGGTGTAAGTGACAAATGAGCTCGACCTCTACACGATAAGACCATGTGACTTGAACATACTTTAAACTAAGTAAGGTATTCCATACATTCATGGGTCTTCATAGTTCTTGTTCATCCTTCCCACATTACCTTTCAAATCCCAGCCAACATACAACACCCTTTCTCCCCGGAATCCGTGTAACACTGATCCAAACATTTCTCGTAGATCCAGGATCAGAACCATGTAAAGAAATACTACTGCCTGGCGAGTTGTGCTATTATTTTTCTCAAGTCTTTCCATAATGCTTGAAATCTGAGCGAAATTTTGCGAAACCTTGCGGAAACGTATTTTTGCTCTTCGACACGTACATGCTCGGCATTTTGAGTTCAAGCTTTCAACACCGATAATTTCCAGTCACATAAACCATGGAATTTGCATATATACACTCGCGTTTGTTACGGATGTCGCTTTACTCACTTTGATGTTAATTGTCGAAATGTTATTTCTATTTTAGTTGCCTCTTACGACAAGCACTACTGGGGCGCTGCGGTGATACTCTTAGCCGTCACTGCACAAACCTCTCAAAGTGTTCACATCAAAATTTCTAACACTTTTAGAGCAAAATATGTACTGTCAGTGAAAGTTTCTACAGCTAGCACAAGTGTGACCAATTTAACGGATTCTGTTTTTTAGCACATTTTAAAAAAAGAGTATTTGTTTGTTGGAGGAGATTTGAATGGACATGTCGCGAAGACAAACGAGGATTATGAAGACTGCCATGGAGGTGTGGGATTCGGCACCAGGAACACTCCTGGTGAAGATATTCTAAGTATGTGCAAGTCATACGGGCCTGTATCGAGAGCTGGAAGAGATTTCTGCCCCAGCTGCTGAAGCAAATCAGGCAATCCAAGAGATAAGACAAAGCAACTTGAATAAGGGAGCAACCATTTTCAAAATAGCCGCTCAGAGAAGGAGAAATGCGCAGGAGATTCGTTCGCCGAAGTTCATCAATGATGCTCAAGGAGTGCTACTTGTGGATGACGACAAAATTCTTCACAGGTGGCGACAGTATTGTGATGATCTTTTGAATGAACAGTTTCCTCGGCGCCACTTTCCAACAGCTGCACCTAACTTTACGGAAGTATCCGATGTCACAGTCGAAGAAGTTAGGGAGGCAGTTAAGAACTCCAAAAAAGGCAAAGCGATTGGGCCAGACGAGGTACCATATAAGTTTTGGAAAAATATGGGAGACATCGGGTTAAGATGGCTCACGATTCTCATATCCAAACTTATAAGAGGTGACAGTTTGCCTAATCAATGGAGGGAAAGTTTTCTTCTTCCAATGTACAAGGGAAAGGGAGATACCAGAAGCTGTGACAACACTATCGTTCGATCAAGTTGATGTCCCACACTATGAAGATCGTTGAGCGGGTTTTGGATAGCCGACTGCGGAAAATAATAAGGCTGTCTGATGACCAATGCGGGTTTGTCGCGGGTAAGTCAACTACAGACGCAATCCAAAGTATAAGGATCATTATGGAAAAACACCGAGATGCCTTAGAGGATTTGCATATTGTGTTGGTTGACTTCGAAAAGGCATTCAAACGACAACCACGAGATCAGATATGGGTGGCCCTCAGACACCGAGGAGTTCCTGAAGCCTATGTGCGAATATTTATGGACATGTACGAAGGAGCAGTTACAAAAGTGAGATGCCCAGCTGGAGTCACCGAAGAATTCCAGATAACAGTAGGTGTACATCAGGGAAGTGTCTTGAGTCCACTGCTCTTTATTGCTGTTCTGGATTTTTTGCTCGAAGGAAAAGTAACGGACAATAAAGTACAACAATTATTCTTTGCTGACGATGGAGCCATCATAAGCGAGGATCCTACATCCCTGCAACGAGCACTTGACGTTTGGATTGATGTTCTGGAAGGAAATGGGTACCGTATTAGCGCTAAAAAGACTAAATACCTGTGCTGCCCTTTTTCCGATCCTGACAAGCCTATTCCAGACATTTATTTGAATGGAAATGTGCTTCCCAAGTGTGAAAAGTTTAAATATCTGGGATCTATGATCAATAGTGAAGCAACTTGTGATGACGACATCAATCATCGAGTAAGCGTAGGGTGGATGAAGTGGCGAGAAAACTCTGCTATCTTCTGTGATGGAAAAATGCCCCCTAAGTTGAAGGGAAGACTCTACACAGCAGTTGTCCGTCCAGCTCTGACATACGGTTCACAATGTTGGACAATGTACAAAAAGTATGAGAGCAAATTGACGGCAGCCGAAATGAAGATGCTTCGAATGACAGCAAGAGTTACAAAGCTTGATCGAATTAGAAGTACTCAAATCCGTGGAAGCCTTCATGTCAAAAGTACCATCTTGGACAAAAACAGCAGCATTTGGTTGGCCTCAGACATGGAACAATCCAAAACCGGGAGGCTTGCCGACGCTTTCTGAGGTCAACGTGGCGTACCCCATAGGCGGATCACTAGTGAAGCGGAAAAGTGGGAGAGTTGTGATCGCTTCAAGATCACTACTCGTAACGCCGGAATTGAAAAAAAAGAAGCACATTTTAAACTGAAAAAATTGATACTTTTATGTTGCAGTCTATTGTGAAAACCTATGGCTTAATTTATATTGGCTAAGAAAGAAGAAATTATTATTTTTTCCGTATAGAAACAATAAAAGCTTACCTCTTCATCCACGTTATTGTTGAATATTATCACCGCCATTAAAATAGTCTGAAGAAGGTACACAAAACCTCCGTTGATTAAAAACCACAAAATTTCTGCCAATGAATGAGGATGCGGCAACGTTATTAACAAGTTAAAAAACATGGCTGTTCCATTAATGATCACGAAAATTATAATGCAAATCAAAGGTATGCAATATAATTTATGCATTTCGATTTCAAACATTCGAATAAGCTCAAATCGGTCTTCTAGCATTTGCCTTAGTCTGGCCATTGGACAATCATTACTCTTCCAAAAATCTAGCGTTTCAATTTTCTTATTAATGCAACTCAAAGTTGAACTGTTCACTACGACAAGTGACGCGAAGTATGTCGAAACAGAAGTATTGTAAGAGAGTTGTAAAAACAATACCAATTCTATCAAAAAATCAATTAAACTATTCCAGTTGTTATGCCAAAATGCTATGGCCTCGCTAATAAGAGAAATCAAAAATGATATTGAAGACAAAATAAACATTTTAAAGGTCGTATCACGGTAGACACTTGCCTTTGAGTCATTGAAATATTTGTTCTCTAGACGCACAACACTGTTTAAAATTTTAAAGTGAGACTCTTTGCCGAAATAGAAGCTAAGCATAATCAAAATTTGCAGAGAAGTCACTGTAGCTAGGCAAAGATTATAAAATATTGCAACGGTGTTACCATTTCCTTCGAAATAGTACTGTACGATGTAGACGCATATGAAATTGCTAATAAGTAGAACACTGAGTATCATCAAGAAGAAAAGGTTAGCTCGTAGTTTCCATGCACTTCTACACAGCTCGAAACAGCCATTCTTATAAGAAATTGGTAAAAGACCCAACAATTTCAAACACTTTATTTGTATAAGAAGTCCTTTTCGTACGAACATGATTTTGTCACTGCCAAAAAAGAAGCGAAGGCATGAACAGAGCTTCTTCCGTTGAATTTCTGTCAAGTAATTAAATCCAGGCAAATTATTTTAATATAGGGTTTTTGGTTAGTCTTTGTTATTCTTTGAATATTTGAATACATAATTATTTGGTTCCGTACAAAATTGAGTTTACGGATTCACTCAAATCATCTGCCTTTAAGATGGCTGTGACTAGTTGACACGAATTGCATGTTTGCCATCTAATAAGGGGTCGTCCATAAAATACGTCACATTAAAATTAGGTTTTTTGACCACACATCCCCCATCTCTCAAGTATTGGAAAAACAAAGTTATCCGTCTATAATAATTAGACCGCCTTTATTCGATAAACTATTTAATTAATAACCACACTTGTTCCATCATAACACTATCACTTTACAATAAAAACTGACTGTACTTGCACCAGCAGTCATATAAGAAAGCATACCATCCACGAGAAGATTCCAGCAGTTTCGAACAGTTTGTTTTGTAGCTCCTACCAATTATCATAGGTGTGAACCTATTGGTCTCCTTCGGGTAGGTATAATCATCAATTAAATTTTTGTTTGCAACGTCTTCCATTGCCCTCCCCCCTCCTTAAGAACGGCTAATTGAAAAAGCGATTTTCATGGCAATGAATACTAGCGGAGGACTTGCCAATTCCTCGCGAAAGGCGATACCCGTCGAAAAAACATTTTTGCCTCTGTTGGGATTCGAACTCGAACTCGAACTCGTATCAGGACCTTCCCAGTTTAGTTACAGTTTCGGTGACAATACCTTCAGACGATGGAGATAATAAAGCCACAAACGATCTCCTGCTTGAAATCCTGCCGTTGTTGTGTCATACCGTGTCTTCATTTGGTCGCTTTAAGCTGTTGTTCATGTCCCTGTTCTTTTGGGTATATCGATGGGTAGAGTCCCAGCCCTTTGATTGGATCACAGACGTTTAATTTCGGCACCACTTCTTCACCTCGCCTCCAGCATGCAGCCAGTAGACGCACAGTCACACGCTCTACAGCGCTTTATTGGATATCAAATGGTTTCCTGTAGGGCTCCTATTCATCTTTTGTAGAATCTCCGTGATTTTCGATTGAGGAATAATTAGCTACATCACAATAGACTTACCATTGCTTGTCGGTTGTACCGGACTCGATGTTTTAATCTGACACCTATTGGGCCCCATTGGATTGCCTTATAGGGACCATAATAGGGATGTCGTGTAAAGTCTCTGAGGCCCAAACTTGCCAATGCAATTTGGGCCTCAACTGGTCGATCCTAGTTGTGTGCAATGGAAGGGAGCCTTTGGCTGTGGCATGGGCGATGTCCCCGAAAAGGGTCCTGTGGATCTATACAGCTATGACAAGACCAATCATCAGCTATGCATCAGTTGTATGATGGAATTAACTCTTGCACAAATACGTTATTGCCTCGTTCGCTAAATTTCAAAGAACAATATGTACAGGCTGTACTATAGTCTTCCCCAGCATTCCCAGTGCTGCTCTGGACGCACAGCTGAATCTTCCCCTTTGATACATCCATCATGGGGTGTAATCTCAAGACCATCTCTCGTTAAAGAAGATGTGGTCTCTGGCACTATTCGCATACTGAACTTTGAGGAACTCGTAAGTGGCATATCCTTTGACTCACGTCTAATGGATGGATATGCCATCTGACCGTCAAAAATACATTGTCAACTTTCCTTCCGTTCAGGGCTGGTCCACTCCAGGGTTGCTTTCTGGTAGTTCGATGGACCGAATTTAAGAAACAAAAATGTGAAGCATGGGACTCAAACCTGAGATATTTACTCACCTATCTTCGCTCTAATCAGCTAAGCCTTGGAGTATTTTGAAGTAATACAGAAGTTAAAGGTATAAAACCCAACAACATTTCATACACTAGTTATAACTCAATAATAATTGCTTCCCATTCCAGTTGATTAAACATTTTTATTTCCACTTTGGGGCTTACCCACTCCGAATTGGGATAAATCGAATAAAAATTTTAATATTTACGGTGATTTGGGTCCAATCAGGATTTTTGAATTGTTTCCTTTTGGAACCCAATTGGTAATTCCTTATTGGTCCTCCCCTTTCAGAACCCAATCAGTCTCATATGTATGTATTATGTATATTGTAGTCATTTCATTGCTCATTCATACCTTGCCTAGAGCAAGTCAGTGATCGGAGTCAAAGTTGAGCTCTTAGAAAAACATTAATTTTGTGTTGGGGAAACAGAATAGAAGATTTTCTCACAAATTTTTCTTAATAAGAAGTAGAAAGAAGACTGAAAAATTTAAATTAAAAAACATACAAATTTTGTCAAAAAGCGCTTGCAATTCTCAATTTGGAATTTGGTGAAATAAGAAACACCTAATTGTGCGTTTCTCGTTTCAAAAAAACTTAAATACAAATAACCAAAAGGATAGTGATGGAATGTGAATTGTCAAATTGTCCTCTATTACGTGATTCTTGAATTCGCCATTAGCGTACATGGCAACAGCCCCGGGAAAGCACCGTAGTTGAATATCTTCAAAATCTCTAGCAGTGTATAAGGATTATCCCAATTCATTATTATGGTAAATAAACAGATGGTCCATTAAGAAGCACCAGAGCTAGTAGATACGCTCGTCAATGGTATACAAAACAACGTACTTACGTCCATAGTAGATAGATAGATAGATATATTTTATTGTTTGAAAGAAATTAACAGAGTATACAATAATTTTTAAGTCATTACACAGCGCAGAGATATGATAACAAATTGTATCTTACTACTGAAAAATAATATTAGGTTTTGGAATAGCATTTATTTTAATATTTATTAATTTGAAGGAAAAATTTTACAAAAAGCCTCCATTTGAATTGTGTTACTTAAAATTATATCACAGTTTGACCCTTATTTCTATTATTTTTATTTTTATTATTATTTCTTCATTAACAGTTTATATATTAATAAATTATAAGAACAAAAATAAATAAATAAATAAATAAATAAATAAATAAATAAATAATTAAATAAATAAATAAATAAATAAATAAATAAATAACAAGCAATAATAAGAAAAAAAAGAACGATTACGTTCGTAGATATGTGAATTATTAAATAAATAAATAAGTTAACAATATCATGTATAAATAAATAAACAAAAAAAAACAATAAGAGTAGCAAAAAAAAAAGAAAGAAAAAGAGGACAAACGAACGAATACGTACGTAGATATGTAAATTTTTAAATAAATAAATAAATTAAATAGCAATATTATATAAGGTTTTTAATTAGAGGGTTTGTGCTTAATACATTTTTTTCAAAAAAGTTTTTATTGAGAACTTCAATCTTCTCATCGATTTTCAAAGCGTTTGCTTTTGTGTGCAACTCTTGGGTAGAAAAATGCCAAGGGACCTTAAGGATCATTTTAAGGATTTTGTTTTGTAATATTTGTAATATTTTTATATGCGTTTTAGCACAGTCGCCCCAGACAGGGACGTCCATAGTAAGTAATCGAACAAGCTCATAACGATCTCTAAGCAATTGCTTAAGGATAAGTCTTTCGATATTGTATTTCGGGCAATCGATTTTATCAATTTGATTATTAATGCGCTTTAAAGTTTTATTGCTCATCAAAAGTAGGGAACCGAAAAATGTCGATATCAAAGAGTTATAAAACATAGTTGACAAGAAAATAGCTTCTGTTTGAAAATCAACACAATCTAACTGAGAGGTAAATAATAAATAAATGAGCTCTCCCATAAAATATATCGCACACAATGTTGCAGATAGTTTTAATATTTTGAGAGTTCCATCACGGAAGCTGCTTCTATTTGAGTGGCCCAAATATTTGTTTTCGAAACGCACAACACTGTTCAAAATGTTAAAGTGAACCTCCCTGCGAAGGTAAATGTCTAACATAGACAAAATTTGGCCAAGGGAACACATTGCAAGAGTTATTTGAAAATCGGTGGTAGAAAATTCGTTCACTTGGAAATAGCTGTCCGCAAGGTGAATGTTCGTAAAATTGACGACTAGTAAAATGCACACTATGATCACTAGAGAAAGGTTTGCCCGCAGTTTCCAGACCCGAGTAGACAGCAGTAAAAAACCATTGGCATAGAAAACTGGCAAAATCCCCAAATATTTTTAGTGGAATTCCGTTAGACATAAAAAGCCAAAACCTAGGAATCCAGGATTTTCATGAAATTTTCGGAAATGTGTTTTGAAAAGCGTATAGAAAAAGTTAAAAAAAAATTTCACCGCTCTCTATTTTTAAATTATTTTTAAAATTAGTTATTAACTTTTAGAATTTTATTTTATTTATTAAGAGTGTTTTAGAAACGGTTTTCCAAAGGGTAAGAATCGATAGGTTTGGTCAAGACAAAAAAAAGTGTATGGGATGGGGGTCTATATCCCTCCGTGTTGGCGTGAGGGGCAATTTTATATCAAATTTACTCCATTTTTTAAGAAATTATTAAAAATCAACAAAGCCATTTACTTTCTCATACTTCAGTGTTTTTGAAAGCTATTGCTTTGTTTTTTAATAAAAAATTTTATTTGAGTTTACTTAATGAACAGTTTTTGAGAAATCAAGCCTCAAAGTCAAAATTTTTAAAAAAGAAAATTTTTTTTCCTAATTATTTTTTTTTATATAATTTTGCCCCCCATTAAGGGCCATTTTTGTTTTCATATTCAATGCTTTTATTAATTTTTACTCAAAAGCAAAATAATTTTTCTTGGTTTGAGAGAAATAAAAAAAAAACGAAAGGTACTTTTTTCTATAACACAAAATGTCGTTAATTTCCTGGAAGTGAAATATGAAATGGATCTTAAATAGCATATAAAAAAAAGTTAAAAAAAAAGTTTGTATGATCTTAGTTTTAATAAAAATTATAAGTAATTTTTAAAATTTTTAAGTTATCTTTTAATTATATTAGTTTTAAGTTAAATTTTAAGACTAAGACCTAATAAAAACTTGAAATTTGGTCTCAAAGGACAGCACATCTACTGATTTGTGCTCTAAATGCTATTTCTGGTCAAACATGTTGATGAATCCAAAAAAATATGGTTTTTTGCCAAATTTTGAAATTTCAACCAATCAATCAAACCAATTTCAAAAAATCCAACTTGCCCTTTATAAATTAAAAATTTCCCACTTAAAAATACCGTCTGGTATCACTTAAACAAGTAATGTCAAAGCAAGTCAAGTCAAATAGTGAAATGTACATACAGGGTGTCCCCTAATTCGTTTTACATACTTTGGGATATGATTCTTTGTCATATTCTAAGAAAAAAATTGTTCTACAGTAAAGTCCGTTTCTCAAGTTTGACATCACTTTTTGACAATTTAAAATAAAGTCTAACTTTGGTGTACCCTAACCTGTGTTAAATTCGATATCTCTGTCAATACAGATGATAGAGACCTTATCTTAGACTTAATTTTTTGTAGAAATAACAATCTTTAAGACTGTATTTAAGTTGAGCTTTCATAGGTTAAGGGTTGCCAGATTTTCAATATAAAGTGGTGTCCAAATTTTCTTCTTCTTTATTTTTTACAGATGAACAAAACAATAATAAAAAAAACTGAGTAGTAAGTGCACTCAAAAACCCATACATTTTATGATACTTGGAAAAAACTAAAACAGGTAAAAATTCTAATTTTGTCTTTTTTACGGTTTCTTATTGCAATAACTTGCAAAGGGAGCAGTTTTCCAAGAACTTTTAGTAGTTTGTTATGTATTTTTTACAAATACAATTATAAGAAGTGCTCAAAGTGCCCTCCATCGTTTTGAATCCATGCCAGAGCCCGTTTTTGGATTTCATTGTGGGTGTTTGCTGTCGATAACTCTTGTCTTACTTGTAGTCATGTAATCTTTGAAACTGTGTTAAAATTTGACTCCTGTAGGCTAAGGGTTGCCAGATTTTCAGTAAGGATAAAGTTCCTGGTATCCTTTGTTGTGCTTTTCTTCAATTTCCATTAAAAAACTCATACAAAATAAAATATCTGCGTATTCTTCTCTCGTAAATGAAAGCATTTCAAAAAACTCTCTGATCAAACTGCAATCGTGACTTAATTTGACAAACTAATTAACAAATTTATTTTCTTATTCTTTTATACGACTTATTTACCTATTGAACATTCATACCCCAAATTTAAAGCAAACACCCACAATGGAATCCAAAAACGGGCTATGGCATGGATTCAAAACGATGGAGGGCACTTTGAGCACTTCTTATAATTGTATTTGTAAAAAATACATAACAAACTACTAAAAGTTCTTGGAAAACTGCTCCCTTTGCAAGTTATTGCAATAAGAAACCGTAAAAAAGACAAAATTAGAATTTTTACCTGTTTTAGTTTTTTCCAAGTATCATAAAATGTATGGGTTTTTGAGTGCACTTACTACTCAGTTTTTTTTATTATTGTTTTGTTCATCTGTAAAAAATAAAGAAGAAGAAAATTTGGACACCACTTTATATTGAAAATCTGGCAACCCTTAACCTATGAAAGCTCAACTTAAATACAGTCTTAAAGATTGTTATTTCTACAAAAAATTAAGTCTAAGATAAGGTCTCTATCATCTGTATTGACAGAGATATCGAATTTAACACAGGTTAGGGTACACCAAAGTTAGACTTTATTTTAAATTGTCAAAAAGTGATGTCAAACTTGAGAAACGGACTTTACTGTAGAACAATTTTTTTCTTAGAATATGACAAAGAATCATATCCCAAAGTATGTAAAACGAATTAGGGGACACCCTGTATGTACATTTCACTATTTGACTTGACTTGCTTTGACATTACTTGTTTAAGTGATACCAGACGGTATTTTTAAGTGGGAAATTTTTAATTTATAAAGGGCAAGTTGGATTTTTTGAAATTGGTTTGATTGATTGGTTGAAATTTCAAAATTTGGCAAAAAACCATATTTTTTTGGATTCATCAACATGTTTGACCAGAAATAGCATTTAGAGCACAAATCAGTAGATGTGCTGTCCTTTGAGACCAAATTTCAAATTTTTATTAGGTCTTAGTTTTAAAATTTAACTAAAAACTAATATAATTAAAAGATAACTTAAAAATTTTAATAATTATTTATAATTTATATTAAAACTAAGATCATGCAAATTTTTTTTTAACTTTTTTTTATATGCTATTTAAGACACATTTCATATTTCACTTCCAGGAAAAAAGTTCAATTAGCGAGAAATTAACGACATTTTGTGTTCTAGAAAAAAGTACCTTTCGTTTTATTTTTATTTCTCTCAAACCAAGAAAAATTTTTTTGCTTTTGAGTAAAAATTAATAAAAGCATTGAATATGAAAACAAAAAATGGCCCTTAACGGGGCAAAATTATTAAAAAAAAAAAAAATAATTAGGAAAAAAAATTTTCTTTTTTCAAAATTTTGACTTTGAGGCTTGATTTCTCAAAAACTGTTCATTAAGTAGAGTCAAATAAAATTTTTTATTTAAGAACAAAGCAAAATAGCTTTCAAAAACACCTAAGTATGAGAAAGTAAATGGCTTAGCTTTTTTTTTTTATTTTTTTTAAAAATCGAGTAAATTTCATATAAAATTGCCCCTCATGCCTACACAGAGGGATATAGACCCCCCTCCCATACACCTTTTTTTTGTCTTGACCAAACCTATCCATTTTTACCCTTTGGAAAACCGTATCTAAAACACTCTAAATAAATGATATAAAATTCTAAAAGTTAATAATTAATTTTAAAAATAATTAAAATATAGAGAGCGGTGAAATTTTTTTTTAACTTATTTTCTATACGCTATTCAAAACAAATTTCCGAAAATTTCATGAAAATCCATGGACTGGCCCTGGATTCCAAGGTAAAAAGCTTACGGCCCTCCACTATTTAGACACTTTATTTGGATAAGAAGTCCCTTTCGAAGCAATATGGGACACCAACAGAGTTTGTATTATAAAATATAATGTTATGAAGAATCATGTCATGAGGTAATGCTTTTCGTTCAAAAGTTGACGCGTGAAGTATTTGATTACGTAATTACTAAGCCCTTAGCTATTTGAGAATTGCTGTTCAGTGAAATTTTCGTTGATAAATTGTTCCTCACTGACAACAAAATTGTACACTGGACGCTCTTGGAAATAATTGCGAGAATTTTTGTTTTCAGTTGTGGTATCTATTCAAAAGTTCTTCAAGTCAAAGCGAGTTTGCAGCTGCGATAGAGACAGCTAGTAAGACACTGAGGTGGTACAGCCTATACAAGCAAAAGGAAAGTAAAAGAAAAGGCAACTTATGCTTCCAAACAATCTATATAAACTAATAACTATATACAGGATATGAAACAAAATATACGAGCAGATTAGTGTTTGGTTTTTGATCTCCAATTCTTTGTTATAGAGGAAGTCCTGTACTACGTCATTGTTATGTCCATCTTTTGTGCCGCTTTATACAAATCGTGGATGATTTGTCTGATGATAGTTTCACTTTCATTGAGCGTCAAATTATGTCAATGTCATATGAGAAAGCCAGTAATTGTACAGGAAGATTATGTTTCTGGTGTTGACGTCAGTCTTTTTCAAATATGATGTTAAATCACTCACACGTCCATGCGTGGACTTGTCTAAAGTCTTTTTCAACATAAATGGTCTTGATGAGTTCATTCTCAACGGATTTCAATGGTGCCATAGTTTCTTCAAAGCTGTGCGCTGCTTCCCACCCCCTCCCCCTTTCCCCTTTCCAAAAATTTCAGTATTATTCGTGAAGGCTAAACAGCAAAGTCAGAGCTCAGAGCCTGTTGTGAATGTCACAAAGAATGAATTCGACTCACAGAATCAACGGTCGATTTAAGCAGTCAAAAATAAGGTCAAATATTTTTCAGGGTACATAGAGTATTGGAATAGAGATGGGGGTGGTAAGCCAATTTGAGCTCTCAAGATCCGCGCAACTGAAACCCGATCGTCCAGCACTTTGTTTCCAAGGTAATTCGATGAGGACTTGCTCTTCCATGTTAGGGGTTGTTCGTAAAGTTAACTACCCAACCACGTAAAAATTATGCGGTTCCGAAACAAGTAACGGCCTCGGATAATAATATCACCGTTGACGAGCCCAGTAAACGAAGAAAGGTCAAATGTCTAAGACAAAATTACGCTTAATCTTAAGCTTCGCCTGACGTTTGTGAGTTCAACTATAAAAAATCCATACTTCCTATTACAGTATCCCTTTTGCGTCTATATTACATTGGTTCATGTCAAGGATAACGTAACGTGGCTTAAACACAAAGCAAATTGCTTAGACTCGTTAAACTTTTGCTCACTTTGACAACTCTCAAAATTGGAAAAAAAACGAAAAACACACACCAAATGCACCCAAAGCGAATTAAAGTGATGAAACCTAATTCAAAGCATGATTGTGTCTTAAGCAAAAAAACTCAAATAGGCACGTGGAACACAAGATCCCTTATCTTACTACTTGCAAGCCGAATATTAGTTAAAGTCTTAGGAAAACCAACTGGAAATGGTGACTGATGCTACATGCAAGAGAAGAACTTATTTGTGTGCGAATTTATCGCCACCATTAGGTATGCGTCCACACACAGAAGGGAAGACGAGATCTCCAAAAATTGTTCCTACGAGCTCCTCGAAGAAACAAATGAGCAATGTACTAGACAAAACGTTAAAATCGTTGTGTGCGATTAATTGGGGAAGGAGGACGTCATTGGAAATACTATCGGTAAGCATAGCCTGCATGACAGAACCTATCAAAGCGGACACGGGCTTATCGATTTTGGACTTAATCTTGTTGCTAGGAGCACACACTTCCTGCATCTCAGAATTCATAGAGTTAACCTCTATGAGATGCCGGAACCGTTTGGCAGCCCCTAGATCAATCAACCGCCAAACAAATCGACCGCATGTTTGGATGGGCCCAAGACGCTCTTCCTATATAAATGATGCTTGAACTTTCAAGGGGAGGGACTAGGACGACTTCCTTGTTGTAGCAAAGGTTCAACTTTAATTTTACTTTACTTTACCATTCAAACAGTGACTACCCCCGTTAGTTTAAAAAAAACTTCCCTGACTTCACCACAATAGGAGCTTTCCTGCTTAGTCATCATAATTTCTATGGGCTTACGGCAAGCAAGTTGTTTTGGAAAATATATCAACTGTAGCAAGTCTACTCTATCGAAAAAGATTGCATGAACAAAACCATTCCTCGAAAATTACTCAAAAATGAAAATAATTTCCAGCCGTAGTTTACTAAAGAATTGGAAGTTCTGCGGAATAAAAAAAAACAATGTCTGGAAAACTTATTGAATCACTCTTTCTCTGACTGACCACAAAGTGTTCATAAGTCTTTTTGAAGCAGCTGGTAAAGTAAGGCTTAAAGTGCTTATTGCAATGAACCAACTTTATACAGTAGCCGATATCGTCTATACTAAAGATAGTGTTATGTAATGGATATTCCATAAACAGGGGTTGTTAATTAGTTCGGGTGTGCGCACAGAAATATAACTGAGGAGTATACGAGAAGCAGACAGTGTGTAAGGTACGACTAGTAGGAGTAGTTTGTATAGGTAAATATCTATAGTAATTAGCAGCTAGAACACAAACTGGTCGATATTTTCTTGAAGATTCTCGTCTCATCTAGAAAGTTCGAGAAGGTGGTATGCTTTTCTAAATAAAGAGGCCACTTGCGCTGGCATTGTCAGTTTTTATTGTGTAATAAATTTATATCCCAAATTGCTTTTTGTTTATGTTGTTAGAAAAACTTGTTCTTGACTTCTTTCTTCTTAAAGTTTAGAATTAAATTTTCTTAAATTTATTTATTGAAAACAGAAACAGTTTTAAATTTTTTTTAAGAAAACTACTGAGGCGCCTGAAACATCGTGGAAATAGCCACGAGCTAGCTTCCTCCCAAAGACCGAACTATGTTTAATGAGAAAATTTTAAATATAATTTTCTTCTTATTTTCACACCACTTTAAGCTTACCTCGTCTTTTGCTCGATTGTTAAATATAATCACCGAAGTAAACACAGGTGGAAGTATCCACACTAAATATCCTTTGTGGAGACGAATCAGAATCTCTTTCAAAGAATGGGGACTACCCCATTCTATTATTAAAAAAAATAGTATAGACGGCGCATTCATCAGAACATAAGTCAATGTGTAAATCAACGGTATAAAAAACAACGAACTAATGTCATTTTCAAACATTTTTATGAGTTCATATCGATCTTCAAGCATTTGCGTCAGTATTTGTCTTTGAAAATTTGTTCTTCGGAAATTCCAGTACTTCAATTTCATCATTGATCCGCTTTAAAGTTTCGCTATTAATCAACACTAGGGATGCAAAAT
Organism: Melanostoma mellinum; assembly: GCA_914767635.1. Lineage (NCBI taxonomy): Eukaryota > Metazoa > Arthropoda > Insecta > Diptera > Syrphidae > Melanostoma > Melanostoma mellinum. Next base: position 46,875,060 of record OU612060.1, on the reverse strand, counting down.
AAATCGAAATCAACGATTTATATGTCAATTGAACTTGCAAGAAAACTGATACAAGATATCGAATGAGAATGAACTTGTGATAACTATTCAAAAGAGTCACCTCGTTAACAAAACAAATTAGAAACAAAATTACATATATTAAAAAATTTCGTAAAGTTCTGTCAGGACATATTTTTTTATTTGTACGACTTAAATATTTGTTTTCGAAGCGCAATACACTATTGACAATTCTAAAATGCGAATCTCTGCCAAGGTAAAAGCTCAACGTAGCAAAAACAAGTGTTACTGAAATTATTGCGAGGCTAATTAGAAAAAATATTGCGTCGGTGCTTTTTATTGTTCCGAAGTAGTAGTTCTGATTGATATAAATAAATATGAAATTCCAAACAAGTAAAACACTAAGGAAAATTAATAAAAGAAGGTTAGCACGTAGTTTCCAGGCACTACTACACAGCTTCAAACAACCATTCACATGGGAGATCGGTAGCAGACCCAACAATTTCAAACACTTTATTTGTATAAGTAGTCCTTTTCGAAGGAACATGATTCCGCTACTGAATTAAAAGTCCGTAAGTTTCTTTCATTGCTCTGATGTTTAATTTCAATAGCTGTAAAAGTCTATTTGCAAAGTGAATTCAAACACTTTTTCTTTGTTGAATATTTGATGATGTAGATTTTTTGGAATTGATTGCTTACTACTTTGGATAATTGACAATAAATAGGACAAAGGAGGGGAAACATGGCTGAAACTTTATGGCTCCAGTAGTAACCAAGTCTTCTCTTCGCTGGTAGACAAAGCTTTTGAAAAGCGTTGCATTTTTCTTCGAAAAAATATATCCACTTGGTTTTTTTTTATCAACACACCTATGGTGAGTCCTAGTCTTTGCCTTACTTACTTAGGTGGGCATTAGAGGTCGGGGTGAACCTGGGCCTTAACAAACATCCTTTTGTAACAATTTCGATTTCGGGCGAGCTCTCTCCAGTTTTGCACTCTAAGTCGGTTGAGGTCTTCTTCCACGAGGTTTTCTCCTTACGCGATTTCCCTGCAATGTGCTTTCGAAAACCCGACGAGCCGGAGCGTTTGGGTCCATCCGCTCTCGCTCTACATGCCCCCACCATCGTAGCCTCGCGATGCGAACTCTTCTGGTTATGCCCATGTCGCGGTACAGCTCATACAGCTCGTTGTTGTATCTTCTTCTCCACACATTGTCTTCGCATACGGGACCAAAGATCATTCGGAGAATTTTTCTTTCGAAACGACCAAGGGTTTCCTCATCCGCTTTCGATAATGCTCATGCTTCCGCGCCGTAAAGCAGGACTGGGATGATTAAGGTCTTATACAAGGTTACCTTGGTTTTTCTGGAGAGGGTTTTGTTTCTCAATTGCCTTCTTAACCCAAAGAAGCAACGGTTGGCAAGAGTTATTCTCCGTTTGATCTCCGCACTGATGTTGTTTTCCAATGTCTATAGCGGATCCTAGGTAGACGAAGTATTGTACTACCTCGAAGCTGTGTCTGTCCAGCCTGCCGTAGAGGTCTTTGCAGGTCCTCAGTAGTGACTGTGACTTTATTACTATGTTTCCCTGTTGGTATTTACAGGCTTGAGTTCGGGGTTTGCCAGCCTGGCAGGATCTTTTTACTTTTTGGTAAAACTTCCGAGTCTCATTCCTGTGTTCCATGGCACCTCTCAATTTCCTCAAAGGATCGCTCCTCATGCTGCTTCTTTTTCTTTTTGAGAATTCGGTGTTCTTCCCTTCTATTCTCCTTGTAAATTTCGTTATACTGGTCGTAAGCAGCCCTTGTTCGCTTTTGCATCAACATTTGTCGTGCTTTTTGTTTGGCTGCATTCTTTATGGAACCATGGGTTTCGTTTTGGGGCCCAGTGAAACCCAGAACCTCATAAGCAGCGGCTCTGATGGCTTCTTTGCATTGCTGACACTAATCTTCAATGCTTAATGCTGGTGGCAAAGGTTTGAAGGTTAATCGAAGGGACATTCGATTAGGAAAGGCACTAGCAATCTCTTGCGATTGTAGCTTTCCGTCATCATGCATGATTCATGGATCTTGGAAAGGATATCAGCATTCGTGTCTTGGCTGCAACAAAGTTCGGACATATAACACACTGGAAGAGTGCCTTGTGTCGATCGCAACATGGTCAATGTGGTTTGGTTGACGATTGATCTGGTGATCGCCATATACCTTTATGTGTTTTGTGATGGGGGAACAACAACAAGATTTAGCACCGCAGCAAAATCGATTGGCCTTAGTCCGTTTTCGGAGGCTTTACCATGAAGGCTATGCTTACCGATTGTATTTCGAAAGATGTCCTTCCCTAGTTTGGAGTTAAAATCGCCAAGAATGATATTCACCTCACGTTAAAGGCACTTCGTAGAAACATTCTTTGGAATACATTCGTATTCGATTTCGTACTCGCATTCTTATTCGTATAGGTATTGATATTCGTATTCGATAGATATTCGTATTCGTATTTGTACTCGCATTCATATTCGTATTCGTATTTTTACTCGCAATCGTATTCGTATTTGTACTCACATTCGTATTCGTATTCGTATTCGTATTTTTAATCGCATTCGTATTCGTATTTTTATTCGAAATCCTATTCGTATTTGTATTCGTATTTGTATTCGTGTTCGTATTTTCAATCGCATTTGTATTCGTATTCATATGTACGTATTCGTACGTAGAAAAAGATACATAACTATCAAACAGAATACAAGAACTTTCGGAACAAAATCAACAAAAATATATTTATTCAAAAGTCAAAATTTTATAAAAATCAGTTTATGGGGTTCCGAGCCGATCCGCGGAAAACATGTGGACTTATAAATGAAATCCTAGGAAGAAACAAAAAGAGTATTGACGAGACACTGATGAACAATTTCAAAACAGGATTCAATTCGCTTCCTAACGAATTTGCTGAGATTTTTGCTTCACAAACTACAAATATAATACACAAATGTAATTAACAAATATCAAACAACAGAAATTTTCATGTAAAAAACACAATCTTCGCATATGCCACAAATGTAGATGAGGTGAATATAATTATAAATTCACTTGGGTCGAATAAGTCAGCATTGATGGTATCAGGCCGAGTGCCATACAAAAGTATGCCGATTTGCTTGCTTCAATCTTGTGTGAATAACCAATCTAACTTTAACCGAGAAACAAATACCAAAACAACTTAAGACTGCTGTGGTAAGACCGTTTTAAAAAGATGGAGTTAAAGATCTATTTCCAAATTACAAACCAATTTCAATTCTGCAGGTTTTGAAAAGTGCCTAGAGGGCATTATTGTTAGTAAGTTACAGAGCTTTGTTCAAAAACACTCTCTCATTAACAATAGCAAATACGGGTTCCAGAAAAACAAAAATGCTGCGGGCAATCAATTGGTGAACGAGAGCTTAAATAAAGGCCACCATGTACTGGTATTGTTCATGGATTTCAGCAAGGCTTTTGATACACCAAATCATTTAAATTTGTTGGAAGCTTTGGAAAGAATCGGTATTCGAGGTGTGATGGCTGATTGGATGACAGATTATCTTGATTACAGAATGTTCTGTGTCAAAGTAAAAGATGCTTACAGCGATGTAAAGCATGTTAAATACGGAGTACCTCATGGTTCAAGGTTGGGTCCACTTCTTTTCAAAATTTATATAACTACCTCCTTCGGATTTAAAAGCTAGACATTCCATTTGCATTTACCGATATCTAACACTGCAATTGTGTCTTGTGTGACCACTTTAACGGATTCTGTTTTTTGGGTACATTTTAATCTGGTTAGGTTAGGTTAGGTTTAAATGGCTGTCAGGAAAACAAACTGACACACTTAGACCAATATAAGGTCCATTGTGATACCATAAAATTATGCGAGGAAGTATCTCACTTAACAAAACCCTTTGGAGCTTTTGATGAAGCGAAAGAGGTGCAGGATATCTGTGTTCGCCAGATCGTTTAAATCATCGAGGAAATATTTTCCTAGATGCCGTTTTCTTTTAAAGGAGAGTGCAGGACATGAGCAGAGAAGGTGTGGGACTGTCTCCTCCTCCTCCTCATCTAAGCAACTTCTGCAGAAGTCATTTGAGGGAACGCCAAGTCTTATGGCGTGTCTTCCTATCGGACAATGTCCGGTGATGACATTGATACGGAGCTAACTTGGAGTCTGGTAATGGATAACAAATGTCTTGTGCGTTTTGGATCTAGTCCTGGCCATATCCGTTTTGTTGCCACGCACGTGGTGATATTGTTCCACCTATGATTTGTTCTATCCATTGCCTCTTGCTTTAGCATAAGTTTACATGTAGCGATTGGTATACCAATGTTCAACCTACTGGTTGAGATCGGTAGAACGGTTCCTTCTCTGGCGAGTTCATCGGCTTTGCAGTTACCCGCGATATCTCTGTGCCCCGGCACCCAAATAAGGTGAATGTTGAACTGTTCAGCCGTCTCCCTAAGAGAAAGGTGACAGTTAAGGGCGGTTACTGAGTTCGTAGAAATAGCGCCGAGTGATTTGAGGGCTGCTTGACTATCTGAGAAAATCCGGATATTCGTTGAGGATATCACGTTTTCTCTTATCCATGATAGGACCTCTTTGATCGCCAGAATTTCCGCTTGAAACACGCTACAATGGTTTGGAAGGCGGAACGAGAGACTAACGTTAAGTCGGTTTGAGTACACCCCGCAGCCTACCCATTCTTCGGTTTTTGAACCATCTGTATAGAAATGAATTGAATAATCCCTCAAAAATTCTTCGTCTTCCCAGGTCGTTCTCGGTGCGATTGAGACTTGGAACTTATTATCAAAAACCAATTGGGGGGGTTGGTGTAGTCAGAGTGGCAAGGGATTGATCTGAATAGATTCAGGATTGTAGCGTGACCGATGTTGTTATCGGTCCATTGGGAGATAGCTCTCATACGAGTGGCTGCACTGGCCGCCATTTGTTTGCTGAAGATATCTAGTGGTGTGAAGTTAAAAACTGTATTTAGGGCAGCTGTTGATCTCAGTGCTCCGCTTATACACAAACCGGCTGTTCGTTGGACCTTGCTTAAAATGTCGCAGTTGGTCCTTTTATCAAGAGCGGTCCACCATACCAATACTCCGTATGTGAGTATTGGTCTAATGACCGCGATGTAGAGCCAGTGGGTGATTTGGGGGGAGAAACCCCATTTATTACCAATGGCTTTTTTACAGGAAAATATAGCTACGGTAGATTTCCTGACTCTTTCCTGTATATTGGCTTTCCAATTTATCTTTTTGTCTAAGATTATATCTAGATATTTGGCTTCGTTTGAAAGTTCAAGTGGGATTCCATTAATTGATGGAGTTATTATTTGAAGAATTTTGTATTTCCTGGTGAAGAGAACGAGTTCAGTTTTCTTAGGGTTGACATGGAGACGTCATCTGCGTATGCAATCACTTTGAATCCCTCAGCTTCTTAGTCAACTAGAAGTTCATTGACGACTAGATTCCATAGAAGAGGGGATAGGACTCCGCCTTGCGGTGTTCCTCTACTGACAGATCTCTTTGCAGTCTACTCAAGTTTCCTAGAGTAGAGTTGATTCTCCTGCTTTTTAGCATTAGATTTATCAACTCCACTATGGAACCATCTACTTTGACCTTCGTCAGTGCCTTTGTAATTGCAGAGTTGCTGACGTTATTGAAGACATTTTAATCTGAAAAACTCATACTTTTTTGTTGCACATTGTTGCCAAAACCTATGGCTTAACTTATTTGCTATGAAAAAGATTTTTTTTCCGTATAGAAACAATTAAAGCTTACCTCTTCATCCACGTTATTGTTGAATATTATCACCGCCATTAAAATAGTCTGAAGAAGGTACACAAAACCTCCGTTGATTAAAAACCACAAAATTTCTGCCAATGAATGAGGATGCGGCAACGTTATTAACAAGTTAAAAAACATGGCTGTTCCATTAATGATTACGAAAATTATAATGCAAATCAAAGGTATGCAATATAATTTATGCATTTCGATTTCAAACATTCGAATAAGCTCAAATCGGTCTTCTAGCAATTGCCTTAGTCTGGCCATTGGACAATCATTCAAAAATTCATTCCAAAAATCTAGCGTTTCAATTTTCTTATTAATGCAACTCAAAGTTGAACTGTTCACTACGACAAGGGACGCGAAGTATGTCGAAACAGAAGTATTGTAAGAGAGTTGTAAAAACAACACTAATTCTATCAAAAAATCAATTAAACTATTCCAGTTGTTATGCCAAAATGCTATGGCCTCGCTAATAAGAGAAATCAAAAATGATATTGAAGACAAAATAAACATTTTAAAGGTCGTATCACGGTAGACACTTGCCTCTAAATCAGTGAAATACTTGTTCTCCAGACGCACAACACTGTTTAAAATTTTAAAGTGAGACTCTTTGCCGAAATAGAAGCTAAGCATAATCAAAATTTGCAGAGAAGTCACTGTAGCTAGGCAAAGAATATAAAATATTGCAACGGTATTACCATTTGCCAAGGTAAAAGCTCCAAAAAGATAAAATGAGCATCGAGGAAAGCATCGAGATGCAATATAATAGAATATTGTTATCGATGTTACTATTCGTTTCAACGACGCTTGGTGCGGTGAAAAAGCATATTGAATTGCCAATCAGTAAAATACTCAACATAAGTAAGAAAAGAATGTTAAGTAGAAGTTTCCAGACATTTGTACACAATTTGGTTGAACCATTCTCATAAGAAACTGGCAACAGGCCTAACAATCTCAAACACTTTATTTGTTTAAGTAGTCCTTTTCGAACGAACATGCTTTTGTCACTGGGTCTATAAACACTGCGAAGGCAGACAGAAGATACAGGGGAACATTATGGTAATGTAAATTGGTTTGTTGTCTGTACAATATTTGAACAGATAATGAATTACATTTTTATTTGTAAGCGTCTTTACACTTTTCACTACCCAAAAATCTATTGACTCAGAAATTCGGCACTTTTCTATAACCTCGTGTGTGTGTTTGTAAATAGCAAAGAGCGACCATTTGTAGATTTTTTACGGTTCCGACATCTCACTCTTCTAGTCTAGCATACACAGAGTGCTTTCCATACGCTGCCGTTGCGACAAAAGCCGAGGACGGATATGTTGATTCAAGACAAGACAAAAAATCGTAAGAGAGAGAGATGGAGGGGGGGGGGGGGGGCTATTTACCCGCATTCAGGCAGGGGTGGGGGTCTCATTTTATAAAAAAAATTGACTAAATTGTTCAAATAAATTATAAATCAACTAAGCCACCTACTACTTTTTTGTTGAACTAAAATTTTAGTTGCACTTAATGAAATGAACCGTTTTTGAGTACTCAAGTCTCAAAATCAAAATTTTTACAAAATTTTACAAAGTTTTACCTTCTGAATTTTTCTTCCAATAATAAATGCTTTTATATTAATGTTTATTCAACAACAGAACCCCAAACGAAATAATCTTCCTGATGTCACTTTCTATTTGTTTCACTCGAAAAAGCACTCAATTCAATAAGTTAATGGAACACGAAGTCGCTTTGTTTTTTTTTTTTTACGTTTCATCTTCGTGTGAGTGAGACATATGGTCAACGAAAACATTCCATTCGGTGGAAACAATTTGTCGTTAAGATTGTGACCAAATCAAAAAAAATCATATCTCGAAATGCGTGACAAAGAAAGTGGTGACATTCACCAACGGAAGGCAACATTGTTTTGCAAAACAATTTGACTAACAATCAATTTTATATCCCGCTTTCAAGAATATGTGTACACATTTCAAAACAAATTTCTCTGTCCCTATTTAATCGGTCGATGCTACAACTTGCAAAAGGAAAGAATACAACGTCTTGGCAATTAAAATTAAAACCGAACAGGTAGAAATATCACTTTATCCTTCAAAAATGGTCAGATGAGCAGACACAGTTTCTTTTACGCTTTATGACTTAAGGCTGTAACGAAGTTACAAATACACACCCTACCGCCAGCCAAAACACATACCATCGTTTTCACATGAGATCGTTTTTCATCGTTTTTCACGCCATTGAGCTCACATTCACTAGTTGTAGATAACTTTATAAGGCACCCAGAAAAATACGAGAAGACCGAAGCCAGCCCGTGTTAAAAAAGTACCAATCTAGTGTACAGGCTACTTCCACTAGAGGAAAACCAGGGGTACGTAGTGTGCCCAGAGATTCCCAATTTTAAGCAAGGTCTCCTTAGAGTTCCTAGCACAAACCCCCCACTAGCCTCTTAAGGACTTTTGGCTTTTATTCTGCCGGCTATAAGCCGTTGATGCCAGTATTGTTACTGTTGATGCCAGGATTGTCCTGTTGATGCCAGCGTTTGTCTGTTGATGCCAGTATTTTTACTGTTGATGCCAGGGTTTTCCTGTTGATGCCAGCGTTTGACTGTTGATGCCAGTATTTTTACTGTTGATGCCAGAATTTTCCTGTTGATGCCAGCGTTTGTCTGTTGATGCCTGTATATTTACTGCCGATGCCAGGATTTACCTGTTGATACCAGCGATTAAAAATCCGTACTTAATGACCATTTTGCCAGCATAGGACTAAGGATCAACCAGCGTTGGAACCACCACCAGAATTAGTGATAAGAATTAATAAACATTATATTAGACTAGCTTTAAGACAAATAAAAGGATTGGACCTTCTTCATAACAGAAGTCTTACGTGTTTTCTTTGGTCGACCCTGGACCCGACGAGCATACCCCAGCTCTAGAAAAAAAAGCGCATCACGAAAAAATTACGGTTAAGTGTGGTTTAAGGGCCGGCGGCGTCGGCGTCATTGGGCCGTACTTCTTCCGGGATGATCAAGACCGGCACGTTAATGTGAATAAAGATCGCTACCGTTTAATGATAGCCGCATATTTTTGACCCCAATTGGATGATATGAACTTGGAGGGCATGTGATTTGAGCAGGACGGCACCACAAGCCACACAACGAATATCACAATCAATTTATTGGAAACCAAAATCACGAAAAGTTTTAGTCGCTTGGCCGCCTCAGTCGTGCGATTTGACGCCGTTAGACTATTTCCTGTGGGGCAACGTCAAGTCTATGGTCTCTGCCAACCCAGCGACGTTTGATGAACTTCGTACGAATATCGAACGAGAAATTGCAGCAATATCGGTCCATTTATGCTTGAAAACCGTCGAAAATTGGGTTCAGCGTCTGGACTTCTGCAAGCGTGTCCTTGGTGGCTATGCAAAAGAAATTGAGTTCCATACATAATGGAGCGTACCTTCACAAGAATAAAGAATTTCATTGATATCGAAAACAGTTTTTGTCTTATTTAAAAAAAAACTTTTGTAGCGCTCTTACTGAAAAACCCGCTATTAATGTTTATTTATTCCCTAGTTATTTTATAGTTCCTTAACTAATAAAACACCGGTTTTGTTTACAGAATGTGTGTAATTTTTGTACTCGTAACACCCGAAACAAAGTAAAAATTAAAAAAAAAAAAAACATAATTATATGGTAGCTCAGTGGTAATTATTATACTTTTGGAGTTCGTAATAACATAAAAAAATAATAATATCAATTTTTTAACAAATACTGAAGTAGTTAATCAAAGAAATGCAATTCAGAAATTCATTTAAGTTTGAAGGTTTGAGCATTCGGTTGTCAAAACCCTGACCGTTAACCATATGCCATCAGCATTAGCCTTTTATGAGACCTAATTCATCCCATTCCTGCTTTACGGTGAGGAAGCGTGGACCTTATTGAAAGCTCATGAGGAAATTTTTTGTCCATATTAATGAGGCTACGATGACTGGGCCATGAAGATCGGATAGACCCAAACGCTCCGGCTCGGTTTTCGAAAGCACATTGTAGGGAAATCACGGAAGGGGATGACCTCGTCAACCGCCTTCGAGTACAAAACTGGAGATGTGCAGGCTGCCCGAAATAAAGATTGTCGACATGAAGCCCGAGAAAAGTATTTTTCGGAACCCAGTAATAAACTTTTCCAAAGACAGTGACCGAGAGAAGACATTAACAACGTTCCTCTGAATAAGGGGTTTTACTTTACCCCATCAGGTTAGGCTTTAGGCTAAGGCCACGCAGTCAGCGATAATCGAGCGAGCGATTGAACGATCAGCGATTAAGCGACAAAGTCGAGCGACGAGTGGCCTTTTCGTGAGCGACATTTCTTTAGCGATTAGTTGTTAAAATGCCGTTGTCAAGAGCACTACGTTTATATTTGTTGTCGGAAAATCGTGCTTTGCTCTTGACGCTAAGCGATAAACTAAAAATTAGAACAAGTTTGGTGACAGAGCGACGTCGTTCAGTCGCTTAAAAAAATCGCTCATCGCTCGCTCAATGCATGGCCAGTTCAATGCAATTTCATTTGTTTTAATTTTTTCATGTCGTTCAGTCGCTCGCTCGCTCGCTTATCGCTGACTGCGTGGCCTCGGCCTTAGAATTTAAAATATTCTCATGTAAGAAGCAATTTAAATCCAAGTTTCCGTATACTAGCTTTGTATAAACCTCATAAAAAATTCTTTGTATAAACCATGAGATAACCTGATTTTCACTGGAAAATCTACCTTCCTCGGAGTTAGACTCTGTGTATTCTGGAGGGAGCTAATTAACAAAGTGCAACTAAAAAAGTGTACTGATCACTTCCTTTTTTGAGAGTATTGGCTTAAGGGAGCTACTGATGGAAGTAGTAAGAGCGTTAATGGCACAGCCCCTCCCAAAGAAATTATTATAAAACTAGAGAAAACGTTTTGATGCTAGTGTTACATTTGCATTTACATGAAACCTATTCCGTACATGAATCTAAGGAGTGTTTTAACTTTTTCTTATGTAAAAGATTTGGATTTGCTGCAAACGTAAAATTAAATAAAAGAAAACCCTTTCTCGAAACACCAAGATAATCATATAATCAGTTATAGATCATAAGAGCCCAGCTTTGCTGCTCAGAAGCTTGGATTTTCATTTCGTTAGAAAATAGTATCTGATTTTGGGTTCCAAATAAATAAAAATAAAGAGGGTGGCGCAACAGAGCGAGGAGCCCTTGGGCCTAGCGCTTTTCTCACAACCATGCCTTGTGAGGGAATGGAGGGGAACTACAATTTTCTGCCGGTTCCGAACGGCTAATTGAAAAAGCGCTTTTCGATTCATGAATTTATTAACGGAGGACCAATTCCTCGTGAAAGGCGACACCCGTGGGAAAATAATTTGGCCTCTGCTGGAATTCGAACCTCGAACCTCTGGATTAGCAGGTGGACATTCTAACCATCACACCGCGGGTAGCACCATTTTGAGTTCTACTTCTGCGAATATTAAGACAAAGCCTTAAAGCCTTATCGGCTATACCGATCATAGCAGTAGGCGTGTTTTTTTCACTAGGATGTTATGTACATAGCATGATATCCAAAAAAAAACGCTTTGTTTTTTTTTATTTGTGGGTTGGTGTTCTCGATCAGTTGTCAAACCAATAAAAGGCAACAAATGATTTTTTTTTTTGCCAAATTCGCACAAAAACGCAAAAACTGTTTAATAAAAACCTAAAGCAATTGTATAGAGTGGAAAATAAAAATGTTGCGTAGTGAAATTAATGCAGGTAAACAATTTTTTTTGTCTGTTTTTTGTTAGTTTAGAAACGTCAAAAATAGGTCTGTTCACAAAGGTAACAAAGAATTTCTCTTGAATCTGTTTACACGCTGGGGTTGAATTCATATGAAACTTGTGATTTATGTCAGAGTTGGAAAAATTATTTTGTTACTTGTTTTAAACGAATTAAACTTTTAATAATAAAATAATAAAACCAATTTTATGGATTACTTAACAATTACTTTTGAAAAAATGTCAACATTCACAGAAAAATGTGAAAAAAAAAAAATATGCAAAAAGTGCTTTCAATCACAAAACAGACCTTTTTTAATTGCTTTTACGTTCTTTTATGTATCTTTATATAAATATACAAATCTAACCCCTGAAATCAATGAAATTCTAAAAACAAAAAAATTTAAGCAACAAGATTGCGGAGTGTAAGAGTGGGCAGAGGATTTTATTCAGTTCAACATTTGTGAACAGACCTTCTGACACCCATTTTGCTTTTGTTTGAGATACATGAAAGTCTCTAGACGCACCAACATTTAGAAATGAAAAGTCGAAAAACTCATTCGAGACTCGACTAAACGTCAAAACTCTATCCCCGATCAAATCTTAACCATCCTTTTATCCATAACATCGGTTGTCGGGGATGTTGTTTTTGCTTTGCATGTAAAATGATGTTATGTATATAACAGTGCTGTGAAAAAAAGAAGCCTAATATTTGTTTGCATCGTGATGAAAAGAAATCTCAACCGTCTTAGAGTGCAGTGTTGGAGACATCCCGCTCAAAATAAGAATGGTTGGTGAAATATTATAATACAGTGCAATATCTTATCACCAAGAACTGCAGTGCCTAGAAGAGTTGACCAGTTAAAAAGGCAAGATAAACAGGCATATATTTGTTGTTAACATAAAGCAGATTAAAAAAATACTTTCATTAATCAAGCTACTAAAATAAAATAGAAATCTTACCTCATAAGCTAAATCCCGATTGAAAATCATCAAAGGAAACACAAGAAACTGTATCATCCACAATAAACACTCACTAATAACGAAAACAACAATATTTTTAACGCTGAATCCTTCACGATCGAACACTGAAAGTCCAAAGTAGGGTCCAATTATGCTATTGCATATTGTGAAAACCATTGTAAAAACAAATGTCAAGCCATACAAGACACTGATCTGACCTTCACACATTCTTAAGATCACTGCCCTATCAACGAGTATGTCTTCAAATTGGCTTTTAACACTCATGAAATTGTGTGATGTGAAAATACTTTTGATTCTTTGATCCATGCACAACATTATTTCACTGATTATCGCAACCAAAGATGCACAAAATACTGAAATGAGTCCACTAAAAAATAAAACTAAAATTAATGTTGCGAATTGGAAAAGGTAAACAGGATCCAAAGTGAACATGTCCTTAAATTGAAAGAAATACGCATATAATAAGTTCGACACACTTAACACACACACTATAAGGTACACTATAAACAAGCGTAATGTAACGTCCCCTGTTATTTTACCTTCACCCTTACGAATGTACTTATTTTCAAGTAGAACCACACATTGTACAAAGTCAAAGTTATATTTTCTTCCAATATAAATACACAAATTTATTACCGATTGTGTGAATCCAGCCAATAAGATACTGAACTGTTCTAAACGTATTCCAGTTATGTTGTAATGTGCCTCTGCTTGCTTTTCCATTTGCACCGTATTCAAAATTGATATCATGATTGCATAGGCTATTACAAGGCACGTTGCGCTTAAAACAAGCAGCGTTCTCCACCGCTCAGGATTGGAAATCCATTTAAGATCGCCATTATCATTGCAAATTGGCAGAAGGCCAAAATGCTTAAGACACAGAATTTGCAGTGAAAGTCCTCTGGGGATAAACATACTCAACTAAATGGAGTCGGAATGACATGGCTGTTAAGAGCCGTTAGAGCAACCACTTAACAAATTATTTTAACCGTGTGAAAGTGGTAATTTAGCCAAACTATATACCTTATTGCTTTTTGTGTGCGTTGTTCGCACCGTGAAAAGAAAAAATAGTGATTGAGATTATTGGTGATTAGATAAGGATCCATGGTTTTTTTTTTTAGAAATTATTAAAGAAGGACTAATTAAATTCCTTATAACATGCAAATATAATTCAAAATGGTACCAGCAATAGTGATGAGTTAGGGGAATATACCATTATTGGAACACTGGGCTGCTCCGTAATTGGTTACAGTCTTGCCAGGGGCAAATGGAATAGAGTACGCACCGACTTCGAGGTTCAACAAGCCCCATATTCAGACCACATGCCAATTGTTGTGTCTTTCTATTGTGATTATACGGAAAATGAAGAAAGAATCGATCTGAAACTCATCCCCAGCAATTCTGTCTGTATGTCTGTTCTTCAAAACTTGCAGTTAGAGTTTGTTTGGCAACCTACAGAGGGGTTTTTGGAATCGTTTCTCAAGGTCTTGAAATAATGGTACCTGCCATACAAACCTTAATACGATTTCTATTAAATTTTATGTGAAGGATTATTTTTTGATCACTTATCTTACGATGTAAAAAATTTTGTTGCGAAAAGTCTAAGAACGGTACCCCCTAAAGTACGTTTTTTTTCAAAAGCGACTTCCTCGAAAATGGCGGACACGATTTTGATGAAATTTAATATTTAAAAAGTCGTATATGACTTAAGAAAGATTATATATTAACATTTGGAAAATTTTTAATTTTTAATTTTTTTAATAATTTTTTTTTAACCCTCGTTTACAAACCGGCAAAAGTCGTGTCCACCCGAACTGGGGTCCAAATGGACCCCACGATTTTTTCTTCGAAATTTTTTTGATTTCTGACTTATATTGTTCAGTTATAGTTCTTCTGGCTGTTGTATGAATTGTTTCTAAGTATTATATATAACAGGGATAAAGAAATTTAAGCAGAGATGTCATTATGCAGGTAGGTAGGAGGTCAGCAATAAAATTTTTCAATTTCAAAAACGATGGAAATTGCCTAATTTTGCAAATCTGGGATTCCCGCTTATCCCTTTCGATATGTCTGTTTTACGTAATTACTGATTGTAATATTGATGCATATCAATGTTCTTGCCAGGTCCACCTATCAAAAGAAAAAAATAGTCATTATTTCACTTTGTTCAGGTAAAAATGATTGAATTTCCCCAATACATGCCAAGCAAGCCTGCCAAAAATGGCTTGAACTTTAGGTGGATGTATGAAAGCTCAACGGGCTATCCACTGAAGTTTTCTGTCTACACTGGTAGCTCTGACCAAAGTACAGGACTTGGTCGTGGATATGATGTGGTGATGTCGTTGATGCCAACATATCTCAATTCTGGACGCAACCTCACTATTGATAATTTCTTTACGTCGGTGGATTTGGCGTTGAAGTTGCTGGATAGGAAGATCACTATTCTTGGCACGATTCGGAAAAACAAAAGAGATTTGCCTAAACCTTTTGTAGCGAAGGAGGTTCTTGATGAGCAGAATGAGCCTGTAAAGGTCAATAACAAAAAGCAGTATCG
The DNA here is from genome assembly GCA_914767635.1 of Melanostoma mellinum. Taxonomy (NCBI): domain Eukaryota; kingdom Metazoa; phylum Arthropoda; class Insecta; order Diptera; family Syrphidae; genus Melanostoma; species Melanostoma mellinum. Next base: position 46,859,925 of record OU612060.1, on the reverse strand, counting down.
TCCAGTCCACTCATCCATTTTTGGATTTTCTGGAAAAATGGCGTTGGTGAGTTATGTTCCGAAGCCAAACAAACAAGTGGTATTGCTATCAACACAACATAACTGTGAGAAAGCCACTTTCGGTCATCAAAGTAAGCCTGCAATGATACTGGATTATAACAGCACCAAAGGTGGAGTCGATGTATTCGACCAAATGGTCTCAGTTTATTCATGTACACGCAATACAAATCGCTGGCCGATGGTTGTATTCTACAACTTACTGGACATAGCAGCCCTAGCAACTGTTATCATTTTCCGACACTTCAATCCACCTAGAAGAAACAAAAAATTGTACAGAAGTGATAAACTCATCGAACTAGCGGAGGAACTGGTTTAGTCAGAATTGAATAACCGTTCACAACCTGCAACACAATCACAATATTTTGGGGAGAGTTCAGGAAAAATTATCAACAGTCCCCGAAAGGCTCTCTTGTAAAAGAAGCAGATGTCACCTTTGCCCAAGAGCAGATGACAAGAAAACCAGAACCACCTGCGATGGATGTGGCAGATGTCGTTGCTCTTGCCACACTAGAACCTTATGTGTTAAATGTCTCCCGAAACTGCCCACAACTTCAAGTTAAATTCTTCTAAACATAAACTAGGCTGCTTTTAAAATAAAATAATTATTAATTAGAAAAAATATGATTTTTCATAGAATTTCAGTACTGGGGTCCAAATGGACCCCAGTTCGGGTGGACGGGTTCTTTTCACAAAAAAATCGCAGAAAAATCTGTAAACATCTGATAATCGTTTCAGCTTAAGAAATGAATAAAAAATTGAGTTTTGTTCACTGAGTAAAAATCCCATTTAAAAAAAATGAAAAACAAAAAAGTTATGAGTGTTCAAACATGCTCTGGGGTCCAAATGGACCCCAGTTTGTAAACTAGGGTTAATTAGATTTTTCTGAATATTTCCAAAATGGTACTGCTGATTTATTTTAGTTGTTTTTTATCAAATTATCTTATGGCATGATCTTAAGATTTGCATACCTAACTTTCAAATATCTTTTTAATTTTATAAATTAAAAATAGTTACTTAGTTAGTTAGTTGGTTTTTATTAAATCATAAGTTTTTTTTTCAAAATTTAACAAAAACAAATGGACTTGACTTTTGCCGTCTGCCAGATTGACACTTTAAAAAAGAACTAATAACAAGTAAAAAAGTATTTAGTTTAAAATTTCAGAAACTTCCGGTCATAATTCTCTGTTTGTATGCAAGAGCGATTTTGGAAAATAAAAGCAGTTTCTTCATATCGACTTGGTTCAACACATTAAAGCCTTCATCCGTTTGAAAACTTTTTCCAAAGACATGCAATCTAGTTTCATGGAGTATAGGGCATTTTCCCACTAAAGTGTAGGACATCTTCTCGTTCTTTCAAATTACACAATTCGCAAAGGCATGGTAAATCATCTCTGTGTGGCACATAATTTAGGCTCAAAAGTTCTCCTCTCAACCTTATCATCATGGATATTTCTTGTACGCTGTTGTTGTCATGAAAATAGTTTTTCTCTCCCAAATTATGACTTAAACGACTGTAAATTGACCTAAAAACTGATGATTCAGCTTTCAGCATCTTGCCTGTATTTAGATGCATATAGCTCATCCACCTTCTGTATCAGCCTATACATTTCGTTTTTCCAGTTGTCTTTATTTCTTGGACTTAAGTCCACGGCCAGGTTACACTGCAGGGCCAGATCTAACCATTCCGCGTACCAACTTGTTCCATCCGCAATATTTTTTAGAGCTGCTTTTTTGGTAGGCGCTCATTAGACATTTTCATCACTTTTAAGATATAATCTACTTGCAGTTTTAAGGTCTTAATAAACAGAGGTGAAAGTCCCGTTTCGACCATGAGTAAATAGTTTGGGGCGTTTGAAGGAATATGAAAAATTCTTTTGATATAAAACCTTAGAAGTTTCTAGACCTGCTCATATTGCTTGTGTCCCCATACCTGCGCAGCATAGAACATCACTGACTCTACAACTGCTTCAAAACTTTATATTTGCTGCTATGCGATATGAAACGATTTCCAAAACATCCTTTCCATGTTGCGTTTACTGAGTTTGTAGACTTTGCTAGTTTTTCTTTAAGATGCTTTTGCAAAGTAAAGCCGTTGGTGAGCAGAAAACCTAAGTACTTATATTCCGCTACCACTTCCAATTCTACATCATTATAGTACCATCTTTCTACTGCGCCTTCGTCCACCTTTCTTACAAAACATTATTTTGGATTTTTCCGAGTTAACGCTTATATTCCAGAGCTTACAGTAGTCATAAAGGCGATTTATCATTAGCTGCAAGGATTCAGGTGAACTGGCAAAACCACATCGTCCGCAAACATAAGGCCCTTGTAATGCGTTCCACCCCACTCCACACCTCCAGGAAGTCCATCGAGTAAATCATCAATAAAAAGCGAAAAAAGTAATGGGTTCAAGGCACATCCCTGTCTTAACCCCGATTTTGTCTCAAAGCATGCAGACAATTCCTCTCCGTTCCACACTGCTGCTCGAGTACCTGCATATAAGTTTTGTGAAACCCTTCCGAACTTATATGACATGCCCTTTCCGTAGAGTTTGTAAAACAACGAATTTCGATCTATTAAATCAAATGTTTCTCTAAAATCCACAAAAAAGGTTTCTTGTCCTGTCTTTGAAATTCCTCCGCTATGCTTTTGAGCACAAACACTTGGTTATAAAGCCAGCCTGGTATTCACTAAGAAGATTTTCTTCTTCCACCCACCTGCATAGTCTTTCAGCACTCTAGTAAAGATTTTATAACTGGCATTCACAAACGATATACCCCTATAATGTTCCGGATTAGATAAGCTTCCTTTTCTGTGTATGGAGTTGATAAGGCCTTCTAAAAAGCTCTGCGGCACAGTTCCAGACTCAAATACTTCATTAAGCAAAAGGTAGAGCTTATGCACAAGCAACTCGGTTTCATATTTATAAAATTCTGTAGTAATGGTGTGTGTACCTGGTGCTTTACCAACATTTAGCTCATGTAAAACATCTACAATTTCAAACTCAGTGATAACTGCATCATTCCACAACCCTGGATTTGCAAATTGGAAAAATACCGTGGAATCTATGGGGTTGAGCAAACTATCAATGTTTATCCGAAGCACTTCTGGTTTTAAATTGCAATTGATTAATGGCACTGTTCCCTTGATCTTCTTCGCTAGTTTCCAAAATTTGGAAGAATCTTTGCATGTTCCCATCTTCATTGCTTCTCTTTCAAAATATGCTTTCTTCTTTTCCTTGGAAATGTCTTTATACCGCCGATTCGCTTCTAGATACGATTTTTTCAAAACCGTCGTTTTGTTTTCTCGAAAGAGCTTAAGCCGTTTAAAGGACAGGTTTCTAGCTTTGGTGCAATCTTTATCAAACCATGGAGCTTCTTGTGTTTTTTTTTTCTAGAGTTTGTTGTTGGAAATGAATTTTTTATAATATTTTCTAGCTCGAAAAAGCTTAATGGGTCCTGGTAAGTCATCAGTTGTAAGTTTAGATTTGCTCTGTATTTTTTTTTTTAATTCGTTTATTTACCACTTAGATCGTTATAATTACAAATAAGCTTAAATAGACTTAAAAACTAGATTATATCTTTTGTATTTAGGTAAATGACCAAGATGGTACGCACTACTTACAGTTATTTTACTCTATTTTGTTTTCATTCATCAGTATTTTTGTTTTAATATTTATTATACTAACATATAAGATAAGGAAAATGTGGAGAAAAAACCTTCTGAAAAACGTTTGCTTTATTTGTCGGGGAGGAGGGGGGGGGGGGGAGGGGGATCTTAGAATCTACAGCTTACATACTAACATAAAATAAAACTTATGAACTAACAGCTTAACCTAATTTAACTCTAGACTTTAACAGACCAAGATCCGACGAACAGATGCCAATCCATCGATTCCGATATACTCGGACATCGAAAAATGACAACCGCGTATCGAACCCGTCTATACTAACTCTCTAGCTCAGTTTCAGCTATAACCCAGTCAAGCCACCAATACTTATCTTTGTTTAAATGTTCGCAATTATGAAGATCTCTTTCAGGTATGCTTACGCAGTATCTTACGTTTGTGCCTTCATTGGCTGGATTTCTTGGTTCATACAGAATCCTTTTGTCAGTTGCTCTTCTAGTAATATGGTATATGATAGGCACATTTGTTGAATCAGACAAGTAACCATGTGCATCAAGATATAAAAACGCTTCAGGTGGAATATATCCATTTTCCAGAGTATTCCTAAAATACAAAGGATTAGGATAAAACATCCCGTAAACAAAAGCGTTGTTCGTAAGGTTGGCAGCTCGTGTGAAGTGATTCCTCACTAGGCCTAAAATGACATTATCAATTCTCGATAAACCCGAACTATCTAATAGCTTTTTGTTGGAGACATAATCTGAAAGTTAGAGTGTGCACTTCTGTAAGTCTGCATACACGCTCTAATACATTTTCTTTCGAATAAACGATATTTTTCCATAAATGAAGGATTAATATTCCACCATACTGGACATGCGTATGTCAGAATTGGACGAATGAATGCTTGATAACAGATGATCTTCACATCTGGTCTCAATTGGTTGGAGTAAAAAGGGCTCTTGAGTGACTTAAAAGCCGCTCTTGCTTTTTGCAGTTGTGATTTGATGTGATCATTAAAATATAAGAACTTATCTAAATGTACACCTAGGTATTTCACGACCGTTTTTGACTCAATTAGATGACCATTAGTACTTCTAATTTGAAAATTTTTCCAATTATGTCGCAGATCTGAATTACCTTTTCTTATGGGGGTGCGGAACAGTATGGTTTCGCATTTTCCAACGTTTATTTTTAATTTCCATTCTGTGCAGAATGTTTGTAACCGGTCAAATTTAGTTTGTAACTCAGCTTGGATATTTACAATTCTCGCGCTACTAGCATATAAAATAGTGTCATCCGCAAATGCTAATTTTCGTATATGCGATTGTATGAGGAGTGGAGATAAATTAAACACGACTACGTTCCGTTGAAGACTGACTTTATTCTTATGCTACGTATACTGACTAGGTACATGCTTACATACTAGAGACTATGATAAGAAATAATCATTAAGAGAAGATTACTGATATTGAGAGATGATAATATGAGCATTACCTTGCATAATCAAATGTACTAAAATACAGTATTGCTGGCAAGTAATACTACATATATATCACTTCCCCAAACTTAATAAAAACTTTAAATTCATATAATATAATATAATATTCAGCAATTTTCATATTTCAATTCAATTCAATGAAAGTATTAACATTGCATATTATTTTGGTTTACTTCTTAGACATATGTGCATAGTATTTCTATTTACAATTTTAAGATTCATAATTCAAAAATGATTCTCTTTAAGTTTTAGAATTCAGAATGCTCAAATTACTATAAAATATTTCAAAATCTAACTTTTTCATTAATTTATTTTCAAATACAGATTATACTTCTTTTACAATACCCTTTAATCTTGCCGATCTTCTCGGGACTTCCGAAAGAGAAATTGATCTTCTTTCCCTACGTGGAACATTAAATCTTAATCGTCTTTTACTTTTTATATTTGACGGTGCATAAACCAATTCTTTAAATTTACATTTTTTCAAATGAGAGATATGAGCCAATTTATGATTTCCATCAATATTTACTGAATATACAACTCTTCCTATCTTCTTGACTATGATTCCAGGAATCCAAGTGTACAATTGATTGTGTTTCATTTTATATAACACTTTTTCACCAACACTAAGTGATTTTATAGTATTCTGATTTATGCATAGTGGTGGAACTTTAGAATTTTCACTATTAATAATTGTCTTTGTATTTGAATTACTAACCTCACGGGCTTTAGGGTTAACATTATCGAGAAGAGTTTTCGGTTTTACTTTAAATATGAGCTCATTTGGACAAACCATAGTTGTAGTTGATGGAGTGGAACGATATTTTAAAAGAAAATTGAAAATAAGCCGTTCCATTGGGATATTTTCATACTGGATATCCAAAAGTAATTTCTTAAGAGAATTTTTAACAGTTTGTACTCCCCTTTCTGCCGCTCCATTTGATTGTGGATGATATGGCGGACTTTTGATACACTTTATATTGTTATCTTTGCAAAAAACTTCAAACGATGCTGAATTAAACGGTGGACCATTGTCTGTTACCAACACAGAAGGTAAACCAAAATAAGTAAAAATTGGTCTTAAAATCGCAATCAAACTTTCAACGTTGGTATTTTTCATGAATTTAACATCTATCCACTTGGTATAGCTATCAACAACAATCAAATAAGTGCAACCTTTCAAATAAAAAAAATCTAAATGGATACGCTCAAAAAATACTTCCGATTCTGGCCACGATACATGTTGATTCGTAATGGGTTTGTTATGACATAGATTACATGACCTACACTCTAAAACAAATGCTTCGATGTCAGCATCAATACCTGGCCACCAAAAATATTTTCGCGCAAGAATTTTCATTCGTACAACTCCCACATGAGACTCATGAAGGAGTTCTAAAATGGACTTCTGAACCGAATCCGGAACAACCAACCGCTCAGCATAAAACAAACAACCGTCATCTTCAGACAACAACAACCGCTTATAAAAAAACTTTTTCAAATTGTCAGGTACGCTACTCGGCCAACCTGACTGGATCATATTTAAAACGCTTCTAATTTTCCAATCCTTCTCCGATTCTTCGGCTATATCTGAGAATTTTACATTGAGGTAGTTATTGCAATCAATCGACTTTATACTATCTTCTTCTACATCAGTAGGATATGATAAAGGAAGTCGCGAGAGGCAATCAGCATTTGCCATGTGTGACCCTTTTTTATAAACAATCTTATAATCATACATACTCAAAATCACTGCCCAACTATTAAGCCTTGCCGCAGCAACAGCTGGTGTTGACTTATTAGGATTAAAGATTTCTCTTAATGGCAGATGATCTGAGTATAGTAAAAGTCTTTCCATAAATATACTTGTGGAATTTCTTCACAGTAAAAATAATAGCCAATGCTTCTCGATGCAGTTGAGAATACTTCTGTTCTGCAGAACTTAAAGTGCTGGAAGCAAACAATACCGGCCTTTCAATTCCATTAATAATATGTGACAAAATTCCACCCACACCGTATGGGCTAGCGTCACAATGCAAAACAATTTCTTTGCTTGGGTCGTAATGATAAAGAAGATTATCATTCAAAATTAAATCTTTGCTCTTCTTAAATGCAGTTTCACACTCCTCCGTCCACAAAAAACTAACCTGTTTCTTAGTCAAGCTATACAAATCCTTTAGCTCCAATGACAAATTTGGTATAAAACGAGCATAATAATTCAAAATTCCTAAAAACGACTTTAGCTGAGTAACATTTTCTGGTCTTGGTGCATTGCGAATAGCTTCGAGCTTTTTTCGGACTAGGTTTAATACCTTCACCATTCACCACATGACCTAAATACAAAATTTCTTTTTGAAAAAACTGGCACTTTTCATATTTGACCCTAACATTATACTTTTTAAGCCTTTCTAAAACCTCTATCAGATTCTTTTTACATTCGTTTTCATCCGACCCACCGATTATAATATCATCAATATAACACTTTACCTTGGGAATGTCTTTTAAAATATCATCCATGATAGATTGGAACGCGGCAGGAGCTGACTTTAGCCCTAAAATTAGACGCCTAAAACGGAAAAGACCCACATGGGTATTAATGGTGAGAAACTCTTGACAATTTTCCTCTACTTCAACCTGTTGGTAGGCTCCTTCTAAATCTAGGACACAAAAACACGACGAACCATGCAAACTCGCAAAAATGTCTTCAGATACTGGCATAGGAGAATGATCTGTGCGAACCCAAGGGTTAATAGTCCTTTTACAATCGACACACAGTCGAATATCGCCATTAGGTTTCACTACAACCACTACAGGAGAAGCCCAATTACTATAACGCACAGGATATATGATTCCCTCGGAAACCATTTTCTTCAGCTCGTTTTCCACCTTGTCTCTAACACCAAAAGGAACCGTGTACGGTTTGAAAAACACAGGAACACTATTTTGTTCCAAAAGAATTTTGGCTTTAAAATGACGAACGCAATCTTTTTTATCACCGTGAAACACGTTCTTATAAGATTCAACTAATTCCGAAACATAACTTGAACCCTTTAAACTATCGCACCTAATTTCATTAACGAACGTATTTCTCCACGTAGGTAGCAACTTATCAAGCCACGACCTTCCAAGCAGGGGTACAAACACCTTTGGACCTTCCACTATGACCAATTCCAAGCTAAACGACTCACTTTCACGTGATAAACTGACCAAAGCTTCAATGCAACCAACAATCTTAACCTTGTCCCCTGAAATCACATTTAAAGACCGATTACTTTTTAAAATTTCCACATTCGGATATAAAGACTTAAATGTGCAAATATGCATGACGGAAGTACAGGCCCCTGAATCCAGTTCCATCTTTATACACAAACCATTACAAATTACATTAAAAAGTAAAGGATTATTTTCTGTTTTTAAATTATTAATATAACCTAAATCATTTGGCTCATAATTACTACTACTAACTCTATTACCTCTGCTTCCGTTATAACTGTGATAGCTGTTCTTCGTTTTCGATTTTGATCTGCTCTTCGATCTGCCTCTACTGTTATTTTTCAAATAGCAGTATTTTTGCACATGGCCCCATTTCTTGCAAAAATTACACTGAACATCCGATAAATTTGACCACCTTGACCTCGAGACATGGCCTCCACTGACATGGCCTCCACTCTGACCTTGTTTTCTTAAATTCTCCTGACTCTTTGAACGTGCTCCTAATGCTGCCTCATTCGAATGTCTAGCTTTCATGGAATTCAAAGCCCCCGTTGCTGATGTTCCACCCATGTGACTCATTTCCAGTTCAATCATCTCCATATTTAATGCAGATTCACACGCCTTCTCGAAAGTTAAATCCCCAATGTCGATAAGTTTGGATTGTATCTTTTTGTTTTTTATGCCCATTAGCAACCTGTCTTTAAGAGCATCTTCTAAAAAATCTCCATATTTGCAGTTATCTGCCAACTGCTTTATCGCCACAATGTAATCTGTCACATTTTCGTCCATATTCTGGTTACGGTTTAAAAACTTAAATCTTTCTGCCGTCGTATTCCTTTTGGGTTGAAAATGCCCTTTCAACTTTGCCACCAACTCCGAATACTTCAGCTCATCTGGACTTTTCGGCGCAACCAATGTCTTGGAGATACTGTATAAATCTCCACCTCCAACTCCAATCAAAAAAGACACCTTGTCTTCATCTGTAGTGATTTTATTGAGCTTCAATAAATGGTTTAACCGCTCAATATAGCTATTGAAATCATCACCTGCATTGAAGTATTCAATGCGTCCAATGAAACTCGACATTCTAACTGTGCCGCTTAAAATTTCGGTTTTAATGTTTTCTTCGAGTATGACTTTACTTTGTTCTGCGTCACTTGACATCAATCTCGAACAAAAAAAAACTACTTCTTATCTTCAAACAAAAAAAAAATTTCCAGTTATCCTCGTCGCCAATTTCGTATATGCGATTGTATGAGGAGTGGAGATAAATTAAACACGACTACGTTCCGTTGAAGACTGACTTTATTCTTATGCTACGTATACTGACTAGGTACATGCTTACATACTAGAGACTATGATAAGAGATAATCATTAAGAGAAGATTACTGATATTGAGAGATGATAATATGAGCATTACCTTGCATAATCAAATGTACTAAAATACAGTAGTGCTGGCAAGTAATACTACATATATATCACTAATGAGCTATCTAGTTCTTTTAGAATATCTGCAAGGAATATGTTAAATAGGTACGGTGCAGAAACTGTACCCTGTTGCAAGCCGTTAATGACATCAAAAACTCTATCTGAGGTGTATTGATTATCTGTAACAACAAACTTCTTTCCATTAATCATAGAGGAAATAATCTTAATGAGATGGGGTGGAAAATCATATCGTATGAGTTTAAATAATACACCGTTGATCCATACCGTGTCGAATGCTTTTTCGATATCCACCAGGCAGGCAGCTGTATTTCTTTTTGCATTTAGGTTCCAGTTTACATCTGAAAGTATTTTCGTAATAGCGTGCACTGCCGAGTGACCTCGTTTGAACCCAAACTGGTTCCACGGTACAATCTCCTTTCTTTCGCACACGTTCAAAATCGACTTACAAATAACTACTTCAAATACTTTTCCGATATTAGGCAGAAGACTAATAGGCCTATAGTTAGAAGGATCAGCCGGATCCGTCTTCTTTTTAATTACTGGAAAAACCTTCGATGTCTTCCAACAACCTGGAAAGTAGCAGTTATTCAATAAGTTATTAAATATAACGCAATATTGCCGTATGATTTCGATCGGTGTATGTTTAAGAACGACATTTGGTATATTATCCAAGCCACTTGACCTTTTATTGTTTAATTTTCGAAATATATCTGCCAGTTCGTCTAGTGTCGTATAGTAGTTGTCAGTCTGTTCGTTCGTTAGTTCGTCTGCTTTAAGTTCCTCAGAAAAACTCAGAAGAGTTGGAATTTCACGATCCCTAAATCTCAATAATTCCGAATTTACTTCTTCTTCCCTGATACTTTGAGTTTCTCTAGAATGGACAGCTTCAAAATGAGAGCCAATAAGATTAATCTTATCCATTCCATTATCGACAACAAGACAGTTGTCAACGATAGGACATTCCTGGATGTTTATTTGTGCTTGTGATAGAAGCTGTTGAGAACGTAATGGTATTCTTAGCTTTGGAATCCTTAAGTTGTTACGGAACCTATACATTTGGTTTATTTTGGGGAACATGTTTTTCGAATCCGATTTGATTATATTTTCGGCCCGTTGCTTCCAATACTCATTAACACTGTTTCGAAACTGCTGGCTCAACAAATTTTTAACATTTCGCAATAAAGATTTTCAAATTTTATAAGTACTTGTAACTGCCGGCCGGGCGGACGACCTTGAACCAACCTTTTATTATTGGTCCAAGGTAGCTCGAGGTCTTCCTTTGTGTTCAGGAAAGAGGAGCTCACTCTAATGACGCTTCTAACGGAATTATCTTGAGGGAAACCTGTGCTGTTTTTCGCTGTTTATCTTTAAACGCGTTTATCTCCAAACTGGTATTTTTAAGGTCGGTGTGCAAAATATCTCGATGACTGTTGCACCGATCCGTCTGAAACTTTGCACACTTCTTTAGTACATATTTTAGAGGTAATAACACGATTTTAAAAAAAACTAATTTTTCTGGAATGGACAGCTACAAAATGGCGACATTTTTAGATAAAAAAACGACTTTTCACTTCAAATTGTCACCAAATTTTCAAAATTGAAAAAAAAACCTCGTGTTTTTACCTGGGGAAAGTTGTCTTTTAACGAAATCCTTTTAGAATTTTGATTTTAGATGATCCTGTCAAAAGTTATCTTGCACACCGCAAAAGATCAAAAAGTGGAGGTGTCTCGTCTCGGAAAATGCACTATCATCGGCTTGTTCTTCAATATGTTTGTATAAAAAATATTATAGAAGATACCTGAGACTATACTTAAGGGGGATAGCCACTGTGATAGGCCAAAAATCAAAGTTTCAACGTTCAAAAATATGTGTACAAAATTGCAATTGACTAAGTTACAATCATTTAAAGATACATGATTTCATTATGAGAGATATGGACTAAAATCTTTGAACGCATTTTTCTCGTACCGACTTTTTTTGAACTGGTCGCATCAATAACTCGAACAATTACTAACCGATGACTATTATTTTTTTTTATTTTTTTTGTCTTAGTAGTGGCTAAGGTTAAGCGTAGCCGATTTAAAAAATTTTGTTTTTTACTATTTTTTAAACTGTCTGAAACCCAAAAACAAATGTCGAAAAAAAGAAAATATTTTCAAACAGTCGCCATTTTGTGAAAAATCAAAATAATAAAAAACCGCTACGTACAACGATAACTACATTCATACAGATTACAATAATTTTTATTTTCATTTTATCAGAGTACCGGTTTTTGAAAAATCGATGCGACCATGAAGTGGAAAATTTTTTTTAAGGCGCTACGGCGTCGCTAATATTGTTAAAGCTATTTGATATTTTTTAATAACAATTTGTAGAAAAATTATTCGATGTGTACTTAATAAAATAAATAAAAACCCGATCCAAAAATTCCTCTATTTACTTGGTCAAATTTTTTTTTTAAAAATCACTAATTTTTCAGCCGTCACAGTGGCTATCCCCCTTAATAATGTAGCAAATCAATAAATTAAATTACTTTATCAGATTTTTCATAAAAAATTCGTAAAAAAAGCCTTCTTTCAGTCTCCCAGGGTTAATCCCTCCCTTAAAACACTTTTTATATATTTCCTCAATTGCACATTCCTGAAGCAATGCTTCCACCGTCATGTCAGTGAGATTTATAAATTTTTATTTAAAAACAGTAGTGTTAAGTTGGTAGTCATACTCAAGTTTTCTTATTGTTATTTTCATTAAATTCACAATGAAAATGGTATAGTAACTAATTACAGCAATTAAGACTTACCTCCTCCCTTGCGCAACTGTTGAATATTATCACCGACATAAATATGACCCAAGGAAGCCACAAAAAACTACATTCGGCTAAAGTCCGCAGCACCATTTTCGAGGATATTGTTACTACATAATATGAAATGCAAGAACCAGTACTCAATACACTAAACAATATGCCTAGCAATGGTATGCAATACAAAGAACTTATATCAATTTGAAGTATTTGAACAGCCTCATACTGATCTTCAAGCATTTTTTTTAGTTATTCAATTTTTTGACAGCTGTTTTTAGAAAAGTCTAGTTTTTTAATTTCACTATTAATGCACATCAATGTTTTATTATTCAATAGGACTTGAGAAGCAAAAAATACTGAAAACAAGGAATTAAAAGATACAATTAGAATGAATATGGTTGCCATCATCAAGTCCTCATCCATACGATTTTCCATTTGCAATAAAATTACTATTTCATTGATAATCGGAATTGCACATATAACTGCAGATATTATCAAAACTTCAAAAGTCTTATCACGGGAGGTCCTTCTTTTTGTTGGACTGCAATATTTGTTGTCCAAGCGGAGGACACTGTTCAAAATTTTAAAGTGCGACTCTCTGCCAAGGTAGAAGCTCCAAATGGATAGAATAAGCATCGAGGAAAACAATGAGATGCAAATTATTAAAATCGTTTTATCAGTGTTGGTGCTTGTTTGAACAACGCTTTTCGCAATGCAAAAACATATGAAGGTCCCAACAAGTAAAATACTGAACAGAAGTAAGAAAAGAATATTAATTCGAAGTTTCCAGACACTTGTACACAAATTGAGAACCATTCTCATAAGAAACTGGCAACAGGCCCAACAATCTCAAACACTTTATTTGTATAAGTAGCCCTTTTGGAACGAACATGATTTTGTCACTGACTCAAAACTTATACAAGCTGCACAAGTGCTTGAATAGAACTTCTTTTCTCAAACGTCTACACTAACCCGGGAGCGTTATTTTTTTCCAAAGAATTGGTTCGTCTTCAAATATTGGTTGTCTTTTTGTATTTGGAATAATTACTATGTGACCCTCTTAAGGCAATGGTTCTTAGTCCATTTCAAACAGTGAACAGACAAATCGAAATGATTCCAATCGCTTCGTGTATGAATTTGAGAAATTTAATCAAATTAAATTAAGTGGGCTAGGCCTCGAGTATCCATGAGGCTAGTTGCGCTGCCATGTGTTTATTTAGTTTATTTACAAGCTCAGTTAATTTATTGGTATACCTGCCTTCAAGCAATGGAGTATTCGCAATCAAAAAGTTGCACCAAACAATGGTGCCTAAAAAATTGGTGGTTATTTGTTGTTATTGTAGCAAACGTCTTAAATCTTCGAAGTCTCCAAAAATGTTACTAAATGCTTGGATTTTTTTAGACGATGCAGGAAATTCTTCACCCCTTTCGATCTTGCGAAAGTTTAATAGGCCTACATCCGTCAAAAAATTTAGTATAATTCTCACATCTGGTCATGTGCTCCCTTTTTGCACCTACTTGAAAGAGTAAAAAACAAAGCGTTGATATTGATAGCTGATAGTTTGAAAGAAGAATCGACTGATTGTCCTGAACATCTTCGTTACCTGTCTACCTCTCTCTCTTTTACCGGTTTTTTAAAAGTGCTCTAGTGAAATAACCAGCTGCATTCCTTCTCTGAAACGATTTAACCGCAACACCCGCCTTACTAGAATTGCTCATCAATTTTACCTTGAGCCTAATTTCGGACGAGTAGTAAAGTATAATATACATATATGTACTATGCATATATATTTTAGTTGCACAATCCGAATGTGGAATGATTTGACACACTCTTTTTTTCCCCGGTATTAAGATCCACGAAAATTCAAGAGGAATGTGCATCGGTGTTTCCCATTAAACCCTATTCTATTTTCTTAAACACTTGCAATGTGCTTCTGTTGTGGAGTAACGCTTCTTGAAGCCTTGTCGCCTTGTAAACAGATCGCTGTCTTGATTTTATTATTTTCTCTGATAGTTTACCAATCGCATTCAGTAGAGAAATTCCATCTAACAGGCAGATATTGAACATATTCAAGGGCTTAGTTGGTACATCAGCTTCAGCATTGCCATAGGTATGCGATTGCGACCGGGAGCTTTTTTGTCTAAAGCACGGGTCACACACGGTTGCAGAAGCAGGCAGTGGCTGGCAACCCGGTCACACACAGCTGCAGAAAACCATACAAAAACTTGTTTTTGAACATAATTTCTAATTTTCAAATCCAATTTGTTTGACACAAATTTCGAATGAACTTTTTAATAAATAGAATGTGTATCCGTATTTTTTTATTTTGCCAGCCGCTGCTTATTACTCGCCGGCTGCCAGCGAGTGTGTTGGTCATACAAAGCTGATCAGCGGCTGCAAGTAGCAGCTACTCGACTCGCCGCTGGCAACCAGCCGTGTTTTACCCGAGCTTTAAGAGTTTTTAGAGTTTTAAGCGGGTGTCTCCAGCATTCAGGCTAAATGTGTCTCGGGGGTTCTCTCATGATGATTTGTTCTCCATCCTCGCTGGATTCAGTTCTGAAGTTGCTGCTTTTGCTCCTAGCTTACGCATTTATAGCTGTATCCTTGGAACCAAGGGTTTCTGTTATTATCTTGTCAAAGTTTTTTCCATTTTTGTTTCTTGTTGCAGATGTTTGCTCAGCTCTTTTTCCTACTGCCTCTGATGACCAAACGTCTACGTAGCAGATATCTTCTGTGTGAGGTCATGGCCACGTAATAAGCGGCTGCAGAATTATTCCGCTCATTTCGTTATAATTTTTCCGCTTTGCCACTCAGTGCATAGCGGTGCCTCTACTCGCCTATTTCGAGTAAGCAGTTTCTATATCTACTGCTGCATAGAGTTCATTTGGAAGTACTGATCTGAAAGCTCTCTCTCTCTCTCTCTCTCTCTCTCTCTCTCTCTCTCTCTCTCTCTCTCTCTCTCTCTCTCTCTCTCTCTCTCTCTCTCTCTCTCCCTCAATCTCTCTCTCTCCCAATCTCTCAATCTCTCTCAATCTTCCTCTATCTCTCTCTATCTCACTCTCTTTCTCTATTTCGCTCTCCCTTTCTCCTTACGCCAATTTCTTGATGGGAATGTCAAACATCTTGTATGATACCTTCTGCGTCAAAACTATTCATTGACTTATCCCACAAACGTATGAAAGAAATTCTTGACATGAGGAAACGTGACGCACAGTTACTTACGGACTTCTTCACCGGACACTGCTCTCTCAAGTATCATCTTAAAAACATGGGCATCAGCCAAGATGACACCTGTCGTCTCTGTCTTGAAGACATAGAAACAGCTGAACACATTTTATGCGAATGCCCTGCCTTAGCTAGATCCAGGCTTAAAATATTCAATAAAGGGTTCCCTAGTCCCCTTTGATATCAGAAACACCTCTTCCTCGAAGATTTTCGATGTTAATTAGTTTGTTTTTTCAATTATTTCTACATGACAATTCAAGTTAATTACAATGCTTGTTCATTGAAAAGAATAGAGAAATAATAGTTACATAAGTAATTCTTTAAAGAAATAGAGGTAATGCCACATCAATAAATAGTAAAATTATATACATATAAATGGAATGAAATGGTTTGGGTGACCCTTAAAATTTAACTATTGAATTTGAAAAAGTTGCAAATAAAAGTTTTGTATAAATTAAATCAAGCTCGTTAGAGTTATAAAAAAAGAAATTATTTACTTTTTAAAATATAAATACCAAAATATCATTGAAAAATGTTGAGAAGCGACTCAATACTTTTTAGATCATGACTAAAGAGCCAATTTTTAATGCTTTTGCTAAACGAATTAAAATTTGTTAGTGATCTCAAGTCATATGGAAAATGGAAGTAAGTTAAACAATCGACACGACGTAATACTAAAGAAGTTGCGGAAAGCAGTTGTAAGAAACCTGGGAATAGATACTGTATTAAGAGAATTAGCGCGTAAACCATAATTGATGATGAGTCTGAAATTAAGATTCCCTGACCTTCTAAAAAAAAATTTTAAGCACTTTATAGCAGTATAAATGACGGACTGGAAGAATTTTTAAGTCTTTGAACAATGGAAAACTGGGGTATAGAATGGGTTTTCTACAAATCACTTTTAATATACGCTTTTGAAGAGTTAAAATGGACTAAATTCTGTTAAAATAGACAACAAGTTATACCGTATTGTAGCCTAGAATGAAAAATGCCATAGTAAGTTTTTAACAACAGCTTAGAAGAGCATGTAGTACGCAGAAAATAGAAGTTACGCAATGTACTACGAAAATATTTTCTCAAATTTTCCGTATGAATAAGAAAACTCATGTTAGAGTCAAGGGTGAGCCCTAAGTATTTAAAATTATCTACTAGTTCAATTTGGAAACATTTTTCGGTGCAATTGAGATAATTACGGTAAGAACAATTGTAAATACTAGCACTGCAACTGCAGTGAAATAATTCGACCCTTGGGCAGTCAGTAGCATGAAAAAACACCTCACTGGCAAAACTGTTTTGACCAGCCAAGTTGAAAAACATCAACTTAGTTTTTGAACTAATCAGTAGTTTATTTTTAGCGAACCAGATTCTTAATAAGTAAACATCATAATTAATATCAGAGGTGAGATCCACAACACTATCAGATCCAAAAGCAAATCCCACATCATCTGCAAATGCAGTCAACTTACTTTTGAAAGGCAATCTGAACAACGAGTTGATAAAGATCAAGAAAAGTATTTGGCCCAATACTGAGCCCTGAGGGACTCCAATATTAATAATCTTTTCTTCACTTCTGCTGTAGCCAATTTTGACTTTTTGAGACCTATTTTTAAGGTAAGACCTAAACCACTCCAATACAAACCCACGAAAATCCGCTTTTTCAATTTTTCTAATCAATAGTTAACCATATCGAAGGCTCTAGTAATGTCCACAAACAGTCCAGCTGTAAACTTTTTTTTATCCAAGTTAATGAAAATTTGAGAACAGAAATGCAATAACGCATCTTCTGTAGATATATGTTTCTGAAAACCGAATTGTACAGAACTAAAATAATGGTTTTTTTTTAAAAACCTCACCATTCTATTTTTTATAGCTTTTTCGAAAATCTTACTTATTGAAGGTAAAAGGGACATGGGTCTATAATTATTCAACTCATTGGGAGAACCTTTTTTAAATAATGGAATAATATCGGCACATTTCAGTGCATCGGGAAAAACACCATCGAAAATGCTCTTATTTAAAATATACGCTAAAATGTCAACTAAAAAGCAACCAATATTTTTCAATAGTTGATTTGAAAGACCGTCGAAGCCATATGAGCAAGAATTTTTCAGTGTTCCAATTATTGTTAAAAGTTCTAATCCTGTAATGGGCTGGAATAGGAAACTTTGGTTCTGTGCAGGATCGCCATAGCTGATAATGGGACTACACGCAGTGCAAGACAAATAGGAACCGTTCGATAAAACGTTAACTGCTATCGTGGAAAAATAGGCATTAAAAGCGTTACCCATAGCTAAATCATCAGAAATTGTGGTTTCGTTGTAAAATAGAGCTGATGGTCTATTTTCATTTGTGGTTTGCCTGAGAATGTTGTTAACTAACTGCCATTCAAGTCTTATATTACCTTCAGCTGCATTAAATCTACTACTGAAATAGTTCTCTCTACATGAAAAGATTTCAGATTTTAGATCAGAACACAAAGACTCATACCTTTGAGTTAGTTGAAAATTTGTTGAATTTTTGCGACATCTTACACGAATTGTTTTTTTTCTTAATTTTATTCAGTAAATTTGGGGTAATCCAAGGCTTAAGCCTTTTATCCGATTTTTTCGGTAATAATATGCGAGTACAAGAAGATAAATGGGAACTAAGAGACTTCGAAAACAGATCATAAGCTTTGGAAACATCAACTTCAGCTAAAACACCTTCCCAAAATTCAAAGGATAGTGTTATGTTGGAAAGCTAGCAGGGTCGCCAAGTTAAGTAAGATTCCCTAATGTTTGAGTATTACTTAGCTCTCCAGCCGATTATATATCCGAGCACTGTTAGGTGCACGATTTACGTATTGTCTGAGCTCGCCAGCCGATTTGAAGTAAAACGATTTGTGATCAAAGTTAGACTTGAATTTATTTCCAAACGTATGCCCTTATATACTGCATTCAACCAATTGTTTCTATTTTTCAATTTAATTCAATTCTATTCTCTGCTTACGACTTACTTGAACTCAGGTGAACTTTAGTTCTCAAATTCTCACTTGCATAGACTGAACCTCTGATTCAATCCATTCAAGTGCAATATGATTCCATAGTACAATACGTTCAGTGGGTCATAAACAGAGTTACAATATCATTCTTTTTTTCTTTTTTTGTTTTCTTTCTTCGAATCACTATGTGCATGTTCATTCATAACGATTATGTCATTATGTGTCTTGGCATGCACAAGTGGTTCGAATTATCGGATGTGAATTAATGGATGGATATACAACAATAGAATAGATCTTAACTTTCGATAGTCAATTTTTGTAATCATATTGGGGTTAGGGTCTAAGGTTCTTACATGACCTCAGCTTCGAATGAACTAACCTATACACTACGTGTTCTCAAACCTAAGGGAACAGCACAAAAGATCTTTCAGGTCGACGTGCTTGTAAAGGTAATTTTCACCTTCACACTATCAAATAAAAATAAAAAAAATAAAAATGATACCTTCTGCACTTTGGACAGACCTGCAGAGATCGTTGCCTATATGCATAATGCGTAGCTCATCTCTACCCTTATAGGCAAAACTTACCGCTTGAGTCTCTCAACAGCCCTTCCTTAGTTAATCTCGTTAGCGTCCTCATATGTTAACATAGTATGAATGAAACAAGGCCATTTTCCGTTGTCTGTCTGTAAGCTTAGAATTTTTAAACTCTTAACGAATTTGGGCGCTATTTTTTTTTTATTGTATAGAGTAATCTAAGAGAAAGGCTTAAATATAATTACTATAATACAAAAAATTAGTTCATGGAACTCCCCACGCGCGGGTGGGAGAAGAAAGACGGCGGGGCATAGTAATAATAACAAAAATAAATATTTCATCCCCATATTCGCACTCTTGACCGATTTCAAAATGTTTTCACTGCTGGAATTCATCAGCAACATATTTCACATCTCATCCCCATATTCCCTAGGGAACGGTATCGGAAAATTAAAACATACTCTGTCACCGTTAAAATGCTCAAATGCTAGATTATTTAACGTAACATAAATAAAAATAAATAAAATAAAATAAATATGGTGGCGCAACAGAGCGAAGGGCTCTAGGGCCTAGCGCAATACTCACAAGTCACAACCATACCTTGTCAGGGAATTGAGATAACCTACGTTTTTCTGCCGGTTCCGAACGGCTAATCGAGATAGCGATAAAGAACCATCAAAAGCATGACTTCTGAAACCTTATAGAATCTGGCAACAAAATGCGGCATTGCTGATTTTTTCGACGGCGCGGCGCGGCGTAGCGACATAAGTCCCACTGAAGTGAAACAAAAGTCCCAGTTCCGATTTGGGAGTTATGTCACACACCATCGGGACATAAGTGCCAACTTTTTTCTATTGAATACAGGACATTAGTCCAAACTTTTCAGGTATAGTGCTTAGTAGATTGTTGTGCATATCTATTAGACAGAAAAATAGTTTTTTCTTGCCATAAAGTTGTTGAACTTTGACGCTTTATTCTCAAGTGCTTTTAGGTAACAGAACCAATAGCGTCTAATCAAACTTTGAATTCCATTTCAAAGGCTCTGTTCGAAGTAGGTGGTATAAGCAACGGGCATGTCGATTTTTGCAGCTTTTCACCCTGGCCTGAAAGAAATTGGCTACCAAATAGTATACTAATCTGGGTTTAATCAACGTACACCCATGATAATGAAAAAATACCTGGGTCTAAGAAAGATTGAATACATTTTTTTTTTAAAACTTGAACCAGACAATTCTTCGAGGCATTGAGTCCTTTATTTTTAAAAAGAGAGTGCAACAAAATTATTCATGACGTGCTGAAAGTAAAATAAAACTTTAACTTACTTGCAATTCCAAATCGTTTGACATTAGTGGCATGCAGTAAATAACCATCAACGGACCTATTCCACAAACGACTACATTGGCCACAGCCAAAATCTGTCCAAAAATTGATGTTTGCAATTGAGAAATAGGTTCTTGAATTAATATTGGAATCGATACTACAAACAAACTAATTTGCACAGAAAATCCCGCCATTGTTAAACCATAGACTTGGTTTGTTTCATTGATGATCATTGCCAAAATGTTTGTTCTCCTACGAAGTATTTCCACTAAATGGAACTTGTTTCCAACGTGATTACTGTTGAAGTCTCTCAACAAAACGTCTATTTCGACATTTAAAATCTCCAAAATATGTCGGAAGGATATGATGGAGCAAGTGAATAACGATAAATATGTTAACAAGTAAACGGCATCAAAAACTGACAAAATATACATAAAAATAGAGAAAGCAATCTGCGATGATTGAACAAGTAACACTCCCCAAATATTTGTTGTAAGAACCAAAATACTAGTTAAATTTACGAGAAAGCTGTTTCGAAGACTACGGCCATGGTCAGTTTTTGTGATTGGGAGTAATTCAAATATCCGTTGTAGAATCCTTATGTTCTTCTCACGGTTCTTATAAATCCAGACCAACATGATAAGTTTTGATATAAATCCTAATACGAACTGAAATCGTAAAGCCTTATCACTGGTTTCACTATTGCTGTATTGATTACCATCAAGAGATTTATAGAATAGCACCCCCGACCACGCGAAGGATGTTGTTGCAAGAATGAAAGCAATTTTATCGCGAACGCTATTGGTTTTTGTTACTACAAGTTTCGACGAACTACGGTCGTGAGTGGTAGAGACTATGCAGAAGAGTTTGGTCAAGAAGAGGTATTTTTGAAAGTCCTTTCTAAGCGACATTTTGAATCGAACTAATCTTGCTAAGGTACCTATTCTTTTTAGAATGTTGACACAATGGTTTATTTTTTATATCGATTGTATTGTTTTTATTAAAGCAACTCAAGTATGAAGCAATTTCTTTGAAAGCGATACCGGCTGGTATCAATCAAAAATTTATTCCTGTTTATTCGATTTATGGTGGCAATGTAAAGCTTTTAGGTTTATTGGATTGAAACATAAATATTAAATGTGAAGTTCATACGATGATTGACACACTTAAAAAAAAAATAATAAAGCACAAGACAGTATTTTGCAATGCGGCAAAACGTAGTACTACTGGGAGTTGAGTTTAAGTCTTATAAATCTTAACACACTAAACTTTAAGGCTTAAGAAAGGAATCATTTGAAACTTTGTAACGAATTTCGTGAGTTGTGGTTTCAAGGGATCGTTGAAGCAACATAGTCGTAGACGATTGTTGTAGAAATGCATGTAGAAATGAAAATTGCTGAACACATTAAGAGTGACACAGATTATGGAGTGCTTTCGGCTAGTAGTTTGCGTTTCCAGCAGCTTCTTATTAAAAATAGGAACGGGAAGTCATTGTCACCACAAAGAAGAGATTCAATGATTGTAAGAAATCAATTTGGTACAAGGCTACTAAAGTACCAGAGAAGATCAGGAATACTTTCATTGATTCTGTCAAAATAAATATTTCTGGAGAAAAAAACAAATTTGAACCTGCAGTCCGTTTTACGTTTGGTGAGGGTCTCCTTTTAAACTCCATATTGATAACATCAGAATAGAATTAGCTATGTACGCTTGATTTTTTAAAAGCTGCCATCAGAGTCTTTTCTTTGTAGACATAATAACTGAGACACTTTATGAGCAGGCCTGTTTACGGCTTGAAAGGTAACACTCCTGTCGAAGACAAGACCATTTACACTACAACCCAATGTAACAGCCTCCGTTTATTGTTTTACTTTATAAGTAGTTCACTATTTCTGAATTGTGGTGTCGGTGGCGCTTTGGTGAGTTTTTAAGGAAGTTTCAAGCAACAAGGACCCGTCAACGTCCCAAAAATCAACATGGTTATGAAAAAATTCAGGCTTTGCAGGGTAATATAACGCTAGATAATTCATCAAACCCCAACTCCTTCTGACAACTATTTTTAGCCAGCAAACACACCCTGGCCAGCACTTCCTTTAAGCAATGGAGCCACAGCAACCACCCATTTTGAGGTATTAGTCGAAGAAGATAGACAAATAGAGTTGCTGACTTCTTTGAATCCACCCTCACTCTAGATGTTTTTCTATGAAGCCAGATCTCCAATTTTGCTCGCATTTTGAATCACTAAAATTTGCTTCGTGCTAGATCATTTTGGGTTCAAATGGGAAGTCCCCAATCGTCAAGAAGTACAGTCAATGCTGGAGTTCCAGAAGGATCTAAGCGAGGGTCGTTACACGTTTAAACGTCGCGTTTGACTAACGACAGTAAGAGATCGTTCTGACTTTCTTAATTGCCTACATAAACAAGCTGGCTATATTCCAAGGGTTACATGTCGAAAGGATGCGAAAACAAAGACTACAAAGAATCCAAAATAGTACAACTCCATAAATAAATAATAGAACCCAGCTGACCGGGCATGCAAGAAACATTGCAACCCCTTACCTAAACAGATGTATGTTTACCTCATTCCTTAGATCCTGATGAAATACCATCGCTGCGAACACTAGAAACTGCATCATCCACAGAAAACAGAGACTAATAGCAAAAGCAACGATAGAATGAACGGTGAATCCTTCCAGATCAAACGTTGAAACGCCATAATAAGGTCCTAACATACTGTTACACACAGTGACTATGATTGTTATAGCAAACGTCACGCCGTACAGAACACTCATCTTTTTTTCACACATTCTTATGATTACTGCTCTGTCACTGAGTATGTTTTTCAATTGGTTTCTTATATTTTTAGAGGATTGTTCGGATAAGGGAACACTTTTTATCCGTTGATCTATACAGAACATTGTTTCACTTATAATCGAAACCAAAGACGTGTAAAACACTGAAATGAGACCACTAAAAAATAAAATTAAAACCAACGTGATGCATTGGACGTAGTATACTTGATCCAACAAGTGATCGTATCGTATCACATACAAATAATATAAGTTTGACAAACTTAGCCCACACACTATGAGGTACACTACAAACCAACGGAGAGCTTTGTCACCGGTTAGTTTATTCTCGGCCGAGTATTTGTTTTTCAGTAGAACAACACATTGCACTATGTCGAGGTTAATTTTTTTGCCAAAATAAACCCACAAATTGACTGCTACTTGAATAAATCCAGTTAAGCAAAAACAAAACTGTTCAAATTGTACTCCAGTGGAATTAAAGTCGTCTTGTACTGTCCGTAGCAACTTCACGGTATTCAATAAAGTTGTCGTGATTGAATAGATCAATACAAGGCACGTCGCACTCAAAACGAGCAAGGTTCTTAAGTGCTCAGAATTTGAAATCCACTTTAGTTCACCATTAACATAGTGAATTGGCAGAAGGCCCAAATATTTAAGACACGAAATTTGCCACAAAAGTCCTATGGGTATAAACATTTTTCGAGCGCTTTTCGATGGAAGATGACTTAAGGAAGTCAAAATTTAGTGTTCGTTGTTAGCCAATAAATCAACTACTCAACTAATTGGTTTAGTCTTGTGTTTTTTGTCGCTTTGTTTGTTGTTTACTCTGTTAAAGAACAAATGGTTAATGACACTTTATTGGTAATCAGCAGTTAGGTCCGGTCTTTGACATTTCTGCCCACACACTTAACTTAAATTACTAGCCATTTGTCTAATTAATCAAAAATATCAAGGAAAGGAATGTGAGTGAACTTAAACACTTTGCTGCAAATGATACCAGAAGTAGGATTCACTGAGACACATGTGAGTCCGTACTACGTGTAGGATGTTGGTCTTAAGATGTGGCCATAGTGTGGCGAACGGGTACAAATCTGAATTAGTGTTCTAGCGTCCCGATGGGCCGTCCTACGTACCGAAAGCCAACCTAAATTGGAATTTGGATCCGAGTGAAATGGATCCGACTGCAGCCCGGCGTAGTGTCCTACTCGCACCTTTATACAATTCACTCAAGTGTTTCATACAGAGACCAATAGAGACGAAGTGGATCTACCAACGATTATTAGAACTCCAAAAAATCTTTTAATGCGTATCAGGATTTCAAAATTATTAGCTGACATAAGTAAGGGTTGATTGTACGGCCACGTAGCAACCATATGCCGACCGGCAATCGAATCCATTTCAATCGTGTCGAATTCGCTTAAGGTGAAATGCTGATCTAGGCGTCCAATCGTTTTGATCATGCAGACATACGTGCCAATTGATGCTGTTTGAGTGCACTCTAAAGGATTATCTATAGCTCTATATTCCGAACAGTACCAAACAGTTCATTTCGATAGTCGGTACCGAATCGGTGCGGACTTCCCGATAGCCGACCCAATTCGAACCTTATGAAAATAGTGTAGACAGAACTTTAAATGATCCTGTCAAAAATTGCAAAGAGTAATAAAAGTCAGAGCTCACCATGTCTGTGCGATGCATCTGTATGAAGGACATACTCGTAACTCCCCCCTCAAGATTCACAGAGTGTGTTGTATCCAAGACCTTTGTAATTACAGACTGCCATGAAAGAGCATATACTTATTTACTTAGGTTGGCACTACAGTTCGGGGTGAAACTGGGCCTCAACCAATATCCTTCTGTAACGACTTCGATTTCGGGCAAGCTCTCTCCAGTTTTGCACTCTAAGTTGGTTGAGGTCTTCATTCACTTGATTGCGCCACCTAAGACGAAGTCTTCCCCTTTCGCAGTTTTCCCTTCAATGTGCTTTCGTCCGTCGAGCCGGAGCGTTTGGGTCCATCCGCTCTACATGGCCTAAGGCCTAACCATCGTAGCCTCGCGTTTCGTACTCTTATGGCTATGCCTATGTCGCGGTACAGCTCATACAGCTCGTTGTTGTATCTTCTTCTCCACACATTGTCTTCGCATACTGGACCAAAGATCATTCGGAGAATTTTTCTTTCGAAACGACCATGGGTTTCCTCATCCGCTTTCGATAAGGACCATGCTTCCGTGCCGTAAAGCAGGACTGGGATGACCAACACGGTTGCCTTTGTTTTTCTAGAGTGGGTTTTGTTTCGCAATTGCCTTCTTAACCCAAAAAAGCAACGATTGGCAAGATTTTTTCTCCGTTTGATCTCCGCACTGATGTTTTTTTCCGTGTCTACAGCGGATCCTAGGTAGACGAATCCTGTACTATCTCGAAGTTATGTTTGGCTGTTGTGACGGTCTGTCCAATTCGTCGATGTTCTGTGTCCTTGTTTGATGACAACATATAGTTCAATTTGCCCTCATTAACCATCAAACCCATTTTTGCCGCTTCTGTTTCAATACTCGCAAAAGCACCTATGACATCACGCTTTTTTCTTCCCATTACGTCAATATCGTCTGCGTAGGCGAGTAACTGCACAGACTTTTGAAAGATTATTCCTCTGGTGTTGACGTTTGAGTTTCTTACAATCTTTTCAAGAATTATGTTTAAGAAATCGCATGACAGTTTTTCGCCTCGCCTTAAACCTTTTTCGACATCAAAGGTCTTGGTGAGTTCTTAACCACCCTTGACGGAGCAGCGTGAATTCTCCAAAGTCATCCTGCATAGTCTTACGAGTTTTGCAGGGATCCCGAAACTAGACATGACTCTGTACAGCTCGTCTCTGTAGATACTGCCGCGTATGGCCTTGAAATCGATAAAGAGATGGTGTGTATCGATGTTATATTCCAAGATCTGCCGTAATGTGAAAATTCGGTCTATTGTGGACTTCTCTGGTCTAAAACCACATTGATAGGGACTTACCAAGTTGTTGACGTGGGGTTTCAGACGTTCACATATTACAGCAGACAAAATCTTATAAGTGACGTTAAGGAGGCTTATCCCTCTATAATTGGTTCAATTGTGAGGGTCTCCCTTCTTTAGGATCGGGCGTACGATACTGAGGTTCAATTCATCGGGCATGCTTTCTTCCGACCATATCATGCAGATCTGGTTTCCAGTTGCCTTGAAGAGTTCGGCATCAAGGCCATCTACACCTGCAGTCTTATTTCATTTAAGTTTGCATATGGCAAGCTTAACTTCCTCTAGGTCGGGAGGACGGCATTCTTGATCATCGTTCGAGCTGAATATGGCAATCTGCCTGACAGCGGAATTTGTGTTCTCATCGCCGTTAAGCAGTCTGCAGAAAGATCTTTCCAGATCCTCAGTAGCGACTGTGACTCTATAACTATGTTTCCCTGCTGGTCTTTACAGGCCTGAGTTCGGGGCTTGCCACCCTGGCAGGATCTTTTTACCTTTTGGTAAAACTTCTGAATCTCGTTCCTGTGTTTCATGGCACCTTTCAATTTCCTCAAACGAGCGCTTCTCATGCTGCTTCTTTTTCTTTTTGAGAATTCGGTGTTCTTCCCTTCTTTTCTCCTTGTAAATCTCGTTATACTGATCGTAAGCAGCCCTTGTTCGTTTTTGCATCAGCATTTGTCGTGCTTGTTGTTTGGCCGCATTTGCCTGCCTGCATTATTCATCGAACCATGGGTTTCGTTTTGGTGGCCGAGTGAAACCCAGAACCTCAGAGGCAGCGGTTAATGCTTACGGCATGCGATTCAAGGATAATTGAAAGGACACTCGATTGGAAAATAGGCATTGGCAATCTCTTGCGATTGTAGCTTTCCGACGTCATGTCTCTTCACAGCGTAAGTTGTGCAGGTCGTGAACAAGATATCCTCATTCGTACCTTGGCTACAACAAGGTAGTGGTCCGAGTCAAAGTTGGCCCTTCGAAAAGTTCGAGCATCTAACACACTGGAAAAGTGCCTTGCGTCGATCGCAACATGGTCAATTTGGTTGACGGTTGATTTATATGGGGATCGCCATGTACATTTATAATGCGAGAAGCGTGTTCTACTTACAACAAGATTTAGCCCCGCAGCAAAATCGATTGGTCTGAGTTCGTTTTCGAAGGTTTTGACATTTAGATTTTGCCTACCGATTGTATTTGCAAAGATGTCCTCCTTCCCTACTTTCGCATTAAAATCGCCAAGAACGACTTTCACTTCGTGTCTAGGGCACTGCTCATTTTCTTCGAACAGCTCGAATTCAGCTCTGACGCGGATGGTCATTATACGCTCATTAACTGGATTTTGGCAGATTACCTTATCCCTGAGTCTTCCTCTAACGACAAATCCGCACCCAAATAAGCGCTGTTTCTGTTGTCTGTAGCAGTCGCCATAGTAGATTTCACAGTTTTTCATCTTCCTTATGCTCGGTCCACTCCATCGCACTTCTTGGATGGCGGTTATGTCTGCTTTGCAGCAGTCCAGAGCGTCTCCAGCTGCACGTAATCCATTAAGAGATCTTACGTTCCACGTGCAGATTCGGAGGTCTTTGTTCTTTTTACGTTTGCTTGGGTCGTTAACTTTGAAATCATTATCGTTGGTGGTTTCGGAACTGGGCTATTTTTACGTGGTTGGGTAGTTAACCGTACGCAAAACCCCCAACATGGAGGGACAGGTCCTTTTGGATCCCTTCGGACATAAAGGTCTGGAATATCCAGTGTCAGTACCCTGCTGCAGGGGTGTGAGTGCTGCTGTTGGCTCACCAGGAGCTCATCCGCCACCATCTCTACTTCAATACCCTGTCCTAGTATTGAAAGACCCTGAAAGACGTTTAAACCAAATAAGTTTTAGTGGCTCCTTCAAGAGTTTCTGCTTTTTAGACTGCTGAAGGTCCACCGTTGATTCTGTCATTCGAATTCATCCGCTGGAACATTTACACGAAAGCTCTCGTAGACCACTGAGATTCGTGCAATCAGTCATTGTTCGCAGAGTAATAATAGTGTTGATCACAATTCTTTTTTTCCGTATTCCTTTGTCAACACTCGTATCTTACTAGTTTAGCAGGTCAGCTCCGGACGGAGCATCCCAGGGCCCAGTGGATACCGCGTGGAGGTATAGTAAGCACAATTGACGCGTACTATAAGTTGCAACATCTGGGCGCCGCCAAGTTGGCACCAGTCAGAACCTTCCCGAATAGTACAACGCCCATCCACCAGCATCCCTTAAGAAAATAATGCCAGAAAGATCGGTGTTTATTTTTATCACGAACGTGCGTAGACAACAGGTCGTTTGAGAGATGAGAAAGAATAGTGTGGTTCGTGCTCGTTCGTTTTACACGATTTTTTTGAGCAGTTTGATGTGAAAAAACATACCGTGTTAGCTCAGTTATTTTTGAAAGAAAAGTTTGTAGTGTTTCATTTTAGTCAATATAAAGCTATCCGATTGCAGTTGATTGGGTTTGAAACCTCGTAGTGCTATGGTCGTGTTACACAACAGAATTCACATTGTGGGTGCATACATGCGCTTTGCTTATCATCACTTTTGTATGTAATTTTGGTAATGTTAAGACGTTCTTGGATTGCTTAGCTGTCCATTGTCGTAAAATGCAATCACTCAACTGACAATATGGCCCTTCAAATGGCAACTGATTTTGACAAAGTATCAAATGTCAGCGCACCAACTTGAGACCTTTAATGGTTCTATACTGTTCAAAGGAAATCAAACAATTCACATTACCATAACCAAACTCTTCTTACCTCTTTTGATATATCCTGATGAAAAAGTCCGTATGCTAGTAACGGAGTCATCCAAGTACATCCGTACACGGTGATGAACAAAAAGCTTCTGAAAGCGAGATTTGCAGATTGCAACAGCATTATCAAATCCAACATACCATTTATCGCAGTTATCATCATAGCACTCAAATTCAACGTAACTAAAACACCATACGTTGAAGTGATATCACTTTCGCACATTTTGATTAATTTGTAACGATCCATCAGTATTTCAGTAATTTTTTGATATTCAAAACCGGTTATGTGCTTTGAGTAGTGAAAACATTCGATGTGTTCGTTTATGTCTGTTAATGTCGAATTAATCATCCACAATAGTGTCTTGTAAAGTGTAAATAACAATCCACTAAACAAAAACCTCGATATGACAACAGCGAGATGGGGTAATGTAAATGCCATTATATTCGAAAACACATACTTCGTAATTGAAATATTCAACAAAAGTAATATCGTCAAAGCTACATATGCAAAAAAGAACCGCAGAGTTGGTTCAATCGAGCTAGCAACTTGTTCCTTTTGGTAGTACTTTTTTCTCAGTCGTATAATTACCCGAACAATTTTGACGTTGACCGTTTTTTTGTGATACAAAATAAACAACACTAAAAGCTGCGATATACCAGTAATTGAATTGGAAGTTTTTTTTCCAATTTCAACAATCGTGCCGTGGTAAATGTTTAACTTAGATGATCCACTAATATCATTTGTAATTCCATATAAAAGAACTAAAACAAATATTTTAAGAAGCACAATGCTCGCACAACGTTTTAAATTCCAGGGTAGAAATTGTATCTGATTTCCTTTTTGGTGTATGGGTAGAATACCCAGAATTCTCAGACACTGTAACTGAAGGGCAAGTCCTTTGGGAATGTACATATTTAAAGCGCGAGGTTTGGCCAGAAACTGTATTGAAGGGCAGCTTTCAAGTCACTGAATGTATGAAATCAGAGTTCTGAAACACACATACGTGTTGAATGGTATTCAAAGAGTGCAAATGGGCAACAAGATAAATAAATTGAGCTTCACCTAAAATAATATTTCAGTTGAGCTGTTTTGTGATGAGCAATAAATTAGCTCCTGCCAAATAAAATAGAATCAACACACACTTTTTGAAAAGAAAAGAATTGTTTCGTTTCATATGACAGTTCACATAATCAACTGATTTGAAGTGCTTGAACTCGCTCGAGTGGTTTGAATGAATCATCCCTTGTGAAGAACCAAAGCTTTAGCAGGTATACTGATTAACTAATTATTTAGAGTCTGGGGAGCCAAGTTTTACTCTAACAGGCCTTAATATCTAAGAAAATCTCACTTATGCATTGTCACTCGAAAAAATAAGGGAAAAAGCATCTTGTGTGGTCTGTATCTGTACTTTTCTGGCTCAAAGTTAGTAGAAGAGCTCACCAAACTTCATCAAATTCCACAATTAATCAGCAAAATTAGAATCTATGAACATTTTGTCACAACAAAGATTCTTAAATTAAAAAAAAAACAATAAGATACTTTTTTGCTTGAACCATCACAGTACAGTAAAAAGTAGAAGTATTTATTGAAGAGTGGTATTTTAACCAAAAAATAAACGAAGTAAAAAAAATTTCTATTTAGTGAGAGAAGAATTTGAAAAAAAATGAAGTAGGTCTGCTACATATGTTCCAATTTTTTTTAACGCGCACATCAAGGGGTATTGACTACCCTTACCTATAATGTTGTAGAACACAGTGCGAGTATTTAGACAAACAGCAGACGATTTGAAAGGAGACACCGATGCACGTTGCTTTGAATTTTTGTGAATCGTAATGAAGGGGAAATCAGGGCCAGGTAGAGCATTCCACATACGGGTGGTGCTACTAAAATATGAATCTCTATACTTGACTGTACGCCCGAAGTTGGGATCTAGGGCATTCCTAGCGAGGCGGGTGTTGCGGCTTAATTGTTTCAGAGGAGGAATGCAACTGGCTATTTCACTAGAGCACGGTTTGTGATAATGATAAGAGAGAGAGAGAGACAGGTGACGTTTGACAATCAGTCGATTCTTCGATTGAACTATCACCTAGCAATTTTAACGCTCTATTTTGTACATTTTCAGGTAGGCGCAAAAATGTTTGAGAAGCGGATGAAGGCCTTATAAACTGTAGCCAGATCAGAAGGGGTGAAGAACTTCCTTCATCTCAAGAAGCCTTAGCATTTAGCAGCGATTTTGGCGACTTCAAATATGTGGTCATTCCAACGAAGTAAACGAATCATCGTTTACACACATACCAAGTACTGACAGCTTTTCGGTTTCTTCGATGCAGGTACCATTCATGGATAATGGCAATGGGGGAATGTTAAGCTTCAACGACAAGAGACAGCATTGAGTTTTCGAAGCATTGAATTCTACTCGGTTCATAAGACCCCATGCAACAATGCTGTCAAGGTCAGAATTCAATGAGCTTATCATAAGCAACCGTTCCAGTTCCACATCCGAAGAGCAGGGACGTGAATTTGGAAACGAATATGAGAAGCTGAGGGTCGAGTCGTCAGAAAAACAGTTTAGCTGACTAGAAGTTTTAGACAAGAGATCATTTATGAAAATGAGGAAGAGTGTCGGAGACAAAACGGAGCCTTGGGGCACACCAGTGGGTATCAGACTTGAAGCCATCCAATACAACTTGTATTGAACGGTCGAAAAGGTAGTTTCTAATCCAACGAAGAAAAGAGTCATCGATACCAAAGCACGCATTTTCGATAAAAGAGCCTGATGCCAAACTCTATCAAATGCGTTAGAAATATTAAGCGCAATTATCTTACTTTCTCGAAAACAATGTAAAGATTTGTTCCACTTTTCGCTGAGATATGCCATCAAATCACCAGTGGACCGTTTGCTACGAAAGCCGTACTGACGGTCATTAAGAAGCTTTCGTTCTGCAAGATATTTCAGGGGAGGAAGATTCGCCTTTTGTAGAGACCGGCTGGCCAAAGGCTGTTTTCCATCTGCTCGGAAAAGTCCCAGCAGAATAGGAAAGATGGAAAAGTTTACGCAAAGGTTTTGCCAGCGTAGAAGAACACCTCTTCAGAATAACGGCGGGGATACCATCTGGACCAGCGGGTTTATGTATATTGAGATCTTTTAGGATTCTCGCAACCGAGCCAGTTCGAAAAAAATCTGCTTCATCACAGAATTTGTAGACTCAAGCTCAGGTGGAGCCAATATGCTATGAGGAAGTGTCGAGTTGGCAGCAAATTGAGCTGCCAGCAAATTGTCTTTGTTGATGGAGCTGGCATACGGAGAGTCATTGAAGACGAGCGTTGGGACCGATGACGTGGTCGAGTTCTTAATGTTCTTGCCAAAAGACCAAAAGTTTTAACTTCCTTTTGGACACAATAGTATTTTTTGCCTTATCTTTTGGTCATATAAAAACTTGGTCTTCTGTATATGAGTATTGCACATGTTCCTGGCGCACTTAAACTTATTTCTGTTTTCAACGGTAGGGTCGGAAAATCCGGAAACATTTTTCCATAATGACTGGATGGCACTAAGCTCTACCCAGGTAGGTTGAACTCTGAGGGATCAGAATCAACACCCACCTGTGTTTCACTCAGTGCCAAAACAGCTGGCCTGCATTTTGCAATGTGAGCGGGCACAGCAAAGAAATTCGATCTTATCCCCCTTATGTTGCTAAAATCAACCCGAAATCTACAGATATTCATCCCTGACGCTGGGTAGTTCCAACGTAGTTTTTTACTCGCACAGCCTTTCAAATGTTCGACCATTGTTTTTTTTTAAGTGGCACAAGCACACTTTTGTTTTGTTTTCTACAGTCAATCGGTCGGCTCGTATTCTGACTTCAACAACCACTTTAATTTAGTTATTTTTCTTCTTTTTTCTATTTTTTAATTTGCGTATTACTGAAAATCGCCCCACTCGTTTATCAATATTTTTGAATTCCATTATGTTTTATATTTCGTCACATGTGACATTGACACCATTTTTTATAAAAATATCTTTGTCATATAATACCTTTCTCTTTTATAAATTATAAAATGTTTGTATTGTTAAATAAAAATTTTTAGAAATAAAAAAAAATCTATATTAATAGCTCAAATATAATAACAATTAACTCATCTGTGGAAACGCATCTCAAATCTTTAATAATAATTTAAAACACTTCATGTTGGACTGATGGCAAGTAATGAGAACCTGTTCACAACATACCCGACGCCGTTTTTCTCTCTGAAACTAGATTAGTGTCGAGACATCGGCTTTACTTTGAAAAGTACACTTTATTCCGTACAGACAAAGATCTCGCACTGCCGTTTTAGTAAAATCTTCTTTTCAGTGCCGTAAGGTCATTATTCAAGGTTTGGTTACTTTTGAAGTAACCTGTGTAGTCATACCCCTTCTGATATCTTTGTACAATCAATGCGCTGCGTCCCGTGCTGACATAAGACACGACCTTGATTTGCTTAACGCATTCTGCCAAAATTACACCCAATTCATAATTGGAGGCGATTTCAACGCATGCCACCAGCTCTGGATGGATACCTTGAGTACTGCCCAAGGAGTTGCTATATCTGACTGGCTATGTGATAATTCTCACGACCACTCTTTCGAGATTGTCTCTCAACCAATACCAACATTTCCGCGAACCCCTTCGGCACTTGACTTCTTCATGTGCTCACCTCACTTAATTTGTAGAATTCCAACACTAACTAACTTCTTCTGCACTGCAATTGTATCTGACTCCGACCATTTAGCTGTAAAATTAAACCTTCGTCTTCGGACAAATTTTAATATTCTAGCTACTCCTCAGCAAGAATATATTAATTACGCAAAAATCAATTGGCGAGTTTTTCAGAATTCCTTAACGTAAAAGCGACAAAACTGTACGGCTTGCACTTCAGCCAACCTGACCAATGAAGACATTGATTTTGCAATCAATTCCATTGAAAGCTCAATTAACAGTACAATTGCAGAGCAGGCCCAAGCCCGAGATCTCAAATCCAAGTATAAAGACTTACCCGAATACATACAAAGTAGGTATGTATAAATATAGGGAAAAACTTCGGAAAATTCTACAGAGAATTTTTCACCGTACTTTAAGTACCCACGGGGATGAGTACCAGAGTGTTCTATCACAACTCAAGTGTCTCAGTACCCTCATCGATCAAAACACCAAAACCTATATCGACTCCCAATTCAGAAAACGACTTAACGTCATAAAACCTGGTCCGAATACATTCAAGCAAATTAACCAAATTGTAGGAAAGAAATCTCATATACTTGGGCAACTACAACACAATGACGTCACTCTTGCATCCGACCAAGAGAAAACTAACGCTTTTGCAGACTTCTTCGAAAGCAATTCCAAACCCATTCCACCTATTCATTTGCCTGAGTTCTTCTCAAACGTCAACAATGAAGTCTCATTATTAGTTTCACAAAACCTGGAGCCGCTCACAACATTTAACGAAGAAAATTCATCAGTCTTCACAACAACCGGTGATATTTTCACAAATCCGCTTGACCTTTACGGTTCAATCCAATGCGGTAACTCCAAAAAATCTTCGGGACCTGACAAGGTTTCCAATTTTGTTATCAAGAAACTCCCTCCGACTGCGATTATAATTCTTACGATTATTCTCAATAACTGTCTTAACAACAGTTATTTCCCAAGTAAATGGAAAATAGCGGAAATATTCCCAATCCCTAAGAAACCAGGGGCGAACTCTGTAAGCAGTTTTCGACCTATCTCGCTCCTCCCAAACCTCAGCAAACTACTTGAAATGCTAATTCTCAACAAACTTCGCTCACTATGCTCCTCAATGGGTATAGTGCAGCGTAACCAATTTGGGTTCAAAGCATCCCACTCCACTTTCGACCCGTTGTTAAAGCTTCACGCAGATACAACCCTGGCTCTTAACAAAAAAGAGGTAACAGTAGCCTGTCTGCTTGATATTCAAAAAGCATTTGACACCGTTTGGATAGACGGTCTGATTTTCAAGTTGAAATCATTTCACTTGCCTAGACATCTTATCACAATCATACACAGCTTCTTGACCAACCGTAAGTCTTACGTACGAGTAGGAAATACCAAGTCTGTATTCAAAAACATCTCCGCAGGGGTTGCCCAAGGCTCACGTCTTGGACCTGACCTCTTCAATATTTTCACCATCAACCAACCTGCAAGCACGCCAACGACAAAAACCCTACTATATGCTGATGACTCCATCACTTATAGTGCATCCATAAGCCCAGAAATAGCTCTCCGTAGAGTGAAGGAACACATCCTTAGGCTCTGGGAGTACTACCTACAATGGGGAATTAAAATCAATCCCAATAAAACAGAGTTAATCTGCCTTAGGAATCCCTCACAAACTCCTGTCCCTGACACTCCCCGATAACACAATTATCACACCTAAGCAAAGCGTTAAATACCTCGGAGTTCATTTCTTCGAAAGGTTCAAGTTTAACCAACATGCTAAACACACTCTTCGCAAGGCAAACGGTGCCTTAGCTCTCTTTCGTCCTCTTATGAAAGTAAGAGGTGGTCTCCAAACACGAACGAAACTTCTGCTTTACAAGCAACTAATTCGTCCTATACTAACTTATTGCTTCCCTATATGGTAAATAATACAATTAGCCCAACATATATGAAGAAAGTGCAATTATTCGAGCGCAAGGCTCTTCGCTATTGCACATCTTTGTATAGAAAACCAAATTCAGTCCGCTACTACAGCAATGAAAAACTCTACGAGATAACTAAAGTTATTCCTATAGACAAATACCTACACAACCTCAGCACCAAAATGCTAATTACAGGTAACGCAGCCCCCGACGACCGATATCTCCAGGTGCTATCCATAATGGATCCAGCATTTCGAATGTCGCAAGAAGACAGCTTCGAAGACTTCTACGTCGCTGCAGGAAGAGGAACGCAGTACAACAGAGGTTGAAGACACCAAGAGACCCAAAAAAGTGGAAATACAATAGCTTCCAGGACCGAAGCGACCATTCAACTAATATTCCTCGCCCACCAACATTACAGCCAACGACCGTCAGCACTGCTCAAGCCGACGAGAACATACCAATTATTTATTTAAGAAACAAATAAATGTTAGACATAGATACCTTTTTAATAAAATGTATAAAACCCGCCAATTTAACGAAGCAGAGCCCCATCTGTGCTCACAGATTTTAAAAAAATAATGTTAGTCTAAGAATTTATAATTGTATATATCAAATATTGTAAAACAAATGAGCTTTTCAATAAAAACTTAAATTGTAAAAAAACACTGTTCACAACATATCGAATTACAAAACATATTTCCTTCTTTTTTAATTTGTTAGATATTTTTCAGAAAGAACTTTGATAAGAGGTTACACTTTTATGTCCAACAATAAAATCTTACCTCCTCTCTTACGCAATTGTTGAATATCATCACCGACATAAATATAAGCGAAGAAACCCACAATAGGCTATGTTCGCTTAAGAGCCATAAAATCTCATTCAATGAACTGGGAATTCTCGGCATTGCAAGTAAATAAAATAAAATAGAAGAACCACTTG
This sequence comes from Melanostoma mellinum, assembly GCA_914767635.1. NCBI lineage: Eukaryota > Metazoa > Arthropoda > Insecta > Diptera > Syrphidae > Melanostoma > Melanostoma mellinum. Next base: position 46,823,027 of record OU612060.1, on the reverse strand, counting down.
TCACCACACACAGCAGTATGGCAATCAACGGTATGCAATAGAAGGTACTCATTGCAATTTGAAATATTTGAACAGCTTCCGATCGATCATCAAGCATTTGCTTCAGTAATTTTACTTTTTGGAAATTATTTTTTGAAAAATCCACTATTTCATTATTAATGCACATCAAAGTTTTCTTGTTCACTACGACAAGAGACACAAAGAAAACCGAAATCGAAAAATTGCAAAACATTTGCAAAATTATTAAAATTTCTATCATAAAATCACCATCCTTACAAACTTCTTTATGCCACAACATTACGACTTCATTGAGCACTAAAATTGCACTTAAAATTGCAGATATTATAAATAGTCTTAACGTTTCATCACGGGAGGTGGTTTTTTTCGTCATATTCAAGTATTTGTTCTCCAAATGCACAACACTGTTCAAAATTTTGAAATGAGACTCTTTGCCAAGATAAAAGCTCCAAATAGATAAAACCAGCATCGAGGAAAGCATCGAGATGCAAAATAATAGAAAAGTATTATCAATGTTACTATTCGTTTCAACGACGCTTGGTGCGGTAGAAAAGCATACCGAATTGCCAATCAGTAAAATACTCAACATAAGTAAGAAAAGAGTGTTAAGTCGAAGTTTCCAGACATTTGTACACATTTTGATTGAACCATTCTCAAAAGAAACTGGAAACAGTCCCAACAATCTCAAACACTTTATTTGTAGAAGTATAGTCCTTTTTGAACGAACATGATTTTGTCACTGGGGCAAAAGTCTATTAACGCTGTGAAGGAAGCCAGACAGAAGACACAAGGAATCATTTTGGTAAAATAAATTGGTTTGCTGTCTGTGCAATATTTGAACAGATAATGAATTAGATTTTTATTTATAAGCGTCTTTCCTCTTTTCACTACCCAAAAATCTATTAACTCAGAAATTGGGCACTTTTCTGTAACCTCGTGTGTGTATTTGTAAATAGCAAAGAGGTAACATGTGTTGATTGTTTTCTACATCCCATTCCTCTTGTCTAGCATAGACTAGGTGCTTTGCATATGGTGCGACAAATGAGGACTGATAAGGTGATTCAAGTCAAGAAAAAAATCGATTTCGTGAGTGGGAGGGGGGGGGGGGGGTCTTTTTAGCTGCATGTGGGGAGGGAGGTCTAATTTCATTCAAAAATTGACTTATTTGTTAAAAGAAAAATCTCAAATTCTCAAAAATTTAAATTTTTCAAATTTACTTACTTCTTAAAATAAAATGTTATCTCCTAATTCCTAATTCCTAATTCTCTAATCTGCTTTTCTTAGTTCTCAGAATACAATCATTTTATTGCGCTTTCTACCACCGCGGTGGGACTTAAGTCCATAATCCAGTTGATTATAATGACAACAATCAACATAAATATTTTATAAGCTCCGTCTTTTATTGAAAGTGATGTAGAAGCTGCTTGTCGGAAAGTCAAAGACTCTTTTCTACCTGGCTATGGTGAAATTCCTGGATGCATACTACGAAGATGCTCCAAATCTTTGTGTGGAGTCTTGTGCTCTCTTTTCAACCGATATTTAGAAGAAATCATTCATTTTACCCCTTTACAAATCTGGATCTCGATCTATTCCGTCAAACTATTAGTGCAGTCAATGAAGCGAAAAATAGGGCCTTACCTCCGAATTTTTTTTACTGTGAACCGATTTGCATGAAATCTTGGAATTAGGCTCATCTTACCCTTAAGTTCAAAAGTGAAAATGATTTGAACACCGCCACCACCCTGGGGTGGTTGCCACGCCTTCTCGGGGGTGAAAAGGAAAAAACATTGAATGCTCCCCTTATTTGCACTACAGCTCACTTATTTTACGTGCAAAAAACTTTTAATAGTGCTCATTTTAAAGGTTATTTTAAGAACTACAAAACATTATCTTGTATTAGAATGCATAAAATGCATCTGCTCGCCGCTAAATGGTATTGACCACAACAATTAAATTTCAGACAAAATAAAAAAGGCTTTGATCTTTTATATCTAGCTTAATATTGTTCTTAGAATACTTTATAAAAAACCAAATTGTTCATTGTTTTACCTGCTACAATTTTGTTTTTTATAAAATTTTCGATAAAACGTATAGTTTTGGAGATATTTGCAATAAATATATGAAAAACGTGAAAAAATTGCGAATTTTCAATTGCCAATAACTCGAAAAGTATTGGACTTAATGAAAAACTTTATAATTGATTTTTTGCTTAAAATAAGGCCTTCTATCGATATCTGAGGTTATTTTGAAAAATAAAAATTCACCCCCGAGAAGGCGTGGCAACCACCCCCAGGGTGGTGGCGGTGTTCAAATCATTTTCACTTTTGAAGTTAAGGGTAAGATGAGCCTAATTCCAAAATTTCATGCAAATCAGTTCACAGTAATAAAATTCGGATCGAAAATGCTTCATTGACTGCACTATATAGGGGAATTGCAAAACTGAGCTGTATTCCAAAACTCTTTGAATCACTCATGCTAAACTTAATGTTTTTTAATTTAAAACCATATGTTTCACATCTTCACATCTTCACATCTTTTTTTTATTTTTATTTTTTTAACATCAAACGTCTCTACAGGATTCGCGAGTGGCCCACAAACTGATGTTGGTTACTTTGATTTCTCAAATCCATTTGATCATTTGAACCAACGTATACTGATAAACAAAAGTTGGATCAACATGGCTGTGATGATTCTCTTTAAAAATGGTTTCTTTTATACTTCAATGGTCGAACCCAATACGTGAAATTTAAAACTTGTTTTTCAACAGCGATAGATAGATGCTACATCTGGTGTACCACAAGGAAGTCATTTAAGACCTCTCTTTTTTTACTATACATAAATAATTTGCTTAGTGTGCTTCATCGCTCAAAGATTCTTCCCTACGCCGACGATGCCAAGATATCTTCATCGTATTCAAATCCTACGGATTCTTCGAACTTACAAAACGACTTTGATGCTCTTCTGAAATGAACTGCGATTAATTAATTATCACTGAACAATAATTCAAAGTGCAAGATTATGACTTTCTCTTAAGTTTTTTGGATCTCCGAGTGGATTTTGTATTGAACGGGCAGTTACTGAAACGATGCCAAAAATCAAAATTTTTTTAAGCTTTTTATTAAAAAAAAAAAGTGTGTGGTTCTAACTAATCTTAAATTGGTAGTTCAGTCATACTCAAGCTTTGGTTTCTTTTCACATCCAATAATTTGAAATCATGTTATTTTTAATAAATTGACTATGGAAAATTTTAAGTATTGAAACTAATTACAGCAATTAAGACTTACCTCCTCCTCCTTGCGCAACTCTTGAATATTATTACCGCCATAAATATGACCCAAGGAAGCCACAAAAATCCACATTCTGCTAAATTCCGCAGTACCATTTTCAAGGATCTGTGACTATTTGAAAATGTTACTACATAATATGAAATGCAGGAACCATTATTCAATACAAAAACCAATATGCCTAGCAATGGTATGCAATACAAAGAACTTATATCAATTTGAAGTATTTGAACAACCTCATACTGATCTTCAAGCATTTTCCTTAGAAATTTAACTTTTTGAAAGCTGTTTTTAGAAAAGTCTAGTTTTTTAATTTCACTATTAATGCACATCAATGTTTTATTAATCACTAGGACTTGAGAAGCAAAAAATACTGAAAACAAGGAATTATAAAATACAATTAGAATGAATATGGCTTCCAACATCAAGTCTGCATCCATACGATTTTCCATTTGCCATAAAACTACTATATCATTGAGAATCGGAATTGCACTTATAACTGCAGATATTATCAAAACTTCAAAAGTCTTATCACGGGAGCTCCTTCTATTTGTTGGACTCCAATATTTGTTTTCCAAGCGGAGGACACTGTTCAAAATTTTAAAGTGCGACTCTCTGCCAAGGTAGAAGCTCCAAATGGATAGAATAAGCATCGAGGAAAACAATGAGGTGCAAATTATTAAAATCGTTTTATCAGTGTTGGTGCTTGTTTGAACAACGCTTTTCGCAATGCAAAAACATATGAAGGTCCTGACCAGTAAAATACTGAATAGAAGTAAGAAAAGAATATTAATTCGAAGTTTCCAGACACTTGTACACAACTTGATTGAACCATTTTGATAAGAAACTGGCAACAGGCCTAACAATCTCAAACACTTTATTTGTATACGTAGTCCTTTTGGAACGAACATGATTTTGTCACTGACTCGAGGTTTAAATAAGGTGCAAAAGTGCTTGAGTAGATCCCGGAGCGTTTTTTTTCTTGTAAGGAATTGGTTTGTGTTCAAATATTTGTATTCTTTTTGTATTTGGAATAATTGCTATGCAGCCTCATAGGGCTATGGTTCCTAGCCGGATAATTGCTATGTAGATAATGAAGGCTATAGTTCTCAGTTTATTTCAATACGAAAATCAGTGAACCGACAAATTGAAATGATTCCAATCGCTTTCGAATTTGAGAAGTTAAACCAAAATAATTTAGGTGGGTTACGCCCCTAGTATCCATGAGGCTAGTTGCGCTGTCCTTTTTATTCCTTTATTTAGTTTATTTATCAGCTCAGTAAATTTATTGTAATGTCTGCCTTGAGAAAATGAGGTATTGCGACATACCTTGTGGTAAGGGTAATTGTTCCTAGTACTCAATTTGGTTTCAAAAGAAAAGATTTTTCAGCAGTAATGATTTTGTGAAGTTCAAATTGAAAAAAGCAATAAAAAATGCGGTGTACCGTCTCTTGCGCATTGAATCCTTTAAAACATTTGATTCCATGTAGACTGACGAGGCTCTTTTAAGATGATTTCGTTGAATTCCCCAATCAATATTGTAAAAATTTTCAAAAAATTTTCATAAAAACCGAAATTAAAAAAAAAAAAAAAATTGCATTCAAGTTTTTCAGATCAAATTCGGACTGGGGTCTCGCAAGGTTCTTTTTTGGAACCCTTTCTATACAATGACTCCATTCAGAACTTGTCATCTGATATCACTTGTGGCGTAGTGGTTAGCATACGTATGTTGTTAATTTTCGAGGCTCAATTGAGAATCACAAAATTGATCTTCTACGGATGTTGTCTTTCCGGGGAATTATATTGAATTACCATAAAAGTTCTAAGCTCACTCATCGCTTCAAAATCGGCGCTGAAGTTGTAGGTTCTTATTGAAAGGCGTAAAACCCCGGGTTATCCATAACTAAGTTGTGCTACCCTATTTACTATTAATTTATTTTTTGACTTTCTATTTTCAATAGGTCTCTCACATAATCATTAATAAACTGATGAAAATTATTTACGCCCCTCACAGAAAACCACAAGAAGTCCTAATATTAATTTAATATCACCTCCAGCTATTATTTTCGGATCTCAATAGAAATAGGGTATTTCAATTAATTGATGAAAATGCCAAATTTATCTGTTTCGATAATGCCTTATCTAACAAATACTCTAGAAAATAAAGAGCTTGAACCTCATATTCGATCCGATTTAAAAATTCGAATAAGATATTTTGAAAAGGTTTGCTAGAAAATGGGGACTTGTCCCATTACTTAACACCAGATTTAAAAAAGATATTTACCCCTGTTACAAGGCCTGTCGGTCACTTAGAAAAAGGACGAAGGAGTTGCGAAACAAGCGTTTGAAGTTCAAGGGACTGTTCATCAGGAACCGATTCCGACCCTCCAATCCAACGAAGAATTCGCGTTCAGGAAAAGGTTCACCAAAACCTGTCCCAGTTCCCCAGGCCTATCGATTCAGCGTGGTGACTCTTTTAATGGGTGGTTGTGATCGAAGTCAAATATAAGGTGGTAACGATTCAAACAATTTAAAAAGGAATGGAAGTTGGAGGGACTGTTCAGCAAAACCCGATTCCGACCTTCCAATTAACCGGAGAATTGGCGTTCAGGAAAAGGTTCACCACGACCAGTCCCAGTTCTTTATATTCAAGGAAGTGTTTCCTTACAGAGCGGCTTTGACCGCTATAAATGGGCGAAGTTGCGGCAGCGGAGGAGCTCAATATCAGAGTGGTATTCCCACAACTGATAATCCTGGAGATTTTTTCTCTGGTTTGATACCTGTTTAACTATTTTTATTGAACAGGTATATATACAATTGGTTCTTAATTCTAAGATTACATAACATTTAGATATATTTTGGTTTGTTGGCACAGAAGGGGCCTAACTTTGAATATTGATTTGTTTGCTAAAATAATTATAATTATTGCCTATGCCTATGATAAGAAAAATATATATTTATAAGGTTATTAAAAAATCTCGGGTTGTTCAGATCCGGTTGTCTTTGGATTTTTTCTCTGGTCTGATACCGAAATTATTGCTCCTATTCATAGATATTTCGGAAACAACAAAGTGTGAGTTATAACGCTCGTGTGAAATGTGAAATCGCCTGAGCCGATGCATACACACACTTACCGTGTGTTGTTGTTAGAAAGAAACCAAACATACATACCATAATGCGTTTGTGCAATAAGCTTAGCACGAGAGAAATAAATTCGAAGGTTTATAGCAGCTTATCTGCCCCTCTTTTGCTTTTATTTTTGTATGTCGAGGGAATTGCTTGTGCACACAAAACCTATTAGCGTACCTACAAGAAGTTTTGGCATTACGAGGTCGCTGCGAAATGTGTATAATCCTGGGTTGTTGCATTGTTTATTTCTCTGCGCGAATGTTATTTCGTGTTTCAGGTCGGTCGTGTTGATAATCAATGCAAACAATAGTGTGAGTTGTAGTCGGTGCGTCGCCGGCTGTTAAAAAGTGTGACGCTTCGTCACAATTTAAAAAGAATCGGTCATTCTTTGTCTTATCTTTTTCCAGATTGCTGCAGACAAAAGATGTGAAATATTAGAATTTGACTTTTGAAAACAGAAAAACATTCAAAATATCTTTGCTAGACGATTATAATTTATCTATTCGAAATAAATGCACACGAAAACATAAAATCAACATGAAAAGATATAAAAATAAAATTTCTATGAGCTTGAATAGAAAGGTATACCAAAAATACTCGGATACCTTTAGATAGATTTTTAGTAGAAATGGGATTGTGACTCTGCTAAACGTTTTAACACGTAAAAAACAACAAAAAGCTATCCGGATACGACTGTTGAACGCCTCCAATGACGATCTTCGGTTTTTCCAATATTCAATCGATTCACTTTTTACACGAAGGTGTACTAGTGATGGCATGACCATGTTCGTATCAAAGACTACTTGGCCATCTTCTGAAAATATTGTTTGCTTATATACATTTGTCCGGACGATCCATTGCATCCCCATTTGCTTAGCAATCTTTAGGAAGTGAAAAAAGTTCCTGATTGTCTAGAGCTTGACTATTTAAAGTCCTCTTTACTGTATGGTTCATTAAGTCTTGAGGATTCACTTCAACAGAAGTTTCTGTTACTATCAAATTTGATGGAATGGCTTGTATTTTAGCCTCCATTAGTAATAATTTATAACTTGGAAGCACATAGGTCTTATGGCTCCACAATGATTTTCGCATCAAATTGTATTTTTCCTTTGTATCCAAAAACAAGGCTAGCCCAGTGGGACCATCGTATTTAGTTGGATCCATTTGTCGTGTACGGATACTCTCCTTTATCCGTTGCACTCGCTGTGAACTTACTTTAAAAACAGCTTTTGTGATATTCGCTTTTGCCTTTTCATGATTCTGAGTATGTTTTATTGTCAAAGCTTCCAACAGTGGTACCCGTCGTGTGATGGCTAGCATGTCCACCTGCTAACCCAGATGAAAGAATTTGTGGGATCGGTATAGCATTTTCCAAGTTCCCGAATATGTCCCAGTTCCCGTTCCATTCCCATATGGGGATGAAATATAGTCTATGTAGCACCGTTGTAATGGCGAAAACCGTACTGAAATCAGTACAGTGGTTTTAGAATTCCGGTTCCCGTTCCTGTGGGTAAATGCTGATGAACTATAGTCTATATTACTCAGGGGCATTGAAGCACTCTAACCATGAAAGAATTTTTGGAATTAGTTAAGTACTTTCCAGGTTCTTGATTATGTCACCATTCCGCTTCCGTTCCCGAAAGAATATGTAAAGAAAATAGTTATAGTCTTTGTTACTCAGGAGCACTTTAACCTCTAACGTTGAAAGTTTTTTGGAATTGGTCCAGTATTTTCCAAGTTCCCGCTTATGTTCTTGTTCCCGTCCCATTCTCGTGGGAAAATGGTGATGACATCGTACTGTAATAGCGACAAAAATTTCAATTCGTTCCAGTGGTTTTTGAATTTCCGATCCCGTTCCCATTACCGTTCCTGGAAGAATTTGAGGATGAGGGATGAGGGATTAATATTCCCCCATTACCATTATCCATGAATGGTACCTGCATCCAAGAAACCGAAAAGCTGTCAGTAAAAGCTTGGTATGTGTGTAAACGACGATCTTCGTTGGAATGACCACATATTTGAAGTCACCAAAGACGCTGCTAAATGCTCAGGTTTCTTAAGACAATGCAGGAATTTCTTCACCCCTTCTGATCTGGCTACAATTTATAAGGCCTTCATTCGCCCAAAACTGGAGTTTAACTCCCATATCTAATCAGGTGCTTCTCAAACATCTTTGCGCCTACTTGAGAGGGTACAAAATAGAGCGTTCAAATTGTAGAACCGATTGATTCTCTTGAACATCGTCGAAACGTTACTTGTCTCACTCTATAACATCGCTTTTTTCACAAACAGTGCTCTAGTGAAATAGTCAGTTGCATTCCTCCCCTGAAACTATTTAGCCGCAACACCACCTTGCTAAGAATGCCCATAAGTTATACCTTGAACCCAACTTCGGGCGTACAGTCAAGTATAGAGATTCTTATTTTAGTCGCACCACCCGTATGTGGAATGCTTTACCTGGCTCTGTATTTCAACTACATAACGATTTACAAAGGTTCAAAAGCAAAAAAAAAAATCAAAATCATTGTTTGAATTTAATTTTTAATTCATTACAGTTAAGAATAATGAAATTGTCAATTTTATTATATTCCAATTCCATCTGCCGGGCTGATTTGTGAATCTAAACCATCCAGGGCGCCACTCAAACGCATACGGAAAAATTCATCTAAATCGGTCAAGCCGTTTAGGAGGAGTTCAATTACAAACACACGTACAGCAGAATTATATATATAAAGAAGATTTATTTTAGCTTCCAACAGTTTCCTTCTTTTGGTGCTCTCTGAAGAATCATCGAGGGACGTCACTGCCTTTAATTTGATCACATTGCTTTGTAAATATTCCGTTTAAAAAGTTTTCGTGTTTTAATAGAAAATAGTTTTTTACTTTAAAACAATAGATCCATTTGTTTTTTATGAAGATTTTTTAAGTTTCTTTCTCGTTTCATCGTTTTTCGTATTCGTATACATTCGAAGTCACAAAATCCTCATGGTTCGATGCAGTTATTAAATGTTCGAAAATTGTTCTGTTTGAAATATTCATGTTGGTATTTAGTTTGCACGCTCCGCTCTGTAAGGAGCGTGGAAGTGGATGGATTTTTGAAGGATCAAAATTTTAATAAAACTATTTTAAATTACTAAAAGAAGCAAATCTCACGCTCTCAGCTCCTTTACCTCACAAATAATTGAAATATTCATTGAAGAAAATTGGTTTTTATACAAAAGTCAAAGCACTGGCAACACGACTTTAAAAAAAATTGAAATACTTGTATCTCCGAAGATTGGAAGTTAATGAAGCTAAAATGCACAATGCAATTTGCACATGGTCTAACAAATAGTGGAGGTCCACTTCCATGCTCGATTTTCACCATGACTCCGCCATACTTTTTTTGTAGCTCAACTCAAACCCAAAAAAAAAACTACTAGAAAAAAATTTTTTTTTTTGTTTTATTTCTTAAAAGCTTAGGTCATGTTTTTTTTGGCATGAAAATACTGAACTACATTCAAGAAAACTAAGATTGCTCGTTGAATATTTCACAATGGTAAAAAGAAACAAAAGAAATAAATTTTTTCTTTGTTTTTTCACCCTAGAACAAAATTGGCCAACTTTGAATAGGTCTGTAAGTCAAAATAAAATTAGAAAAATACTATGTAAATATTTGTGTCTGTTTATATTTCTTTAAGAAATGAAAAACAAAACTTCCAATTTTGCATTTTTGCCGCGACTTTTGGATTTTTTGATCACAGTGAGACGTAGAAGTTTCGGAATACGAATGACAAATATAAAGGAATGAATGTTTTCCAACAAATTTTGAAAGTTTTATAAAATAAGTTAGTAATTATGGCTTCTTTTTTTTTTGGCATTTGCAGTCCGAAATTGTTACGACGGGTTTTGTAATAGGGTGAACGTATTTTTCGAATTTGGTGTTAAATTTTTGAACAAGTCCCTAAACGAAACTAATTGGTGACCTCTGATGTATAATCTAAGCCAGTATTCGGTTCTCAATATTTTTTAAAATTCTTGAATTTTTAAGCGGTGGAAAATAGTTGCACATAAATCGATCGATTTCTACAATGGTGGATCTTAAATTCAGAAAACGTCAGTCATCTGTTGACACAAAGTGTGTGGATGGTATATTGTCAATCAACATCAAGGAACTAATAAACAGGAAAGCTAAAGAACATCTTTGCTTTTAGAAAAAATTTACACAACTTTGTCAAAAAAAACTGTTGAAAAGAATGGCTTGACTCATTCTTCTCGAGATGCCTAAAATCTTAAGTTACGACATGCTCCTGTGAGTATTCTTGTATCAATAAATTAATTACATTGTATTTTTTATAAATCGTACTTACCTCTGCCGTGGTATCGTAACAAAGTACCATAACAGGAAAAACAAATAACGCAATAATCCAAATAACACATTCGATTATAAAACCAGTTAATCTTAAGCTTGACTGTTCCAACATGACTATCATAAAAAAAGGCCCAGATGGTCCAGAACATAACGTAGCTCCCAAAATCAAAAGTATCTTAATACCATACACTGTGCTTATATTTTTGGCACACAATTTTATAATTTTTGTTCGATCAACAAACAATATCTTCGTTTGATATTTTTTTATGCGACCACCACTTGTACTTATACCACTTTCAATCTGTTGATTCACATTTATGAGAGTTTCATTTAGAGTCACAACGAGTGACGAATAAAACGTCACAATCAAATTACTAAAAACCAATTGCAACAACGTTACAATATTTTCAAAAATTCTGAACGTACTATGTGCTCGATAAGTGGTTATGATTATGAGGTTTGACAGAAAGACAAAACATGTAACTAAGTAAACCAGAAACAAACGAAACGTGGTGTCTTTAAAAATGTAAATTTTTTTGTTTGCACTGTATTTTCTCTCCAGGTACAGAATCTTATTCAAAGTATTCAAATTGATCGTCCTTCCAAAGTAGAAACTCGTATTGACAATGAGTAGGGTAATCGCATTTATGATAGTGGAGTACAGTAAATATATCTCGTTTGTAGAAACACGAGTGTTTTTTCAAAACCAATGTGAATATAAAGTAACAAAGATAACACTCCAAATTATTAAAAAAGTTGTCACCGCTTGCACTGTCAAACCCACTAAGCATTTTTTACTTTTCAAAAGTGTTTCTAGGCGGTGGTGTTTTACATCTACGGGTAACAGTCCCGAATAACTTAAACACTTGAGCTGATAGTGGAGTCCTTTTCTTCTCAACATCTTTGTTCTGTGATAAAATAGTACTGTGGGTAAAAACGGCTGTAGGGCTGTCAAAGAGTAGAGGACTTGTTAACAAACTATTTTATTGTTCATGGAAGAGGTCGATCGGTACCACTCTCATTATTAAATGTTATTCTTAGAAGAGTAATATTAATTAAGAAATCGAAGAATATTTGTTTAATTTACAATTAACTTACAAACTGTAGGAGCCCGCATCAATATACATAAATGTTTTCATAATTTTCAATAGAATATTTGCTCTCCGCATAACACCGAATACAGGAAGTTCTTATACGTACCGTTGTTTGATATCAATCACTAATTGATTGCCCAGTCACCATACTTATAACAAAATTCATAAAAGTATGGCTTCGTTGCCTGTCAGACAGACAATCCTTATCGACATGTTTGAATATTTCAGTTTCATTTTTAGGTCATAGCAACTTTTTTGAATAGTTAATTATTGACAAAAAAAATCAATCATCCTTCAGTATTGTTGCTCATTCAAAACGACGACGCTGCAATCATCAGACTATAGCGATGACCGAGGGGTTGATGAAGTGGTGGGAGAACTGCGCTATTTTCTCTCAACTAAAAGTGTCCTATTAGCTTAAGAGAAGACTGCATTGCAGTAGTGTTATTAACTCTCAGTATAACAAGATAATAAAGAGAAGTTTCTATTTGCTCATCATAGAAGACTTCAACGGCATAGATGAGCAACGAACTCATAGGACCAAAACTGTCAGCTGCCTGAGCAAAACATAGAGCAGCACTCTCTGGCAGAAGGCTCGCAATCAAAGCTTATAAAAAGTAAATAAATAGGGTTTCGCAGCAGAGCGGGGAGCCCAGGGGCCATTAAACTTCACACAGCCATGTGAGTGAATGGATGGGACGTTATATTTATTTTCTTTCGATATCGACTGCGCTTTTCATGGCAACGAATTTTCTTTTGGATGACTTGCCAGTTTGTCGCGAACAACGAAATCTTTGGATAAGCCGTTGGGATCCCAACCTCAAACTTTCACGTAAGAGGCCAGACATGTTCATTACTTCACTACAGGCGTCCTAAGTGCTTTACACTTTGTTTCATTTATAAACGACTTAACAGATGCTCTGGACGGTGGATTCACTTTTGGAGGAGTCAAAATAGAAGCACTTATGTATGCAGATGACATGGTTTTCCTTTCAGAAAGAGAAGATGGTTTTCATCTTTTAATGAACAAATTTCGGGATCATTGGAAAAGTTGGGGCCTTCAAGTAAATTAATCGAAATCAAAGGTTATGATATTCAAAGGAGGCGGGGGCAGGTATACGAGAAATGTAAAGTGAGCACTTGATGCATAGACAGTGGACATAGCACGAGAACATGAATACTTTGGAGTTTGATTTGTTTCAATTCTCAACCAGAAAATCATCTTGAAGGAAATCTGAGACTGAGAGAGGGGGAAACGCTGTTTCAGTAGCAGATATACTTATCAAAGTGCAAAAAAACTTTTCCAATATACAGTGCCATCTGCCAGTACTTCTGTATAAGTCATAGGTTTGTTGCCACAATTCTTTTGAACCAGTTGAAGAATGCCTCCGATACTTAATCAAAGGAGTCTTTCGTCTTCCGATTAATACTATCAACTAAAGTATTATTCACATAAAAACGACCAACGAACGACGAATAAACGAATACATATACTCGTTAATTTGGACATTTCATTCACATTTGTGTTTTTTTCATTCGTCACGAATAACGAACACAATTTACATCCAAAACAAAAATGAAGAATGATTTTGAGGTTAAACAATCGCGAAAAACTTATTCGTTGAAGCGTGGATTGTATGTGGAACGGTAACAAAGTCTTACAGTCCGTACCTACTCAATATTTTTTCCTGAGCTTTTGACGTGAGTAAGAACTGTGCAATGTAACAGACATTCCGTACTCGTTCGGTAGCAAAACTCCTAAACGATCTCAATATACATAAACCCGTTGGTCCAGATGGTATCCCCGCTGTTGTTCTGAAGAGGTGTTCTTCTACGCTGGCAAAACTACTGCGTATACTTTTCGATCTTTCCTATTCTGGTGGGATTTTCCCGAGCAGATGGAAAACAGCATTTGTCCAGCCGGTCCCTAAAAAAAGAGGCGAATCTTCCTCCCCTTCTAATTACCGTCCAATTGCTCTTACGTCCCTTCTTTCCAAGGTCATGAAAACGTTGATAGACCGTCAACTTATGAAATATCTTGAAGAACGAAAGCTTCTTAATGACCCTCAGTACGGCTTTCGTAGCAAACGGTCCACTGGTGATTTGATGGCATATCTCACCGAAAAGTGGAACCAATCTTTACATTGTTTTGGAGAAAGTAAGATTATTGCGCTTGCTATTTCTATTATTAGATATTTGATAGAGTTTCGCATAAGGCTCTTTTAATTAAAATGCGTGCTTTGGTATCGATGAGTTTCTTCTTCGTTGGATTGGAAACTACCTTTCCGACCGTTCAATACAAGTTGTGTTGGATGGTTTTAAGCCTGATACCCACTGGTGTGCCCCAAGGCTCCGTTTTGTCTCCAACTTTCTTCCTTATTTTCATAAATTATCTCCTGTCTAAAACTTCTAATCCTCTCAACTGTTTTGCTGACGACTCATCTCTCAGTTTTTCATATTCGTTTCCAAATTCACGTCCCTGCTCTTCGGATGTGGAACTGGAACGGTTGCGTATGATAAGCGAATTCTGACTTTGACAGCATTGTTACATGGGGTTCTAAAAACCGAGTAGAATTCAATGCTTCGAAAACTCAATGCTGTCTCTTGTCGTTGAAGCGTAACATTCCCCCATTGCCCCCAGAATGGTAACTGCATCGAAGTAACCGAAAAGCTGTCAGTACTTGGTATGTGTGTAAACGATGATCTTCGTTGGAATGACCACATATTTGAATTCGCCATAAATGCTGCTAAATGCCTAGGTGTCTTAAGACGATGCAGAAAATATATCACCCCATATGACCTGGTTACAATTAATAATGCCTACATCCAGTCAAAACTCGAGAATAATTCTTATATCCGATCAGGTGCTTCTCAAACATCTTTGAACCTACTTGATAGGATACAAAACAGAGCTTTGAGATTGACAGATGATCGTTCAATCGTAGAATCGATTGATTTTCTTGAAAATCGTCGAAATTTTACTTGCCGCACTCTTTTTTATCGTTTCTTTTACAAACATTGCTCTAGTGAAATAGCCAATTGCATTCCTTTCCTGAAATAATTTAGCCGCAATACCCGCCTCGCAAGGAATGCACATCAGTTTTCCTTTTAGCCTAACTTCCGTCGCACAGTTAAGTATAGAAATTCATATTTTAGCCGCTCAACCCGGGTGTGGAAAGCTTTACCCAACTAAAATTTCCTTACGCAATATAATGTAGAGAAATTCAAGAATAATGTGCATCCATCTCCTTTCGCACTGTGTTCTGTAATATTATAAGGGTAGTCACAACCCCTGTGTAAATTAAAAAAAGGCAAAAAAACAATCTTGTGCTAATTTTCTCAGAAGCGTCCTGCTTTTGGGAAAGTTTACATGTAGCGATAGGTGTTCCTATATTGTTCTTTTCAGGTCGAAAAGAAGAAGTCGTTTTGGCAAGTTCGTCTCTGTGTCCTGGTTGTCATGAAAGGTTAATGTTGTGTGAACTTTTCTGTGATTAGTGGTCCAGACGTACATTTTCATATTTTGTGGAGTTAGGAATGTTTGGACAAGTGGAAAGGAATTTTCTAAACCTAGATGCCTAGGAGGAGTCCTGCGTGTGCACTTGTAGGAAAGTTATGATGTTAGGGGTGTCGCCAAACTCTCTTTGATGTAATTTTTCTAAATGTGATTTTGATTTTTGATTTTTTGTGTTACCCGTGGTGTGATGGATAGCATGTCCGCCTGTTAATCCAGAGGTTCGAGTTCGAACCCCAACAGAGGCAAAAATGTTTTTTCACGGGTATCGACTGTCGCGAGGAACTGGCAAGTCCTCCGTTAGCATTCATTGCCAAGAAAAGCGCTTTCTCGATTAGCCGTTCGGAACCGGCAGAAAATTGTAGTTCATTCCCTCACAAGGCATGGTTGTGAGAAATGCGCTAGGCCCAGGGGCTCCTCGCTCTGTTGCGCCACCCTATTTAATTTTTTTTTTTTTTTTTTATTTTTTCTTTATACAGGGTTTTCCATTAAGAGCTATCCATTTTATTTTTTAAATAAAAACGCCAGCCATTTGAGATATCAAAAACGGGTCTATGAAATAACTCCCACGAAATAAGTCCCACTTTTAAAAACGAAATAAGTCCCACCAAAAATTGCTATTTTGAAAGTGGGAGTTATTTCGTTTTTAAAAGTGAGAGTTATTTCGTCAATTGGTGGGAATTATTTCGTTACGCGTTTTTATTTTAAGTGGGACTTATTTCGTTTTGAGTGGGAATAAATTCGTTTTGTAAAGTGGGAGTTATTTCATACCCCTAAATTTATATTTTTTCTTATGCAAAAAGTTATGGTTGTCCCTTTTACGAAATGTCCAATATTTCGTAAAAGGGACAACCATAATATTTTGTCCTTATCTCTCATGGCTCTTCTTGCTTGTATACGATTTTTCTTTATTATTCCTCTGCTTTGATTATTCATATTATTCGACGTGTGTTTTTTTCGAAGAGCCAAATACTTCTTATTTGAAATCGCATTAAACAATGAAAAAGTGGGACTTATTTCGTTTATGAAAGTGGGACTTAATTCATTTAAGAAATATATTATTCAAGGGGGAGTTATTTCATTTTGAGTGGGAGTTATTTCATTTCAAGTAAATTTTTAAATCATTTCATTTTGGTGGGACTTATTTCGTTTTCAAAAGTGGGACTTATTTCGTGGGAGTTATTTCATTTTTTTAAGCAATTTTTGGTGGGATTTATTTCGTTTTTAAAAGTGGGACTTATTTCGTGGGAGTTATTTCATAGACCCATCAAAAACACATTTATTTCATATTTAAGTACACCCAATAGCATTACGAATGTAACTCTATTTTGTTCATATGTCCTCCATGGGCGCTCTTGCAGCGATCGATACGTTGAACCCAATTTTCGACCACTCTCTCGCACATATCGACCGGTATTGCGGCAATTTCGCGTTCAATATTGGCTTGAAGCTCCTCCAAAGTCTCTGGCCTGTTAGCGTAGACCAACGACTTGACATAGCCTCAAAGAAAGAAATACAAAGGTGTCAAATCACACGAGCGCGGCGGCCATTGATCGGTCCATTTCTTGAGATTACACGTTGACCAAATTTCCTCTTCAAAATGTTGATGGTTGCATGAGCTGTATGGGCTGTAGCTCCATCCTGCTGGAACCACATGTCACTAATGGGTCTATGAAATAACTCCCACGAAATAAGTCCCACTTTTAAAAACGAAATAAGTCCCACCAAAAATTGCTAAAAAAAATGAAATAACTCCCACGAAATAAGTCCCACTTTTGAAAACGAAATAAGTCCCACCAAAATGAAATGATTTATAAATTTACTTGAAATGAAATACATCCCACTCAAAATGAAATAACTCCCCCTTGAATAATATATTTCTTAAATGAATTAAACAGTAAAAGGGACAATCATAACTTTTTGCATAAGAAAAAATATAAATTTAGGGGTATGAAATAACTCCCACTTTACAAAACGAATTTATTCCCACTCAAAACGAAATAAGTCCCACTTAAAATAAAAACGCGTAACGAAATAAGTCCCACCAATTGACGAAATAAGTCCCACTTTTAAAAACGAAATAA
Source organism: Melanostoma mellinum (assembly GCA_914767635.1). Lineage (NCBI taxonomy): Eukaryota > Metazoa > Arthropoda > Insecta > Diptera > Syrphidae > Melanostoma > Melanostoma mellinum. The sequence continues at coordinate 46,805,556 of OU612060.1, read as the reverse complement.
CTCCCACTTTCAAAATAGCAATTTTTGGTGGGACTTATTTCGTTTTTAAAAGTGGGACTTATTTCGTGGGAGTTATTTCATAGACCCGTCACTAATATCCATTCAACGCAACTGACGCCAAAAAAAACGGTTTGTGCGATGCCCAATTCCTGTGAACGACGTGGAATTGACTGATTTGGGTCGTTCTGAACGGATGCACTTACGGCCGCGATATTTTCAGCACTCCGTCCTAATCTTTGTCTCACTGGCACGGGAACATTATGCAGCGAAAACGTGGATTCAAATTTGCGCACTAAACTGAGAATTGCGGCACGGGTGGGACGATTATAACGACCAAAAATCGGAGTTAGCGCTCTTAAAGTTGCAGCGACTGTCTCAAAATTTTTATAGTACGCTTTAATAATTTGGAAACGTTGTTGATTCGTGTAACTCACCATGATGAAATGGTAGACCTTAATGAGCAATCTGACGTTTACAGAATGTCAAAAGACCTTAAGGGCGCGTTTACATTGAAGAAACAAAATGGATAGTTTGGAAAACCTTGTATATATTTTATGTATCAGCATAAAAGAGCACGCCACAAGATTGCGACAGGGGGTTTTGTAACTTATCTTTTTTTTTCATTCCTTACTATGCCAGGCCTACATGTCCTTGTGATGACCTTAACTTAGAAATAAAACTTATCACTGTGGCTTCCACTTTTTTTTAAAGTAGGAGATAAGAAATGAAAAAGACCCTTTCGACCTAAAAATTATTCGCTTTAAATTGTCGATTCTGATTTGGTTTTTTCTTTATTTCTTTACTAACGTTTTCTTTTGATCGTTTAAATTTGCGATTTTTATTTAGTTGATAATAGAAACTATTTCGTGTATGGAGTCACTGTTGTTGATGGCACTCCACTTGATAGTTGCTTGTTCGTATTTTCCATGTCCTTAAATTGAATAAGGATGACCATATACGTGAAAATAGCAGCGAAAATCTAATTGAGAGGGAAATAATTATTTGTACAGAATTAAACCCACAACTCAAAAAATTACCTTAAAAAGCGTCCGTTTGTTAAGTGGGAAAAATCCATACGCTGTCAGTATTGGCTTTTGTTGCATATTCTTTATCATGAACTTGTCAATCTTTGAAAGTTACAAAATATGAACAAATTTTTTTTAAATTGTAAGTAAATAAGTAATATCTTACCATTTTTTCGACCCCAGTGCCTTTTCGTGGTATTCTTGAAAGAATTTTCGCTGTTTTGTTAGCCTGTAAGAAAACGATATAAATTTCTTTGAGATATTTGTTCTTAGTTTCGAAACATTTTTATAATAATCAACAAAAATTAAGTGTATTGTTATGTTATTTAGTGCACCTAAAGGCGTTCATTTGGGGAAAAGTTGATACATAGTTTGGTCAAGGTTTTAGTTGAATGATTTTATTGTCTACCAAACCAGAACAGCTTGCCCAAATAATGGAACCTCAATATCATATATCCGATGCTTAAAAGGAAGTCCCTGACAACTACGCCAATTTTAATGTAATTAGCCTCATTATAGTCACACATAAGAACTTATATCCAAGAATATGACAACTTCCTAAACGCCCCGTCAACAATCCGATAGGTCCTCATGAGTGCAATTGAAAACCAGAAAAGTCCTGAATCGACCAAATTTTATTATAATGGCAGACTTTGATTTAAAAAGTCCGAGAATAAAGTATTGATATCTACCATCGTTTTGTCGATTTCATAAGGTACAGAGCCATTTCTAGTTTCGGCATCCCTGAAAAACTCATACGACTATTGAGGATGACTTTGAAGAATACACTCTGCTCCGTCAAGATCAGTAAATAATTCCTTTAGCCTTCTGACGTCGAAAAAGGAGTTCGATAAGGCGACAAACTGTCATGCGACTTCGTCAACATCATACTTGAAAAGATTGTACAAAACTCAAACGTCAACACCAGAGGAACAGTTTTTCAAAAGTCTGTACAATTTCTCGCTTACGCAACCGATAGTGACGTTATAAGAAGCACCGTGATGTCATGGGTGCTTTTGAGAGCAGTGAATCAGAAGCCACCAAAATGGATTTGATGACAAATGAGGGCAAATAGACTTCTTTTATCATCAAACAAAGACAGCCAACATCAACAAATGGGACAAATCGTCACAATAGACATACATGACTTCGGGGTAGGTCAACACTTCGTCTACCAAGGACTCTATTATCACGGAAGCTGGGAAAATATGCAAAGCGGGAGCGGAGGACACCCTTGCTCGTTTCGAAATAAAAATATTCCGTGTGATCTTTGTTCCCCTATGTTGTGTATGAAAACGAACTGTATGATGGCTAGAAGATGACTAGAAGGATATCGCATGTAACGCTCCGGCTTACTGCGTGAACACAATGGCTGCAGAGACGCAGCCGCAAGAGATGTCAAAACATTAAATACAAGCGAATACAACAACAACGCAAGACGGAGCTGGACAAGTTAACTTGATTTTAACTCTTGTGGCTCCGGCTCCGTATGCGTATGCGTATGCATTGTGTTCACCCAGTTAAAGGTTTTTGAAAGCACATTGCATTGATGTTGAGGAAGGGAAGAGGGGACGTCATCTTTGTGCACGGTCACGAACTGAGCAGGAAAGTGGCAGGGTGGCAAAATTCGAACAATATTGAAAGCCGAACGGCATTGTTCTGCTATGCCCGCATCCTTAGGCGACGCAATCAAGTGGAACAGGAACTTAGGCAATGGTCTCGCACACACGCACTGCCACCTTGCCGCTCAGTGCATGGCCGTGCCCTAAGAGTGCTGACAAAAGATTTTGGTTGAGGCTCAGAGATCATACATCACACACATTTTGCTCGTATATACAAAACCAAGTTTCTTTTTTATGCTCACGGAATAAACTTGAGAATGAAAAATCTGATCTAAGGCTAAGGTTACCGCAAGAAGGACTCGGATTCAAGATAAAACTTGAAATCTGAAGAAAAAGAGTTGCTACTCTTAGCCTGACCGATACTTCTGTTTAACACAGCCGCCATCTTGTACCAAATTTACACTCTTAGTTTTTAAAAGTGAAACTTCTTATGCGACTTCCAACAAAGTTGCGTTAAACGTTAACGCTGATTATCGTGCATACTTTACGGCACTGCTTGCAATTTGTTGATATAACAGTTAGCTGTATTAAAAGTTTGTCTTAAAGAAACAATATTATAAGAACAGTTAATTAAAAATCAATTTCTACCCCTTCCTATTCTCATTTCCACATTAAGAAGTTTCAATTCTTCCGCGCGCAAGGACTCCACGCACTATTTTTTTTAATGCTCCTTTCAATCAAGGCACTTTAACGTTTTTTAAGACGCAAGAAACAAAAGCGATGGATGGTTGAAACAATCGAGCGGATGCGATCAAAACTCTTCAATTGAAATATCTGATTTTAATAAATACCTAATTTTATAAAGCTAAAGTGCAGATCCTTGATAGGTCAAAACTCAAAGTTTCTCACAAATCACAAGAATATTAAAACAATAATTGTACACTTTACAATTTAAACTCACAACTGCTTCCAAGTTATTTGCACTCAACGCAATACAAAATAGAACCGCAATCACAATGAAACAACCCACACCCGAAGCTAAACATAAAAAAACGCTCTCAATTATTGAAAGCTTCCACTTCAAAAAGTATTCTACTGACATAAGTGGTAGCACTGTTGCAAATGTCAATATGTGGATCGTGAATAGGCCCATAGTTAAGCCATTAACATCGCACATATCATTCACGCACAATCTCACAACTTCCGATCTAGTGCGAAGGATCTTTGCCATTCGACACTTATCACTTAATTTCCAATTTTCGATTAAAGTATTTAGTTCAGCATTCAGGTTCTCAAGACTGAGACGTGTTGATATAACTATGAATGTGAAAAACCATTGAAATGCACAAATATTTGCATTGATTATCATTGATGCAAAAGAAAGAATGAGTATTGTTTTATTGTTGATAGTCCCGGTCAATATTGATCCCAGAACAATGTACACCAAACACGATATGAGGAATGCCGAAATCCAATTAATATTCCGAATACTTTTGCTTGGATTGTTTCGATGGGATGATATCAATTCAAAGAGCGTTTGCACAATGTGAAGACTTCTTTTTCTTTGATAATATAGTGAAAATGTCAAGGGTATTCGTAATATGAAGGATATGAATACTTGGACTCTAGCAACAACGTCGCTAGTTTGACTGCTTATGTAAAGTTCGTCAAATGCCAATTTGCTAAATAAAACGTGTACTGAAGTTGTCGATGCAGAAATCAACATCAGAATGAGGAATTTCTCACAGATACGGTCAAATTTTGTAACATGGAATGTAGATGAATTTCGGTCATAGGTGATAGAGAGAATGCCAAAAAACTTTATAGATTGGATACAGTTTCTAAAGTCCTTCTGTAAGGACATGATGTCGGATACTGAAACTATTTTTTTATCTATTTCCAAGGCAAGACTGCTTTTGAATAATGATTATGCATTGGATCAATGATTGATATACACTTGTTGTCAACTTTTTCATTGACAAAATATAAATTATTCAAAACTCATTAATGGGTAGTGGCAATTTTCTGTTTTTGCTTTTCGGTTTCTTGGATGCAGGTACCATTCATAGATAATTTCAGTGGGGGAATGTTAAGCTTTCACGACAAATTACAACATTGAGCTTTCAAAGCATTGAATTCTAATCAGTCACCCCGTAAATAAATGCTTTTTAAGGTCAGAATTTAATGAGCTCAAAATACGCAACCGTTCCAATTCCACTTCCGTAGAGCAAGGGCGTGACTTTGGAATCGAATTTGTTGAGCTGTTGAGTGAAGCGCAAGCTGGTTTTCGTGAAAATTACTCTGCTATTGACCAAATCTACACGCTTACCAATATAGCTGAGATATTTAAGGGATCGAAAAGGAAGCTTTATGCCTTTTTTATCGACTTCAAAGCCGCATTCGATACCATAGACAGAAAAGCACTGAGGTTGAAGCTATACAATAAAGGAATTTCGACATAGTTTGGGAACATTTTAGAGCGATTATACGACTCAACAACCTCTGCAGTAACCCTTGGAAGCAAAGTATCTGATCAGCTCCCAGTAGACATAGGGCTAAGACAAGACTGCTGCCTCAGCCCCTTACTTTTCGCTTTATTTATAGACGACATCGAATAAATTCTACAAGGAGGAGCTCGAGTTTCACCAGACATTCTAATTAAAGTGCTAATGTTCGCAGATGATATCGTCATGTTTGCTGAGTCAATCGAAAGCCTCCAACTTATGATAAATCGATTATTCGTTTATTGCAACAAATGGAGACTCCAGGTGAACCTCGACAAATCAAAAGTTATGATTTTTCGAAACGGATTAGGGCGAAATTGTCGCAGCGAAAAGTGGAAGTTTGGAGAGCACAACATTGAAATCGTGAGCGAATACAACTATCTTGGCATGCGGATTTCTAGAAATCTTAACCTCGAGAACCACATGACAGATAAATTATCTAAGGCAAAAACTGCGCTAAATGCGACCTGGAGAAGTGTGATGCACAGCAGAGATGTTCAGTATGAAGCAAAATACCAAATCTTCAAAACAACGGCCAAGTCTATAATGTTCTACGCTGCACAAGTTTGGGGACACAAAGAATTCGAAAAAGTGGAGCAAATTCTTAGATACTTTTTGAAGCGCACATTGAAACTACCCAGCAGTACGGCTAACCACATCCTTTTGCTGGAAACAGGTCTTTCTCCGATGTTTATCTCAACACTTAAAATGCAGGTTGACTATATACTAAAGACAATAGAAATGGATGATACACGATTGCCTAAGGAGATAACAAGGCTGGTGATCAGGAAGAGAATTTCTTGGTTTGAGTCCTGGAATAATTTAGCCCAGTACAGTGGACTCTCGCTCGATCTTGAATATGACTCGATTAACACATGGAAAAGCCAACTCTTTAATTTAATCAGCTTAGTAGATGAAAAAAAGCGTGAAGATTTCATTTGGAAAGACAGGAGCTCATTTCATAGAAACATTTATGCGCAGCTTGACTACAACTTAGCAGCTAAAAACTACTTCAGGGCGGAGTTTTCAACCGACCTCATGTCACTTGTTTTAAAAACACGGGGAGAGTTACTCCCCCTGAATCATATACCTCACAGGAGCGATTTACACGAAATCTGCGGCATTTGCAACCTTAAGGAAGTAGAGAACGTGTTTCACTTTGTGGGCAGATGTCCTATGCTTGCAGAAACTAGGCGAAGTTTATTCAGAAAGAACTACCTTAACGAGGCTGAAATTATAGATATCCTAAATGGAACAACTGAATGGGAGAATTTGTACCGATACTTGAAAATAGCATTGAGTTACAGAACGCAAATCCTCACAGGCCGAATCGATGTGTGTCGATTTGGCAGCAAACTGAGTTGCCAGCAAATTGGGTTTGTCGATGGAGTTAACATATGCAGATTCATTGAAAACGGGCTTTGGGAGCGATGATTTGGCCGAGTTCTTAGTAAAAGACCAACATTTTTTGAGCTAAATCCACTATCCAGGCAGGTTGAATCTTAGGGATCAGCATCAAGACCCATCAGTGTTTCACTGAGTTCCAAAAAAGGTGGGCTGCATTTTGCAGTGTCTGCGCCTACAACAAAGCGGCTCGATTGCAACCACCATATTCTTGTTCAAATGGACCCGGAATTTAACCGACATTATAACTCACAAAAACACGCATAAAACAAAGTATCGCACGCAGGCGTCTTATCTAAGTCGAATCAAGAAGAAAATCTTATTACAGGACCAAAAATAGAACTGGCTATGGAGAAATTCCTCAGTGCATAGTTCGAAGATGCTCCAAATCTTATGTAATTAATTAATTTGTTTTCAAAGGCATTTGACCAATTTAACCATCGTGTACTGATAAAAACGTTGGATCAGTATGGCTGTGATAGTTCTGTTCAATAATGGTTTCTTTCATATTTGAATAGTTGAATCCAATACGTGAATCCAATACGGGTGTTTTTCAACACTCGCAGAGATTCTACATCTGGAGTACCACAAGGAAGCCATTGAGGACCCCTATTCTTTTCATTATACATAAATGACTTGCCGCATGTGCTTCATCATTCAAAGATGCCAAGATATTTTCATCGTATTCAGAAGTTGTGGATTCTTCTTATTTCCTAAACGATTTTGATGCTCTTCTGAACTAATCTTATTGCGATTGCCGTTTTAGCTTTAGTTCAGTAGTATTTGTTTTTAGCCTACATTAATATGCAACTGAGTCGGTGCAAAGATTGAGAGTGCAATCACATGTTTGCTAAAAAGCAATGTGTCAACAATGGAAAACCTCAAAACAACGTATAGTGATGCCAACCCAAATTTATAATTTGTTATTAGAGTTCATTTTAATAAGCCAAAGTTTACCATTCGAGTAAAACAGAGATGGTTGAACTTTATTTTTTAACTGAAGTTAAGTTTCTGCTGCACTGTAGTTTCGACTTCCTCTGTAAAACTGGGCAAAGATCGTTCGGATTCACAGTGCACACAGTAGTCTGCTCTGAAATTAAGCAAAGTTTACAGACATTTTGTTATAAACATCGAACAGATGCCAGTGGATGAAAGTAGTAGCTAGTTCAGGTACATTGAGTGATTTGAACAACAATCTTTTAGGTTAACTTTTTACAAAAATGTGAGTTATTATTTGATAAGAGCTAATATTAAACTTACTTCAACGCCCAACGCTATGCAAAACATAGCAGCATTTGGAATAAAACCAATATTTCTATACACATATACCAAAATTGTCGAAAGCATTGAAAGTTTCCACTCCGTCCACGATTCTGAACAAACAACTGGTAACGAAGCTGCGCGGTTGTCAATATCTGGAGTGTGGTCAAACCCATTGTTAAGCCAAGAACATAAGATATCTCATTCACGCACAACGTTAAAACTTTGGATCTTGTTTTCAGAATCTTTGCCACTCTGGACAATTCAAGACTTTGATTTTTCTCTGTTGAATCAGCAAGTTCAGCGTTCAAGTTTTTAAGAATGACCCGAATTGTTATCACTATGCATGCAAAAAACCAATGAAAGGCACACGTGTTTAAATTGGGTAAATTGGGTAAACGGATTGGGTAAACGGATAGAAGAAGTATTGATTTATGGTTATTAGGGCGAGTTGCTCAATCGAATCATAAATTTAAGTTCTACATAAAGTTTTAATTTTTGTATGAGACGTTCCGGAATTCTTAAGTTCTACATAAAATCCCCATACTATAGTAGAACTTTATGTAGAACTTAAATTTATGATTCGATTCAGCAACTGGCCCTTAAATAAAATAAAATTAAATAGGGTGGCGCAACAGAGCGAGGAGCCCCTGGGCCTAGCGCATTTCTCACAACCATGCCTTGTGAGGGAATGGAGGGGACCTAGAATTTTTCGCCGGTTCCGAACGGCTAATTGAGAATGCGCTTTTCATGGCAATGAATTTATTAACGGAGGACTTGCCAATTCCTCGCGAAAGGCGATACCCGTGGAAAAACATTTTTGCATTTTGCCTCTGCTGGGATTCGAACCTCGAACCTCTGGGTTAGCAGGTGGACATGCTAACCATCACGCCACGGGTACAACTGGCCCTTAGTTCCGTCAAATATTGATCCTAAGACATTCAATATCACACATGATACAAAAGCTGTGACTATCCAATTCAGGTTCCGAAGACTTTTGCATGGACACTTTTGATGTGAGGAAATAAGTTCAAAGAGCGTCAGCACAATCTGGAATATTCTTTTTCGGTAAATATATAGCCAAAGTATCACAGCTAGACGTAATGAAACACCAATAAATATTTGGGCCCTAATAATAACGATTTTTGTTTGACTTTTTACGTATAGTTCGTCGAATAGGAGTTTGTCGAATAACACATGTGCGACGGTTGTCGAAGCAAAAACCAAAACCACCAATAACTTTTCACATATACTGTCGAACTTTGTTACACGAAGGCTATCGGACTTTCAACCGTACGTGGTAGAGATAATACAAACGAACTTTACAGACTCCATACAGTTTCTAAAGTCCTTTTGTATAGACATTTTGCTACGCACTAAAATTAGTTTAATTCTGTTTTAAACTTCAAAAGTCAACTTTGCTCGGTTTTTAGTGCATTGGGACAGTAATTGATGTACCTACACTCATTATGAGCATTCCATTCAAGCATAAATTATTCAAAGCTTTTTTTTAGAACAGTTTGTATTCTAACTCCTCTAAATTATTATATGTGACAACCTATTGCTCTATGCATTGTGTCCTTGGCGTATGCTCTTCAATTATATTTTTGATGCCCCACTGCCCCACCAAATATAGTTCGTTCCGAACAAATCCATCTGGAGCTTTGCCACTATATCGGTGCTAAACTACTTTTAACTTGCCTCTTAGTTTTCTTCGAATGCGGTAAACCACGTTGCTGATCCTGGTCTCTCCTTGAGGACGTCCACATAACCGTTTGTGCACCATGTGTCCTTTGTGGGGCATCCAAATTTGAGTGGTGTCTTGTTGACTCCCAAATGGCCTCCTGAAGGTCCGTCAAGCATCTCTCTACGGACTTCCCTGACTTTCGATGGCGGTACGATCAGCTACATTACATGTGATTTACCGTCAGTGGACTCTCATCTTCGCCTGATTACCCCTTCTTGCACATAAAGTGAGTCCCACTGTGCCCAATAGGCTTTGAGAACTGGACTCCTATCAGAAATGTCTCCCCATTCAGGTATCCATTTTTTTCCAAACGAGAATATGTTCGATACCCGGATCCTCCTGTTAGGCGGTCCTCACATTTTCATTGCGCATCCGCATCAGCTCTTAGTCGTTGATCACTTCTTTGTCTTCTTGGCGCCGAGCTGGCAATGCTTGCTATCTACTGTGCAAGGTCTTCGGGATAATGCGTCAGCGGCGGCGTTTGAGTGCAGCTTTCCTCTGCGGTGTTGAATCTGGTAGTCACAAGTCTGCAGCCTTTCTATCTACCTTGCAACTTGACCTTATGATTTCTTATGTTCAACAGCCAGTTCAGAGCCCCGTGGTCTCTCAGCAGAAGAAATTTCTGTCCAATGATGTACTTATGGAAGTGCTTTGTGGCCAAAATAAGAGCAATCAGTTCCCTTCTGGTAACGCAGTGCTTCCTATCGGGCTTCGAAAGGACCTTGCTGTAGTATGCCACCACTTTTTCCTCGCCATCATACACTTGGGATAGTACCGCCTCGATCCCGTTGTTTGCCTTTGCTTCGGTGATGAATGTTCTGCTAGATGTTGTAAAGGGTGGTTAAATTTCAAGGGCCGATGTTGAATGTGAACCACACCTAAACGCCAAGTTTTTTTCCGAATTTTATTTGACATTTCTTAATTTCAGACTTATTCAATTTGAACCATGGAGAGATACACAATCCAACAACGTGTTAAAGTTATCCAGACTTATTATGAAAATGGGCGTTCAAATCAAAATGCATATCGTGCACTTCGTGATTTTTTTGGTCAATTTAATCGTCCAAATGTGCGTACAATCGCAAAAATCGTGGAAAAATTCGAGCAAACCGGGTCTGTAGAAGATGTGAGAACACCAGTGCATGCTCGTACAGCTCGTACTGCAGAAAATATTGCTGCTGTTCGCGATAGTGTGGCTGAAGAGCCGTCCACCTCAACTCGTCGTCGTGCCCAACAATTGCACCTCTCACGCTCGTCGTTGATGAACATTATGCATAAAGACTTGCATTTACACGCTTACAAGGTGCAATTGGCTCAAGAACTAAAGCCTCTTGACCATTCCAAACGTCGTGAATGGGCAGAATGGTGGCAAGAAATGGCAACAGTGGATGATCAATTTTCGAAGAAAATCATCTTCAGTGATGAGGCACATTTTCACCTCAGTGGATTCGTCAATAAACAGAATTGCCGCATTTGGGCGAATGAGAATCCAAGAGTGATTGTCGAAAAACCAATGCACCCACAAAGAGTGACTGTTTGGTGCGGTTTATGGGCTGGCGGCATCATCGGGCCTTATTTTTTCCAAAATGAGGCCGGTCAGGCAATTACTGTGAATGGTGTTCGCTATCGTGAGATGATAACGAACTTTTTATGGCCCGAATTGGAAGATATGCATGTGGACGATATGTGGTTTCAGCAGGACGGTGCCACTTGCCACACAGCTAACGAAACAATGGCTCTTTTGCGCAACAAATTCAATGGCCGTGTTATCTCACGTAATGGCGATGTCAATTGGCCGCCAAGATCATGTGATTTGACACCGTTGGACTTTTTTCTTTGGGGTTATTTGAAAGAAAAGGTGTACGTCGATAAGCCAGCAACAATTCAAGAGCTAAAGGATGAGATAATTCGACACATTAACGGCATAGAACCTCCATTATGCCTCAGGGTCATCGAAAATTTGGACCATCGGATGGAGGTGTGCCGCCGTGGTCGCGGCGCCCATTTGGCCGATATTTTGTTCCATACATAATTGAGTAATACCAATATATCATAATAAAATAAAATTACAATAATTTCCTAAATCGTTTGTGTTTTATTCAAAATCAACATCGGCCCTTGAAATTTAACCACCCTTTATATGTCAGCACTTACGCACTATAGAGCCAATATTTGAAATCCTGGAAAAATTTCTTACACTCACCTGATCGTGTAAACTGCTTCCCTTTTTCGGTGAGCAGATGTAAACTCTTCGCAACTACAGCAATGTCCTTAACAAAACGTCGCTAATATGTACCAAGACCAAGAAAATCGGAGCTTATGTCAACTTTTCTGGATCTTGTTTTACTCCTTGGGAGGAGATGATGTGCCCCAAATACCTAACTTTTTGAAAATTGCACATTTTTCCTAATTCAGTTAAAGGTTAGCCTGTCGAAACCTCTGTAACAAATGCCTCAGGTTCTTTTAATGCTGGTCAAATGTTCTCCCGTAAATAATAACATCGTCCACGTAGACTAGGCAAGCTTTTGACACGTTCTTGAAGAACTCTTCAAGAAGAAAAACCATGGATTGATAGAGAAAGCGAAACAGCAAGGAAAAGACCTTTTGGGTTTCTTAGACTGCTAAGAGAAACAAACTCTAACCTAGCAAAAAAACATGTATCAAGACGCCAATAAAGCTTTCAAAATTATTTGCAGTCAGAAACAAAACAAGTACTCACTATCTCAAGTAAATGACAGCAGTACCCTCTGGAAATTAGCTCACACTCTCAATGGGATACCCTATGTTCAAAACATTAAAATCGAAAAAAAATCTGTTTGCAGAACACTTCAAAAATTTATTAAACACACCGATAAACTCCAATCAGTTAATGCTCTATGCTTCACCGCATCTGGAAACCGAAAATCTTGATCACACTTTCACCGTTCAAGGAGTCATTGACGCAATAGATCGATGCAATCTCAACAAAGCTCCAAGCGAAGACCGTGCGTCGTATGAGTTTTTCAAATATGCCACGGCGAACTTTATCAGAAAATTTACAGATGCTTTCAACTACACATTTGATAAAGGAGAAGTAATACCAGAAAGCTTTCAAAAAAATATTATCCTTCCAATCTACAAAAAGGGCGATGTCAAAGACCCATTCCGAGGAATTTCATTTTTGAACTCTGTTATGAAAATATTCACTGGTGAACTCCTTCACAGGCTCACAAACTGGGTAGAAAATAATGATTTACTGAACGAGTTCCAAGCGGGTTTTAGGAAAGGATACTCAACCGTTGACAATATTTTTTCACTTACATGCATCGGTAAATCTTATTTGGATAAGAGAAAGAAATTATATGCTTTTTTCGTCGACTTCAAAGCGGCTTTTGACTCAATCAACAGGGAAGCACTTTTATACATGCTCAGTTGCCTAGGAATATCCTCCAAAGTGCTAAAAGCAATAAAATGCTTCTACAAAAACAACAAGACGGCACTATGGGACGGGAACGATGGTTCTTCTTTGTTTCAAACAACGTCTGGAGTTAGGCAAGGCTGTCTATGCAGTCCGCTTTTGTTTTCCCTGTTCCTAGATGATTTGACATCAGTTCTACCAGGTGGTATCAATATTGCTGTCACCAACGTGAAGGCTTTGATGTATGCTGACGATACCGTCATATTATCAGAATCTGCAGAAATGTTACAAATTCTGATCAACAAGCTTCAATCAATCTAACCGTCGCGTCGGTCGCCTGTGGAGCCTAAAGCTGAATACCAACATATCAAAAGTTATGAATTTCGGAAATGGAACAGGCAGAAATGTGAAGTGGAAGTGGGAACATGTGGACCTGGAGGTTGTTAAAGAGTACAAGTCATCATAACACCGCAGCTTTCGTTTAAAAAACACCTGAGCACTAAACTGATAGAACCAAAAAAGCCATAAATTACAATTCGAAGGACGAAATTAGTAAAAAAATATGTAGCTGTGCCAAATATAAACTTTTCGAAGCCGTAATGAGGTCGATAATGTGTTATGCTTGCCAGGTTTGGGAGTTCCTCCAGTATGAAGACGTAGAAAAGTTGTTGAAATTCCTTATAAAAAAAATGTTCTGGCTCCCGGAAAACACGCATACGTATGTGTTATACCTGGAGACTGTTGTTTCGCCGTTGTATACATTTTCACTCAAGATGCACCTCAATTATATTTTAAAAGTTACTGAGCTTTCCCATCATCGTCTTCGTGGAACCATTGCAAGACATCTACTCAACAACAAATCTGAGTTCTCTCCTGAGTGGTCAACTTGGCGGCGGACTCAAAATATACAGTTACTGGAAACCGGGACGGAGACTTGGAAACGTAGCTTTGAGGTGCTGCTTGCTAAGATTGAACAGGACAGCTTCTCTAAATTTACGGCTTGGCGAACCGGAGCGAGACTCTTAGTATGTAAAAATGTCTACAAAACAATCTTGGATCAAACAATTGTTTTGATGATTGCTATAACCTAGAGACTATTTCAACTGTATTCAAAACGAGAGAAAATTTACATTTTGAACTAACTTCTGATTCTAGAGTATTGGCTGTAAATGCTTTGGAGAGTAGTATTACCATTGGAATAAAACTGCTCCCTAAAATCAAAAAGTATCCAAAAATCTCTGAAAGAAACGGCATTTTCCACTCGTAAACGAATTCTTTTGTCGAAACTGGTAGTATAGTTGCAAGAAGAAATAATTGAGCGGTAAGCAGGCCCATTGTCAAGCCATTGACGTGACAGATGTCATTCACACACAATCTTATCACACTCGACCTAGTTCTAAGGATCTTCACTATTTCATACTGTTCAAAAAATTGGCAATTCTCTATAGAGTGTTCTAGCTCATCGTTTAAATTTTTAATAATGAGACGAATTGATATCACTATGCACGCATAAAACCACGCACAAGCACAAACGTGTCCATTGGGTATCACTGCACAAACGGTCTGAATCATCAATGTTTTACTAGACGAAGTTCCAGCCACAATTGGAGCAAACAAATTAAACGTCAAACATATCAGCATAACTGCAGCAATCCAGTTTAAATTTCGAAGACAATTGGCTGGACGACTTCGAGGGTAGGAAATTAGTTGAAAGAGAGTTTGAACCATCTGGAAGCTTCTTTTTCTTCGACAGTATATCGAAAGCGTAGTTGCTATTCGAATTGCTGAACCAACAACCAAATGAATTTTAATAGTCATGTAACCAGTTTGATTATCTGAATAAAGTCCATTAAACGTCATCACATAGTATAATACGATTGATACCGCAGTCAATGTAGAAAATAAAATCAGCAATAGTTTCTCAATAATGTGATCGAATTTTGTCACAAGAAAATTAGAAGAATTTTTGTCGTATGTCGTTGAGAGAATCCCGAAGAACTTCATATAGAGAAGACAGTTTCTGAAGTCCCTTGGCAAAGACATTTTGCTGATCATTAAAACTAATCAACTGGAAATGGTTTTTTTTATTAGTGATGGTATTGAATAATTCTTGGGCTATTGATTGACTGCCATCAGTGACTCTCCTTCAAACTTGCAACAAAATTACATAAAATATTTAATAGCAGAAATTCAATTAAGAGAATTGAATGTGTTTTCTTTCCGTTGTTTGTGAATTAGAAAACTTATGACGCAGGTCCTGAACTGTTCAGTGGTTTTTTTAATGTGAGGCTAGCCAATATAGCTCACGCTTATTAAATAACGTTAAAGTGAGCGACACCCTTAACACCTTGAAATTTCCTACTGTGAGCCTGAGACTTACATGATTTTGGATCACCGGTTTAGTAAGAGAGAGATCACACTCAAAACATGAAGCATGTATGTGTAAAAAGATGAAACTTCGTAAAATTTCAAGTTTAATGGAAGTACTTGCTAATAGCAATAGCACTACCACTGACGTGTGGTACTGATCCTGGATCAACCTGAAATGCTCAGATCAAAGCTACGCAGATTCCGTTGGCTAGTAAAATAATACGACGAATTGCACGAAGCTTAAAAATTGCGAGTTGGAACGTTAGCAGTATAACTGGTCGAACTTTCGAATGGTAAGAGATGATGAGATGAAGCCGAGGGCGAGTAGAAACCTTGTGTGTCCAACATCCAAGACACAAAATGGAGGGATACCTAAAACAGAGTATGTTTTTTAAATGTTAAGACAAAGTCCTGCAAAATGTTCTGCTATGTAACTTATCAAGGTAGAAAGCGAATCGGTATCATCCGTGCGAAAGAGCTACTCGGCAGCGTATTTTTCTTTTCGAAGTGCAGTGACAGTTTGATGTCTCCTAAGTTGGTGACAGAAGGAAAGGTGTGGAATATTATCAGCACTTCTTATAATTTGGTCAAGAAAAAAAAGCGATCAATTCATTTTAAACACGCAAATAAATCTGTGCAGCACCATCATCAAAGTCTGCAGGGAGCACAGCACGAGGTATGTGGGACTGACTGCAACAAACTTGCCTAAAAAAAGCCGAATCAGTGCTAAGGAAGGAGAAATGGTCTTTTAAAGCATAGAGGAGAATCATATCATAAAGACGAGAAAAGTAAAGAAGAAGTGCATTCAACTCTAGGCAAGGATTAAGGATCACAGGGAGCTTGAAGCCCTCTCTGCAGCAGTCGCTGATGAAATCCATAGACAACGAAGAATCAAGGTTGTGTGTGAAGAAGAAGTGCATTCAATTTCAGGAAAAGATCATGGAAATCAGGTATCTGGAGCCTGAAGACCCTTCTGCAACGGTCTCTGATCCAAACCACTGACAAAGAACAGTTCCACAGGTTTTATACGCGGATGATCAAGGTTATGTCTGAAGATCTAATGACTGGGTTAGCTGAAGCATTTCAAACAACAGTAGGTGTACACCAAGGAAGCGTCTTAGACCATATGCTTTTTATTACAGGCCTTTACTACTTGTTTAAAAATATTTTAAAATATAGTTCACTATCTATTTGATCACCAGCCATCATAAGTGAGGATTTTTCATTTCTACGATGGGTAAAAATTTCAGAAGATAATTGGTACCATCTTAGTTCGAAAAGGGTTGAATACTTTTGTTGTCCGTTTCCTGATTCAGACGTACATATATTTGAATGGAAATTTGCTTCCCAAGTGAAAAAAGTTTAAAAATCTGTAGTCAATGATCAATAGTAAAGCAATTTGTAATGAAGACTTCAACCATCGAGTATGCGTATTGTAGTGACGAAAAAGTTCCACCAAGTTGTGTAGCAGTAAAGTGCCCCCGTAGCTGAAGGGAAGACTCAACACCGCAGTCGTAAACCCAGCACTAGAATATAGTTCACAATGCACAAAAAATAAGAGACACATCCGGGTTGAGTGGCTAAAATTTTAATCCCTGCCCTTGACTGTACGACCGAAGTTGGGCTGAAGGGAGAACTGATGACCATTCCTTGCTAGTCGGGTATTGCGGTATCATATTTTTAGGGGCTACCTATCGTTTTAGCAAAATAGTTTCGGCTTAGAGACATATTCTATATTGAAAGCTAAAAAAACAAACTTCTTTAAAAAATTACAAGTAAACCTGCAGAATATTTTTGCAAACAAACCAAAAAACACCACTGCCTGCTACCCTCAAGCTTTTACACAAAGTTTGAGACTGACATGCTAGTAGACATCGCTCAAGGTCTGTGCGCACATATGAGATTGTGACTGCTGTGGCCGAAAATCTCAGATATAATCTACAAACATCAACACGCCATCGATATTTACTTCTCACCATTTGACTCACTAGGCTGAGGAGTAAATAAATAAAAAAAAATAGGGTGGCCCAACAGAGCGAGGAGCCCCTGGGCGCATTTCTCACAACCATGCCTTGTGAGGGAATGGAGTTGACCTACAAATTTCTGCCGGTTCCGAACGGCTAATCGAGAAAGCACTTTTCGTGGCAATGAATTTACTAACGGTGGTCTGGCCAATTCCTCGTGAAAGGCGATACCCTTCTGGGATTCGAACGTCGAACCTCTGGGTTAGCAGTTGGACATGCTAACCATCACGCCACGGGTACCACAGCCTGTGGAGTACCTAATCTGCACAAAGATCTCCGATAAAAGGCCTGCATGGTCCAATTGGCTCAGCAATTGAAGGCGCACGACCTTCCGCAGATTGTTGTTGCAGTTGCAGATAACGATTTTGGTCGAAAACTCATTTTTATAAATACAAATACAATACAATATCTGAGGCTTAGAAACGGAGGGCGTTGCACAGGTGTGCTTACCGACTTTTCTTTTATTGATATGGACTTGGAAGACTTCTAGCTCGTGCAGGATGGCATCCCAGCCACGCAGCTCTTATTACAATCGATCTTTTGCGCACTGAATTTGGAGGTTATAGTATCTGCTGTCTTTGCGATGTGAACAGGCCATCGGAGAGCCTCAATTTGACCCATTTGAACTTTGTTTTTAATATGAGAGACTGATGTAATGCTAAAATTCTGTAGAAGATTGGAACACTTAAAGTTGATTTCCCTGAGCTACAACCCAAAACCATCAGCAATGACTCTCCGCATGTCAACACTGCGATTAAGTCAATTTGCTGGAAGCTCGATTTGCTACTAAGTCCCCATTTCTTCACAAAAAAAGTTGACTTTGTCTGAGCTTGACGTTTTAAGTTCTGTAAATAGCTTTTCCAGGAGATATCCTCACCGTTTTTCTGAAAAGAGTCGTTTTTAACTGACAAAATCACTGCGTTATCTTTTCTCTCTACCCAATTCTCCTGGGCTCCTTCCGAGCAGTTGGAAAACTTTCCAGTAACTGAAACCAATCTTTATAGAGTGTTTTGAAAAAGGAGAATTATTGTGCTTGATGTTTTTAACGCGTTTGATACAGTTTGGCACTAAGCTCTCCTATCGAAAATGGGTGCTTTTGGTTTAGCTTCTAGTTCATTGGATTGGAGGCTATCTTGCCACCAGTGCAATGCAAGTTGCATTACATGGTCTAAGTCTGATGTTCTCTTTTGGAATGGTGATGTACCCTAGGGTTCCGTCTTGTCTCCAATTTTCTTCCTTATTAAAAATTTCTAATATTCAATAGTTTAGCTTTTGCATCAACTTTCAGCTTCGCATATTCGTTTCCAATTTTAAGTAACTTTTCTTTAAATGTGGAACGGGAATTGTTGCATTTCATACAATCATTGAATTCTGACCCTGAGAGCGTTGGATAAAAACGGAGTACAATCTAATGCTTTGTATTGAAAAACAAATGCTATCTCTTGTCCCTTAAGCTTAATGCCATTGTCCATGAGTCATAGTTTCTAGAATGAAACCGAAGAGCTTTCAGGTGTGTAAATGATCTTCTTTGAAGGCATTGTATAGTTGAAAACGACTGCAACGCTGCAGATTGCTGAGGCTTCTAAGAACGACGAGGCATGTTGTAACCCGCCCTGATCTGT
The DNA here is from genome assembly GCA_914767635.1 of Melanostoma mellinum. Classification (NCBI taxonomy): domain Eukaryota; kingdom Metazoa; phylum Arthropoda; class Insecta; order Diptera; family Syrphidae; genus Melanostoma; species Melanostoma mellinum. The sequence continues at coordinate 46,786,641 of OU612060.1, read as the reverse complement.
CTTCAATTTAAAAAGCCTTCATCCATCCAAAGCTGGATTACTACTCTCTTGCCGAGTGTACCTCAATTGTAGGATCGCTTGGTTCTCTTGAATATCGTCGTAGTATTGTCTGCTTCACTCTATTTTTCTTTTGCCTTTTCCTACAAACAATTCTTTAGAGAAAAGAAATTTGCATGCCTCCCTTAAGCCGCCGCGCCCTCTTCGCAAAGAATGCTTATCACTTTTCACGTCAGCCCAACTTCGGACGTACAGTCGGGCATGGAAATTTATCTTTTATTCGCTCAACGTGAATGTTCTCTGTTCTTCTAATGACTTGTATTCGGCCCTCCCTGTACGTACTTATAGAATAACTACCTTTTTTGACTTCTTTTTTTTTACAAATGAGACAACCTTACCATGCTTAAATTTTAAATTAAAAAAAAATATGTTAAAGTGTTTTGTTTTTTTTTTGGTTTTTTTTTTAACTGTGAAAAATTATCAACATACCTCATTTTTGATATCCACAGAAAAAACAATGATCGGTAACGCAAAGAACTGAGCTGTCCAGAGAATTAATAAATTAACAAACGCATACACCAACTGGGAAGTGGTTCTGCCTGGTTGGTCAAGCACAGACACCGTATAAAAAGGTCCAATTGATCCATTGCTCAGAACACACAATAAAATGCAGAGAAAAGGTGTTCTGTAAAACAAACTTATCTTATGCCTACACAATTGAATTATCTCCGTTCTGTCACGAAGTAAGGCTTCCAGTTTAATTTTCTTATGTAAAGCACTTTCTAGCACAACAACGTTGTACATTACTTGTTCATTTATAATGCTCATTGTGTTTTTTAGTATCACGACTAGTGAAGAGTAAAAAATTAAAATCAAACCACTGAAAAATAATTGAAAAAAATAGATCGTACACTGACAAACAAATACAAATTCCATGTTTCAACTTGAGCGTACATGTACAACATATTCAAGGAAAACACTAAACAAGCTGCGAGATAGATTTTAAAAAAACGTAGTGATACTACACAATTTTGTTCTTGAATTCCAAAGCAAGTGTTTGTTTTGGAGTCTGAGGACACTTTGAATGATGCAAAGGTTCTTATGCTTGTCCCAGTACATATATAAGTTTATGATTATTTGTCCAAAACCGGCAACTGACGTGGCAAATAATTCGTGTCTTATACCAATGCTATCATGTCCTTCTGATACCAACCAAAATGGCATACAAATGCAGTACAGATTAGAGAAGAATATTAAACTGCAGGGCCAACTTAAAATGATTAGCTTTTTCCACTGTCCAGATATCCATTTTAGTTTCTTTTTCTTATAGTAAATTGGCAAAAGTCCGAAGTAGCGTAGCAAACTTAACTGAAGACGAAGTCCGTTCGAAATGAACATGCTTAATGGGTTGTGGGGAATTGAAACTTTGAGCTCTGCGAGTTTTTCTACGTGTAGAAGAAGCACAAAGGTAAAAATTAATTAATTGGCTTTGGACAATTAATAGTTTTTCATACTTCCTGTGTTTTTACTTCCGTGGATGAGCACACAAAAAACACTCACTACAAAACAATGGAGGAAGTCCTATAATTGTTATTGGCTTTATTAGCAACACTCTTTTTTTACCTTATATGCTGAGTAGGATCCTGGACTATGAAAAGCCATCTATAGTACACCATACCAGTTACTATTTTTTCTTTTCTTCAATTAAGTCAACCCTCTGAGCAGAGTTAAAAAGAGTAAGCTTAAGCCAAAAAGTAAGAGGCGGGGTATTTTTTGTATTTTTTTTTTCTGCTGAATCGAAACAACGTCCACAATTCATATGTTTCTGTTTTTTCCATAATTAGTTTTGAAAATGTACGATACAATTTTATTATGGGTAAGGTTACATTACGTTAGGTTGCGTGAGGCTAGGTTCTTAGTTAGACCAAAATTGGTCTATTGTAATACCTCATAAGAACTCGCCATTTTCAGCTTTCTATAAAGTAATGAAGACTACGAATGTTTATATTCCCAAGATCATTTGAAAAACAGTTCTCCGTGTTTAATATCGTGTCTTTTTATGAGGTAATCTTATGAAATGACACCAATTACGTAGCTAAGGTACAGTCTGCTTAGTGATAGCAAACACTTAGTACATTTTGGGTCGAGGTTGCTGTAATCTTTTTAGTGCGGCTTATCGCACGATCGCATCAGTAGTGTGAAGCTACTGATCACGATGCTCGTAACGCCGAAAAAAAGAAAAACAAGAACAAGAACAAGAACAAGAACAAGAACAAGAACAAGAACAAGAACAAGAACAAGAACAAGAACAAGAACAAGAACAAGAACAAGAACAAGAACAAGAACAAGAACAAGAACAAGAACAAGAACAAGAACAAGAACAAGAACAAGAACAAGAACAAGAACAAGAACAAGAACAAGAACAAGAACAAGAACAAGAACAAGAACAAGAACAAGAACAAGAACAAGAACAAGAACAAGAACAAGAACAAGAACAAGAACAAGAACAAGAACAAGAACAAGAACAAGAACAAGAACAAGAACAAGAACACGAACAAGAACAAGAACAAGAACAAGAACAAGAACAAGAACAAGAACAAGAACAAGAACAAGAACAAGAACAAGAACAAGAACAAGAACAAGAACAAGAACAAGAATAAGAATAAGAATAAGAACAAGAACAAGAACAAGAACAAGAACAAGAACAAGAATAAGAACAAGAACAAGAACAAGAACAAGAACAAGAACAAGAACAAGAACAAGAACAAGAACAAGAACAAGAACAAGAACAAGAACAAGAACAAGAACAAGAACAAGAACAAGAACAAGAACAAGAACAAGAACAAGAACAAGAACAAGAACAAGAACAAGAACAAGAACAAGAACAAGAACAAGAACAAGAACAAGAACAAGAACAAGAACAAGAACAAGAACAAGAACAAGAACAAGAACAAGAACAAGAACAAGAACAAGAACAAGAACAAGAACAAGAACAAGAACAAGAACAAGAACAAGAACAAGAACAAGAACAAGAACAAGAACAAGAACAAGAACAAGAACAAGAACAAGAACAAGAACAAGAACAAGAACAAGAACAAGAACAAGAACAAGAACAAGAACAAGAACAAGAACAAGAACAAGAACAAGAACAAGAACAAGAACAAGAACAAGAACAAGAACAAGAACAAGAACAAGAACAAGAACAAGAACAAGAACAAGAACAAGAACAAGAACAAGAACAAGAACAAGAACAAGAACAAGAACAAGAACAAGAACAAGAACAAGAACAAGAACAAGAACAAGAACAAGAACAAGAACAAGAACAAGAACAAGAACAAGAACAAGAACAAGAACAAGAACAAGAACAAGAACAAGAACAAGAACAAGAACAAGAACAAGAACAAGAACAAGAACAAGAACAAGAACAAGAACAAGAACAAGAACAAGAACAAGAACAAGAACAAGAACAAGAACAAGAACAAGAACAAGAACAAGAACAAGAACAAGAACAAGAACAAGAACAAGAACAAGAACAAGAACAAGAACAAGAACAAGAACAAGAACAAGAACAAGAACAAGAACAAGAACAAGAACAAGAACAAGAACAAGAACAAGAACAAGAACAAGAACAAGAACAAGAACAAGAACAAGAACAAGAACAAGAACAAGAACAAGAACAAGAATAGGAGCCAGAACAAGGAGAAGAAGTTACCCTAAATGTCTCTTTGGCTTGTCACTCATAAAAGGAGAAAGTTAAGCTGTTTCTCCATAGACTTTTTTTCAGCATAAAGTACACACGAACTCATGCAAGGAACGAGAATGATACCCACCAAACTGATGAAAGAAGAACAAGTTATTAAGAAGGACCTAGCGTTTTCTGCTTGCGAGCTGTTGATATATTTTCTATTACTCCTTTCATTGACAGGGTCTTTTGGAAGGAGTCGCCACTGGAAATTCAACTGTCAAAAGGTTGTTTTTTTTTTTTTTAAATCAACTTATAGAAACTGTGACTGTGTTTTCTTTTTCCAGTATTCCAAGTATATGAATGTAGCCGCTCATTACGTGACTCTACTAAGTAATACACCATTTGCCTTGTTCGAAAAAAACTGGATGTTTGAACAAAGTTTCTAATTAAGTATAAGCTCATCACTGCTTTTATCACCTATGTAGCTCCCCAAGCTCAACTGCAAAGCTATGGCGGGCAAGCGCGAGTTATGTTGGTTGCCGCGACTTTTCGTAAAAAAAAAAACTAAAAGTTACTTTGCCCTAGTTGACTTTATTATTCAGACTCAAATTTTGAATGACAATATTGACAAGCTTTTATAGGTAAAATGAAATGTAAAATGAAATACAAAAAATGATAAAGGTTCAATGAAGGGTGTTGAGTTGCATTGCTGCTGGTTGATGGGAATGTGCTGACGGTCGTAGTTGATGGCTCGGGTCAGTGGGACTCGTGGTGTAGACTCGTGTGTAGTTGATGGGAAAATGCTGACAGGTAACTGGGGTTAAGTCGATGACCGGAGTCGTTTGCACTCGTGTGTTGGCTATTGGATATTGTTTGTGTGGCCACATAACTCGCGCACTGCTCAAACAGTGCCGTAATTGAAAATAAAAATAAAATGAAACATTCCGATACAGACATTCAAATAGACTAGACTCAAAACGTATTATGATTGCAACCGATTGGCTCTTACGAAAATTCTGACGAGGAAAGGCTGGAAAATAAACAGGGTTATTAAAAGCACGGCATGTCTCTTAAAAGACGGATCTTAAACGGACTCAAGAGTTGGGTTCATTATCTTTTTAGAATATTCTTCCATAAATGGATCGGTAAAGCTCCCTGGCAAAACATCCCCATACGCACAAAATGATCAACAAAAACATCGACATCTCCATAATCAGCTAAGCGGCACAAAAATCTTTCTCATCCCTAGTCTAAGAAGAAAGTCGTCGCAGTGACTTCAGACTGTTCAGAGCAATTGACACCATAGCTTAAATTTATGTAGCAGGACATTACTGACAACAAAATGGCACTAAGCTGGCCAAAACCTGGTCATCTCTCGAATTCAACGAGTAAGGAACATTCCTCTGTAAGGGCCCGATAGTGGCCAAATAAAGTTAAAACGATAGGAGAATACTTTGTTGTAAGCGGCATCTCTAACCTTCCACTGGGGAGCATCCTAAAGTTCACTTAGAGTTCCAAATAGGGCCCTCAAACCCAATTATCAAGAAACAAAACCCTCCCCTTTTCTTTTTTTTACCTCCTCTCATTCTCCCTGCGGGCAGAAGTTTTCCCCACCAGCGGTAAAGAACGGTTTGATTTAAGTAATTGAATGCATGTTATTGATATCCCCCCACCAGTGGTAAGGTGTTAATAGTAGATCCTCAAAAGTATGCGTCTTCACGTGTTTCGTTATGAAGAAGACTGCACAAGGTATAAATGTCAAAATGGTGTGTTAGTAAATAGTTTTCAAAATTGAATCGCAGTAACTTTTTGGAAAAGATAAAAAACGAAAATAGTAAACAAATGACCGTTCAATTCTTTTTATGGCTAAAACCCATGTACATACCTCTTTTGTTATATCCAAACAGAAAACAATTGCTGGAAACACACAGAACTGGACCGATGTAATCAACCAAAAACCCAAGAAAACATAAGAAAAACCGAAATATTTAATTTCATGGTCAATGATAGCACAGATTGCATAGTAAGATCCCATCGGTGCATTGCTAAGAACGCACGATAAAATACAGAGCATCGGTACTCTGTAAAATAAACTCATTTCGTATTCACATAACCGAATTACTTCCTCTCTATCACAAAGTAGAAAGTTTATTTTGTTTTTTATGCGTAGGAAGTCACTTTCACACCTGATTGCAATGTTTATTAGTTCATTGATGGTATAGAGCGTTTTTCTTAAACTCAGAACCAGCGATGAATATATTAATAATATCAGTCCAGTTAAAATAAATTGGAAACCATAAAGTATTAATTGACAAGCAAAAACCATTTCAAACGGTTGAGTAAACATGTTCAGATAAATCATGTTTATGGAAAACACTATAAACACTCCAAGAAAAACGAAAAACTGATGTAAGAAGATGTCACTTTTTAATGTGATTTTTGAAGCTGAAAAGTACTTGTTATCGAGTCTCACAACACTTTGAATGATTTCGAGGTTTTTAGCTTTTCCATAGTAGATCCACGTATTTGTAACTATTTGTACGGAGGCTACAAAGGACGCAGCAACTAACTCATATTTCACACCAACAGTTGAAGAACTAGCTCTCATATATAAAGGTGGGTTTAAAAAGTAGTAAACACTTGCGAGTAATGTCAAAAAGCACGGAAAAATTAACAACAGGAGATTAGTCCATTGCCCTGATATCCACTTTAAGTCATAGTTCTCGACGTACACTGGCAAAAGCCCTGAATAACGCAACAAACGCAACTGAATCCGTAGACCTTTGGGTATAAACATCCTGAGAGAACGTTGGTTGGTTGGACTTTAGTTCTTTTCAAGTTCTCTTTCAACTGCTGACAAACATTTTTCTTTTCCTTCTACCCAATTAATTCTTCGCCACATTTTCATCTTTTCACTTTACTTGTACTATGGCCGAATAAAGAATTTATATAAGAGTAATTTATTTTAGTGCAGATTCATTAAATAAAAAAGCTCTGTTCATAAATTCGTTGAATTAATAAAGAGCTCTTGAAGAAGAAGCTTTCAAATTAGAATTACGTGCTCGACTTCGATTATAGCAGAATCATTTTTGTAGCTATACAAAGCCATTACGAGGGGGATAATCAATTTGTTTTATGACGAAATGGAAGTTTTATTTGAGCTTAATTCACGAAGCAGATATTTTGAAAAGTTCTGATAGACAATACAAAGTAGTACCTATAAACGTAAAAATCTCGTTCAGCGAGAGACTTTCAATGTGTAAGCTTTTCTATTTATCCCATTCTTCTACGTTCCTTCCGAGCAAATGAAAAACAACATTTGTCCAGCCTGTAGCTAAGAATGGAATATCTTCCTCCCCTTCCAATTACCGTCCAAGCGCACTTAAATCCCTTCTTTCAAAAGTCATGGAAACGTTGATAAACTTTCAACTCATGAAATATCTTGTAAAGCTTAAAGCTTCCTTGTGACCGTCAGACGTCCCCAACACTAGCTTTGACAACAATTCGCCTCCTTCGGTTTTATCAACGACATCAAAACAGGACGAGAAGAAAGCTCCAAAAAGGGGAGATGGAAATGTGATAAACGACTCCGTCTCTACCTCGAAAGCCCATACTATGAACGATACGGGGAAGGCCCTCCAGACTGGAAATTTTAGAGAGGCGATTAGCAACTCTACCCCTGCGGGTCTGAACGAACCCTCGTCGAGGACAATGAATATTCCGATTGCTGGAGAGGAAGAGGTGATGAACAACTCCAGCTTGGCCAAGGAGAGAACTCAGAATAAAAATAAGCCCGTTCATGTGCGTCCCCGAGCCAAAAGGGTAATTGAAGTGGTGGGTGGTAAACCCGCAGCGGAGAGAACCCCGGGTGAGGTGGGCAAACTCAAATGGTCTTATAAAATCATCGAAAAGACCGGCCTAGACTCTATTTTGAAGCCATAAAGGTCGTTCGAGGTTGAAAAACCTTAACTCTTGAGGCCAAGAGTTGGTGCTAATGACCCATCGACACTTGTGCCGAGAAAAACCTTTGGTGACGTGGTCAAGGGAAAGATTGTGGTCGCAGACTTCAAGGCTCACCTCGCTTTCAGGTTTATACCTGTTATCGAGGCGAATCCGGGGCCTCTCCCAAGAATCAGTGACGGCGGCTGTTATCAAAACTGCGTCAAGCTGATGGTCGCCTGCCAAGACCGTAGAGATCGCTTCATTTATACAAACTTGCTGTCAGCGGTTAAGCTGAGATCCCTTGGTACCGGCCTTGCATGAATCGCGGGAAATGGTTCTCCGGTTGATTCCGTTCAGCAACCCGGACCTGCCCACTCACGACTGGACGGTTCCGGATATAGAAAAGAAACGGTGGTTCGTTATCTGTCGGCTCTTATAATCCTGAATGAGGAATCTTTGGAACCCTTTGCTGCATGCGGGGGTGTTATTCAATTCTAATTTGACGACCTAGCGCTGAAAATCTACAAGAAGGTTGAGGAGGCTGGAAAGCTTTCAAATCAAGCGGTTAAAACCGAAACCAAGCAGTCCACTGCGGGCGTTGACTCTTCCTCCATGGAGACCGATGCGACAAGTTTCTCCCGTTCTTTGAAACAGCCGCATTACTCGCAATCTGTCGTAAAGACTACAACGATAGCGCCTGATCAACCCGCACACACAACCAAAACGTCCGATGAGAACGATATCAACAAAGTCGGGAGAACTTTGGACTCCGCCGATGGTATGCTTGGGGTTTACATTTCCGAGGATGAGTTTCTAGAGTCTGCTTCAGATATGGAGGACCTTAATGCAAAAGTGTTGGAGATTAAACTGGATGATTGTAGCAATGCTGCAGCTACTTCAGATTAATATTCAACACTTCAGCAAAGCCTCAGCCGGACTCCTTCTCCGACTCAGCAAGTCCGGCGAGGATGTAGTCCTGATCCAGGAACCAAGGATTAGTGTATGCGTGGTAAAAGGACTCAGGACAAAATATCATTCTCTGCTTTATATAACGGACAAATGTGAACCAAGATCATGCATACAGCATACTGGCAAAGAAAACACTTAACGTATTCTTACTACATAATTACAACAATCGTTACATCACCACAGTAAAACTGCAGACCACCAGCGAGACCTACTGGCTATCTAGGTCATGACTCATGACCATATGGGGCCGGTACCTGGGGAGACGCTAGAGCGTAAGATTGAAAACGCAACAAACATAAAGCGAATCTCGTAATTGGAAGTGAAGTAAACGCAAGGAGCTAGAACCGCCTTAAGAAATGTTGTGGAAAGCTTTTCAATCGAGCCAGGAATCCTTCAGACTACTATGACGGATATTGTCTAAAGGATTTTTGTATCACCAAAAACTATTTACCAAAAACTATTTGCCTGGAAATGGATAGTCGAATTCCATAAATAGGCGAATATATAACTTCTTTCTTCTTCTTCTTCATTTTCGGCGTTACGAGTAGTGATCTTGAAGCGATCACAACTCTCCCACTTTGCTGCTTCACACTAGTGATCCGCCTGTGGGGTACGCCACGTTGACCTCAGAAATCGTCGGCAAGCCTCCCGGTTTTGGATTGTTCCATGTCTGAGGCCAACCAAATGCTGCTGTTTTTGCATTTGCTTGTACCAGGAGTGTTTTGGCCTGCCTTTTCTTTTTCGTCGCGAATTTGTTGAAACGTTGTACGATATTGCCTTTTTGACGGGGTTCTGCGGATCTCTCCTTTGAACATGACAATACCAACTGAGCCGGTCGTGCTGAATTTTGTCCAAGATGGTACTTTTGACATGAAGGCTTCCACGGATCTTAGTACTTCTAATTCGATCAAGCTTTGTTACTCCTGCTGTCATCCGAAGCATCTTCATTTCGGCTGCCGTCAATTTGCTCTCATACTTTTTGTACATTGTCCAACATTGTGAACCGTATGTCAGAGCTGGACGGACAACTGCTGTGTAGAGTCTTCCCTTCAGCTTAGGGGGCATTTTTCGATCACAGAAGATAGCGGAGTTTTCTCGCCACTTCATCCACCCTACGCTTACTCGATGATTGATGTCGTCATCACAAGATGCTTCACTATTGATCATAGATCCCAGATATTTAAACTTTTCACACTTGGGAAGCACATTTCCATTCAAATAAATGTCTGGAATAGGCTTGTCTGGATCAGAAAAAGGGCAGCACAGGTATTCAGTCTTTTTAGCGCTAATACGGTACCCATTTCCTTCCAGAACATCAATCCAAACGTCAAGTGCTCGTTGCAGGGATGTAGGATCCTCGCTTATGATGGCTCCATCGTCAGCAAAGAATAATTGTTGTACTTTATTGTCCGTTACTTTTCCTTCGAGCAAATAATCCAGAACAGCAATAAAGAGCAGTGGACTCAAGACACTTCCCTGATGTACACCTACTGTTATTTGGAATTCTTCGGTGACTCCAGCTGGGCATCTCACTTTTGTAACTGCTCCCTCGTACATGTCCATAATTATTCGCACATAGGCTTCAGGAACTCCTCGGTGTCTGAGGGCCACCCATATCAGATCTCGTGGTTGTCGATCGAATGCCTTTTCGAAGTCAACCAACACAATATGCAAATCCTCTAAGGCATCTCGGTGTTTTTCCATAATGATCCTTATGCTTTGGATTGCGTCTGTAGTTGACTTACCCGCGACAAACCCGCATTGGTCATCAGACAGCCTTATTATTTTCCGCAGTCGGCTATCCAAAACCCGCTCAACGATCTTCATAGTGTGGGACATCAACTTGATCGAACGATAGTTGTCACAGCTTCTGGTATCTCCCTTTCCCTTGTACATTGGAAGAAGAAAACTTTCCCTCCATTGATTAGGCAAACTGTCACCTCTTACAAGTTTGGAGATGAGAATCGTGAGCCATCTTAACCCGATGTCTCCCATATTTTTCCAAAACTCATATGGTACCTCGTCTGGCCCAATCGCTTTGCCTTTTTTGGAGTTCTTAACTGCCTCCCTAACTTCTTCAACTGTGACGTCGGATACTTCCGTAAAGTTAGGTGCAGCTGTTGGAAAGTGGCGCCGAGGAAACTGTTCATTCAAAAGATCATCACAATACTGTCGCCACCTGTGAAGAATTTTGTCGTCATCCACAAGTAGCACTCCTTGAGCATCATTGATGAACTTCGGCGAACGAATCTCCTGCGCATTTCTCCTTCTCTGAGCGGCTATTTTGAAAATGGTTGCTCCCTTATTCAAGTTGCTTTGTCTTAGCTCTTGGATTGCCTGATTTGCTTCAGCAGCTGGGGCAGAAATCTCTTCCAGCTCTCGATACAGGCCCTCCGTGCTTTTTGCTTGAAGTTGGGCGCACTTTTTCTTCGCTTCTTTTTTGCAGCTCTTGTATTCCATTTTGAAACGCGCTTTTTCATTTGTATTTCTTGAGGGGCACTTCGACCAAGCTTGGAAAGCTGCTTTCTTCTTTCTAATCACTGCTTTAGCTTCATCATCCCACCACCAGGTTTCTTTAGCTTGTTGGTGGTGTCCTTTTGAGACTCCTAACAGTGATTTGGCTCTCTCTAAGCAGGTTCGTTGTAGGCGATCCCACATATTTTGTGCCGTGATTGCATTTGAAACTGCGTCGATGGTATTACACAGCTGACTTTGCATATACGAAATGAATTGCTGTCCTTTGGTTTTCTCCAGATTGTACCACTTGATTCTCCTAGGAGCCTTTGTTTGTTTGACTTCCTTCACCGCATCCGTAAAAAATTCTGTTAAAAGAAGACGGTGTTGTTGAGCGGCAGCTTCTCCTAGTATCACTTTGCAGTCTTTCACCCGAGATTTCATGTAATTGGTTACCAAATGGTAATCAATCTGGGTTTCATTTCCTCCACTGCTGTAAGTGATAAGGTGTCGGTCTTGTTTGATGAACATGGTATTTAGTACGATTAGACCGTATGACTTGCACATACTTAGAATATCTTCACCAGGAGTGTTCCTGGTGCCGAATCCCAAACCTCCATGGCAGTCTTCATAATCCTCGTTTGTCTTCCCGACATGTCCATTCAAATCTCCTCCAACAAACAAATACTCTTCTTTTGGGATGTTCTTAAGTAGGTTATGAAAATCAAGCCAGAATGCATCTTTTTCCTCCTGCTCACACCCTATTTGGGGAGCATATGCACTGATTATATTCCAGACCTTTCCTTCCATCACCAATTTAAGAGACATCAAACGGTCACTGGACTTCAAAATGGTCAACACGCTATTACATAAACTTTGGTCAAGGATGATACCGACTCCGTTCCTACCTTGTTCCGTTCCATAGTAGAACATCTTGTAAGCCTTGGTCTTTGCATCTAAGAAACGGGCTTTGTTTGCTGTGTTTCGCCATTTCGTTTCCTGAACACACAAGATGTCCACTCGCCTCCTTCTCATCATCTCTTCGAGTTCAAGACTTCTACCAGTCATACTTCCAACGTTCCAACTCGCGACTCTAAATTTTCGTCCAACTCGTCGCATTACTTTGCTAGCCCCCGGAATCCGTATAGCTCTGACCCGAACATTGCTGCTCGGTCCAGGATCAGCTCCATGCATAGCAATGGAACTGCCTGGCGGGGTAGTGCTTCTTATGTTCGCAAGTACTTCCATAATGCTCAAAATTTTTCAAAAATTTTCTTTCATCCTTTTCGACACATGCATGCTCCATTTAATGAGTTTGATTTCCCTTTTACTACACCGGTGATCTCCAGTCGTGTAAACCCCGGGATCTGCATGCATACTTGGGGAGAGTTTTTAGGTGGTATGTGTGTCGCTAGACTCACTTTGATGTTAGTCGTCTAGATATGATTGTTCCTTTAGTCGCCTTTTACGACAAGCGAGGAGGCGCTGCAGTGCTATTCTAACCCGACACTGCACGGGGAAAATAGGCGAATATATAACAAAAGAGACAAAAGCGAAAATAATTTTAATGTCGATTCTCAATTTCGCCACCAAAAACGATTCGCCTCGAAGTGCAGAATTGGGCCTCTTAGCATCCACACACGGTCGACTGATTAAGCAGTCAAAGATTATCGAGAGGCAATCGACTGAACTTCAGGTTTTATTAAAAATGGCTGACGAAATAGCCAACAATATAGCTCTATCATAAGGTTTCAGTGATGTTTAACCTAAAGAGAATTCTGCAATTAATTAGAAGACTCCTGAGAGGCATCTAGACTGGGAAACGGACACAATCCCGAAAAAACTGTCCCCGAAAAGTCGAAATCCCGAAAAAACATAATCCAGAAACAGACTTTCCCCGAAAATTCAAAATCCCGAAACAGACTTTTCCCGAAAACTCATAATCCCGAAAACATCAATCCCGAATGGCCAAAATCCCGAAAAAATCAATTTTGAAAAATAAAAAATTCTAACCAAAACTATTTTTTAAATGGCGTATTTATTTCAACAAAAACAAAAACAGCAAATAAATTTCAAGTTTAGGCACTTTATATTTACCTATGTATATCACATAATAAGTTCTTTAACACTCAACTAAATATTTGTATTACACACAATAACTTTCACTTGAACCTTTCAAAACAATAATGACACTGAGCACATGAAAAGATTATGTTCTGATAAGCAACGAGAATAACGGAACAACATTATGAACAATCATAACACTGATACTTACTCCAGGTAATCATTCCAATAAACAGATTTCTTCTTACACGTGACGACCAAACTTTAAAAAACATATTTTTATATCAAATTAATGCAAAATAGAAATCGCGAAAGGTTTTCCCGAAGAACGATATAAAATGAAAAATTTGCGCAAATTTTTCATTTTATATCGTTCTTCGGGAAAACCTTTCGGGATTTTCGGGATTGTGGGTTTTCGGGATTATGGATTTTCGGGATTGTGGGTTTTCGGGATTTTGGATTTTCGGGATTGTGGGTTTTCGGGATTATGGATTTTCGGGATTTTGGCATTTCGGGAAAAGTTTTTTCGGGATTATGTCCCCAACCCATCTAGACTTAGGCAAATCTTATCAACAAGTCCAAACATGCCAAGTTCTAAAAAATATGAGAACGGCAACTGGTCCAACTCATATGAAGAAACAATAAACTTGTTACTGGATACTCATTTCCCTGGAAGCCCGTTGACTATAACAGACGAGCAGCACATGCCTCGATCTGCAAACCAAACATATAAAGGTCCTATCTCTAGAGATGGTCTGTTATGGGCAATAAACAGTTTCGCTCCTTGCAAATCACCAGCACCTGACGGAATGATCCCTGCGGAGCTGCAGCAGGTTTCAGATATCATCATCTGTAACTTAGAGATGATCATGAAAGGTTTTATTTTAGAATGGCTGACGAAATAGCCAACAAGGGCACGACCACTTCCCTACGCTCAGAATGGAACAATATATGTACATAGTTATGCCTATCGCTATATGTAAACTCCTATTTCGACAAAACCCTTCAAGAATAACAAACACTAGATGGACTGAAAGTAACAACTGCCTTGCAACCAAAAAAGTTTGGCCGTGTGTAGACTCAAAACGCTCGAAGAGTTTGTTAGCCCTAATAGGAGGAAAACTTGTCTCGGTCAATTCTTCTTCGAAGAAACTAGCGACTAAAATTACATAGACCCTAAAAGTCTTTCGAGATGCAATAAAAGTTCCGCGTGGTTCGACTAGCGGGTGACTAACCGGCTAGTCCCGTAATGGAAGATAAATGGGTGATCAACTGGTTTTTTTTTTTTTTTTTTTTAATTAACGCGCACATCAAGGGGTTATGAATACCCTTATAATGTTGTTAAACACAGTGCGAGCATTTAGGAAAATAGGAGAGGATTTGAAAGGAGACACCGATGCACGTTGCTCTTGAACTTTTGTGAATCGTAATGAAGGGGAAATACAGAGCCAGTTAAAGCATTCCACATTCGAGTGGTGCGACTGAAATACGAATCTCTATACTTGACTGTACGCCCGAAGTTGGGCTCAAGGTAAAACTGATGAACATTCCTAGCGAGGCGGGTGTTGCGGCTAAATTGTTTCAGGGGAGGAATGCAACTGGCACTTCACTAGAGCACTGCTTGTGAAAAAAGCGATAAAAGAGAGTGAGACAAGCAACGTTTCGACGATGTTCAGAAGACTCAATTGATTCTACGATTGAACTATCACCTTTCAATTTCAACGCTCTATTTTGTACCCTATCAAGGAGGTGTAAAGATGTTTAAGAAGCACCTGACCAAATATGGGAGTTATACTCCAGTTTTGGGCGGATGAAGGCCTTATAAATTGTAGCCAGATCAGAAGGGGTGAAGAATTTCCTGCATCGTCTCAAGAAGCCTAAGCATTTAGCAGCGTTTTTGGCGACTTCAAATATGTGGTCATTCCAACGAAGATCATCGTTTACACACATACCAAGTACTGCCAGCTTTTCGGTTTCTTCGATGCAGGTACCAATGTTAAGGGGAATGTTAAGCTTCAACGACAAGAGGCAGCATTGAGTTTTCGAAGCATTGAATTCTACTCGGTTCATAAGACCCCATGTAACAATGCTGTCAAGGTCAGAATTCAATGAGCTTATCATACGCAACCGTTCCAGTTCCACATCCGAAGAGCAGGGACGTGAATTTGGGAACGAATATGAAAAGCTGAAGGTCGAGTCGTCAGCAAAACAGTTAAGCGGATTAGAAGTTTCAGACAAGAGATCATTAATGAAAATGAGGAAGAGAGTCGGAGACAAAACGGAGCCCTGGGGCACACCAGCATTTATGAAGTGGGTATCAGACTTGAAGCCATCCAACACAACTTGTATTGAACGGTCGGAAAGGTAGTTTCTAATCCAACGAAGAAGAGACTCATTGATATCAAAAGCACGCAGTTTCGATAAAAGAGCCTGATGCCAAACTCTATCAAATGCTTTAGAAATATCAAGCGCAATAATCTTACTTTCTCCAAAACAATGTAAGGATTGGTTCCACTTTTCGGTGAGATATGCCATCAAATCACCAGTGGACCGTTTGCTACGAAAGCCGTACTGACGGTCATTAAGAAGCTTTCGTTCTTCAAGATATTTCATAAGTTGACGATTTATCAACGTTTCCATGACCTTGGAAAGAAGGGACGTAAGTGCGGTTGGACGGTAATTGGAAGGGGAGGAAGATTCGCCTTTTTTAGGGACCGGCTGGACAAATGCAGTTTTCCATCTGCTCGGAAAAATCCCAGCAGAATAGGAAAGAAGGAAAAGTTTTTGCAGTGGTTTTGCCAGCGTAGAAGAACACCTCTTCAGAATAACGGCGGGGATAACATCTGGACCAGTGGATTTGTGTATATTGAGGTCTTTGAGGACTCTCGCAACCGAGCGAGTTCGAAAAAATATCTGCTTCATCACAGAATCTACAGACTCGAGCTCAGGCGGAGCCAATATGCTATCAGGTAGTGTTGAGTTTGCAGCAAATTGAGCTGCAAGCAAATTGGCTTTATCGATGGAACTGACATACGGAGAGTCACTGAAAACGAGCGTAGGGACCGATGACGTGGTCGAGTTCTTAACGTTCTTAACAAAAGACCAAAAATTTTTGCTTCCTTTTGGACACAACAGTATTTTTTGCCTTACTTTTTGGTCATGCAAAAACTTGGTCTTCTGTATATGAGCGTTACAGATATTTCTGGCCCGTTTGAACAAATTTCGGTTTTCTACAGTAGGGTTATCTTTAAATTTTCGAAAACTCTTTTCTCTATCCCTAATCGCCTCCTTACAGCTTGAATCAAACCACGAATTCTCTTTGGGGATGATACTTTTTGTTCTGTGAGGAACAAAATTTCTCATGCCGTTAAGAATTACGTTAGATATCATATCAGCTGATGCATCAACGTTTCCGTCGAGAAAGCACAATGACCAATTAAAATTTCGAAAGAAATTATTCAGGCCGTCCCAATTGGCTTTCTCGTATTGCCACACAGTTCTTTTAGGGACTTTATCTTTTTTTACCGTGACGGAAAACGAAAAATCTACCGATATGACACAATGGTCTTATCGTTCGTTATCGTTATTCGTTATCGGTCGTTAATCTTATATCGGGTTTCTGAGATCAGTAGGTGATTAACTTGCTGATCTCTGTGGTATCACAGTGGACCTTTGCGGCCTAAGTGTGTCAGGCAATGTTCGTAGGCATTACTCATTGGCTGACAGTCACTTCCACCTAACCAAACCTAACCTTTATTAAAATGAAAAGTATTAGTGAAATAACCTTTCAGCTTAGCTCTTCATACAGACTTCCAATTAAATTTGCTCGCCAATAATTGTCAGTTGTTAAATTTTTAATAACGATTAAGTAATTGCGCTTGCTGCAAATTACCTTAGCAGCTGATTTGAAAGTATGCAGTAGTACAGTATCAAGTGTTTGCTCATTCGTGGTATTTGCATTCAAATCGTTTAAAAGTAAAATGCGTTCGCTTATACGCAAATTATATCAAACTTTTGATAAAATATTCAATCCAAAGGATCCTAGTTCTGCATTCCTGATTACGATATACTTTCTTCGTTTAGGTGGAATGTTTCCCTACACTTTCAAAAACGGAAGATTTGAAAAATCAATTTTGCACTTTGGCATCACTCTTTTGCAGTTTTCTTTCTACATCGCAGTAAATGTTGTAATGCCTCTTACCGGAAATTGGCATATCTACACTAAACCCATCATCATAGACAACTCGGTGGCAGTAATGGCATATGTTGCCATTAGATCTCTTGGAGTGCTAACAACGGTGTTCTTATTTGTTCCGTTGTTGTTTCCATGTACAAAGTTCCTGAGTACCTTGAACTCACTCGTATTTCTGCTAAAGGACTTGGATGAGCTGAAAATGGATGGTCGCCAAATATTAAAAAGAATTTTTAATGTGTCGTTGGTGGCAACTATTTTGGTATTTGCCCTGTCTTTCTTCGATTTATGTTACTCTGTGGTGTATTATGAAAAACTGACGAATGAGAAGCCAACGCTTGGTTTCATCTCTGTGGTAATTTTATCAAAATTCTATAGGGATTTATGTTTGTATAACTTGGTTGTGAATCTTTCTGGTCTCGCATTTAGTATGATGCTATTCAATGCATTTTTGGAAAGAATTCTCAATGAACTAATTAGAGTGGAAAAAGCCGAGAAGAATTTAAAACAATATTGAAGTTATTTTTGATTGTCTGTGCTAAGTAATTGGTGTGAACATTGGATAAATTGTATTTTGAAAAAATATTGCTTTAAATGTGTTAATCTAATTTATTGTGCTGCACTTTTATGTTACCCAAATAAACAATTCTCATTGTGTTCGATTTTTCTTCTTTTTTTAGAGAAAAGACAAGCTTCTCAGTAATCAGTAGAGTTGGTAATGTATGAATGATTTCCTGGGGACAAAAGGAGTATGCTATTCAGTAAATCATAATGGCGAGGATTTTGTACACCCAACCACGTCCTGGGTACGTTCGTTGGTCCACAACATCTAACAGAATAGCTCTATTATAAGGCTTAAGTGATGTTTAACCTAAAGAGGCATCTAGACTTAGGAAAACCCTATCAACAAGTCCAAACATGCCAAGTTATATAAAAGATGAGAATGGCAGCTGGTCCAACTCATGTGAAGAAACACTAAACTTGCTGCTGGATACTCAATTCCCTGGAAGCTCGTTGACTATAACAGACGAGGATTACATGCCTCGACCTGCAAAACAAACATGTAAAGGTCCTATCTCTACAGATGGTCTGTATGCAGTTTCGATCCTTACAAATCACCAGGGCCTAATGGAATTATTCCTGCGGAGCTGCAACAGGTTTCAGATATCATCATCGATAACTCAGAGATGATCAAGAAAGGTTGTATCAGCTTCACCTACATTCCTAAGGCCTGGAGAGAAGCTAGGGTCGTTTTTATACCCGAAACCGGCAAAAGCTCTCATGTAAATCCAAAAGATTTAAAGCCTATCAGCCGTATTTATTAGATGTCCCTAAATAGCTCTGAACAGACGAATAGTTATGTAGTGAATAGCACTCTATTCTACTTTGCATAAATTCTTATTTATAAACCATTATAGCTATGATGTGCATATCTTACCTATCTATAATCCATAATATAATTTATAGCATTGAGCGGTAGTACACAGGTGTACTTCACTATCGAAAACAAATCAGTCTCTGAAAGCCATCTATGTATCCGCCGGCGTACTAACATTTCCTTGTCATTTCGCAATAGCGATGACAAAAACCTATTCAATCCCTATACTACCCAAATCGGCGTTCAGCATATTCTACCTCTATGTTACGATCAAAAAGTTTTATAAATAGGTTTTTCTGTTCAGAGATATTATAAGAGGAACATAGCGCTATTCACTCCCTATTATGGGTTTATAAATAAGGCTGTATATGTCTATCATCCACCCTCCTCAATACACTGGAAAGAATGATTGGCTTATACTTAAGACAGGAAATTAAACCTTGTCTAATATTAACGTCACAACATGACTATACAAAAGGGAAATCGTTAGAAACTGCGCTCCACTCTCTGGTCTGCACCAATGAAAAATCCCTGCCCTACAAAGAATACACTCTTGTCGCATTCCTAGACATTGATAGAAAAATGTATCAATAACATGATAATAGCAATATTTAGCAGCAGAATCATAAGTTCCAAGATGGTGAACTACAAAACAAGCAGAATGGCCAGCAGAGGAACCCCGCAGGGAGGAGTTCTATCGCCTCTCCTCTGGAACCTAGTCGTTAGTATATTGCTAATCGATCTAGAATTAAGTTTTCAAGACCATAGCCTATGCCGATGATGTAGCAATTGCCGTTTCACGCAAGGACACAAAAACCCTAGCTGAGCAGCTACAATCAGCACTAAACAATCTTAACAACTGTGATGAAGACTGTAGACTGAATACCAATCCCCACAAAGCGGAACTATATCTCCTTACGAGAAAATACAAAATTCAGGACTTCAGACCCCCAACTAACACACTCTCACACTGTCAAATCGGGCTTACTATCTAGGCTTCGCTTTTAACAAAAAACTAACATGGAAAACAAATATGGAGGAAATACTAAATAAAGTCAACGTGGCATTCTTCTCTTGTAAAATAGCCATTGGTGGGAAAAGGGGTCCCTCTCCCAAAATCACCAGTTGGGTGTTTACTTACTTACTTAAATAAGACCAATACTATACGGGGTGATTGTATGGTGCACCGCACTAGGCAAGATAATTAACTACAACAAGCTGGCCAAAGTTCAAAGAACGGCTAGTCTGTGTATTAGTGGCTCACTAAGGACAACCCCATCGGACGCTTTCAATGTACTACTAGATCTCACACCCCTAGATATCTTCAGCAACAAGTCGCAGCTAGATCAGCTACTCGACTCAGAGCTACATCACAGGGGACCAATAATCAAATCGGCCACACTACCATTCTAGATAACTTTAGATTCCTACCGAATCGATTCGACTACACCACCCCCAAGTTGGTATTTGATAATAATTTCCAAGGAACCATACCTTCTTGGAAAATGAAGCAATACGCTTTTACACCGATGGTTAAAAAACCAGCGAGTTGTAGGAAGTGGCATTTACTCAAAAAATTTGAATCTCAGTCTTCTCGCATACCCCATCATTGTAGTGTGTTCCAAGCGGAAATTCTGACGATTAAGGAGGTGCTGTCTTGGCTCAAAGAAAACTTCATATCCTCCACGGATATTCGAATCTTTTCGCACAGCCAAGCTGCCCTTAAATCTCTTGCCTCTTGTCTCTACAAAATCCATCATGGTCCAAAACTGTAAAATGACTCTGAGGGAGATGTCGTACAAGTTCAACATTCACCTTTCATTGGTGCCAGGACACAGGGACATACCAGGCAACTGTATGGCGGACGAACTAGCCAATAAGGGCACGACCACTTTCCTACGCTCAGAATAGAACAACATAGGTGTACCTATCGCTACATGTTAACTCCTGCTTAGACAGGACGCTTCAAGGATAACAAACACAAGATGGACTGAGAGTACAACTGCCATGCAACCAAAAAGTTTAGACGTGTGTAGACTCAAAACGCTCGAAAAGTTTGATAGCCTTGAATCGCCTGTATCTAGGTTCTACCATAGGTGTTCTTACGTGAAACTTTCTAATACAAGAAGACACGCCAAAAGACTTGGTCTACTTCATAGGAGGAAAACTCATCAATGGTGAATTCTTCCTCGACGATACTAGCGACTTAGCTTAAATACACCCTTAAAATCTTTCGAAATACATTAAAAGTTCCGCTTAGTTCGACTAGCAAGTTATTAACCGTCTAGTCCCGTAATGGAAGATAAATGGGTGATCAACTCGTTAATCTTACATCGGGTTTTTGAGATTAGTAGGTGTTTATCTTGCTGATCTCTGTGGTATCACAATGGACCCTTGCGGACTAAGTGTGTCAAGCAATGTACGTAGGTATTACTCATTGGCTGGTAGCCTCTTCCACTCAGGAGGAAGTAAGACTATTGCGCTTTCTAATGCATTTGATTGAGTTGGGCACCAAGCGCTCTTATCGAAAATGCCTGCTTTTGATATCGATGAGTCTTTTTTTCATTGAACTAAAAACTTTCAAACGGTTCAATAAAACTTGGATGATTTCAAGTTTGATACCCACTTTTTAAATGATGGTGTGCCCCAGGGCTCCGTTTTGTCTTCGGATCTCTTCTTGATTTTCATAAATGATCTCTCCCCTGAATCTTCGAATCCACTCAATTGTTTTGCTGACGACTCTACACTCAGTATCTCATATTCGTTTCCAACTCTATATCCCTGCTCTTCAGATGTAGAACTGGAGCGGTAGCGTATGCCTGACTCATTGAATTCTGACCTTGACAGCATTTTTACTTGGAGTTATAAAAACCAATGCCATTATCCATGAATAATACTTGCATTCAGGAAACTGAAAAGCTTTCAGTAGCCGGTATGTGTGTGAACGTCAATCTTCATTGGAATGACCACATATTTGAAGCCTCCGAAAGTGCTAAGATCTCTTAAGATGATGTTGGCAATTTAAAATTTTTCACCCCTTCTAATCTGGCTACAATTTATAAAGCCTACGTCCGTCCAAAACTAGATCATATATCCCATATTTGGTCAAATGCTCCTCAATCATCTTAGCGCTTACTTGATAGGGTACAAAACAAAGCGTTGAGAATGGCAGGTGATACTTCAATCCTTGAATCGATTGATTCTCTTGAACATCTTGAAAATGTTACTTGACTCACAAACAGTCCTTTAATGGAAAAGCCAGGTTCATTCCTCATCTGATACTTTCTGGCCGCAAGACAAGTGTCGCCAGGAATGCACATCAGTCCTACCTTGGCCTAACTTCGGACGTACAGTCAAGAGTATAAGGATTCACATTTTAGTCGCACCGATACTTTAGTTTGATCACAGTTGAAGAGCCCATCAAATTTATTTATCGGCCGATACCAAATCGTTGTTAGATGCGGACTTGCATAGATCTTTATACTGACTATAAGCCCGACCAAACTATCGGTCGATAGAAAGTTTGTGGTTTTGCGGGGACCCTCACAAAAATTATAAAGCATCGTTCATCGGTTGCTCTTTTTAAATACTCTGCGATTTAGCTAAATGCTCGCATTGTGTTCCACTTTCTTAGCATATTACAGGCTTGTCAGATGTGGCGATTTGTCGCCAAACAGGCGATTTCGAATCTGATTTGGCGACACAAAATCTTTTTGGCGATAAACATAAAAAACGGGCGATTTCAGGCGATTTGGCATATATTGGATATATTTCCTTCCCTCTTTTTCTTCTAACCTTAGACACTCTAGGTACTTATTATTTCACCACTTAAATGGCAAACTCACCCCACACACTCACAAAGATACTGTGCATTGAATCAGGGCCATTGTATTTATATTTAAAAAACAGAGTAGCATCACGGAGGGGAAATCGCAACCATCGCCATCTGTGGTATCGTTTTTACAAACGGTATCGAAATTAACCTTTTTTAAATGTCTTCTCTTATTAGTTTTCTGTTTCCTAAAGCCTGAACGAAATTGGGCAAAAGTAAACAAAGTGTTTTGAAAGTGAAAACTGGTAGATGTTTTATATGTTTTTTATGTTTTTTAATAATAGTTTTGATGAAGTCTGATTTATTTTGTTTTATAGTTTCTTCTTTTGTTGGTTAATATTATTTTTGATGAAGTTTGATTTTGTTTACTTTTCTTAATACAGAGGTGGTCCAGTATAACGAATGCCGATATAACGAATGATCGATATTACGAACACTTTTTTCAAGTCCATCAGGTATTTTATATAACGAACAAATTACCGAATTTCAGACAAAATGGCACTGAAAACTCTAAAGTCTTAGTTCCCAAAAGTTTACGGAAAGAGGCATTCAACAGTAACATTCAACCCCCGAAAAAATAAATGCATATTAAAGATTCTTTTCTTAAATTTGAGTACAAATTGAGTCTATTTACCTAAAGATTCGTATGACAAAAGGTTTCGATACAACGAATTTTCGATATAACGAACTTATTGACTGGACATTATATCGTTCGTTATACTGGACCACCACTGTTAAAGTTGTGATGAAGTCTGATTTATTTTGTTTCTAGTCTTTTTTTATAATAATGAAGTCTGATTATGTTCCTTGTGTTAATAAATAATGCCTTAGTACTGATGAAGTTTGTTTTTGTACCTTATGTTGATAAATAATTGTATTCATGAACCATGAATTTAGTTTTCGTATTTTATTTTAAAAGCAATTAAATTTATAAAAACGTTTTTATGAATAAAAAAATAATTACTCGTTTGATTAAATTTGATTTGTATGTATGTGTTTTGTATTTGGTAAATTTTCAGAGTCTGGCGACTTTTTGCGATTTCTTTTTTAGGATTGGCGTTTCCAAGTTTTAAAACCTGACAACCCTGAGCATATATGATAATCCGGTTCTCTCTATAGTCATTGCAACTCACCTCACAGAGAGAGTATGAGAGACTCGTTGTGGTGAAAGGTGAACGTGTGCAAAGTATCCCCCACATTGTTCAAGGAATCTGCGTGGAGATCGGACGTGTTCGTTCATGGTGCTTTCGTTTAAAACATTTTATTTTGCTGTGAGAGAAATATTTTCGGTTTCAGTCTAACGTTAAATATGAAGTGCTATCTATTTTGCGTCGTTTAAGCAATGTGAAAAATTCAAGTGAAGTGTTTTGTGTTCTTTGTTTGTGGTTTGACAAACGATGTCGGTATTTTGCAACAAATTTTCAGTGGCCCTCAATTAAATATTTGGAAGTGTAAAAATTGCGTTTTCTTGAGTAATCATAAGCAAATTTTGATAGTTCTTGTGTTAATCAATATTTTTAAAGCCATTTTGTTCAGTTTGATCTGAACGAACTGTTGCTGTTTTAAGTTTTGGTGTTTTTTAATCTTTCAGTTTAATTTAATCACACACTTTGAATTGAAAAAAATAAGAATAGTTTTTCTTATGAGAAGGAAAAATGGAAACCCGTGCCCAGTTGAAATACTCTATTTTTGCTTACTGGTGAGTGTTTAAAAAATTTTTTTTATTTATTTATTTGTATGTCTATAACGATCACTACAAATCTGTGTCATTTGATGAAAAATACACGCCATTTTACAGTCCTGTTCGGTATCTTGCCAAACAAAAACATGGGACAACTTTCGGGGGAGTTCAGGGGTAAAAGAAGCAAACAGAGTTTAACATTCACAGCTAGGTTTAACATTTCACTTTCACGTGAAATGAAAACGACATCGATCGAAACTAAGATTTGGTGTTCTACATTTCACTTTTATCGATATCGATTTCATATTTTTCGAAATCGAAGTGAAACGAAACCGTTGTGTTCCACAATTCGATTTCGCCGGTTTTCAAGTGATTTGAAATCACCCTAAATTCTAAATCCTAAAGTGTGGAACGGTAGATGAAAACAGACGCGTTTAAAAATGCAAGTTAAAGAACTCCGTTGCAACCACACAAAATTTGTTTATTTTACTAGAAATTTGTTTTAAACAAGGGAAATAATAAAAATACTTCACAGGAGGAAATATTCATAAACTTTTTGAGCCAATACATAAAGTTCTTGTCTAAGGATTCATGAAAGGAGATCGGAGAGTCGTCACAGGTTCTTTGTGGGAAAGCCAGAAAGATAAAACTGGATGAAAAAAATTCAGTAATACTAAAAAGAGTCATTTGAAACAAATTTATGAATAAAAACATGCGAATACTTTGCATGTGCAATTTTTAATGGATTAGAAATGTCTACTGGAAATGAAAAACATTCTGAGAAAGAAGTCGTCTGTTAGGAAAAAGCTCCTGCTATCTTCGTTGTGCAAAACCCATATACGAATAATTGCTGCATATTCTTCTTTCGTAAATGAAGGCATTTCAAAAATTTCTCTGATCAAACTGCAATGGTGACTTATTCTGATAAACTGATGAACAAATATGTTTTCTTATTCTTTTATACGACTTATTAGTCTATGAACTTTCATACCCCCCAAACTTAAATGTCCTTGAGAAGAGGTAAATCTGGGACTACTACGTTTACGTCTTTTCATTTGCTCTGTTGCATATCTTTTCTTTTTGATTTCCAAAACCGAAGCAATAAGAACAGCACTCATATTTAAGTTTATGATCAGTAAACTCAAGAAACTATTGGAATCAAATAAATTGAGATAGGTACCTATCAGCTGTTTTCAATTTCACTTGAAGTGATTTCGAAAAGTTTTCGAACTGATGAAATCGATGGAAATGCAGAACACTGAAAATAAATTCACTCGATTTGCAATTTCGGTTTCGGTTTCATTTCACACGATTTCTGGAACCTAGCTGTCCGAGCGAGTTTTTTACGATCCCAGGGCAGAAACAGGTCTTGAGCGGACGCATCTCTTAATCACAATGTAGTGATTACATTCACGTTCTTAATAATAATTTTTGAAGTTTAGGCGGAACGGCCCAAAAGTGATTTGAAAATTTTGGTATAAGCATACATAGGTTTCCAAGTATTTGAAAACATTTTTCTTTTGTAGACCCAACACAAGTTTTTTTTATCAAATGTTAATTGAATGAACGCAGCTAACATGCAAAGTAAAATATAATAAACATTTTTAGGCAGGTGACGATTAAACATTATTTTGCTTTCCAAAAACAAATTCACTCTTTCCACTCCTTTTTCGTTAATTTTGGAATTCGTTTTAAGCGAAGTGACAGATTTGGAGTGATTGCATTGGTAGTGGTAAACTTGCTAGATTTTTTATTTCATGTTAAAGCAGAAAACAAGATTGAAATTTGTTCACTTGAATTTTAAAAGTTATTTAATGGTTTTTTAAAGAAAATTTATTAACTATCGTGGGTTTTTGGAACCGGCAAAAATTAAATGCCTTAACAAGCAGTCAGATGACAGTTTGTTCATGTATTGGTGTTCGCTCCTTTGCACATAAACAGAAACGGGAATAAAAAAAATCACTCCAAAAGCTGTCTCCAAACCGCGTTTTGGAAAACGTTTGGGAGTGATTTGGAGACTTTATCTGTCAGATCTGACATTTCAATTCTTCTATTCATACCGGGTTTGGTTTTTGGAAAACGACAATAATTGCGCCTGCCTGAAAAGGTTCAAGATGAAGCATTTAAATTTATACATGACAGTTCAATTATAGTTTCAATTGATTATCTGGAACATCTTCATAGAGTGTCATGTCTCTCTCATTCCTCGCTTGAAACAATTAATCCACCACACCCACCTCGCAGAAAAGCGCATCAGTTTTTCTTCAACCCAATTTCGGTCGCACAGTTAAGTACAGAGATTCATATTTTAGGACCTCAATCCAGATATGGAGTCATGTACCTAACTCATTTTCCCCACCCACAAGAACGCATACAAATTCAAAAATATTGTGCATTTGTGTTTCCTGTCTTGTCCCTTCTTATTTTTCTACCATTCGCATTGTTTTTTCCAGCGTTATAAGGGTAGCCGCAACCACTTCAAAGGGTTATGAATTATGAATTATAATTAGTGAATTATGTATAAAAAAAAAACGTTGACATCAATTTATGAAAGTGGCTGTCTTGGCTGCCTTCGCTTTAGCTCATTCTGTCACTTTTACTTACCAAGACCATAGAGGAATAAAGAACAAGAGGGAAAACCATTACTTCTCTTCCCCCAACTTCCAATTTTTTTTTTTACAATTTAAGTTTTTATTGAAAAGCTCATTTGTTTTACAATATTTGATATATACAATCATAAATTCTTAGACTAACATTATTGTTTTAAAATCTGCGAGCACAGATGGGGCTCTGCTTCGTTAAATTGGCGGGTTTTATACATTTTTATTAAAACATTTACTTGTTTCTTAAATAAATAATAATTGGTATGTTCTCGTCGGCTTGAGCAGTGCTGACGGTCGTTGGCTGTGATGTTGGTGGGCGAGGAATATTAGTTATACAATCATAAATTCTTAGACTAACATTATTGTTTTAAAATCTGCGAGCACAGATGGGGCCCTGTTTCGTTAAATTGGCGGGTTTTATATATTTTTATTAAAAAGGTATCTGTGTCTAACATTTACTTGTTTCTTAAATAAATAATTGGTATGTTCTCGTCGGCTTGAGCAGTGCTGACGGTCGTTGGCTGTGATGTTGGTGGGCGAGGAATATTAGTTGGATGGTCGCTTCGGTCCTGGAAGCTATTGTATTTCCACTTTTTTGGGTCTCTTGGTGTCTTCAACCTCTGTTGTGCTGCGTTCCTCTTCCTGCAGCGACGTAGAAGTCTCCGAAGCAGTCTTCTTGCGACATTCTAAATGCTGGATCCATTATGGATAGCACCTGGAGATATCGGTCGTCGAGGGCTGCCCCCCAACATCCATTTGTTTACATTGCTGTTTTTGATATATCTGTGATACACGTATTCAGCTGAATATAAAGTTGTATCAGTGTAATTGCTAACACCACTTTTTTTCGGATTTGAAAAGTCAGTTTGAGGACTGATACCGTGGTGTGTGTGTGGTTTCGCTCTCTTGTTGTATCTCCTCTCTGGCCAAGACCTTGTAGATGGACTTGGGCTGTAGCTCAAGCGTTGCTTGATGATCACCTCGCATCCTTGAATCTTTTGCGGGTTGTTAAATTGATATCAATTCCATGAACCAAATTTATTTATTTTCTTTTCTACGTGGCACACACTTTAGTCGTTTTAAATACCCTCAATATGTTTTAACACAGTATGTAGCTTCAAAAGGATGGGATAGGATGTAAAAGGAGATGACACTGCATATTGCACCAAAAATTCCGTTATGGTTCTCTTTCAAATCATTTTGAACGTAGAAGAATGCCTTTAAGCTTTCAATTTTGTTCTCATTTGGCTGCTTTGCCGCCCAGTACTTAGCTGTGCTCTTCGTCAACAACTGATGTAACCCAAAGTATAAGGAGCCTTATGGAAGACATTTGTGATTCCAAGGAGAATTTACATATCGTGCTGGCTAACTTCGAAAAAGCATTTCATCGACAACCTAGTGATCTAATATGGGAGGCCCTCAGACAAAAAAAAGAACCAGAGGTCTATGCGTGCATGATTAAGGATGTGTATGAAGGAGCAGTGACAAAGGAAAGATATCCAGATACCCTAAATTCGCGTGAATTTTTGTATTTACCACCTGATTGTTTTATTTCTGAGTAAAAATTGAAGCGGATAAAATTTGTCTCTGTACTACCCGTACAGGCTTGTGGTTGAAAGTCGAACATTAAAAATTCAATCGAACTGACCTCGCTACATAAAATATTAAATGGAAAATAACTCCATAGATATTTTTTATAGACGTGTTTTTTCCTTTTTGGTATGACGAAAATCAACAGGCAGAATATGGATTTTTTTCTCGTAGAGTTTTATCTCCCCTACTGTGGAACCTGGTCGTTTACAAATTGTTAATCGACCTAGCGGACGAAGGTTTTAAAACCATAGCCGATGATGTAGCAGTTGCCATTTCAGGCAAGCACCCACAAACCATAGCTGAGCTGCTACAAACAGCACTTAACAAGCTTAACAATTGTGCTGTAGATTGAGGTTTGAACATCAATCCACACAAAACGGAGTTAGTTCTCTTTACGAGGAAATACAAAATTCCGGACTTCAGACCCCCAACTATTAAAGGGGTAACTCTCACACTGTCAAATCAGGCTAAATATCTAGGTCTCATTTTTGACGACAAAAAAACTTACCTGGAAAACAAATATTGAGGAAAGAGTAAATAAAGCCAACGTTGAACTCTTCTCCTGTAAAAAAGCTATTGGCGGGAAATGGGGTTTCTCCGCCCAAATCACCCATTGGCTGTTTACCTCGGTAACTAGACATACGGGGTGATTGTCTGGTGGACAGCACTAGAAAAGATGATCAACTACAACAAGCTGGCCAAAGTTCAAAGAACGGCTAGTCTGTGTATTAGTGGCTCACTGAGGACAACCCCATCGGACGCCCTCAATGTACTACTAGATCTCACACCCCTAGATATCTTCAGCAACAAGTCGCAGCTAGATCAGCTACTCGACTCAGAGCTACATCACAGGGGAACAATAATAAAATCGGCCACTCTACCATTATTGATAACTTTATATTCTTACCGAATCGATGCGACTACACCACCCCCAAGTTGGTATTTGACAATAATTTCCAAGTAACCATACCTTCAAGAGAAGCTTGGGAAAATGGCGCTCTTTTGGAAAATGAAGCAATACGCTTTTACACCGATGGTTCAAAAACCAGCGAAGGTGTAAGGACAGGAGTGGAATCTACTCTCTTTTTTTTCGACTACCCGATCATTGTAGTGTGTTCCAAGCGGAAAGAAAACGTCATATCCTCCACGGATATTCGAATCTTTTCGCACAGCCAAGCTACCCTTAAATCTCTTGCCTCTGTCTCTACAAAATCCATCACGGTCCAAAATTGTCAGATGTCTCTGAGGGAGATGTAAAATCAGTTTAACATTCACCTTTCATGGGTGCCAAGGCACAGGGACATACCAGGCAAGTGTATGGTAGTCGAACTAGCCAAAAAGGGCACGACCACTTTCCTACGCTCATAATGGAACAACATAGGTGTACCTATCGCTACAAGTAAACTCCTACTTAGACAAGCCGCTTCGAGGATAACAAACACTAGATGGACTGAGAGTAACAACTGCCTTGCAGCCAAAAAAGTTTGGCCGTGTGTAGACTCAAAACGCTCGAAGAGGTTAGGTTCTACCATAGGCTAGGTTCTACCATAGGTGTTCTTACGGGACATTGTCTAATAGGAAGAAACGCCAAAAGACTTGGTGTGTTTTCTAATGATTTCTACAGAAGCTGCATGGACGAGGAGGAGGAAGAAACCGTTCAACACCTTCTTTGCTCATGCCCTGCACTACTTCATATGAGGAAAACTCATCTCGGTGAATTCTTCTTCGATGAAACTAGCGACTTAGCTTACATAGACCCTAAAAGCCTTTCGAAATACATTAAAAGTTCCGCGTGGTTCGACTAGCAGGTGATTAACCCTAGTTTACAAACTGGGGTCCATTTGGACCCCAGAGCATGTTTGAACACTCATAACTTTTTTGTTTTTCATTTTTTTTAAATGGGATTTTTACTCAGTGAACAAAATTCAATTTTTTATTCATTTCTTAAGCTGAAACGATTATCAGATGTTTACAGATTTTTCTGCGATTTTTTTGTGAAAAGAACCCGTCCACCCGAACTGGGGTCCATTTGGACCCCAGTACTGAAATTCTATGAAAAATCATATTTTTTCTAATAAATAATTATTTGTTTTTAAAAGCAGCCTAGTTTATGTTTAGAAGAATTTAACTTGAAGTTGTGGGCAGTTTCGGGAGACATTTAACACATAAGGTTCTAGTGTGGCAAGGGCAACAACATCTGCCACATCCATCGCAGGTGGTTCTGGTTTTCTTGTCATCTGCTCTTGGGCAAAGGTGACATCTGCTTCTTATACAAGAGAGCCTTTCGTTGGTAATTTTTCCTGAACTCTCCCCAAAATACAGAGAGCATCCATTGCAGATTTTCCAATGCCAGATTGTGTTGCATGTTGAGAACGGTTATTCAATTCTGACTCAACCAGTTCCTCCGCTAGTTCGATGAGTTTATCACTTCTGTACAATTTTTTGTTTCTTCTAGGTGGATTGAAGTGTCGAAAAATGATAACAGTTGCTAGAGCTGCTACGTCCAGTAAGTTGTAGAATACAACCATCGGCCAGCGATTTGTTTTGCGTGTACATGAATATATTGAGACCATTTGGTCGAATACATCGACTCCACCTTTGGTGCTGTTATAATCCAGTATCATTGCAGGCTTACTTTGATGACCGGAAGTGGCTTTCTCACAGCTATGTTGTGTTGATAGCAATACCACTTGTTTGTTTGGCTTCGGAACATAACTCACCAACGCCATTTTTCCAGAAAATCCAAAAATGGATGAGTGGACTGGACGATACTGCTTTTTGTTATTGACCTTTACAGGCTCATTCTGCTCATCAAGAACCTCCTTCGCTACAAAAGGTTTAGGCAAATCTGTTTTGTTTTTCCGAATCGTGCCAAGAATAGTGATTTTCCTATCCAGCAACTTCAACGCCAAATCCACCGACGTAAAGAAATTATCAATAGTGAGGTTGCGTCCAGAATTGAAATATGATGGCATCAACGACATCACCACATCATATCCACGACCAAGTCCTGTACTTTGGTCAGAGCTACCAGTGTAGACAGAAAACTTCAGTGGATAGCCCGTTGAGCTTTCATACATCCACCTAAAGTTCAAGCCATTTTTGGCAGGCTTGCTTGGCATGTATTGGGGAAATTCAATCATTTTTACCTGAACAAAGTGAAATAATGACTATTTTTTTCTTTTGATAGGCGGACCTGGCAAGAACATTGATATGCATCAATATTACAATCAGTAATTACGTAAAACAGACATATCGAAAGGGATAAGCGGGAATCCCAGATTTGCAAAATTAGGCAATTTCCATCGTTTTTGAAATTGAAAAATTTTATTGCTGACCTCCTACCTACCTGCATAATGACATCTCTGCTTAAATTTCTTTATCCCTGTTATATATAATACTTAGAAACAATTCATACAATAGCCAGAAGAACTATAACTGAACAATATAAGTCAGAAATCAAAAAAATTTCGAAGAAAAAATCGTGGGGTCCATTTGGACCCCAGTTCGGGTGGACACGACTTTTGCCGGTTTGTAAACGAGGGTTAACCTGCTAGTCCCGTAATGCAAGATTAATAAGTGTTCAAGTCGTTAATCTTTCTGAGAGCAGTAGGTGATTAACTTGCTGATCTCTGTGGTAACACAATGGGCCCTTGCGGCCTAAGTATGTCAGGAAATGTACTCATTGGCTGACAGCCACTTCCACCTACCCTAACCTTCTCGAAGAGTTGCGTCCCTCTCTCACTTTATTAACAAATTAAATAAGTCAGAATGTAAACTGTGAGATTTCTAATGGTATTCCAGCCCACTTAAAAAGGTACTAAGACCAGACGCTCTTGCTGCCATTTTGTTATAGAAATAACTTCATTGGGTATGACTTCCAGGGCAAAAAGGAAATAAGACCCATGTTTATTGAAATGGATCTTTGAAGCGCAAGTAAAAGTTTTTGGTGTAAAACTTTCATGTCCGTCAAGTTAGCACTACCACTTCAAAATTTTCATAGTTTGTTAATTGGATTAATTGTCGTAAATTTGTCGCTCTTGGTTTTTAAAAAAAAACACCGTGTGTAGTGCTAACTTGACGGTCAAGTTAGCACTACCACCCCCCCAAATCCGTCAAATCGATCTTAAACAAAAAACTAAGTATGCAATTAATTATCGTAAATTTGTCGTAGATTAGTCGTGAAAACCAAAAAATTTTAGCTCTTCATTTTAAAAGAAAAATAGTGTGTAGTGCTAACTTGACGCGTCAAGTTAGCAGACGGTGTCGAATTTGCGCAAGTCCGTGGTTATGCCAGATGCGCGGAAATAAAAAGACATTAGGTAGAACCAGTTGTCGACATCAGACTCCGTGAATGTGGGAATCTGCAGCCGCGCGTACACTGTTGCCGCTACCATGCCGTCTGGCTGTTCGCAAACGGCAGCGGTGTCGATGTCTAAAAATTCGTCGTCCGAATTCGGCGTCGGGGTCACCACTTTGGGAGGTTCTTCAGCACCTTCCATATAAGAACTACTAAATGCAAAAACGATTAATCAAATTAATTTTATTGTAAGAAACTGAATTATAATTTTAATAAAAAACTTTGAGGGATTTGCATAAAAAACTTCTGTGGCGATGTACTTGTGGAGCTGCGGACATGAGATGCTGATCGGTGATCGTGGTTGATTGTTAAACTGAAAACTTTGGTTCTGTTTTTCTCGATGGTGGGCTCGCGTCGGCAGCTGATTGGTTGTTTCCAGGCGGCATCTATCCTTTCGTTAACTTTTCTAACGAGTTGGTTGCTGATTGGCTCGCTCAAGGCGGCATCTACCACTTGACGACTTGCGATGAATTTGTAGACATCATTGCCAGCATCCGCCACATATACATTGTTTTCAATACCGAGGGGAATTTGTGGGGAATGTCACTGGCACAAATGGGGAAAAAGGGGAATGTACAACCCTCGAATGGGGAATCCTTCCTGAAAAGTCTGGCAACACAGTCATATTCATTCCAGCACAGCAATTCTTCGCAGATACGCACAGAAAAGAAAGCTCACGAGAGAGTAAAAAATTTCCCCTGCGAACTTTTGACACCAATATTTCTGTCTGATTTGACGATTCGATGAAACGAAAAAGTGACACAAAAACTAAAACAATAGAAAGGACTCAGTTTTGAAAAGAATTTAGTAGAGTACACTAATTATGTCTTATCTTTGTCTCCTGATATTTGTTCGGATCATCGTATCAGAACTTTACCTTCTGCCGTGTTGGAATTGTGCACACACACACCCTTTTTTAGTTAAATTATTTACTAATGATGTTCTTTCATGGATAAAGAAATTTAAAAACAACACATTTACATACCTCATTGGTAAAGTCCAGACAGAAAACCAAAGTAGGAATCACACAAAATTGAGCAGACCAGAGCAACAAAAAGCTAAAGAAAATAGTACACAACTGACTTATCGTAAGATTGTATTCCAAAGCTGTTATTGCAAAGTAAGCTCCCATTGGCCCATGGCTAACAATATACAATGAGCTGCAGAGGATTGGTATTCTATAAATAAAACTGATTTCTTTTTCACATAAGTCAACTAGTTCGTCTCTGTCGAAGAGAAGACACTTCAGTTTGTTTTTTATTCGAAGATATTCACTTGCACTCATGGAAACCGTTTTAATTTGCTCATTGATGATCGATAGCGTTTTGCTTAGAGTCAAAACTAGTGACGTGTAAAACATTAGTACTAGTCCAGTAAGCAGAAATTGGTATAGATAAATTATAAATTGAAAATAACCAGCCATTTCATAATTTGAAGTGTATATGTAAATATATATCATATTTGGGCAACAAACTAGAGCCACTCCGATAAAAACTAGCCACAACGTGGTGTCAATGTTTAGTCCGCGGCTTACACATGGAAAATACTTATTTTCGAATCTCACAGTATTTCGAATGATGTCAAGATGATTGATTTTGTCAAAGTAAAAACACGCATTGGTTAAAATTTGTGCGAAACATACAACGATCACTGTGACACACTCGTATAAACCACCAACCGCGTTTGTATTTTCTAATACACTTAAAGTTGGACTATGGAAGTAGCCAATGGTTGTAATTATCAGGAGAAGGCACGGCGAAATAAAAACTAACTTATTTACCCACAGCCTTGAAACCAATTTCAATATATCTCCATCGACGCGAATTGGTAAAAGTCCCGAGAAACGCAGTAAATATAACTGAATTTGCAGTCCTTTAGAGACGAACATAGTTACGGATTTTCATAGAACTGCCAATATCCCCTAACCTCTACGAGCTTTGTGCTCTTTCAAGGCAATTTTTATGAACATCAAACTGGCTAATCACTTTGCTTGATGAATATGTGGTAATAATTCGTTTAAAAGCTTAGGTTATCAATATTATATGATTTTGTTTCCTCTTGGGCGCATTCAATAAGAATTAATTGATAGAATGTCTCTCTTGAGAGAACATGCCACACAAACGCCGCCATCTAAGTATTATGTGTTTGAAGGTCAGAGGGTGAAGGCATTGGTCATCACTTGCTATAGGTCCGTAACTAAGTTGCATGCAATTGAGGCTTTGAGTTGAATGAAAGTTTCTCTAGAAAAAGTACTTAATGCCGATTGAAACACGAATCTTTATTTGAAAGTGGTGTTTTTCCAGTCGTTGACTGTTTTCCAGGTTTGATTACGGAAAAAACAACGAACAAAGTATTTTGCGGCTGGTTGGTTTCTTGCATATGTAGACCTAATCCATCAAATATTGTTGCTACGGAATTTCGACAAACTTATGTCACTGGTAGTCAAATCGCATTCATTTGAAAAGACTTTTGTAATTTTCGAAGCATGGCATTTCAGTCGCTCAGGAGTCATGGAATCACAAAGTTAGGGGACACTAAGAAGGGAGAGATGAACTCCCAAAAAGGAAGCAAGCCTTCATGTTTTGATATTTCTGAAATCTTGAGATCAGCGAAAGGGGTTACTTCGACTAACTTAAGACTGAATGCCGATGAAAATACCTGATATTTTCTGTAATCTTATTAGGCAATCTCCTATTCAGCATTCTATTAGTGGAAACATTCCAAAGGTCGATTAATATTGGCTCAGTTCATTTCATAGTTGTGGCCAATGTACTGATGAGGCAACGATATGACATCAGATAGTCTTAAACGCAACGTGAAGACAGTGTTTTTTTTTTTTTTTTTTCAATGAAGTATTCCTCCAACTGTCGCTGAATCCAAGGCCACCAGCATAAGGTATAGTAGTAGCAACAATGCCAATGGGCGTTCAATCAAAATCTTTTCAATTTATTTCCCGGGTGGTTCTTCTTCGCAAAGCAAAAGACTTGATTTTAGAAAAGATTTGCGTAAATTAATAACGATAAATGATAACTTTCTTATTGGTGGAGATTTCAACTGCAGACATAGGAATTGGGGTTGTATCAGAGCAAGTGCTTGGGGCAATATTCTGTCGGATCTAGATTCAAGACATCCATTTAATATATCATATCCCCCTCACCCCACCTGTATTCCTTCCAACAATAGTACTAACCCCTCTACACTGGATTTATTCCTTACTAACATCCCTGAACTTTTTAGCCAACCCAACGTTGTTAATGACCTGAGCTCAAATCACTTGCCGGTTTTGATTGAAATATATTCTACCCCAGTAGAAACATGTAACATTGTCTACGATTTTAAAAACACAAATTGGAACAATTTTAAAAGCAGTTTGAATCAGAAACTAAGAAATGTGCCGGACATTTTGTCAAGTCAAGCAAATTCTGCTCAAATCGATGAATCCGTGAATACTTTCACAAATTCTGTATTTGAAAGTATGGAGCGAGCTGTTCCAAAAAAAAATAAAACGTAGAAACAACGGAAATGCACTGCCAATTCACATAGTAGAAACAATTAAAATTAGAAATAAATAAAGAACTGGGTGGATTAGGTCAAGAGATCAATATTACTACTATGAAATGAAAACTTTGAACGAAATCATAAAATCATTGCTTTCCAATTTTAGGACTCAGTCATGGAACCACAAGCTTCAAGGCCTTGATAAAGGAAGTAAACCCTTTTGGAACATTACCAAAGTTGTAAAGAAGAAAAAAGTGCACATTCCTGCTTTTAAGATAGGTAATACAGTACTGCTTTCCAATGACGAAAAATCGAAAGCTTTAGCCAACGAATTCTGTGCTAATCATCTAGTTACAAGTAATGCAACTGTAAACAGATTTATTGAAAACAATGTTTTCCAATCAATACAATCGCTAAATACAGGCACCATTTTTGTAACAGATGATATCTTGTCAATTGAATACTTGAATGAGATTTTAAGAAATCTCAAAAACACTAAGTCACCCGGATTCGACGGGTTGAAAAATGTCTTTTTAAAAAACCTACCTAGAAAAGCAGTAAAATATTTAACGCATGTTTTAAAATAGGATACTTCCCAAGTAGTTGGAAAATGGCTAAAGTTATTCCAATACCTAAGCCTGGTAAAAATTCTTGTCTGCCTTCTAGTTACAGACCAATCAGCTTATTAAGTTCTTTAAGTAAATGCTTAGAAAAATTGATTAAAAACAAAGTTTTGCAACATGTTGATCGCTATGACATTCTGCCACAAGAACAGTTTGGTTTTAGAAGACATCACAGCACTGTTCACCAGGTTGACAGGATCACAAAAGATATTAAAACCAGTCTTTCTAATGGTAAAAGCACAGGAATGGTCCTTTTGGATGTCGAAAAAGCGTTT
Organism: Melanostoma mellinum; assembly: GCA_914767635.1. Classification (NCBI taxonomy): domain Eukaryota; kingdom Metazoa; phylum Arthropoda; class Insecta; order Diptera; family Syrphidae; genus Melanostoma; species Melanostoma mellinum. The sequence continues at coordinate 46,749,495 of OU612060.1, read as the reverse complement.
GACTCTATGTGTCATGAAGGGCTTATTCACAAACTTCTTGTTTTAAATTTTCCGCCTTATGTAGTTAAAATTATATTGTCTTTTCTTTCTAAACGTACTTTCAAAGTTTGTGTAAATAATTGCTATTCCAATGTAATTGAAGTTACTGCAGGTGTACCCCAAGGATCAGTTCTTGGTCCTTTATTGTATATTATATACACTCACGACTTTCCAAAAGCCCATAACTGCAAAACCGCAATTTTTGCTGATGATACCTGCATTTACTCAACAGATTCAATTGGTTCCGTAATTGAAATCAATCTGCAATCTGCATTGAATTTAGTCCAATCATATTGCGGTGATTGGAAAATAAAATTGAATGCTTCTAAGACACAGGCTCTTTTTTTCACTAGAAGAAGAAAAGCCTGTTCCCTTCCAAGCAATAGGCTTCAGTTAAATGGGTTTCAAACTGAGTGGAGATCGAGTGCCAAGTATCTTGGGGTACATCTGGACAAAACTTTGACCTTCAGTTTGCATATTCAGCAAACTCTGAACAAACTCAACATTGCGTTAAGAACTTTGTACCCTTTTTTAAATCGTAGATCCCAATTGAGTGTTGAAAATAAAATGATATTGTTCAAAGCTATATTTCAAAGCATAATGCTTTATGGTTCTCCCGTCTGGGGTACATGTGCGAAGAGTCACATACGCAGGTTACAAACCATGCAAAATAAAATCTTAAAAATGATATTTAACCTTCCCTGGCACTATTCTACTGAGAACCTACACGAATTAGCAAAAATTGAAAGAGTTGAAACTCGAATATCCAAATTATATGATCGTTATCGATTGTCGTGTAGTTGTTCTGATAACAACCTAATATTGAACTCAGCAACAAGGTGTTGTAAACATTGTTTTATTAATATTTATTTATTTGTATTTATATACTTGTATTTATTTATTCTTTTATTTACCTATTAATCAATCAATTTATTCATTTATTAACTTATTTAACCAAATTTATATTTATTAATTTATTTATTTATTTACTTATTCATTAACTAATTTATTTATTTATTTATTTACTTATTTATTAACTAATTTATATATTTATTTATTTACTTAAGCATATATTTATTTATTTTGATATTGTTATTAATGTTTGTACTTTAATTGTTTAGTTAATTTATTTAACTGTTTTCTTTTGTTAATTGTTCGCTTATATATTTAATTGCATATATACAACATAAACTGTGATATTTATTTAATTTGCTTCTATTTTATTTTGTTCATATTTATTTATATTCTTTATATGTAATCATCTGATTATGTAAACAACATCTTTTTTTGCGATCACACCCCCGCTTCTCTCTCTAAACAATTGCAATGAAGGTTTTTTCATGTAGCTTTTCCTTCTAAAATAATTTGAATCTGTCATAATACTATTTTTTTTAAATATTATACATCTTTTTCAGTAGTAAGGTAGAAATATACCATTTCTCTGTAAATTGTGCAATCTAGTTATATGAAAATATGTATTTAAATTCAGCTACAATAAAATAAATATTACTTATTACAATGCCAAAACAACACTTCCATATCGCAGCTTCTAAGATTCTGGGTTTTACTTGACCACCAAACCTAAACCAAAGAATGCAAACAGACAAGGGCGTTAACTGCAGCAAAGTTTTTTTTTCGAAAGTTTTGACAAAAACAAACTGGAGCCCTCAGACAGAAGTCGCGGTTCGTTCTACTACCAAAAAGAAATCTTCTTTTGCATCGGCTTACCTTTCTAAACCTTCATTTAAAAAAACCGGGAGACTGTTGTGATAAGATTTCAAAAGAACGCGCTATGTGCGACGAATGAATGCAGCTAATTATGAAAAAATGCAGGAATGTCACAGAGAAAGCGCTTCGTCATCATTCCTTCCACAAGGTTCTCACAGGATTGTCATGATTAAACCAAGCACGTTACAATGCTTGACAAAAATGAAGTGCCAGTTAACGCCAACAGGTTTCCACAGTATTTTCTACTACAGGATATGAAAAATGTTGCAGCTTCTTTATTACTGATGGAGAGCAAACTTTTAGTCTGCCTACACGACGAAGACTTGGTCTTGACAGATATAATTGCTGATGGAAGTCCTTTCTGAAGACCCTACCTCGCTGGTTTAGGTCGTAATAAAGCTGCCTAAGAATCTTGAGTTGCAAGTTCATCGGCGACCACGTTTCAGGAAAACTCATAGAACTTAGTTTTCGGACTCAGTTCAAAGAAGTCTTTTAATTTTTCGAACACTTTCGAAATTGAGACTATCGCGTCAACAATGATGTAAATTCAGCTGTTTGCTGTTGCGGAAATGAAAGGGATGCGTGTTTTTAGATTTGCGTCAATCGGGCACGTACTATAGTTCAAAGTTTGGGGAGAGTCTAAAAAGAGAGAGAGTAGAGTTGCCGTTGCGGACAGAAATATTCCTTCCAATCCAGCCATTCTTCGTAACGTAGCAAAAAACTATTTGACAGCCATTCTCCGCTTAGGAGAAGCGTGAATGCCTTATGAGTGTCGCAGTTTTTTGTTATCGATCTTATTTAAGGCACTATTGCCAGATGATCGCTTCTTGTACCATCCGGAAAGAGTAGCACCCCGACTGCCCGAATATAACCAATTTTGAAATCTGACGGACCGAGTAAAAACGTAGTTAGTGCAGAACCTGGTGCACAAAACAGCTGACGCAAAGGAGATGTTTGGTCTTATCACAGCCAAGATCCAAAATACCCTTTTCGGTGACAGATCCCATGTCTTTTCAAAATCTTCGTTTTGTTGCGAGAAGACAGACAACGGCTAGAAGTTTTCGATTCGGCATGTTTGGTCCAAACATTAACGACCAGTGGCAGCAATGCCAAAGAAGTCATCAGAACCGCTGCCTCTGAGGTTCTGGGTTTCACTTGGCCCCCCAAAACGAAACCCATAGTTCGATGAAGAATGTAGACAGGCAAATGTAACCAAGCAAAAAGCACGAAAACTGCCAAAGATAACAAGAGCTGCTTTCGATCAGTATAACGAGATTTACAAGGAGAAAAGAAGCGAAAAACACCGAATTCTCAATAAGAAAAAGCATTAGAAGCGCTCGTTTGAGGAAATTCAGAGGTGCCATGACAAGAATGAGATTCGAAAGTTTTACCAAAAGATAAAAAGATCCTGCCAGGATGGCAAGCCCCGAACTCAAGCCTGTAAAGAACAGCAGGGAAATATAGTAGTAGAGACACAGTCGCTACTGAGGATCTGGAGAAATCACTTCTGCAGACTGCTTAATGGCGACACTAATTGCGTTGTCATTCAAGTTGGACGATGATCAAGAATGGCGTCCTTCCGACCTGAAAAAATTAAGCTTGCCATTTGCAAACTTATATCAAAAAAGACTGCAGGTGCAGATGGCCTTAATGTCAAACTTTTCAAGGCAGCAGGAGACAGTTGGAAAGGAGCATGAGAAATCGCGGTGGTGTTTAATTACTTTCGGAGGACCTGTCAAGTTTGAGACTAAAAAGCTTTTATCCACCGATGATCCATTCCATTTTTAATTTATAAAAATAAAAATAGAAATATGGTGGCAGGACAGAACTCGGGATGATTCCTTGCCCAGAGCATTTCAGGTATGGATTTCCAACGGCAAGTAAGCGCTTCTCATGGCTTCTAATTTTGTTAAAAACTTCAAAAATCTTACCTCATCCTTTGTGCAATTGTTGAACATTAATGTCAAAATGATCAGGTCCGATAGCAGCCAAACTATACCTCCAGTGACTAAAAACATTGTGACTTCTTCGAATGATACAAAATCCTTCCATTTGGCAATGAAATGAAACAACGTAGCCGTTCCATCCAAAAAAACGGAAATCAGTGTACAAATCAACGGTATGCAATATAGAGTGTACTTATGTTATTTTCAAATAATTGAATAACCTCAGATCGGTCTTCAAGCATTTGTTGGAGCATTGTCTGGAAATTACTTTGTCCAAATTTCAATTTCTCAATGCCAACGTTAATGCACTTTAAAGTTGTGCTGTTCACTAGCACAAGCGATCCAAAGAAAGTTAAAAATGAAGCACAATGAAATAGCTCTAGCAATATCACAAAAATTGCTACAAAATGAACGTAATGCAACGGTTCTCGTTGGTATAACGAAAAAACTTCGTTTGTTGTACAAATTAAACAAATAATTGAACCAACTACAAATATTTGAAGAGTTCCATCATGTTCCCGCAGGCTGCTTCTTTTTATTTGACACAAATATTTGTTTTCTAACCGCACAACACTATTCAAGATTTTGAAATGAGACTCTGTGCAAAAGGTGAAACTGAGTAGAGTGAAAATTTGAGCAACACATGTAAGTAAAACGGTTATTAAAAAAAATATTGTATGAGTCTTACTATAGACTCGTAAGAGATTTTTGTCAATATAGATTTGTATGATACTGCCAATGTAACAAACGCATTGCATAGTGAAAAGAAATAGTTTTACTCTCGTTCTCCAGATACTAGTTTTCAGCTTTAAGGCTCCATTCTCACATGAAATTGGCAAGAGGCCAAATAATTTCAACCATTTTATTTGCAAAAGTAGTCCCTTTCGAACGAACATGATTTTGGAACTGATAAGGTCCCTCGAAGGGAGTTTGTTTTATACAAAATATGCCACGTCAATAAAACAAAGACCACTTCCTTGAAAAAGGTAAGACTTCCCTTGATTACAATTAATTAGTCTTAAGTATGTTTGGCCTATAAGACATGAATAAGAAAAGGGCGACACTCAGTCTCACTCAAAGTATGAATACTTATTGATTAAATTAATTGGCTAATGAATTGACAAACTCCACAATCCACAAACATAACCAACTAGCTATGTACCTTTCATTCGACGACACACGTGTCCTATTTCTGTTGTAGATGTTGATGGCTGTGCGGCGCTCAAAAATGGGCGAACTGGGGCTGCAAAAGTCGCCCGTGAGCTATTAGCCGTAAGCTATCTCTGAAACGAAAAGGGTAGATAGTAGATAGGCCGGACGCGTGGGTTCGAATCCCGCTCTGGGCATCTACTTTTCTTTCAACCTCCCAGTTTCATGTGGACGCCGCCCTTGAGGTTATATGTGAAATTACTAACACCTTATTTCCAACTACTGCAACACAAAAAAGGGAAGGCTGCTACCCTGGTAGTACAATGGACCGGAAATTAGGTCTGAGTTCTCCAGGTTAGCATATCTATAAAAAAAAATCTCTGAAACGAAACCACTTAGAATTTTGTATGGAGAAAAGTGATTGCGTTTCCTATTGGTCAATCTAAAATCAGCTTACTGCTGTCATTTGAGTTGGAAGCCACATGGTGTAGTTGTTTCTGATGAAAAAGGTTCCTATTGGTCACTTAAGAATGAGCGAATTGCTGTGGGTTGAGTGCAAAATCTCATGGTGTTGCCAGAAATTGCGTGAAACAGGATACACTTTGATCCTAATCGCCATCGTTGGATCCATTAAGGATTTCAGGTAGAGAAACCCTCCTTATTCAATCCTGTTAAAAGGCATTGTCCGCTATCAGCTTCAATGATCAGTGTTGTAATTAATTCGATTTTGTTTGTAGGCTTATTAATCGAGAACTTACTTACTTACTTAAGTGGGCATTACAGTTCGGGGTGAACCTGGGCCTCAACCAACATCCTTCGATAACGACTTCTATTTCGGGTGAGCTCTCTCCAGTTTCGCACTCCAAGTCGGTTGAGGTCTTCTTCCACTTGATTGCGCCACCTAAGACGAGGTCTTCCCCTTCCGCGATTTCCCTGCAATGTGCTTTCGAACACCCGACGAGCCGGAGCGTTTGGGTCTATCCGCTCTACATGGCCCAACCATCGTAGCCTCGTGATGCGTACTCTTCTGACTATGTCCATGTCGCGGTACAGCTCATACAGCTCGTTGTTGTATCTTCTTCTCCACACATTGACCAAAGATCATTCGTAGAATTTTTCTTTCGAAACGACCAAGGGTTTCCTCATCCGCTTTCGATAAGGTCCATGCTTCCGCGCCGTAAAGCAGGACTGGGATGATTAAGGTCTTATACAAGGTTACCTTGGAAGGAAGCAACGGTTGGCAAGAGTTATTCTCCGTTTGATCTCCGCACTGATGTTGTTGTCCGTGTCTACAGCGGATCCTAGGTAGACGAAGTCCTGTACTACCTCGAAGTTATGTCTGTCTATTGTGACGTTTTGTCCAATTCGTCGATGTTCTGTGTCCTTATTTGATGACAGCATATACTTTGTTTTGCCCTCATTAACCATCAAACCCATTTTTGCCGCTTCTGTTTCAATACTCGCAAAAGCACCTATGACATCACGCTTTTTTCTTCCCATTACGTCAATATCGTCTGCATATGCGAGTAATTGCACAGACTTTTGAAAGATTGTTCCTCTGGTGTTGACGTTTGAGTTTCTTACAATCTGTTCAAGTATGATGTTGAAGAAATCGCATGACAGTTTATCGCCTTGCCTAAAACCTTTTTCGACATTAAAGGTCTCGGTGAGTTCTTTACCGACCTTGACGGAGCAGCGTGAATTCTCAAAAGTCATCCTGCATAGTCGTACGAGTCTTGCAGGGATGCCGAAACTAGACATGGCTCTATACAGCTCATCTCTGTAGATACTGTCATACGCGGCCTTGAAATCGATAAAGAGATGGTGAATATCGATATTATGTTCACGGGTTTTTTCCAAGATCTGCCGTAATGTGAAAATTTGGTCTATTGTGAACTTCTCCGGTCTAAAACCACATTGATAAGGACCTATCAAGTTGTTGACGTGGGGTTTCAGACGTTCACATATTACAGCAGACAAGATCTTGCGACGTTAAGGAGGCTTATCCCTCTATAATTGGCGCAGTTGTGAGGGTCTCCTTTCTTTAGGATCGGGCATACGATACTGAGGTTCCATTCATCGGGCATGCTTTCTTCCGACCATATCATGAAGATCAGTTGGTGCATGCTCCTTTCCAACTGATCTCCAGCTGCCTTGAAAAGTTCGGCATCAAGGCCATCTGCACCTGCAGTCTTATTTGATTTAAGTTTGCATATAGCAAGCTTAACTTCTTCTAGGTCGGGAGGACGGCATTCTTGATCATCGTCCAGGCTGAATGGGGCAGTCTGCCTGACAGCGTAATTTGTGTCCTCGTCGCCGTTAAGCAGTCTGCAGAAATGATCTTTCCAGATCCTCAGTAGCAACTGTGACTCTATAACTATGTTTCCCTGCTGGTCTTTACAGGCTTGAGTTCGGGGTTTGCCACCCTGGCAGGATCTTTTTACCTTTTGGTAAAACTTCCGAATCTCGTTTCTGTCATGGCACCTCTCTATTTCCTCAAACGAGCTCTTCTCATGCTGCTTCTTTTTCTTTTTGAGAAGTCGGTGTTCTTCCCTTCTTCTCTCCTTGTAAATCTCGTTATACCGATCGTAAGCAGCCCCGTTCGTGTTTGCAAAAGCATTTGTCGTGCTCTTTGCTTGGCTGCATTTGCCTGCCTACAATCTTCATCGAACCATGGGTTTCGTTTTGGTGGCCGAGTGAAACCCAGAACCTCAGAGGCAGCAGTTCTGATGGCTTCTTGGCATTGCTGCCACTGGTCTTCAATGTTTAATGCTGGCGGCATGGGATTCAAGGATAATTGAAGGGACACTCGATTGGAAAAGGCATTGGCAATCTCTTGCGATTGTAGCTTTCCGACGTCATATCTCTTCACAGCGTTAGTTCGTGCTGGTCGTGAACAAGATATCCTCATTCGTACCTTGGCTACAACAAGGTAGTGGTCCGAGTCAAAGTTGGCCCCTCGGAAAGTTCGGACATCTAGTACACTGGAAGATCGCAACATGGTCAATTTGGTTGACAGTTAATTGATCTGGTGATCGCCATGTACCTTTATGAATTTTGAGATGCGGGAAGCGTGTACTACTTACAACAAGATTTAGCCCCGCAGCAAAATCGATTAGCCTCAATCCGTTTTCGGAGGTTTTGTCGTTACCGATTGTGTTTCCAAAGATGTCCTCCTTCCCTAGTTTTGCGTTGAAATCGCCAAGAACGATTTTCACGTCGTGTCTAGGGCACTGCTCATATGTTTCTTCGAGGAGCTCGTAGAAACAGTCTTTGGAATCGTCGTCTTTTTCTTCTGTGGGGGCGTTGGCGCATATCAGGCTAATGTTGGCGAATTTAGCCCTGATGCGGATGGTCATTATACGCTCATTGACTGGATTTCGGCTAATCACCTTATCCCTGAGTCTTCCTCTAACGACAAATCCGCACCCAAATAAGCGCTGTTTCTGTTGTCTGTAGCAGTCGCCATAGTAGATGTCACAGTTTTTCATCTTCTTTATGCCCGGTCCACTCCATCGCACTTCTTGGATGGCGGTTATGTCTGCTTTGCAGCAGTCCAGGGCGTCCGCTAATTATCCAGCTGCACGTAGTCCGTTAAGAGATCTTACGTTCCACGTGCAGATCCGGAGGTCATTGTCCTTTTTTCGTTTGCTTGGGTCTTCAACTTTGAAATCATTATCGTTATCCGAGGCTGTTCGTTGTTTCGGAACTGGGCTTTTTTACGTGGTTGGGTAGTTAACCCTACGCACAACCCCCAACCTCAAGGTCAGGTCCTTTTGGATCCCTTCGGACACAAAGGGCTGGAGTATCCAGAGTCAGTACCCTGCTGCAGGGGTGTGAGTGCTGCCGTTGGCTCACCAGGAGCTCGTCCGCCACCATCTCTACTTTAATACCCTGTCCTCGTTTTGAAAGACCCCAAAAGACCTTTAAACCAAATATGTTGGAGTAGCTCTTTCAGGGGTTTCTGCTTTTATGGCTGCTGAAGTCCACCTTTGATTCTGTCCTTCGAATTCATCCGCTGGGACATTTATACGAAAGCTCTCGTAGACCACTGAGATTCGTGCAGTCAGTCATTGTTCGCAGAGCAATTATAGTGTTGATCGATCACAATTCTTTGTTCCGGATTCCCTTATCAACACTCGCATTTACTAGTTTAGCAGGTCAGCTCTGGACGGAGCATCCCAAGTCCCAGTGGATACCGCTTGGAGGTATAGTAAGCACAGTTGACGTGTACTATAAGTTACAGCATCTGGGCGCCGCCAAGTTGGCACCAATCAGAGCCTACCCGAATAGTACAACGCCCATCCATTAATCGAGAACGACTGAACCTATTTTCGTGGTTTTGGTTCGTTGTATTTGGTTCCGTCCTGAATAACAAAGTAGCTGAAAAGTTCAGACAAAAAAAATTCATGATTTTTATGGTTTTCTATTTCAGAATATATATAAAAGTCTGACTATTTCTTAGCATTTCTCAATAATCATTTGCTTACAAAATAATATGTTTTGAAGAAACCATCTTCAATAGCATGACCCTATTCTCATATGAAACTTATAAAAGGCTGAATAATTTTAACCATTTTATTTGGTAACGAAGGTGAATGAAGTTTATTTTGCAAAATATGCCACTTCAATAACTGAGGGAAAAATATTTTTTCAAACGGCTATCGCCTTTCGCGAGAAATTGGCAAGTCTTCCGTTAGTAAATTCATTGCCATGAAAAGCCTTTTTCGATTAGCCGTTCGGAACCGGCAGAAAATTGTAGGTCCCCTCCATTCCCTCACAAGACATGGTTGTGAGAAATGCGCTTAACCCTAGCGCTACTCGCTCGATTGAGCTTACTGTACAGTGGTATCCACTGGGTACTGGGCCAAAGAAGTAGGTGCGAGTGTTGACAAAGCGATGAAATGCAATAAAACAACACTAACGCTTTGCGGACAATGACCGACTGCCCGAATCTCACACGGTTAAAAATTTTGATATACTTTTTAATACAGCCCTTGTATTACAGCTGTATGCAATACAGTCAAAATTAGTTTTTAATATTTCCCAAATATTAACTTTCTTTCTTAATTATTTTGTATTACATTTTAATATTTCTGTATTAGGCCTACAATTTGTAACACAAACCCGATTAAAATGTAATCAACACGATTAAAAAACATTACTTTAGTATTCAATTCTAATTATTTCGACCTTTTTTGAGATTGTAGGCCAATTTGCTATTTAAATTTAATACCATAATTCTTAGCTTTTAACTTCTTTTATATTACAATTCAATAATCAGAGGTTATTTTATTCCATTTGCTATGTCAATGTACTGATATCCAGTATTACATTGGATTCAAACGTTTGGTGGTACCCTCGTGGTGTGATGGTTAGCATGTCCGCTTGTCAACCCAGAGGTTCACGGTTCGAATCCCAACAGAGGCAGAGACAAAAATGTTTTTCAACGAGTATCGCCTTCGGAGAGGAATTGGCAGTGTGTTAGTAGTAAATTCATTGCAATGGCAATTGGAGAGAATGAGAGCAGTTAGTAAAAAACAAATTAAAATGTAATAATGATGATATTAAAAAGTAACGCGTATTTTTTTTCATTACCATGCAGCATTACTTTTTCATATCTTAACATTATTACATTTTAATATTTGTTTTATTAACTGCTCTCTTTTAATATTTGCAGTTTATTAGATTCTAATAAATTTTTGGTGTTGTCATATATGCAACCCAAAAAATATTAAAATCAACACCAAAATTTTTAACCGTGCAGTGGTCTGCCAGAGCTCTTGGGGAATGCCAAAGTCTATTAATTTGACTTACAACATCCAACGGTGGACTTGAGCAGTCAAATAGCAGTAGCCCTTGAATAAGATACTCCGACATATTTGGTCTGAAGGTCTTTCAGAGTCTTTTAATTCTAGGAAGGGTATTCAAGAAGATATATAAGATAAACTCTTAAGCTATCAAACCTCAGCGTACTGACATCCGATCTCCGGCAATTTATGTCCAAGGTTGTGAGAGTACATCTTATAATGCAGGTATCAAATTTATAGCAAACCTATAGAAGCCTTTCCTTTGAAGCGCAAAACTGAAAGAATGTGTGCAATAGAAAGTGCGACGACCGACGTGTGTCGCCGGCATATATGACATATCTACGACAGACGATTGTGCGATAGTTTCAAAAGTAACAGAAATCAGTTCCTGGCCAAGTTGCAAATAAATATCTTTTAAACTGCAAACCTTTTTTGTGAAGAAATAATATCTAGTTTAAGGGGTCTACCCGCTTTAGAACTTTCGTAGAGTTTCCGTTTGATTCAGTCTCCTAATGTAACGATTTTTCGTTAAAGAAAACTTTAAACGAGTCTTTCTCGTACTGACGCGGCTTGTTTATAAAACCACAGAAACTACTCAACCGATCCTTTCCAAATTTTAACCACATGTTTTTTGAGACTATAGCTATAGCACCATGTCATACAATTTTTGACACTTAGAGTATAACCAGAAAATACGTATTTTCTCGTATTTTTGAAAATATCAAAAATGGCTGATATCCGCTATAGTGCTTCAATTCGTAAGAATTCTTGCTTCGCAAATCGGCCTAGGCAGAGACCCATCCACCTTTTTCCCTTCTTCATACTCCCGGCTTATTTATGGCAGGTTTCATGCCAGGAAACCCAAAAATTACACCCACCGTTAAAAAGCGTTGCGAGGTGCTGCAGATAAGACCTTAACCTATTTTTTTTCGTGTCAACAGTAAATTTACGTCTTGCAGAAAAACTGGTATACCTGTTCCGTGACGTCCAAGCAGAAAACCATTATCGGAAATAAGAGAAACTGAGCGGACCAAATCAACCAATAGCTGAAAAAGAGAAAAGTCAATTCGAAGTAAGTCAGTTCCTCATAGCGCAGGATATAGATCGTATAAATAGATCCCATTGGCCCATTACTTAAAACGTACGACAGTATGCATAGAATTGGCACTCTATAAAATAAACTTATCCCACGTTCACACAATTGCACTAATTCATCTCTGTCACTGAGAAGGCACTTGATTTTGAATTTTCTCTGGTGCAAATCACTTTTATGTACGATCGACGTATTTAGTTCTTCATTAATTAGAGATAGAGTTTTATTCACAGTGAGAACGAGTGACATGTAAAATATTAAAATTAGTCCACTAAAATATAATTGACACGAATAAATAACACATTGACAAAAAAAAACAATTTGAAAAACACGGCTAAGCATACAGACATGAACAATGTTTAAGAAACACACGCAAAACACTCCGAGATAAATAAAAAATAAGCGCAAGTAGATGTCGCTTCTCAATCTCCTTTCTTGATGTGGAAAGTACTGCTCTTCGAGGCACAAAACACTCTGTATGATTTCAAGATTCTGAGATTTGCCAAAGTAGATCCATGTGTTTGTGAATATTTGTAAGTAACCTACAAAGATCGTGGTAAACAACTCGTAACAAACACCCATCGAATTTTGATCCTCTAACATATGCAAAGGAGGATTGAAATAAAAATAGAATATTGCTGTTTGTATTAAAAGGCACGGCGAAAGAAAAAATATCAGATTCGTCCATCGTCCCGGAACCAATTTTAATTCATCTTTTTCGAAGTAAACTGGCAAAAGTCCCGAGTATCGAAGCAAATATAACTGAATTAGTAGTCCTTTGGAAACAAACATCCTTATGGAGTGAATAAACCATCAAGAGTGGTATTCAACTGCAAGCTGGCGGAAGAATTTTGTGCACCTTACATTTTGGTTGTTAATTAATTATATTAACTCAAACACAGACCACAAATAATGATGCCATTAAATTTCGTAAAGGTACGAAGTGGACATAAAGAGAAATTGGACACGAAGTTAATTAGTTTTAGCTTTTTTTCTTATTTGATTTGTTGATTTGTTTATTGAGTAGCAATTAATAATATGAACGGCTTACAATTAATTGGAACTTATCTTTAGAAATTTAGGACAAAGCTATGTGCACTTTTCTGCCGAATATCAATTAAACAACTTTTCTGTTCACCGATTCATATACGAACAATGCGTTTGAAGGTTTTCATACACCTGGAAACGGTTCTGCTCAAGCAAAGAAGGTTTTGCGCAGACACAGTAGGTTGGAAGTCAGGGCCGGATTTCTTTAAAATGCCGCCCTGGGCACTGTAAAAAATGCCGCCTTTATTATCTTTATATATATAATTCTGTTGTACTCGTCCTAAACGGCTTTACCGATTTAAATGAATTTTTCTGTACGTAAAATTGACAATTTCATTATTCTTAACTGTAATGAATTTAAAATTAAATTCAAACAATGATTTTTTTTTTTTTGACAAGAAAAAATTAAAATAATAAATAACAAATAGTAAGGTTTGTTTTGAAAAATTCTTTTAATTTTTTGACTGATGTGATAAGAATAAAGATTTAATTTTTTTTAATTTGTTGCACCTGAATACCATAAACAAATTTTTGTTTGTTTTATAATAAGCCACACATCAATGGGTTATGACTACCCTTATAATGTTATAGAGTACAGTGCGAGCATTTAGGAAAATAGGAGAGGATTTAATAGGATACACCGATACACCTTGCTTTTGAACCTTTGTAAATTGTAATGTAGTTGAAATACAGAGAAAGGTAAAGCATTCCACATTAGGGTGGTAGGACTAAAATAAGAATCTCTATACTTGACTGTACGCCCGAAGTTGGGCTCAAGGTAAAACTGATAGCCATTCCTAGCAAGGTGGGTGTTGCGGCTAAATTGTTTCAGGGGAGAAATGCAACTGACTATTTCACTAGAATACTGTTTGTGAAAAAGGCGATAATAAAAAGTGAAACAAGTAACGTTTCGACGATGTTCAAGAGAATCAACCGATTCTATGATTCAGCTATCACCCATCAGTCTTAACGCTCTATTTTGTACCCTATCAAGTAGGCGTAAGGATGTTTGAGAAGCACCTGACCAGATTCGGGAGTTATACTCCAGTTTTGGGTAAATAAAGGCCTTATAAATTGTAGCCAGTTCAGAAGGGGTGAAGAACTTCCTGCGTTGTCTTAAGAAACCTAAGCATTTAACAGCGTCTTTGGCGACTTCAAATAAGTGGTCATTCCAACGAAGATCGTCGTTTACACATATACCAATTACTAACAGCTTTTCAGTTTCTTGGATGCAGGTACCATTCATGGACAATGGGGGAATATTTAGATTCATCCTCAAATTCTCCCAGGAACGGTAATGGGAACGGGATCGGAAATTCAAAAACCACTGGAACGAGTTGTAATTTTTGTCGCTATTACAGTACGATGTCATGCCTATATTCCCACGAGAATGGGACGGGAACAAGAACATAAGCGGAAACTTGGAAAATACTGAGTAACAAAGACTATAATTTTTTTCTTTACATATTCTTTCGGGAACGGAAGCGGGAATGGTGACATAATCAAGAACCTGGAAAGTACTTAACTAATTCCAAAAATTCTTTCATGGTTAGAGTGCTTCAATGTCCCTGAGTAATATAGACTATAGTTCATCAGCATTTACACACAGGAACGAGAACCGGAATTCAAAAACCACTGTACTGATTTCAGTACGGTTTTCGCCATTACAATACGGTGCTACATAGACTATATTTCATCCCCATATGGGAATAAAACGGGAACTGGGACATATTCGGGAACTTGGAAAATGCTATACTGACCCCACAAATTCTGTCATCGTAAGAGTGCTTAATTGTCCCTGAGTAACATAAACTATATTTCATCCTAACTCTCCCACTAGAATAGAAACTTTGAAACTACTTTACTTAACTTCAAATTTGATGAACGTAGGGCCTGAGCTACGCCGGGCGGGTCAGCTAGTAGTTTTATAATTATTTGAAATGTTAGTGAGATCGTTAACTATATATAATATAAATATAATTAACGAATGAAGTGAATCAAAAACGTAAGGTTTGAATTCATTTATTGTTTCATGGTAAATGAATAATCACATAAGGCTTTTTTATAAAAAAAAAAACACGGCTTACTTTCTTTACCGCGAACTGATCTATTAGTTCTTCACAATTCAAGCGTTCAAGCAAATCCGACTTGATGCACAGAATCGCTAGACTATTTAGCCGACTGCCCGTCATAGTTGAACGAAAATAGTTTTTGACTCTTTTCAAACATGAAAATGAACGTTCTGCGCTGCAATTCGTCACTGCTAATGTCATAAATATACGATATGCTATTTCAACGTTTGGGAACTCGGTATACCTATAAGTCGTTCGTTTTCAAGAATTTTAATAGCTTGGATGGTGAATCACGTTCTAATTTTTTCTCGGAGCAATACGCGTGGAAGTGAACCAATACGTCATCCAATGAAGGTTTGAGGTCCGAGGTATAAATTGCCCGTAGATGTTCCGACTTCTTACGAATTTCGCAGGAATTCAAATCTCCAAATTTAGTGATAACTGAAAACTTTCCGTGAATTTCTTCATATGCTTGGCATCTTCTTCGCAATTCAGAATCAAGATTGTCAAGAATGACGTTGAAAGTGTTGACTCGAAAATTATCCCTTCCTGACAATTGAACATCTCCATCTCGTGATTAATCAGCCTGCAACTTTCTCCTTCTTCTTCTAGAAAAACTTGTCTCGTACTCTTGACTCCCTGAGATTTGCAACACTTTCTTTTCATAAACTTCAAATTCCATTCGTGCATCAGCTACTATTTTGATCAGTCCACGATAGTCATCAATCACATTAACTATGCTGATATCAACCTTTTGCAATCTTTGGCTGACAGCATCGAATCTCGAAAGTAAAAAAATGCCAAGGAATCTGCATGAATGTTGTTTCCAGTCGTTCAAGTTGAATGCGAAGGAAACTTTCCTGTCGCTAGCCCCCCTAGATCTTTTTACTAAGGAGATGGCGGCCAAAAGCGCACTGCGACTCAAACAATGCAACAATTGGAAAACAGGCATATCAGGCCATAGAACCATCATGAACCATAGGTACAGATATAGACATTCAAACAGACTATACCCCCCCCCCCCCCCCCCCCCCACATATTGACTTCAATCCAGTAGCCCTAACAGTCTTTCCGACAAGAGAAAGCTGGGAGGAAAACAGGGTTATAAAAGGAAATCACATTTCCGTCTTCACAGATGGTTCAAAAACGGACGAAGGGGAAGGGTCAGGTATCTTCTCAGACTACCCCAACATGAATAGATCAAAAAAGCTTCCTGACTTCTGCAGTGTCTTTCAGGCAGAAGTACTTGCAGTGTGCGAAGCCGCGAAGCACCTAGCTACGCAAAACCTGATCATCAAAAATATTGACTTCTTTATAGACAGTCAAGCGGCCATCAAAGCTATCTCATCCATCATCACAAAATCCAGAATAGTAGACAACTGTCGCAGTAACCTAAGACTGCTCAGCGAAACAACCACAGTTAGTTTAACCTGGGTTCCGGGACATCGGGACATAATTGGAAATGAAATGGCGGATAAGCTGGCTAAAATCAGCACTCGAATCCAGCGAAACGAACACCTCAGTTCTAAGGCAACTTGAGCAAGAAAAAAACAGAATCAGTAATCAGACACAATTTTCTAAAAACCGCCAATGACAGGTGGTCATCGTAGAAACATGCCGAGTTTCTAGAAACCTTTGGCCAGACATTTCCAAGAAAAAAACAGAATTTCTACTCCAGCTAAGTAGACCTCGGTTCTCTCTGTTGATTGGCATTCTCACGGGACACAATTCGTTGGGTACCCACATGATGAGAATGGGCATTAGCACATCCGACTTATGTAGAGGATGCCAAGATGAGGAGGCAGAGGAGGGATCATTCCACTTCCTCTGTGAGTGTCCTAGCTTGGCCCACACTCGGAAAAACACCCTCGGAGAATACTTTTTCGACGAACTGGGCGACATTTCCAATCTCCCACTGAGCAACGTCCCGAAATTTATTCAGGGCTCCAAATCGTTCAGTGGGAGTTCCCTACCACAATAACCATCTACCTCTCCAATCCTCCCATTTCCTCATCCTCTGATTTCCCGGGGAGCACAATGGATCCTTGAGATCCGAGTGAGGTGTTGCCACTTGTGGCTGCACCCCCCATTCAACCTGAATGCGAAGTACTTTTGTTTCTTGCCTCGTGATCGCGTTCTCAGTGATATCTTCTTCAACGGTGATTAGAGTTTCAATTATACTTGTTGTTGAGTACCTTAACTGCTTCCTGACGAGCTGACCATCTTGTTGCTGACAATGATTTCAAAGCAATCTTCTTTCCTGCACAAGTTTGTAGAATTTCCCAGCCATGTGTAGATGCAGTAAAAAAATTGTACAATGCTTGGACTGTGTTGAACTAAGATGTTGCTTCGGGGGTACTTTCGACTGCGTGAATCCCGACCAAATTCATCGAATGACCAGCACAAGTAGCAAGCTCTGCAAGATCGTAAGAAATTTCTTTTTTGAATTGATTGATCAAATCGTTGTCTATTCTTGTTTTGATGTTCGATCTTTCCTTCAGGGTTAACATGACTCTGAGACGAGGCAATTGCCATCATTAATATGCTTTTCGCCTTCTTTCTTTTAATCTACAGAATATATATCATCAACTTGAACAAAAAGATAAATATTAAATGTTTTGTTTCAATAATATTAACTTGACTTGATCGGAAATCTAATCACAGCAGCTGACAGCTGAGAGAGTGAGAGACGATGGGCAACAGAAATATTGCCAGAGTCAGAGTGTATAGAGCTTTTCGCAATAGTGTCACTGTCAAATGAGAGAGAAAAAAAAATGAACAGCTGAATCACATTGTTGGCGGTAGACGGTAGTAGGCAAAAACATAAATACATACACTCGTCGCTACTACCACGAAGAAACAGTAGCACGGGCGGCAGCTCAAGGATACTCGAAGACGAGTATGCAATTACCGAGTTGAATTCGGGAAGATGTAGATAATAAGCTGCAAATGAATAATGCTAAGATAATCGAAATTTCGTAAATTTACAGTGATAATGTGATGTGTTTCAGGCGTATGTAACACCTTTGTCCCGAAAATTTTTTTTATGACTGAAAGAATCTTTGACTTTTCGTTTCAAATTTTGCCGCCCCCAGAATTTGCCGTCCTGTGCCTAAGCACCGAGAGCACCTTGTGTAAATCCAGGGTTGTTGGAAGTGATTTCCTTTCATTTTAGGAGTCCCGTATATTTAAATTGTACAGTGCTGCGCCCTTAATCTTAAACGTTTGGTAGTTTCAGAGACTGTGAACAGTACCTACTTGTGAGTTCCTGGCTTGTTTGTGTGGCGGCCCAAGCAAACGATTATATCTAGAGAGGGTGTTTTTAAACGTATCATTCTCAAGGAGAAATGAAACGCATATAATCTAATGTTATGGTCAAGAGCTTAGATTCATTCTAAGGATAAGGGTTTGCCATTATGTTTCTAAAATATTTTCAGGCAAGTGGGTCGAATAAATTCGAGTGAGAGGTCCAATTTTCAGCAACTTTTTGCAACATTTGGGGCCGTACATCAGCAATAGTGCGCCAAATATTCTGCGTCAATCGTCTCGGGCTTATCTGCGTAGGCAAGCGGCTTCACATAACCCCACAAAAAATAGTCCAGGGGTGAAAAATCACCCGATCATGTTTGCAACTCACAGATTGGAAAGACTCTGGAAATTATGTAAAAATAAGAGCGTCAACAGCGAACTCGTTTGGAGACAATACACCGAACGTACGCAGTGCCGTGCCCAGTGGTCGTTAGGCTTCATTTAATCCACTGTGAAATTACAAGCCAAAATGAGCATAAATCAAATGACAGCTGTCAAAAAGACCAATTCGGAAAAAGCATTGCCAGATTGAAAACCACTCGGCAAAAAAAACACACTTTACATCCTACAATATTCTGTTAGATCTGAAATATTAGATCAGAAAGCCTTTGCTTGGCAGTATAACACTTAAACAACGCGGAGTGGCGTTCAGGTATCATAAATGGTCTTCGGTATTATCGCTTTACGTTATCGCCTTTTTTACAAGAAGAGCTCTAATGAAATATCCAGCTGCATTCCTCCCCTGAAACAATTTAGCTGCAACACCCGCCTCAGTAGAGATGCCTATTGCCTATTAGTTTTACCATGAGCCCAACTTCATACGTGCAATAAACTATAGAGATTCATATTTTAGTCGCTCCACCCGAATGTGGAAGGCTCTACCATACTCTGTTTTTTTCCCTGCAAAACGATTCCTTTTAAATCCTCGGCTCTTCTTTGCTTCTCCTGTACGAGAGTTGGGGCAAGCCCCATATGCTATTTTCATATCAAGCATGACCAGCTTAACCCTGCGGAAAAAAGGTTAAAATAATGTGCCCCGCGAAGCGGGCCATGCGGAAAGCTGTTGCATACGGAAATTAATTGCTATTTTCATATTTAGCATGAGCAGCTTAACCCTGCGGAAAAAGGGTAAAACAATGAGCCCCGTGAAGCGGGCCATGCGGAAAGCTGTTACATACGGAAATTAACTGCACATAAGCACTTGCCTGATGAATTTTTATACTTTCACTACTCTATTTCCTAACACTATTGTAAATTCATACGTATTTCCACCTAACGCCATAATCCCACTTGCCTTTTATGAATTAAAAATTTCCCACTTTAAAATACCGTCTGCTATCACTTAAACAAGTAATGTCAAAGCAAGTCAAAGTAAACATTTATAAATAACTAGCTGTGCCCGCGACTGCGACTTCGTCTGCGTGGGATAGTGATTTTCGGCAGCATTTTCAATTTTTAGGCACCTTTTTTGCAAATAAGACACGTGCACTTTGGTAAACTATTGCTTTATTATTTTATTTCAATACATATTTGCACACGACGTTCTTACTTTTACCATTTTATGTCAAATAAAAAGGTTTTGCGAGTTTGATACAATCTTTTAAACTAAAATGACAAATCAGTGGGAATTAAAGAAATACGGGGAATCAATAGTTTTCTGTTTTCTCCTATCGCTGTCATTATTAAATCTTTTATAATGCCGCATCCCAAATGTGTAATTTGTAGCTGTGTACAATTCTAGATTACTCATTATTGGCACTGGAACACAATTTTGCAGCCACTTATGATAATTCGAATAAATTTAAGAAACTCTATAGGGTATGATGTGACTTGCTCAGTGTCTATGATATAGTCTAGTCTATAACTTATTAGTTTATATGGTTAACTATCTCATTAGTCGGCGCCGAAACCGACTTTTCAAACAGTCATTACCGATTGAAAATATTTATCTGAAGATCAAGATAGACATTTCTTCTCAGGTCAACTGTGTTATCGACAATTTGACAGAAATCACCTCACGGTGACAGAACTTTTGAAATCGGTCCAGTAGCTTCAAGGTTCCCGTTTACGTTGCCTTTCCCGTAGAAATATTGGGATAACAAATACAGCCCATGTCCTTTTTCAGGTTCAAAACTATCTCTGCACCAAAATTCGTACAAATAGGTTCAATAGTTTGGGCGGTAGATGGTAACAAAGAAAAACAGACAAACGGAGTTGATTTCGGATCTATAATGTAAGTAAGTACTTGCGTTCCCATGGGAATATGGGGATAAATTAAAACTCATATTACTTTGAGATAGTGTAGCATTCTAACGGGGAAATAGTTCTTGAAATCAGTTCAGTAGTTTCCAGGTTCCCGTTTACTTTTGCGTTTCTTGTGGGAATACAGGGATAACATAAATAGCCTTATGTCCATCTTCAGGCTCAAGACTATATCTGTGTACCAATTCATATAAATAGGTTTAAAAGTTTGGGCGGTTTTTGATAACAAATAAAAATAGACAGATTTCATTTCAGACTTATGATAAAGACTCCCATTCCCATGGGAATATGGTGACCGTTCCCATAGGAATATGGGGATAAATTAATGTTTATGTTACTCGGGGATAGTGTAGCATTCTAACGGTAGAAGAATTTTTGAAATCGGTGCTGTAGCTTCTAATTTCCCGTATACGTTCCCGTTCCCGTGGAAATTAAGGGATAAGATATATAGCCTATGTCTTTCCTCAGGTTCTAGACTATCTCTATACAAAATTTCTTATCAATCAGTTTAGTAGTTTGAGCGGGAGACGGTAACATAGAATGTCGGACAGACAGAGTTATTTTCACAATTATAATATTAGTTAGGATTAGGATTAAGAGCATTAAACATTTTTTTGAAACTTCTAGCCTTAAAAATGTCGGTATTTCCAAAAATATACATTCATCCCCTATTTCAACACCTTGTAGCCCTGTTAAAAGTACTTTTGAGACCGTAGTTTTTGAATTCCCATTTCCGTTCCCGTGGGAATATAAGGATAAGGCCTTTATCCTTCCGCAGCATGTTCTAGACCATCTCTTTTGCTAGTTTAATAAAATCTGTTTAGCAAATTGAACGGCTGACATACGAAAAACATACCGACAAAGCTACATTCGCATTTTCAATATTAGTAAAAACTCCCGTTCCCGTGGGAATAGGGTGACCGTTTTCGTGGGCATATGTGGATGAGTTGAAGTTAATGCTACTCTGGGACTATGGAGCAAGCATTCCAACGGTGGAAGAATTTTTGAAATCGGTGCTGTAGTGTCAAAGTTCCCGTATACGTTCCGGCTCTCTAGGGAATATAGGGAAAAAATATATAGCCTATGTCCTTCCTCAGGTTCTGAGCAATCTTTGTACAAAATTTCATTTAAATTGGTTTATTAGTTTGGGCGGGAGATGGTAACGTAGAACGACGGACAGACTGAGCTACTTTCACACTTATTATATTAGTAAGGACTCCCGTTCCCGTAGGAATATGTGAATAAATTAAAGTTTATGTAATTCAGGGATAGTGTAGCATTCTAACGGTGGAAAATTTTTTAAATCGGTGTTGCAGTTTCTAAGTTCCCGTATACGTTCCCGTTCCCGTGGGAATATAGGGATAAAATATATAGCCTATGTCCTTCCTCAGGTTCTGAGCAATCTTTGTACAAAAATTCATTTTAATCTGTTCATTAGTTTGAGCGGGAGATGGTAACATAGAAAGGTAAACAGACAGAGCTACTTTTGCATTTATAATAATAGTGAGGACCGGTTCCCGAGGGAATATTCGAATGAAATAAAGTCTATGTCCGTCTAAGTTCAGAACAATCTTTGTACAAAATTTCATTTAAATCGGTTTATTAGTTTGGGCGGGAGATGGTAACATAGAACGACGAACAGACAGAGCTTCTTTCACACATATTATATTAGTAAGAACTCCCGTTCCCGTAGGAATATGTGGATGAAATAAAGTTTATGTTACTCTGGGATAGAGAAGCATTCTATCGGTGGAAAAATTTTTGAAATCGGTGTTGTAGTTTCTTAATTCCCGTATACGTTCCCGTTCCCTAGGGAATTTAGGGACAAAATATATAGCCTATGTCCTTCCTCAAGTCTGAGACTATATCTGTATCAAATTTTATTTGAATCGGTTCAGTAGTTTGTGCGAGAGATGGTAACATAGAAAGCCGGACAGACAGAGGGACTTTCACATTTATAATATTAGTTAGGATTAAAAATGTTAAATTAAGTGATTTCTCCGCAGTAAAATAGTGAAATGTATATATAAGAAGTGTTGTTTTATTCGGTAGTGTTTGTATTAATTTTTATGATTTTAAAGAGAGAAAAAAAAGTGAGCTTAAAACCGGAAAATTATTTTTCAATTTAGGGGGTGAACTGACAAGTAAAATTTGAAATTTATCTATTGACCCCACCCTTTCAAAAAAATTTGCTCGCACTGTGGTCTATATCATTATACGGATTGTTACGTTCCTTCCGTGCTTCGAAGGGATGAGTAGGACCGGAGAATTTAGGCCTGAAGAAAACACAGATAGTAATATTTTGTTATTTATTCGTTTATTCAAGTATAAGGCCCGCTGTCTATAGCTGGGCTGCGACCTTATCTCGAATGTTATAATTGGGGTTTGGGAATAGTTGTGGCTCCCGGGTCAGAACAGGATACTCATAACCTCTTGATGTGCCCATTAATTATAAAAAAATCCACTTTCGATAGCGTCGGTTCTTCCGCGCCGTACAGCAGGCCTACGAAGAAATTATAATTCTTAACCCAAAGAATCAACGGTGGGCAAGAGTTATTCTCCGTTTGATGTCTGTAATACGAGTTTTGCAAGGATTCCAAAACAAGACAAGTACAGCTCATCCTTTTAAATAGGTACTGTCGAACGCGGCCTTGAAATCGAAAAATAAATGGTAGATATATAGCGATGTTGTATTTTCGCTTTTTTTCTAAAATTTGGTCGATTGTGGACTTCTTTGGTCTAAAACCTAATTGGCAAAGAGTCGGACCTAACAAATATTTCATGTGGCGTCTCAAACTTACTCATATTTCAGGCTACAGTATATCATTTGTGTTGTATAGGACGGCGCTTAGCATCGCCCGAATTGAGAGGGCGGAATTTGTGTCTGCATCACCGTTACAATTAGTCCCCAGAAGGTGAGCTTATATCCTCAGTAATAAATGTCCATGGCCGTGACGTTACAATAAGAGTGTGCCTATTACGTTGTAGGTTCGCGTCCAGGAGCATTATTAGCATAACATTTTTATTACATTACACGGGTATCGCCTTTCAAGAGCGACTGCCTATTTCTCCGATGGTAATTTCATGCCGTGAAAAGCGTTTTCTCCGCTAGCACTTCGGAATCCGCAAAAAACTATAGGTCCCTTCCATACCGTCACACGTTAAGGTGACAAGAAATGCGCTAAGCTCCCGGACTCCCCACTCTGTTGCGCCAGCTTATGTATATGACTCACTATGTTTCCGTGTGATTTTCACAGGCTTGATTTCGAGGTTTGCCACCATTCCATTTCAGCTCTCAATTCCCTCCAAGGAGCGCCTCTCATGCTGCTTCTTTTTCTTTTTGAGATTCGGTGTTCATCCCTTCTTTTCGTTTGGTAAATCATCTCATTCTGGTCAAAGGCATTGTCACTCGAAAGAATTGGTTTCCTTTACTTAGAACACCTTAATTAAGTCGGGTTGAGCACTGTTAGTAGTTAGATGAGGGACTGTTTGCTTTGTACGCACAACTGTCTACTGTCGTTATTTTTTCTGTTGTGTCTCTTGTGGGTGTACCAGCCGACGCCGATGGTCTTTGTAACCGGTGCTGCAGTATGTAGGATGTTTCGTTTTTTTTTCCAGTTAAGGGTAACCCTTGTTTTTTTTGCGTCAACATATCCTGCCTTTTGCTTGGCTGCATTTGCCTGTATATGTATAGTCTTTATCAAGTTACAAGTTTCGTTTTTATTGCCGAGTGAACTTAGATCCTCCAGTACTTAATTCTGGCAGCATAGCTTTCAAAGATAGTTCGAGGGCCAACCGATTGGAAACGACTTTGGCTATTTCTTGCGATAGTTTGCTTTTTTTAGTAAAGTTTTGAAAAGCTTTCACATAATTTTCTCTAAAGTTCTTATTTATAATTTTTTGTCTCAACAAGAAGACTTCATTCAAAAGTGTTGGCACCATATTGCCTCTTTTTTTATATTGTTTTTGTCACTACCCATTTTACTTCCTTATTGACCCCAAATCGCAATGTCCCTTATAAGTCGTGTAAATCAGACAAATAACAAACGAAGAAGGTAGGATCAAAGCTTTTAAGTTTTGCAAAAGAGCAAGAAGACGTACAGAGTTTCACAAAAGCAAATTTAAGCTTAGGAATTAAAATATTTAAAAAAATGAATTGCTTTCATATATCTTATATTAAAAGAACAAATTTCAGACATACCTCTTTTGAGATGTCTAAGCAGAAAACCATAGCCGGTAATAAGCAGAACTGGGCAGACCAGCCTAACCCATAGTTGAGAAAAGAAACCACCCACTCGGATGAAGTCAACGTTTTGTAATCGCAATCCAAATCGGAGATCGCATAGTACGATCCCATTGGCCCGTTGCTAAGAACAGTCGCTAAAATGCAAAGCATTGGCACTCTATAAAATAAACTTATTTTATATTCACACAATTCAACCAATTCATTTCTATCTTCAATCAGACATTTGAGTTCGTTTCTTCTATGAATGAATCCATTCTTACACGTGACCACACTTTTGATTTGTTCATTTATGATAGTCAATGTTTTGTTTATATTCAAAACAAGTGACGCGTAGAACATCAATATCAGTCCACTTAAAAATAATAGAGCATGATAAAGTATAAACTGACAAGCACTAGAAACATCCAACACTGTGTCATATGCATATAAATAAATCATATTTAAAGAACACACTAAACACACTCCCAGATAAATTTTTAACAGACGCAACGAGATGTCACTATTTAATCCCTTTTTTGTACGTGGAAAGTACTTGTTCTCCAATCTTACACCGTTTTGAATGATAAAAAGGTTATTGGTTCTTCCCAAAAAGATCCAAGAATTTGTGATTATTTGTGCGGAGCCTATAAAGACTGTTGTATATAATTCGCACTTTACACCAACCGGGTTATTACTGTATAATGCATATAAAGGAGGGTTCATTAGATAATAAACACTTGTAGATAATATCAAAAGGCACGAAGAGATGAAAATCAAGAAAGTTGTGCAACGGCTCGGAACCCAGTTTAGTTCATCTTCATCGAAGTAAATTGGGAAAAGTCCCGAATAACGAAGCAAATATAACTGAATCTGCTGTCCTTTCGATAAAAACATTGTTCCTGCAGATGTTGTTAGACTAATAGAAATTTGATATTTCTATCAAAAGATGTTACGTTGTTGGAAAACAATTTAAGTAATTAGTTTGTCGACCATGTGGATTGTTTAATTTCTTTGAACTTTATGATGAATACTAGATGAACTCCTTGTCTTTCAAACTAACTCGATAATGCACGATTCTAAAAGATAAAATGGTTGAATGAATGAAGTTTCTTTGTATGCCGCATATACGCCATCCGGATGTCAATTAATGAAAGGTCGCTAATAATACTAATTTCATCAGAGTGTTATTTGTTTGATAGCTGTTTAGGGGCCATACTTAAAATAAAAAGAAAAAAAGATCACTTACTTACCTGTCTGCCGAGGTCCGGCGCGGCTGCGATGGAATCAAAAACAAAACGTTCCCATTATCAAAAAACGTTTTTGATTCCATTTGTATCTTTGAAGATGGTTAAAGCATATGTTTGAAAAACGACAAAGGGTGCTAGTTGGACCGATGAAGATTTGAAGAAAGCTATGGACTCAATCAAAAGGATAGACATGCGTTATCTCAAGACCAGCAAGGCTTATAAAATCTCGAAATCCACAATCATTTGGAAAATTAAATTGGATACCAATGAAGCTTCAGCTCTGAGCAAGAAAATAAACAATTGGACATTTGCTAGACTTCGAAAAAAGCTTATGAGCTAGCCGAAACGAATAAAATACGCCATCTCTTTGACCACGAAACCAAAATCGCTGACAGAGACTGACTTTTCAATATCCAAAAAAGGGAACCCGGAAATCGTTTTGCGCAACCCAGAACCGCCGCTAGTGGGGGGCAAAACAGACATTCAAGATAAGTTTGTATAATTGTGTATACCTCTTTACACAACTGTTGAAGTATTCTAAAAATTTGGAGTGTCTAAAGCTTAAGTGGTCTTTCTTGTCCCACTTTCCACTACTGAGTAAAACACGTATATCTTAAACAACACACGAATTGTCAACAAAAGTTAAGCAATTCGAAGAAAGATGCAGTTCATTGGAAGAAGAACTTGAATCACAAAGCCGCGAACTAAGAAACAAAAACATAATCATCACAATTCCAAAGGAGAATCCTCATGCAGATCCACAAGAGAGAATCCGCACTGTCACCCGGCTTCTACTTGGCAATGATTGTATGAACCAATTTTCAGATTCCGTAAAAATAAGTGAAAATGAAAAATCAACAAAAATGAAAATTAACACAGGTTCAAGCGAAACAACTTTGAAAATGTTTAAAAATGCACACAAACTTAAAAACACAGGTGTGTTTCTACAGCGTGATCTATCCAAAAGAATGCAAATGAAACATAGGATTTTACTTCACTACAGAAAAATACTCAAACAATATAAACCAAATATCGCAATCCAATTAAAAAATAACACAATCGTAATTGAACAGAAACCATTTTATTTGGACCATAATAATAAACTTATTTATAATAATACCGATGGTGAACAAGAATTACAGCGAATGCTAGGTGACATTAACTTTGATGCTGTCAACAAACCAAATAAACCTGATGAACGTCAAAATCATAATTATCGTACTAGATCATCAACAACAGATCGCCAACCAAGGATGCCACTTGTTCACAATAGTAGTGGTAGTAGTAATAGTACAATAAGAAATTGAGATTTAACCGCCGTCAGCTCATTCATTATTAATAATTGTAAAATATTATCTTATAATGTATCAGGGCTTAATAATAAGATATTTTTCGTAGAATTTTTTAAGTTTATTAAGACTTTTGAAATATTTTTTATTTTTGAAACACATGTAACTTCTGAAAACACAAATAAGTATACAAAATATTTTAACGGGTATAAGCTTTTCTGGATTCCTGCAATCAAAACATATTCAAGGGGTCGTGCAAGTGGTGGATGCCTGTACGGAATACAAACGTCTAAGCTGAAACTCTACAACTTTGTCGTAATACAAGATAATGTCCTCGTTAAAGTTTTGGAAAAACCAGATATGTATGTTTATTTTACCTTTTTATGCAAATTGTAACAGATGGTCGGAAGATTTTGAAAAACTGAGCTATTTAATGTCCACCCTATCAAGCAGGAGTGTAATGCTAATCGGTGACATCAACGCAAGAATAAGCACTAACCAAGTTACGACACTACTGACTATCTCCAACCCCGCATTACCAAATTTCAGCAATAGAACTTCCAAAGATACCACCTGCAATCAAAATGGAATGAAGTTCTTAGAAATTCAACAGATGTATGACAGCATTGTTTTAAATGGGTGCACGGAAGGTGACTTTGAAGGTCACTTTACTTTTGTTGGTGGCCAAGGAAAATCGGTAATTGACTACTGCTCCGTAAACAACGGTTGGATAAATCTTATAAATAAATTTGAAGTTTTAAGCAAACCATATTCCGACCACATGCCAGTTGCAGTTGAATGGAAATCTCTCCCCGTATCTCAACAGAGGTCCCTATACTCGACACCCCGACTAAAATGGATTCATTCAAAATTAGAAACCTACCGCCAACATTTAGATGTTAACCTTTCACACATTCCAGTAACTGACCTGTCTATTGCCGAACTCTCACACCACCTAACGGAAAGCATAAGAAACTCATCTATTAACTCAAGTTCAAACATAACTAATTCATTTATCCAAAAATGGTTTGATAGAGAATGCCTCAATGCTAGAAGAAAATCTTTTGCATTACTCAAAGCTTTCCGTAGATGCTCTTGCGACGAAATTCGGATATGGTATATTGAAGCAAACGAGAGGTTTAAAAGAATTTGCCGTGAAAAGAAAATCAGATTCGAAAATTCTCAAGCCCAATCACTTAGTGAAATCAAAAATACAAAAGAGTTCTGGAAGATTACAAAGGAAATAAACTGTTCACACAACTCTATTGGCCTAAGTGTTTCTGCAGATGATTTGTCAGACCATTTTAAAAATCTTCTCCAAAACAATCAAACAACAAAATTTTTATATGCACAGCCGCTCATTTTTGATGAAATATTAGATTCGGAAATATCAACTAGTGAAATACATACTATTCTTCAAAAAGCCAGAGAGGGAAAAGCACCAGGTGAAGACGGAATCCCCTATGAATTCTACAAAAATGCATCAGCAGCCTTCTACAACCACTTACTTTCCTTTTTTAACAAAATATTTGAAAGTGCTGAAGTTCCACCTTCTTTTAAAAAATCTATAATTTTCCCAATCCATAAGATAGGTGATTTAAATGAAGTCGAAAATTATAGAGGAATTTCGTTTATGAATGTCATTGCGAAGATTTTTTGTGGAGTCCTCAATGAAAGACTAGAAAAGTGGGCGGATATTAACTATATTCTCACTGAAATGCAAGCCGGATTTAGAAAGAATTATTCGACAGCTGATCACATTTTTTCTCTAACATCAATAGTAAAAGCATTCCAAGCCAGAAACAAAAAAGTATACTCTATGTTTGTCGATTTTAAATCGGCGTTCGATTTAGTAAATCGAAATGCTCTTTTTTATAAACTATCTCAAATCGGAGTGTCATCAAAATTCATTAAAATAGTTCAATGTTTGTACGAAGACTCTGAAGCAGCAGTTTGGGATGGTAAAACATTTTCAAAACCATTTAAATCGCATACCGGAGTTAAACAAGGATGTCTTCTGAGCGCTCTTCTGTTTGCTCTCTTTATAAATGATATCGCAACGTGCATCCCAGGAGGAGTTCGAATTGCAGGCATCACAATTAATGTTTTACTCTATGCTGATGACCTCCTCTTATTATCTGAATCAGCTGAAACTCTACAATTAATGATCAACCGTCTTGTAGACTATTGCAATAAATGGGGTTTGTTAATCAACACTGACAAAACGAAAATCATGGTCTTCTCACGTTCAACTCGAGGTAAAGGGAGTAACACTTGGACTCTGGATGGATGTCATTTAGAAGTATCTAAAGAATACAAATATTTAGGAGTACTGCTAAACCCAACCCTGGATTTCAGAAAACACCTTGCGGAAAAGGCAAAATCTTCACAAAGTCTGATTAATCTCACATGGAAAAAAGTCTTCTCAAACGATCACATATGCCTGTCAACAAAATATAAAATTTTCAATGCAGTCATAAAATCTACGCTTTGCTATGGTGCACAAATATGGGGAATGCAAGAATACGACGACATTGAAAAGTTTCAGAGAAATTTCATTAAGAAAATCTTTAACATCCCATTAACCACACCAAACTATGCAATCTATCTAGAAACAGGACTTCCAAAACTATTTACCTCAACTTTAAAGTTACAAGCTGACTATATAACAAAAGTACTGAGAGCAGATGATCGAAAAAGCAAAGAATTCACAAAGCAGAATTCTATATAGCCAACTAAATTTCAACTTGTGCGACAAAAATTATTTTCAAGATTGTTTCAGCTACAAAGATATTTCGCTTATTTTTAAAGCAAGATGCGAACTCATCTATTTAAACGGAACACCATTTAACGGAAGCTTCGTCCAGTTTTGTAATTTGTGTAATTTAAAAGCCAAGGAAGATTGTTTCCATTTCTTAAGTATATGTCCGATCTTTAGAAGTCAACGAGAGTCATATTTTGGTAGAGCAACACTTTCAATGCAAGAGACAATTGAAATCTTAAATGGATCAGATTGGGTGAAACTTGTCAATTTTGTCAGAGTTTGCTACCGATACAGAATGCTTCTTATGTCAGAATATTCCTAGCACATCATACCAAATAACTATAAATTAGTTTACAAGATTACTAAGTATTTAATTATACATTCATTTGTTCAATTTTTATTAGTTCAATACTTTAAAGTTACCAGTCGAGCTGACGGCATTGCCAACGCTTTAAATTCATAAATACTCATATATGTATATGTAATTTATAATCTGCAATAAATGAATCTTTGAATTGAAAATTGAAATTGAATTTAACTAAACAACACGTACAGCACACATCGGCAGCCTAAGCCACTGGACCGATTTTCTTCAATCTTTGCAGTTAGTTTCTACAGAGGTGTCCTACAGAGGAGTTTTTGGAATTGAGTCTCTAGGTCTTGAAATAACGGTACCTGCCATACAACCAATATGATAATACTTATTTTTCTCGTAAACGGCCCAAAAAAAACCTTTTTTTTGAAAAATTCTAAGAACGGTGCCTACCATAGTACGGTTTTTTCAAAACCGACTTTCTCGTTAATGGTTTACATGATTTTGATCAAATTTTGTATTTTGGAAGTTTTTAGTAATTTAAAAAAGATTGCATATCAATATGTGAAAAGTTTTTTTTTTTTTTTTTTTTTAATTTAAACTTTTTGAAATAGCTTCAAAACTGATTCGTTGAACTTTTTCAAATGTTTTGTCTAAGCAACTTCTGGCAGTATCTTAAAGTTTGCATACTTGATACTATGCATTTTTTAAAAATCTCCTTGATTTTCAATTGAAGAACAATAAGCTGCATTACAAAAGATTCATCGTCAGGATATTCCAATTTGCGCTGGAGTACGCCTTCTTGCACGCAAAGCGAGTCCCACTGTGCCGAATAAGCTTTGGCAACTGTGCTTTTGTCAGAAATTTCATTGCAGTCAGGTCTCAGGTTTCGTGTTGTTCTTTCCATGTGAGAATCGGTTCAGTGCTTAGATCCCTCTTTTGAGCATACCTTAATTCTTCTTTGCTCCAGCCAAATATGGGTTCCATTCTCATTCGCTAAGTCTTGGTCTCTTCCTTCCGCCAGCAATTCCAAATCATTTGTCTGTAGCTGCCACGAGAGAACTGAAATCGCCGCTCTTACCAGCTGGAATAATTTGAAGTAATTCAGCTGCTGGTCCTTTAATAGCAAGAGTCAGTGCACTTGTCTTCGTCATCCTAGCCATTTGTTGTCGCAGCTGCCTCGAATTGTCTTTTGTAAACTGCCAGTCGAATGTTGGTGGTTGTACTTATTTTCTCTTTAGATGATCTCCACAAGTTTTTCGTTGCTCCATTTTCCGCATCTGGTCTAGTTCCTTAGCTATGTTATCGACTCGTTTCTCTAGAGTTGCAAGCTAACTTTCGCAATATTATCCAATTTGTCTTCTAAAATACTTTTCTGATTTTCCTAA
The DNA here is from genome assembly GCA_914767635.1 of Melanostoma mellinum. NCBI lineage: Eukaryota > Metazoa > Arthropoda > Insecta > Diptera > Syrphidae > Melanostoma > Melanostoma mellinum. Next base: position 46,717,814 of record OU612060.1, on the reverse strand, counting down.
ACATTCTGTTGCAACTCAAAACTTTCGAGAATATTCTGATGTTCCTTTTTTTGTTCATTTCGTTGTGGTTCAAGTTGTTCGAGAACATTCTGCTGTTATTTCTTTTGATCGTTTCGTTGCTCTTCCAGCCGTCCGAGAATATTCTGCTGTTGCTTTTCAATCAGCTACTTTTGTTGTACATTGAGTCTTTCGAGAACATTCTGCTGTTCCATCTTTTGTTCGTTCCTTTGTTCTAATAAAAGCTTCATCATACTAGAAAAATCTACACTTTCACCTACCTCCCCTTCCTCCACTTCTGCTTCAAAAACAAATGTATTAACGTCATCCCCTTGCTGTTCCAAATATTGGCGCACGCGCAGGACAAGCTCATTATCCGATCCCGCTCTTGAAAGAATTCGCTTACATTGCTCACTTTTAAGCTCAATGCAGTTGAGCTCTTCTTACAATTTACTCATTTTCACTGTATTTTTTATACACTTTACTAGTCAAACTCGTTCTTTTTTTATCAAATAAGTTTTATTTATATATTTCTGACACCAATGTAATGTGCGCTTAGTTCGATATAATAAAACTTTTTCTTTCACTTTACTACTTTTATTCGAAATGTACTTTTATTCGATATACAACTCGACCAATAATCACATTAACTCAATCACTATCACTTTATAATCAAAACTGACTCCCTAGTTGCATTAACGGCCTCTTTATACAGAATAACAGGCACGAGTACGATAACTTTGGCGACAAGAAATAATAACGGTTATTGGTGGAGGGATTCAATACAAGCATTTTTTACTATGAGAGGGGTGGTCTATCTCCCCCCGTTTAGGAGTTAGGGGCAATTTTATAAAAATTGACTTAAAATCTAAAAAAACCTATTGTACAACAACGGGAAAACTTGCAGATACAATTTATACTTTTTATGAAAGCCAGAAATCTGGGGAAAGTTGTTGCATGCGGAAATAAATTGCATATAAGCACCTGTCTGATGAATTTTTATACTTTCACTAGTCTATTTTCTAACATTAATGTAAATTCGTACGTATTTCCATAATTTTTTGAAAATATTGCATACTTCAATAGTTTTACTATTTTTCAATTATCTCAAAAACTATAAAACATAGAAAAAAGTAGTTTGCAGCGTTTGATACAAAATTTATTAAAGCAACTAACTACATAAAATTTTTTTTATTGACTTATTATTGAAAATGATTTTTCAAATTATTTTTCTTTAATTTTGACTTTGAAGTCAGTTATTTCAATAACTATAAATTGAAATCACTTTATTTAAAATTTAATATAAAGTGCAGATTTCTGGCTTTCATAAAAAGTATAAATTGTACCTGCAAGTTTTCCCGTTGTTGTACAATATTTTTTTTTTAGATTTTAAGTAAATTTTTATAAAATTGCCCCTATCGCTTAAAAGGGGGGAGATAGACCACCCCTCTCATAGTAAAAAATTCTTGTATTGAACCCCTCCACCAAAAACCGTTTTTATTTTTTGTCGCCAAAGTTATCGTACTCTCCCCGAATAACGTATTACATCAAGAGCTTTCCATCAGTGTGAAACATCGAGAACTTTCGAGCAATTTATAACACTCACAAGCAATACCTTCCATTAGATGTACATTATAGTGTTGCCGCCTTGTGTTTTCGGTTGATCGTTTTCGTTTAGGAAGTTAGTATTGAATGTTCGGTGTACATTAAGGGATTAAAAAAAAATTCTTCGAATAAACTTTGGTATCCGACAGTGTGTGGAGATGAAGATACAACACGAAGCTGTATCAGCTGTGCCACGGCATGGTCAAAGCTAGAAGAGTACGCATCGCGGGGCTAGAATGACTAGGAGATGGACATCAACGCTCCGGCTGGACGGGTTTTCGAAAGCTCATTGCAGGAAAATAGTGGAAGGGAAAGACCTCGTCTTTGGTGACATAATCAGGTGGACGAAAACCTCAACCGACTTACGGGTGCAAAACTGGAGAAAGCTCGCCCGAAACCAAAATTGTTGGCGTAAGATTTAAGTTGAGATTCAGGTTCACCCCGAACCATAACGCTCACCAAGTACGTATATTTGCAAAGCGCATTCAAAAATTATTGTTTTGTGTACAGTGTGTACTTTTTCATGTTAGTAAAATTGTTGACCGAAGGAACGTAACTGAAACCGAAACTAAATCGAATCGAAGTGCAGCTAAGCCTGCGGCGCATCTAAGTACCAGATTGCAAATCGATGCATAATGTTTTCAGAGCTTTAAGGACGACCGCGCATGCGGCAGACCTATGTCACTCAGTGCGTGTTCGTGCTCTTTCTCTGATAAAATAAAACAGTAAAAATTGATTATAAGTAATGATATTGAAATAATAAGTACATATACCTCTTTTGTGATGTCAACACATAAAACCATTGCAGGGAGTACGAAGTATTGGACTGACGGTAACAACCAATAGCTAAAGACGACCAAATTCATTTCAGAAGAAGTCAATTCTGTGAACATATCACCCACACCACAGATCGCGAAGAAAGATCCCATTGGACCATTGATAAGAACACATACCAAAATGCACAGCACTGGTCCTCTATAGAACAAACTTATCTTATGTTCACATAAATCCATCACTTTGTCTCTGTCGCGGAGAAGACATTTGAGTTTGTTTTTTCTCGAACTAAAATCACTTTCACACAAAAGCGCAATGTTTATTTGTTCATTGATGACAGACAGCGTTTTTCTCAATATAAGAACTAGTGACATGATAAATATTAATATTAAACCACTTGACATAAATTGATAAAAAAATATTAAAAATTGAGAGACAAAAGCAACTTCAAATTGTTGAGTGAGCAGACAGAGATAAAACATATTTGAAGAACACACTAAGCCCACTGCGCTAAAAATTAAAACCAATCGTAGCGATGTATCACAACTTAATCTTTTTGTTTCACATGGAAAGTATGTATTTTCGAGCTCTAGAGTTCTTTGAATGACGTCAAGTTGTTGAGTTCTGCCGCAGTAGATACACACATTTGCAAGTATTTGTGTGAAACTTAGAGAGACCAACGAAACCATCTCGTATTTTACACCAACCAAATAAGAATAATTTACAACATAAGAAGACGGATTTAAAAAATAATAAATACTTGCAAACAACAGAAAAAAGCATGGCGTAACAAAAATTAATCGATTTTTCCACCGTCCATGAACCCATTTGAATTCATCTTTTTCAAAGTAAACTGACAAGAGGCCCAAGTAACGAAACAAAAATAACTGTATCTGAAGTCCTTTGGAAATAAACATCCTGGCGAAATGTGTGCGCTTATTAAAGTGATAATCTATTTTATTGGTGACTTCAGTCTATGTGGTCATTTTTGTTTATGAGTTGAACTAATAAATATTTGATAACCTAATGTTCTTCTCTCAACACATGATGAAGCATATTTTTGAAAGATAGAGTAATTTAATTAATGAAATTTTTTTCATGATACCTACGGTAATGTAGGATTGACGCTCATGCAATGTGAAACATCTATTGAATAAACTTTTTGTTAACTCCAATTACATTTTTTTTGTGAAATTCATAAATTTTATAAATTTTCGAGAATTTATTTTCCAATATTTACTCTTGAAAAAAATGTGTTCTTTTTATAGTGCAGTGCCTGACCGCTTGTCATGTAAGGTGACTAAAGGAAAAATCACATCTAGACATCAAAGTGAGTTTAGCGACACCGGGTGCATTAAACAGCTTTCACACAAGCAAGAAGTATGTTTTGTTCTTTTAAACTAATGACAAGTTCATGTTGTGCACTCATGTTAACCTGCATGCTGATTCTAGTGTTCAAATCTTCAAATGTCATCCCTCCATGGACGGAGTAATACTCAAACCAACCAAAGAAATAAAGTATCTAGACGTAATACTATAGATAGCAAACTGTCGCAGTTAAACGCTGCAACTGAAGAAGTTGTAAAAACCCTAACGATATGCAGAATCTTTAATAATAAACAGCATTGTAGGCAAAACTTGGGGCTGTAAGCCGAGCAGTATTCGGTTGATGTACTTAATGATGTCTAGACCAATCTGTACACCGAAAGAAAAACCTTGGTAAAATCAAACAGGAAATTTGTTTGTTTTTGCGTCAAGCAGGAACATACTTAAATTAAACAAGCTGGCATTTTCATTTTATTTATTGAAATGCTACAATTTTCATTGCTTAAATCAACAACGCCATTTTCAATTTCATTGTTAACCAACAACGGTTGTGATTCCAGAAACATACATGTCCATGGGGTCGATTCTGTAACTGTGATGCTGTGAAGTGATAAAAATTATTTCATTTCAGTCTTCACAGAGCTTTTTCATTTTATCACTTCACAAAAAAATCTGATGCGATTCCCGAACTCATAATGATAAATCACTCTGACAGTATGTACTAAAAAGTACTAAATGATAAATGTTGTCATTTTTGCAAAAATATTTCAAAACATGTCAGGCATAATTATTCAGTTGTTAATTTACAATAGAGGCCGTAGTGAACAAAGGTTATTTCATTTCGAAAATGTCTTTTCTTATGAAAAAGCTATTTTTTATATACATACATATGTATACATATATGTAATTATTTGCCCAGGAAGAAAGTGAGGATATTGCTTCGGTCACTCCGAAATGGACAAAATCCATTTGAAAATACAACAGAGGAGCACTTCATTCAACTCTATCGTTTCTGGTGTAGTAATATTTATTATTCACCCGTCTGTTTCTATGAGGTCTTTGATTTTTTCCTTCGCGGTGGTGCCGCGGCTTCGAACACTTTTTCTGTGCTTAAAGGAAAACATTTAGTGATTTCATGTCTGTCATAATGTTTTTACTTATAAGACTTACACAACATCTTTCCAATACTTCCTCCATTTCGGTCCCCCTTTTAAGGTTCCCCCTAAGATGTTCAACTGAACACTTAGTTCCGTCCAGTCGTTTGAACGAAAATGTTAACCGTCAACAGTTATAGGTCTGCAAATGCAATTGTTTTGCATCGTAGATAAGGATTATTTTAAATTATCTTAAATTATGTACTTGCTTGTTATTTCCCCATTTTTGCCTTTGCTTCAAAAAGTCAATTAAAAACTGTTCTTGGGCTATTGAAGCACTTTGCCCTCTTTTTTTGAATTTCCATTTTCAAATTTAAACTTCACTGAGAAATTCTGTTGTGATAAATAATTTATCATGTGAAGAAATTTCGACGTTTGTTTTCATTTTTTCACAGAACGAGAATCGGATTCGCTGTGAAGTTGTGATATTTTTTATCACTTCACAGCTTCACAGTTACAGAATCGACCCCCATGATACTTTAACAACGTTTGTGTTTCGTCAACAATTCTGAATTGTTGGTAAAATATGAACATTGTTGATCAAGTATGTTCGTGAGAATTCAGCCACGTTTTTATTTGCTCAACAGTTTTAATGTTAAATTTCTACGAAAAATGCCTGAATTAAAGTTTGACCTATACATTTGATAGGTCAAACTTCAATTCAGGCATTTATCATAGGAATTTTACATTAAAACTGTTGAGCAAATAAAAACGTGGCTGAATTCTCACGTAAAACATACTTGATCAACAATAAAGAATAACTAATTATCCCTTAAGATAAAATGGTCACGAAACTTATCATATTGAATTGAAGTTCCGTTATGCGACTTCAAATTTTCTGTGGGCTTAAGTATGAAAAATATTGGAATTCAAAATGTTACTGATACTTTAACTATTCTTTATTGATTAAAGAAGTATGAACATTGTTGACCAAACATATTGGTGATAGTTCAACAGTGTATTTTATATTTCAATCACTGTGTAATTTCAGCCTTAATTGTTAGTTAAATATGTTTGTTGTTGATCAAGTATGAAATCAACAATCACGTTGTTGGTTAAAAACGAGAACATATTCAAATCAACTACGAACATACTTAATTTAAACATTTTTATGATACTTACCTGAAAAAAAAATTGATCACGGCAGCATACTTGATTTGAAAATGCGTTCTTATTTGAATTCATCACGAAACTTGGTTAATTTCACAACTTTAGATGAATTGTTGATTAACAATGAAAGATGTTTAAATCAACCAAGGTTTTTTCTTTCGGTGTACCTTTGTTGCGGCGGCCATAAAACACTTGGAAAAATACAGAGACTTTCCCACATATGCATATCAGGAGCAATGAAAAGCGGTTCAAGCGCAGCTTTGGAAGGATTCCTACACCAGACATCTCAGCAGACCAATGTACCGTTGGCAAAGCTTGCCAAAGATATCAAATGATTGATTGTGTCCCAAGACCTAGCGAAAGGTATAAAATGGCAAGAGAATTACCATTCATTGAAATCCTTCGAGCAAACATGACTAAGGACTTCAATTTTGCTTCAATGTTACAAAATGTCATGTCAAAGTGAGGTAAACACCTTCTCAAATAAGACCCATGCAATAAAATGGTATATAGAAGACAGAGGAGTCAAAAACAACGGAAGGGACAAAAGCAGGACTTAATGGGCCAAAAACAAAATTTTTTGTACAAATGGGAAGGCTGTCAAGCATATTCCGGGCTGAAGCCTATGCAATCTTTCAATACCAGGAAAGAAGGGTGGGGTTGAGCCTGGGGTTAACTACCCAACCACTACAAGGTTCTCAAAAAACCACAGATAATATTTATAATATCAACGTTCATTACCCGTGGTACCCGTGGCGTCATGGTTAGCATATCCACCTGCTAACCCAGAGGTTCGAGGTTCAAATCCCAGCAAAGGCAAAAATGTTTTTTCACAGGTATCGCCTTTCGCGAGGAATTGGCAAGTCCTCTGATAGTTACTTCATTACCATGAAAAGCGCTTTCTCAATTAGCCGTTCGGAACCGGCAGAAAATTGTAGGTCCCCTAATTCCCTCACAAGGCATGGTTGTGAGAAATGCGCTAGGCCCTGGGGCTCCTCGCTCTGTTGTGCCACCCTATTTATTTATTTATTAGTTCATGACCCAAGCAAACGAAACAAGAGCAAAGACCTCCGGTTCTGCAAGGGGAACGCAAGACCCTTTAAAGATTACGTGCAGCTATGGAGAATTAGCGGCCACCCTAAACTGCTACAATGCAGACATTAGCGCCAACCGAGAAGTTCGATGGAATGGGCCGGGCATAAAGAAGTTGAAAAACTGCGACATCTACTATGGCGACTGCTAAAGACAATAGAAACAACGCTTATTTGGGCGCGGAATAAGCCTCATATGCGCCTACGATTTTTCTCTTTTTAACATGATCTTCCGCAACAAAACAAAGATCTGTGATAATCTTCGAAAACTTCAAAATTGAGATATATAATTTAATACTTTTTGGTTGTTTTTCATTTCTTGTGTTTCTTTAATAACCAACAGGAGAGAAAAATGAGAGCTTCAAGGATTATTTCTACGAGCTCCTCGGAGAAACTTATGATCAGTGCCCTAGACATGACGTGAAAATCGTTCTTGTTGATTTAAGCGGAAAACTATCGAAGGAAATACAATTCGTAAGCATAGCCTGTATGACAAAACCTCCGAAAACTTACTAAAGGTAATCTATTTGTTAGTATGGCGATCCTCAGATCAATCAACCGTTAATCAAATTGACCATATTGCAATGGACACAAGGAACTCTTCCAGTGTGATAGATGTCCAAACTTTCCGAGGAGCCAACTTTGACGAAGCCCATGGGTTCGATGAAGGAAGAATACAGGAGAGCAAATGCAGCCAAACAAAACGCACGGCAGTTGTTGATGCAAAAGAGAATAAGGGCCGCTTTCGACCAGTATAACGATTTTTAAAAAGAGAAAAGAAGGGAAAAACACCGAATTCTCAGAAAGAAAAAGAAGCAGCATGAGAAGCGCTCGTTTGAGGAAATTTAGAGACATCATGACAGGAATGAGAATCAGAAGTCTTACCAAAAGGTAAAAAGATCAATCCAGATTGGCAAATCCCGGCGAAATCAACCCTGTAAAGACCAGCAGGGAAACAAAGTTATAGAGTCAAAGTCGCTACTGAGGATCTGGAAAGACCACTTCTGCAGACTGCTGAACGGCGATGAATACACTAATTCCGCTGTAAGGCAGAATGCCTGCCCTATTCAACTTGGACGATGATCAAGAATGCCGTCCTCCCGACCTAGAAGAAGTTAAGCTTGCTATATGCAAACTTAAATCAATTAACACTGCAGTTGCAGATGGCCTTGATGCCGAACTTTTCAAGGCAGCTGGAGACCAGTTGGAAAGGAGCCTGCATCAGCTGATCTTCATGATTGATATGGTCGGAAGAAAGCATGCCCGATGAATGGAACCTCAGTATCGTATGCCCGAACCTAAAGAAGGGAGACCCTCACAATTGCTCCAATTATAGAGGGATAAGCCTCCTTAACGTCACTTATAAGATCTTGTCTGTTGTAATATGTGAATGTTTGAAACCCCACGTCAAAACTTGATAGGTTTTAGATAGATAGATTGAAAAAGGTCTTAGCGACAATCTGTCATGCGATTTTTTCAACATCAAGCTTGAAAAGATTGTGCAAAACTCATAGGTCAACACCAGAGGCATAATTTTTCGCAGAGGATATTGACGTATTCGAAAGAAGGAAGCGTGTTGTCATAGGTGTTTTTGCAAGTTGAAAATATGAGCTTGATTTTTAATGAAAGCAAAACGGAATATTAAGTGGCATCAAACAAGGACAGAGAAAATCGATGAATTGAACAAAACTTCATAAGTGACAAACATAACTTTGAGGTAGTACAGGTCTTCGTCTACCTAGGATCCGCTATAGACACGGAAAGCAACATCAGTGCGAAGATCATATGGAGGATAACTCTTGCCAACCGTTGCATTTTTGGTTTAGAAGGCAATTGAGAAACAAAACTCTCTCTATAAAAACTGAGGTAGCCCTTTATAAGACCTTAATCATACCAGTCCTGCTTTACGGACTTTATCGAAAGCGGATGAGGAAACCCTTGGTCGTTTCGAATGAAAAATACTGCGAATGATCTAACTAAGATATTACAACAAGCTGTATGAGCTGTACCGCGACATGGGCATAGCCAGAAAAGTACTCATCGCGAGGCTACGATTACTCGACCGTGCAGAGCGGATGGACCCAAACGCTCCGGCTCGACATGTTTTCGAAAGCGCATTGGAGCGAAGGGAGACCTCGGCTTAGGTGGCGCAATCAAGTGGAAGAAGACCTTAACCGACAGAGAGTGCAAAACTGGAGACTGGTCGCTGAAAATTGAGTTAGTTGGTGAAAGATGTTGGTTTAGGCTTAGGTTCACCCCGAACTATAATTCCCACCTAAGTAAGTTAGATATTTGCATTTCATATTACAAAAAAAATCAAAAAAATAAAATTTGTCCGTCCTGACATTTTTTTCTGTACAAGAAGGAGCATTTTCCTGTTGGAAAATTAGTCTGTAAGTGTCACCAAAAAGTTCAGCACAGAGAGATTAAATACATGTTTTAGTATCCGTTGGTTAGTCTCTGCAGAGACTTTCAAGGAATAAAATTTAACTTCTTTCATTTCCAGAGCAGCATGGTCTGGGTTCCGTCAAACTTTCAGTTATTTTTTTTTTTGAATACATTAGATACATTCAGAGCTCACTCTTTGAAAAACTGACTTTGTTCTTCTTCTCACATGCATCCTCCCTTTCTCCAAAATGAAACTTGAACTTCGATTCGTCGTAAATTATAAAATTGTTCCACAAGTCTTGAGATCAATTAAGATTTCCGGGAGGCCAGAGCAATAATTTTTTGCTGACTTTTTTGGAAAATCCGTGTTTAGTATTTGAGTACTCTAAGTCCAGCGCGCACAACTCTTTTTCTCATTGAGTTTGCCTAAATGATTGGTCCTGAAGCTTAACTTAGATCGTTTTTAAGGTTAACAGGAGTCTTGAATCGCTGACGGCTGTACATCACTTAAATGCAGCCATTCAATGAGGGTTGTCTTTGTTGACCTTCTTTCTATATGAAGTTCCGGTCTTTTCACGATATTTTTAAAATTCAATGCAACAATTTTTTGAGAAACATTTCAAGTCTTTTAGAAATTTCTAGTGTTTTCAAATTGAGCCGTCACAGAAACAAAACTTTAGCATTTCATTCCGAACTGATTTTTTTTTTACACTTAACGACTTCCGTTCGTTTTTGGACTGCCTACAATTTCTAAATGCTCTCAATATTCGTAATGAGATCGACTTATGTGCATTATTTGAACGATATTTTGCTAACTAGTTCGATAACCCCTTAGCTCTAATAAGTTCCAAAAAAATGCCTTTTTTTGTTTATAATAAAGAAAGAAAAAGGAAACATTGTTAACGTCTGAAGATAAATTAAGAAATTAGTACCTCTTCTGTTACATCGATGCAGAAAACCATCACAGGAAATACAAAGCATTGCGCAGACCCGACCAACCAAAAACTCAAGAAAATAATGCAAATTTTGGAAAAACTATTTTGATCACCATCCAAGGCAGCGATTGCCCTGTAAGATGCCATCGGTCCAATCACAAGAACATAAGACAAAATGCAGAGTATAGGCATTCTATAAAATAAACTTATCTCACTCTCACACAACTCAACTAATTCACATCTGTCAATTAGTAGGCATTTGAGTTTATTATTTTTATGAAGGAAATCACTTCCCCCGATGACAATGTTCATTTGTTCATTGATGATAGCCAGTGTTTTGTTTAGCATCAGAACAGTCGACGAGTAAAATGTCAATATAAGTCCAGTGTAAGTTAGTTGAAGAAGATAAAGTAAAAATTGACAAGCAAAAACAAACTTCCACGGTACCGCCGAATATGCGCACAAAAAAATCATATTCAAAAAACATACTAAGCACACTCCGACGTATACCACAATGATGTGTAATGAAGTGTCACTGTTTCTTCTTCTGCTTCGAGCACATATAACGTATTTGTTTTCGATTCGAAGAGCATTTTGAATGATGTCAAGGCTTACATCTTTTCCGAAGTAAATGAAAGTATTTGCCGATATTAATGCAGACGCTGTAAGCATCGCTGAGCATATGTCGTATTTCAGAGTCACCGAGTCATAATTTTTTGACACATAAAAGGGATAGTAAAAAAAGAAATTAACACTTGTGAAAAGCAGTAAGAAGCACGGTGAAATGAAAGCCGCAAGATTCTTCCACTGTTGATAAACCCATTTTAATTCAGTTTCTTCAAAGCAAACTGGCAAAAGTCCCGAGCAACGTAGCAAATACAAGTGAATCTGTATTCCCTTTGGAATCAACATCCTGTCAGAATATTCAAAACTCCGAAGTAACTTGTGTTCTTCTAAAATGATTATTACAACTGAAAGTTTACCAGAGTGTCAGGCAATGTATTTGGTTGAATCGTGTTTGTTTTCGTTTTTAGTTCTAGCCTAATTATAGATTTTTTGTTCTTGATCACACACAATAAAGACCAGTGCCAAGGATAAAACTGATAAATTATATTAGTTTAATTTTTTAGGAGAGGGCCATCAAATTGTAGTTTTGGGAAAAAAATTATGGCTCTGGTTCTGTGTAATTTCTAGCCCTTTCTACCTTTCGTTTTCCAAAACGAAGGAAAAATTTCAAGAGCCCTGAACTATCATTTCTTTACGAATTGGTTTTATCTTTTTAACAGTCTAATCGAACTCCACCCACCGTTGGTAAGGGGGTGACGTGACATTGTGCCAAAAGTTCATACAATGATTCTTTAGAGAGGGAATCATTGTACCATTGGCCGAATTATAGCATTTCGTACGAAGTCTCTTTCGTCAAACGTAATGAGGCGAATTTGGCATGTTGTCATTTATTTTGATTTGTGAATTTGCAATGAATTTTTTCTCTAGGTTTTTAAAAAAAATTTGTTCCTGTTTTAAAAAGTAGCGTCTTACGTAGAAGCTTTGATATTCGAATCCTAGAAACATAAAGAAAAAATTGTTTTTTCCGCAAGTATCGCCTCTCGAGAGAAATTAGCTATTTCTCCGATAACAATTTAATGCCACGAAATGCGCTTTCTCGAATTTGCAATTGTATTCCCTTCCATTGTATTGTAGGTCCCTTCCATTTACTGACAATGAAAAGGTATGGTAGAAAGAAATTCGGCAGGCCGTAGGGCTTTCCGCTCTGTTGTGCCACTCTATGTATTTAATTTGAAATTTGGTCGTTGAAGATGAACGAACATGTATGTATATTTATAAAGACAAGAAGATTCGCAAATGACAAAAGAAAAACAAAACAGGTGTGAAGCAGTTTCGAATTAATAAGCAAAGCAGATTTCCACCAACTGTGCCCTTTGCTGAGGAGAAGGACTGGACTAAGTCAGCCAACAAAACTGCTGATGTACAAGCAGTTGCTTGTCATCAACTACGGAAGCCCAGTTTTGTTCACCATCTCGAAGACCGCGATGAAGGAGCTCCTAATTTTCGAAAGGAAGATTCTGAGACTCTGCACCGGCCTCACTTCCAACCGTCAGCGCCAGAGACATTATAGTAACCAGCATTTGTACGAGACACCCAAAATGACGCCCTTAGACCAATACGTCTTATAGACGGTATTGAAAACGGCTACAAGTATCAGCAACCACACTTATCCCCTAGTGAGAAGGATGAGCACTGAGGACCGACACCCTGAGCCAAGATACCTAAGCGTGATGAACAAATTGGACGAAGAAGTAATGCCAGCCAACGACGAAGCCACCACCTTCTACGCTGACCCTAGGTCAGCATACTTCCGTGGCTTATGCCATGGTACCTCCATTTTTTTGTTCAGTATCTGAAATCAGTGTTTTTTCTTAAATCATTATCTGTCATCTGTCATATATCGTCTGTATTCTCTAGTGTGTTCTCTGTCGTCTGTCGTATATTGTCTTTCGTCTGTCGTTTGTCGCTTGTCATCTGCCTTCGGTCATCTGTCATGTGACAATGGCCTTAGGCCAACAATGTGAATTTAAGAATCTCCATTTGGTGTATTTCTTATAAATAGTACAAATACTAGAATTGAGCAATAAAAAATTGCTCCTAGTGCCAATCTTTTGTGTTCATCAAAATAAAATTATTCATGATGAAGTTCGTATATGAAGAAAGTTTTTGTGAGTTTAAATTCTGATCAGTGATGTGAAGGACATTTGAAGTTGTTTTATTGCGGTTGACATGACTTCAAATGGCTTTCACATCACTGATCATAATTTGTAGTCACCCCGAAAAATATCAATTTCACAGCTCAGGTTAGGTTAGGTTAGGTGGAAGTGGCTGTCAGTCAATGAGTACATTGCCTAACACACTTAGGCCGCAAGGGCCCATTGTGATACCACAGAGATCAGCAAGTTAATCACCTACTGATCTCAGAAACCCGATGTAAGGTTAACGAGTTGATCACTTATTAATCTTCCATTACGGTACTAGTCGGTTAATCACCTGCTAGTCGAACCACGTGGAACTTTTAATGTATTTCGAAAGACTTTTAGGGTCTATGTAAGCTAGGTCGCTAGTATCATCGAAGAAGAATTCACCGAGATGAGCCTTCCTCCTATGAAGCAGTGCAGGGCATGAGCAAAGAAGGTGTTGAACGGTCTCTTCCTCCTCCTCGTCCATGCAGCTTCTGCATGAGACAGAGGCAAGAGATTTAAAGGCAGCTTGGCTGTCTGAGAAGATCCGAATAGTGGAAGATATGACGTTTTCTTTGAGCCATGACAGCACCTTAATCACCAGAATTTCCGCTTGGAACACACTACAATGATCGGGTAGGCGGAAGAAAATACTGAGATTCAGTTTTTCTGAGTAGATTCCACTTCCCACACCTTCGCTGGTTAAAGCTCAGAAATCTTCGAAAAATTGCTTGAAGTGTGTCATTTTTGGTTTTTAAGCTACTCTCCTACAACAACAAACATATCTCATCATTTTTATTTTATGCTCAAAAATTACATTTGCACAGTCCCGACAATAGTCTTCCAACACTTCTTCTCTTGTCTTAAAATTTTTTTTGCAAAGTATTAAACCAAACAAATATCTTTCTACTGAAATTTTCAAAAACTATATACTCTGCCCGAAAATTTTGTTTTGGTCTTCCAAAAACTTTGACTTTCTACTCAAGAACCTTCTAGCAAGAGAATGGAACACAAAATGGAAAAAGAGCAGTAGAACTGTTAAAGGCATTCCCAGGCATTTACTGTACCGGGAGATAAATGATAAACGGGATAGAGTCAAGAATTATAAAAACAGTTGTAGAAAATCTCCTAAAGCTATACAACCATAGAATCTATTTCGCACAGCAGCAGCATACTGCACAACGAAATTTTCCATTTACAATTCCGTCTCATAATTTTGGTATGGTATTTTTCTTTTTGTCTTCGTTTCTAGCACGCTGCGGAATTTTGTGTTCTTTGAACAACATCAAGTAATGACAATAAACAGACTGTGATTGTTAAAATAAGAATAAATAAAAAAAATAAATAGGTTGGCGCAACAGAGCGAGGAGCCCCTGGGCCTAGCGCTTTTCTCACATCCATACCTTGTGAGGGAATGGAAGGGACCTACAATTTTGGGCCGGTTCCGAACGGCTAATCGAGAAAGCGCTTTTCATGGCAATGAATACTAACGGAGGACTTGCCAGTTCCTCGCGAAAGGCGATACCCGTGGAAAAAAACCATTTTTGCCTCTGGTGGGATTCGAACTCGAACCTCTGGATTAACAGGCGGACATGCTATCCATCACACCACGGGTACCACATCTTACAAGTTATAAAACAGAAGTCTTAAAAGTACATACCTCTTTTGTGATATCCAAACAGAAAGCCATGACAGGAAACGCGAAGAACTGGATAGTCCATAGCACACATGAGCACAGGAAGATTGAGTACACATAGGAAATGGTCCAGGATGCAAAATCGAAACAAAATGCATAGTAGGGGCCCATAGGGCCATTGCTCAGAACACACGACAAAATACAAAGCATTGGAACTCTTAAAAATATACTAATCTCTCTTTCACATAATTCTACTAACTCGCTTCTGTCCAGAAGCAGGCGTTGGATTTCGTTTTTTCTAACATGAAAATCACTCTTACTCATGACGATATCGTTTATTTCTTCATTGATGATGTACAGTGTTTTCCTTAAAATCAAAACCAGTGACATGTAAAATATCAAAACAAGTCCATTTAAAAACAATTGGTATGTCAGGAGTATGAACTGACAAACAACAGAACTATTTAAGACTTGAGCATAAATGTACAGATAAGTTATGTTGAAGAAACACACTAAACACACTCCGAGATATAACACCATTAATTGATTCGTCAAACTTCCAGCAGCGAATTTTAATTCATCTTTTTCGAAGTAAACCGGCAAAAGGCCAGAGTATCGTAGTAAAAGTATCTGAATATGTAGTCCTTTGGAAATAAACATCGTTTTCCAATCTAATGGATTTAAATACTCAGAGTTGAGAACATTTGAAGGTACAGAGTTGGGTTTTCAGAAAATGATTTAGTGATTGAAAAGCAATCATGAGTTTCAATTAATTTGATTGAAGACTATGAGCATATTTGCCGGGCAAGTTATGAATATTACATGAATTAATTTTCTTTCGAGTACACACGATGAAACATTTATTAGATGCACGTAATTATTGTACAAATGAGTTTCATCAAACAAACATACAACCAATGATTCGTTCGGATGGTATTCATTGGGAGTCTCACAAATATAACTCAAGCGATTTTATAAATTGGTCTCATTTAACATTCGAGAAGGTAGAAAGAAGCTTTGATGCTTTCAGTATGAAAAGTTTCCACACCAGAAGCTTAAAGCTATCGTGGAGCTTTGTTTCTTCCCACTGAAATCGTGCTGGTTTATCCTGTGATCACACAGAAAAAAACCCAATATAAAATCATCACGACAAATTATTGTTTTTACAATGGCGCATATTTTTTAAATCAAGTTTTTCATTTTAATTTGAAATGGTTTTGTTTTAAATTGATATTTTTTAGTGATTGATCTAACACGAATGCTTTTTGAACTGGCATTATTGTTAAATTAGTGTTGTTTTTAAAGTATTTCGTTTAAAACAATCTTTGAATCAAATTAAAAAATAATGTAAGTCGTGGTGAAATAAAAGGTAATCGTGATAATAATCGGACAATGTAAAATCAACACGATAAATTATTATTGTTTTTTTTGTATTCAGTCAACAAGAAAGCGTTTAAAAAAAAAGAAAATCGTGTTGAAATAAAAGGAAGTTACGTTAATAGGCGGATTGAAGCATGAAACAGATCCAATGTAAAATCAATACGATACATTATTGTTTCTTTACTATTTAATCAATATGAAATCGTTTTAAAATGAAAGTAAATCGTGTTGAAATTAAAGGGAGTCGTGTTCAAATTCACTGAGATTTGTCAACCCAACGAAAAAGAACCGTTATCTTTTCCACTTTCCCTTGTCTGATTGCATTAGCATTTTAGCTTTACTTTGAGTTTATATGATTGCCCGTCTCAGCTCCAAAATTGTTAAGTAGCCAATTAATATGAAATCGTATAAAAAAAAAGAAATTGTGTTCATACTGCATCAAATCGAGTTGAAATACATTAAGATTTGCCACACCAGGAGAAAAGTTACGTTATCTTTTTGATCGCATGGCTGGTCCTGGTGGCAGTTTTATCTTGTGACGATACGTCACACTTTTCTTACAACCGCCAGACCGCCAACATTTCACCCTATGGTTAACGTTACCTTCCCGACTCGACACTCAAAGTAACATGGGCACAGAGTAGCAACCAATACAGCAACATAGAACTTCACACATCCAGCTATGTGCAGTAACGCTTTTCGGTTTTGTGCATCGTAATTCTGGCTCCATACAAAAATAAAATCGAACAAGCAGCAATAGGTAAGGTGCCATGGACCGTCGAATTTTTTTTCACCTGTGCTTAGCTTACCGTGTATGTTATGTTCGATGGCCTTGAAACATAAACACGACATGCGAGCTTGTATGCAGTTTTTCTGATTCAAACATTTCACTCGCCCTTTATACCTCACATTCAGTTACGAGAAACTTATAAGTATAAGTTAAATTTTCGATTAAACCAGAGTATCACCACCGACAACGACTGAGGAAAAGGCTTCAGAGGATTCAGCAACGTAATTCAACACAAGCAATTCCGATTACCAGTCTTGGCTGAGCGAGCTTAACTGCACCAACACAATGTTCAGGAACGCAGTTCAGCACCACAACATTGTGCAATTCCAAAAGAGACCGCAAAACATCAAACCCTGTCCGGATGCCTTCAAAAACATAAACAGGATCGTTGGCGAAAGGCCAGATATTCCAGAGAAGATCACCACCAACAGAGGAGAAGAATCATCATCCGAGGATAAAGCAGAAGGATTTGCCGAATTTTTTGAAGAAAATTTCGTGTCAACCCCACCTTCTGACCCTGCATTTTTAAATTATGTGGACTCAACCACCTAGCTGATTGAAGGAAGTACTATCGAAGAAACCGTTTCCAGTGACGAAAACCCTTCCTGTGATTCCAGTGAAGGGACCGTTTTCACAAACCCAGAAGACATTCTAAATTTGATCCAAAGTCCAAAAAATCAGCTTGGCCGGATAAAATTTCAAAATTCGTTTTAAAGATACTTCCTCAGACAGTGATGATCCTTCTGGCCATTGTGATGAACAACTGCCACTTTTCCGAGCGATGGAAGAAAGCGAAGATCGTGGTCATTCCCAAAAAGGGAAATCGAAACATTGTGTCTGGTTACAGGCACATATCCTTACTCAGCAACGTCAGCAAACTCTGGAGGATCTGGTTCTCCGAAGGCTCAAGGCGTTTTGCAACGACAACAGCATCATCCCGAATATGTAGTTTGGATTCCAGGAGAAACATTCCTCCTAAAGCTCCAAGGGGACGTTATAAGGAAACTCATTAACCACCAAACAACAATTGGATGTTTCTTGGACGTTGAGAAGGCATTTGATAGTGTCCGGATAAACGGACTTATCCATAAACTAACTATTTTACGCTTCATCAATAAAAATTTTGTTTCATTTTCTTCATTCCAGATCTTTCTACGTGCAGGTAGACAACACCATGTCTTCAACCAGATTCATCCGAGCAGGGGTTGTTTAAAGATCGAAGCTAGGTCCCTTCCTGTATAGCATCTTCACCTCGGACCAACCTCAACCAGAAAACACCACCAACCTTCTCTTTGCGGATGACTCATTGACCTACGCGCACTCACTGTCACCTGTGATCGCTGCTCGTAGAGTTGAAGATCACATAAAGAAGCTCTTCGAGTACTACAAACAATGGGGAATCAGAATCAATTCAGTGAAATCCGAGCTAATTTGCATTAAAAGACCAATACAAGGACGGAGACGTTCGAGATCAGCCAACAACTGCCACAACATCTGCAACAACCTTCCCAACGGTACACAACTCAGGTCGAAAAAGGAGGTCAAGTATCTAGGAGTCCACTTCAACGAACTGATGAGTTTCAACCCGCACGCCACTACAGTCGTCAAAAAAGCTAACTTTGCTTTCCATCGCGTCCATCCGCTGGTGCACAAAAGAAGTATACTCAGCCAAAAAACAAAATTGTTGCTGTACAAGCAGCTAATACGACCCGTGATCACCTACTGCTGCCCCGTCTGGTTTACAATATCCAAGACCAGAATGCAAAAACTTTCTGTATTCGAGAGTAAGGTTCTGCGCATATGAAAAGGGCTTGGATACGATCCGGTACGCAGGAAAAACGTCAGCAATAGAAAGCTCTATGAAGAGGCAAGTGCCATCCTCATAGAGACATACTACATACATGGTGCAATCTGGAAGACGCCTACTGGAAAACCTGTCCAACCATCCGAACCCCTTGGTAAGAAGGATAGCAGAAGAAGACCGACACCCGGATCTGAGATACATCGATGCGATGACACTAATGGAAGACGAAACATTCAACAACGATGAAGCAATGGCCTTCTACGCTGAGGCAGCGTAAACACACCACCGTGGCTAGCTGCTCCATCACCACATCAACCCCCCTCCCCCCCCCCCCCCCCCCCCCCACTCCCACTCCTGCACCACTGTCCTCCGCCATTCTTAACAGCAACTAACTCCAAGGACAACAGGAACTGAACACTCCTACAGTTATTAAATACTAACAATCTATTCTATTCTATAATAATCATTAACTAAAGTTTTATTCATAATCCAAATATCTGATAGTGTATAGAGTTAGGTCCCTTATGTGTCAACACAACGAAATCCTACCATTATACAGGGTGTTCCGTACTTCGTGTAACATCCTTTGGGGTGTGATTCTTTGTCATATTCTAAGAAAAAAAATGTATGACAGTAAAGCTCAATTCTCAACTTTGACATCACTTTTTGACAATTTAAGAAAAGGCTAACTTTGGTGTACCCTGACCTATGTTAAATTCAATATCTCCTTTAAGACTGTATTTAAGTTTAGCTTCCAAAGGTTAAGGGTTGCCAGATTTTCAATCTCATATCTCAACTCCCGAACAACTTTTGAATTGATTACAATGGTGATCATGATGATCATGAAAAAGCGAAAGATCTATCTTGTTTCTTTGCTTAACTTAAAACGACCAAGAAAAGCCGATGGAATACATTTTCTACCAACAATTTACAGTCATAACCGCCCTTTTTAAATCAACCTTTTTAAATTGATTGAAATGGTGATCATTTCCCTGACCTATTAGACTTTCAGTCGCAGGTCGGAATCGGAATACGTGTCCACTGATCAATTCCCCGAAATAACAAAGCCGTTTAAGTCTTGTCACCACATTATCTTCAACTTCGGTCATAACCGCCTTTGTAAAAATTAGCCTTAAATCGGGAATGGTGATCATTTCCCTTACCTAATTAGACTTTCAGTCGCAGGTCGGAATACGTATCCGCCTATCAGTTCCTCTGTAGTGGCTTTGCTATAGCCAGCACTCCCCTGTACTTTTCATAAGCGTCGCGTCGTCCCATACTCTGAGCAACATTCGTAATTATTTATACTTAGCTATTTACAGGAGCGCATCGAGGGCAGAAGTACCAGGCCCATATTAGCTAAATAGCCACGTCAGACCACCGAATTGCCGGCTCTTACCAACACTCCGCGCCGTCCGAGTACTAGGGATTCAGCCCTCAGCCGAGTAACCGAAAAGGAAGTTTCACCCGCGCTCAAAGCCACGACCGAACCAGGCAACTCGTGTCAACCAGTGCAAACCTTGCTTTTGTAACCTTGCGAAAATTATACAAAGTCAAAACAACTTTATTCTTACAATTATTGTAAAGACTTCTCTCGTCTCATTAGTTTAAGAATAAAGAATACTTGAAATTATTATGCCGTGTCGGACTCGTTATTTTTAGAAGGTTGGACCGGCGCGGTGGGTGCTGCCCAAAATTTCGAGCTTCCTTGAAAAAGACCCTGGATCCAACTGAGCACAATAACAAAAGTAGCGTCACTCTTAGCACAATAACTCACAAACTAATGAATAGAATATCGTGAAATTTTAACAGCTGTCTTTTGAAGGTTAGTATTAACTGAAAAAAAATTGACTGCAATTAAACTAGCACCATCTATATGTTAGGCCCGGGACTTTTCAGCCCACGTGTTAATCAGTTTGGATTTTTTTTTATTAATATCAATACAAAATATTATATCGTTAAAGCTACTTATATAAAATTCTGTATTTCAATAGAATTGGCCCTACTAAACTTTTTTGACAAACATTTTCAATCACATGAAGTGGGAAAACTAAAAGAATAAATTCTGTTGAAAGAGTTTCAGGAGTTAACCTTTGCATATGTTTCCTAATAAGAATGGAAAAACATATTTAAGAAATAAAAGTATTTAAACAAGTTCATGTATAGTTTAAGAAATTAAATAAAAAAATTAATAAATTATATAAATTTTTCAATTTATAATGAAAAAATATATTTTTGAAATAAATGTATTCAAATATAGTTTGAGGAATGAAATAAGAAATTAATAATATATTACTTAAAAAAATTGCATTCTGTATTCTGTATATTTGTATGTTTGTTGAAACGACCGCCAATTCAACAGAGCCCTTCATGTTAATTTTACATGAGCGTCATTTCAATTCATTGTTTATTCTCATCTTAAAACGAAAACATATTGATTGATGTTTTAAAATGACAAAGAATTGTTTTGAAAGGAACTATCATGTTAATTTGGCATGAGAGCCATGTTGATTGAATTCGAATTCTTACTTTGTTGTAATGTGAGTATCATTTTGGCTTAAAAGGGATCACCGTGTTATTTCAATTTTAAAATCTATTTGATTCAAGAAAATATGTGTATTATTTTAAATGGGTAGTCATTTTGCTTCAACAGGAATCAACGAATTATATCAATACGATAATCTTTTCAAATTAAGCTGATATCACGTTATTTAAAAACGAAAAGAAATTTACATACGTTTGTTTTACAAAAAAATTAATTTTAAATCAACTCGAAGCGCCATTCGAGCAAAATCATAGCAAAATGTTGCATTATTATTCCTTTTTTTGATTTTACACGATTTTTTCTGTGTGTAATGACAGTAAACAGGCTGTGATTGATACAAGCAATAAAAAAAAAGTCTTAAAAGTACATACCTCTTTTGTGATGTCCAAACAGAAAGCCATGACAGGAAATAAGAAGAAATGGACAGTGCACATCACAAACGAGCCCATGATGATAGAAAAGACATAGGAATAGGTCCAGGATGCAAAATCGAAACAAAATGCATAGTAGGGACCAATTGGGCCATTGATCAGAACACACGACAAAATACAAAGTATTGGAACTCTTAAAAATTGACTAATCTCTTTTTCACACAATTCTA
The DNA here is from genome assembly GCA_914767635.1 of Melanostoma mellinum. Lineage (NCBI taxonomy): Eukaryota > Metazoa > Arthropoda > Insecta > Diptera > Syrphidae > Melanostoma > Melanostoma mellinum. Next base: position 46,695,928 of record OU612060.1, on the reverse strand, counting down.
CTAACTCACTTCTGTCCAGAAGTAGACTTTTGATTTCGTTTTTTCTAACATGAAAATCACTCTTACTCATGACGATATCGTTTATTTCTTCATTGATGATGTACAGCGTTTTCTTTAAAATCAAAATCAGTGACATGTAAAATATCAAAACAAGTCCATTTAAAAACAATTGGTATGAAAAGAGTATGAACTGACAAATAACATCACTTTTTAAGACTTGAGTATAAATGTACAGATAAGTTATGTTCAAGAAACACACTAAACACACTCCGAGATATAACAACAACAAACGGAATGAAGTGTCATCACTCAATCTCCTTCTTGCACATGGTGAAAAGTACTTGTTTTCGAGACGTAAAGCACTTTGAATTATTGCAAAAAGTTTGATTTTAACTAAAAAGATCCACAAGTTTGTGATCCATTGAGCAATGCCCCCCAAAGTAGTTGCAAATACCTCATAGTTCACAGCAACCGTGCTAAGTTCGGCTATTGTAGAAAGATCATGTTTCAAAAAGAAATTAATAGTGGTGAATAAAATAAGGAAACATGAAACAAGGAAAATTAATTGATTCGTCAAACTTCCAGGAGCAAATTTTAATTCATCTTTTTCGAAGTAAACTGGCAAAAGGCCAGAGTATCGTAGTAAAAGTATCTGAATATGTAGTCCTTTGGAAATAAACATCGTTTATAAACCAATCTAATGGATTTAAATACTCAGAGTTGAGAACATTTGAAGGTACAGAGTTGGGTTTTCAGAAAATGATTTAGTGATTGAAAAGCAATCATGAGTTTCAATTAATTTGATTGGTCATTATGAGCATATTTTTCGGGGCAAGTTATGAATATTATATGAGTTTATTTTCTTTCGAGTACACACGATGAAACATTTAATTGATGAGCGCAATTATTGTTCAAATGATTTTTTTTCAAACAGACAACCAACCAAGGATACGTTCGAGCTTCGGATGGAACGTTCCTATTAAATGGTGTCATCTAACATTATTTTCAAGAAGGTTCAAACAAGCCTAGATGTTTTCTGTTTGAAATAGCTTTACATCGGAAGCTTAAAGCTATCGTGTAGTTTTGTTTCTTCCCGCTGAAATCGTGCTTCAAATTCCATCAAAGAAGTGAATTGAAATCACCAAGCTATTGAAAGGACTTCCAAGTTGGGGTTACCAAGCTGGCTTTGAATGGGCAACACTATTTTTTTCCTTTTTTTTTTTTTGCAAATAAGAAGTCTCTGTTTACTTTATTACTAAACCGACAGTCAGGGCGAGAGATAGACGAAACCAAGAAATGATCAAGAGAGGTGTGTATGATAACCGAAATGAAACGATGTCTTCTAGATTACTGCAGAGGTACGGATTCTATAGTCCCCATCTTCCATACAAACTCAATCTTTTTGAGATGACATTTCAGTTGTTGATCAGAGTGGTATTATTTTTTGTTGGAGGTTTTTAAAATACCAGCTGGAGCACTCAGACCTAAATACCGGTCCATTGTACTACCAGATAGCAACCTTCTATTTGTTATAGCTTTCCAGATGTTCGGAGAAAAGCCAAAAGACGCTGCCATGATAAGGAGCCTAAGTTACCAGCTCTCACCATGTCTGCGCCGAGTATCTGTAACCTCATGCGAGAAAAAGCAGGACATTCACAGAGGAAGTGCTCTGCGGTGTCCTCATCTTCTCCACAAGATTCACAGAGTGTGGTATCACTTAAGCCTAATACGTTTAAATGCTTGGCAAAAGAGAAGTGCCCACTGGCAGCGCCAATAAGCTTTCTACAGTCTTTTCTGCTACGAGCTAGCAAAAATGTTGCAGTCTTCTTACTAACGTTGGGGAGCATACGCTTGGTTTGTCTGCATCCAATGGAGGCATGCCATCTACGATTTTGCTCTTCACAGATCCAATCGTTGATTGAAGCTCTCACTGAGGACGCTGGCAGACCTAGCGACGGTTCAGGTCCTGAAAAGGCTGTCTGAGATCCCTGCCTAGCAAGTTCATCGGCGACTTCATTTCCAGTTATGCCGTGATGGCCCGGAACCCAAATGAGACTCAAGGAATTTAATCTTCCGATCGCATTCAGAGAGCTCTTGCATTCCTGGATCACTTTCGAAGTGGTTAGAGGGTTGAGAAGGGCCTTAAGCACAGCTTGGCTGTCACTGCAAATAAAGATATTTCTCCCCGTCCATCCATTGTTCGTTACGTGGCTCAAGGCCATTAGGATAGCATAAGCCTCCGCTTGGAAAACGGAAGCGTATGATCCCAAAGATGAGTGCAGTCGTATGTCGTCGTTCTCAACAAAGGCACCAGCACCAGAACCCTCGTCGGTTTTGAAGCCATCTGTGAAGATACGATAACAGTTCTTTCCAGGCTCAGATTCTGGAGTGAACCAGTCCTGAATCGAAGGAAAGTTGACTGAGTAATTTTGGCGCAGTTTGAGCCTTGGGATCATCGTGTCAGACGGCATATCCATTAGACGTGAGTCAAAAGATATGCTGCTTGCGAGTTCCTCAAAGCTCCAGTGCGAATTGTGCCAGAGACCACATCGCTTTAAACGAGAAATGGTCTTGAGAGTACACCCCATGATGTAGGTATCAAGGGGAGGAAGATTCAACAGTGCGTCAAGAGCAGCTCCCGGTGTGCTGGGGAAGGCCCCCGTAACACCTAGACAAATTGTTCTTTGAAGTTTGGTAAACGAGGCAATAACGTATTTACGCGAGAGCTTATTCCACCAAACAACTGACGCATAGGAGATGATTGGTCTTATCATAGCCGTATAGATCCAAAGGACCCTTTTCGGTGAAAGACCCCATGTCTTGCCAAAGGCTCCTTTGCATTGCCAGAAAACTGACAGTGCTTTAGTAGTTTTAGACTCGACATGTTTTGACCAAAGAAGTTTGTTATCCAGGATTACTCCAAGATGTTTGACTTCATTTGAAAAGGGAATGTTGACGCCTTTAAGCGTAAGTTGGGTCAAACCAGTCAATTTTCCACGTCTCCTGAAGAGGACAACCTCGGTTTTAAGAGGATTGACGGAGAGACCGTTTCTAACACACCAGGTGTCAATCATATAAAGCGCAGCCTGTGCTCGGGAACAGACAGCTTGGAGGCTGGAGCCAATCGAGAGCACGGCGACGTCGCCTGCATATGCTTGGGCTTGAACGTTAGAACCATTGAGCATTACGAGTAGAGAGTCGATCAACATGCACCACAGAAGAGGAGACAAAACGCCAGAGTGGTAACTGGATTGAGTGAAGCTGAACAAGCTGATCTTAATAAAATGGTGGCGTCCTAATGTGGACATGGAGTGATGGTTGGCATGTGTGCTGTGGTTTGAATCTCACCGGAAGCGAAAATATTTTCCCACGAGTATGGCATTTCGCGAGGATCAAGCAATTCCTTCGTTAGTAAATTCATTCATGGAAAGCGCTTTCTCGATTAGTCGTTCGCAACCGGCAGATAATTGTAGGTCGCCTCCATCTACAAGGCAAAGCGCTTGGCTCTGGGGCTCCTCGCTCTGTTGCGCCACTCTATGAGTCAATGAGGTATAAAATTACACCTCTCACCAAAACTATTTTGTTCTTTACTCGACTTAACCTATCTGTGCTGGGCTTCTGTCACGTTTTAGTCAATACACGCTGTATGAAGAGAAAAGAGAGGAGTAAAAAAGCCTTATGGGACACCTTGTCGTATCGAAAAAAAAACTAAATCTAATTTATCCAAACTGGCTACTTGTTTTCTATTGCTCTGAAGAGGCAGTGGCTTTTTTGCTTCTGGGGGTAAATGAAATCACTGTTGTAGCTTAACCAAAAGCAAGGCATAGCCTGAAAAGCTTTAGATAAGTCTAAGAACTAAAACGCTGCTGATGCGAAATGAAATTTTGCGTTGGACTCTATATCCACGCGAAATAGTCTGGTAGGAACTTTAGGTACTTGACCTTAGGCCCCTACCCATAGAATTCGTTGAGTCCGTTCGCTGCCTGATTCAACTGACAGCTCGATTAAATACACACGATCTTATGAGAGGTGACCCATTAGCATAGGATGCAATGGACGCAACCGAAAAAGAAGCCCAACTTTTAACTTTTTGCTTCCTGCAGAACTGATGACATTAACTATCAAATCCAATTCGAAGTTTTCTCTTCTGCTAGTGATGGAATAAGTAAAAGCGATACCTCGGAGATGTGACTCATTTTTTGTTTTTACTGCTACTGAAATAGCAATTGAGGTAGCATTTTTGATCGGATTAAAAAAAAAAGATTAAAAAGCCGAAAAATACATTCAATATCCGTTTTTATTTTTCGAGTTCGAGATTTGAGAAATAAATTCACCACTAATGACAAAGTTCACATTGCTCGAGTTAAATTAACAAATCGACCAAAATGATTACATTACTCAACCAATCGACCGCAAATCAATACCGAAAAATTTTTTTTGCGAAGAATGAGAACAAGAAAATTATCGCTTTATTCCCACGAATTTTCAATAAATCGACCAATTCGACGACATTTTCCTATCAATTTTCCTATCATCCACAACAAAACATGGCTATTCAAAGAAACTCACTGAGAACTTTCAAAACATTTGCGTTTTCTATTTGTTTCATGACAAATATTTCAAATTTAGTTTTCGTTTTTCTTAGGAAGCAGTGTCGAAAAGTTAAGCAGTTGGTTTTTTTTTGGAAAAAGTTATACAGGGTGTCCCGTAATTCGTTTTACATACTTTGGGATATGATTCTTGGTCATATTCTAAGAAAAAAATTGTTCTACAGTAAAGTCCGTTTCTCAAGTTTGACATCACTTTTTGACAATTTAATTTGGATTTCATTGTGGATGTTTGCTCTCGATAGCTCTTGTCTTACTTGTAGTGATCCTTCGGAAATACGTTGTTCTAATTCTGTTAAAGTTGTTATTTCAGAAGAGTAAACAATTTTTTTCATTCGTCCCCATATAAAAAAATCCAGTACAGTGAGATCGGGAGATCTTGGAGGCCAGTGAATTGGTCCATTTCTGCCTATCCATCTACCACCGTATTTTTCATCCAGCCAATCCTTAACTTCACGACCATAGTGGGCGGGAGCACCATCTTGTTGGAAATATGATGAAACTCGCTGATGCAGTGGAACATCCTCCAATAGGCCTGGTAGATCATTTTGTAAAAACTCCAGGTCATTTGTAGAATTAAGCCGGGGCACAGTGGATCCAATCTAAAATCTAGCAGAATAAAAGTATATTTTTTAAGTATAAATATTGCGTTTAGTTTTGTTTCTTTATAATTGGTAACACTCTGCAAAGCTCAAAAAAGCTTTTGAATGAGCTTTTTAGTGCATCGCTGATCAGCTGCGAGCTTTGAAACTTAACTTATTTGCGGCACGTGTTTACACAAAGATTTGAGGTTATTTGTGAAGTGATATATTTAAGTATATTAATATAAATAACTTTTGTATCCCTTAAAATAAGGTATGTACTCAATACAAATTGTATGTTCGTGGCCCGTCTTTATATGTGTAGCTTGAAAATGTGTTATTTGTAAGTTGACTTAGCAAGAATTGTTTTTGAGCGTTTTACTGTCTTTATTGGACTGTAATTAACGTTATTCAACCGTATTCAAGCTAATTTTAGTATTTTTGTAAAGTGTGAGTTCTTGTGAAGTGAAAATGTCCAAAATGATAACCAACTACGTGCAACTCTTAAGGCTATTTTACTTTTTAGGTGAAATGTCAGTCCCAAAGCGCGTTCTGTTTTGCATGTGGCTTGGCGAACGGACGGACTTAAAGTAACCGATTATTCTGCTGACATAACTCTACAGAATTTAGTAGATCATACGGTAAGCCGTATCATAAATGCCATCATAAATAAATCATAAATCATAAATAAATCATAAATAAAAAACAAAACACTAAAAAATTTAAAAAAAAATGTGAAAATGTATATTGTTGAATATGTTTTTTTTTAACATTTGTATGGGAGCTATGGGAAATACCTAACGTAGGACATTGAAATTTGGATAATATACGTAAAATTAATTAAAAACTGTAAGTACAAAGTTTCATTAAAATATCTATTAATTTACTAAAGTTATTAATTTAATTCTGCTAGCAGAGCTATTGGATCCACTGTGCGGGGTGGTAATTTGAAAGGTCCGATTAATCTATTACCAATTACACCTGCCCACATATTGACACAAAATCTGCGCTGAAACGATCTTTGCCGTCTTGAATGTGGATTGCTTGAGGCCCATGTATGGAGGTTATAAAAATTCGTGATACCGTCTCTTGTGAACTGGGGTTCGTCTGTCCAAAGAATTCTGTTTATAAAGTGGTTGTCATCCAAGCTTCTCTCTAGCAACCAGTTACAAAATTCGATTCTCATTACAAAATCATTCGGAAGTAGTTCCTGTACAGGTGTATGGTGATATGGATGCATATTTTCGCCATGCAGTATTCTGGAGATTCTTTGTCTGGAAACATTTTACTGTAGAGCCAAGCGTCTTATGCTAGTGGAAGGATCGATTTCAACAGCTGCCAGTATTCTTTCATCAACCGAAACTCTTCTTATTACTCCAGCTCCTGCGTTAGGTCTTTCAGTTAATACTGATCCAGTTTCTCGAAGCCTCCGAAAGGTATTTCCAAAAACATATGGAGAAGGAAGTCGCAGTCGTCTGTTGGGATAAAGTTCCTGGTATCTTCGTTGTGCTCTTCTTGAATTTCCATTGCAAAACCCGTATATTCTTCTTTCGTAAATGAAGGCATTTCAAAAAATTTTCTGGTCAAACTGCAATCGTGACTTGTTTTGATAAACTGATGAACAAATTTGTTTTCTTATCCTTTTATACGACCCATTGAACATTCATGCCCCAAAAATTTCCCTGAGAAGAGGTAAGTCAATTAGTGTTTTGGTAGCAGGTTAAATACACTTTCAACCCATTTCATCAGTGCAAAGTCATAAAAATTGTCTTAAAACAATCAATTCTTATAAAACTGCCCCCTTCGCAAGTTGTTGCAATAAAAAACCGTAAAAATTGTCTTAAAAGAATCAATTCTTGGAAAACTGCTCCCTTTGCAAATTGTTGCAATAAAAAACCGTAAAAAAGACAAAATTTGAATTTTTACCTGTTTTAGTTTTTTCCAAGTATCATAAAATGTATGGGTTTTTGAGTGCACTTATTACTAAGTTTTTTTTATTATTGTTTTGTTCATCTGTAAAAAATAAAGAAACTCTATGTTTATGAGGTATTTTCTGCGAAAAAATGACCTCAAAGTCAAAACTTTGTTTGGGGAAGAAAATTTGGACACCACTAAATTTGAAAATCTGGCAACCCTTAACCTATGAAAGCTCAACTTAAATACAGTCTTAAAGATTGTTATTTCTACAAAAAATTAAGTCTATCATCTGTATTGACAGAGATATCGAATTTAACATAGGTTAGGGTACACCAAAGTTAGACTTTTTTTAAATTGTCAAAAAGTGATGTCAAACTTGAGAAACGGACTTTACTGTAGAACAATTTTTTTCTTAGAATATGACCAAGAATCATATCCCAAAGTATGTAAAACGAATTACGGGACACCCTGTATAATTGAAGGCCATTAAACTACGTAGACAATTTTTGAAAAACTTGTCTTAATGGAAATTTTGAAATGGAACATTCTTGTCGAAATTATGCTGCGCTCGGATACCTTTCATTCATCTCAGTATCACAATTAATAACAAATTGCCAATAGATTCAGTTTATCCTTTTCTTACTGAGATGAATGAATGAATTAAGATCAGTATAATGCTCACACGAATGTTACATTTCAGAATTGAGGTTGAAGCAAAATTAAAAAAAGTTATTATCTACATCAGGGGTGGCCAACAGGTCGATCGCGATCGACCGGTCGATCGCAACTAATAGTCAAGTCGATCGTGACAAGTCAAAAAATATAAATACGTAGACCAGACATAAGTCTTAAATAGTTCCAATAAAAACATATACCATTGTGGTCACAGGATTTGAACAATTAATTCTAGAAAAACTGTCTACTTTGCGTTTTTTACTAGTAAACCTTGCTTAAAAACATATACATACATACGCCCGTTACTTCGAAACAAATCCGCCACAAATTGTGTTCATACTTATATGTACATGTACATATCTTCGTCAGTGTGCCTTATAATATCTTATAAGATTTCGAGATCTATTGGACGAAAAATAAAATTTCTTGACGAAAGGGGTGATATTTATCAGCAATTGTGTGATTTAGACTCGCAATGTGATTTAGCTTTTTTGGCAGATTTTACTAGAAAACTGTAGGGCTATTCAAGAAAGCGCGGCTGATCACTTTTGGTGCCGGAAATGAATTTTCGTATTCTCAAAAGCGAATCGCTTTTAATTTTTTTTACATGTAAAGCGAAAGCGCTTTCCAAACGTCACCCGTTTTTCGTAGAAACTATGCCTTTTTGACACAATTCATTTCGTTTTCAAAAGCGATAGGTGTTGTAGTGTCGAATTGCAAGGGGATTGATAGAAAAATGTAAATACATATAGTGAAAAAATTAACTATCATCAATTGAATTGAGAGTAATTTTCTTTTTTATTTTATTAAAAGAGTCAAAATCGCACTACAACACAACAATTTTTTATGCTTGAACCCTCCGCTAAGAAACGAAGAGTAGCAGCGACCAGCGAGCTTCAGAATAGAAGTCAATGAGCTTCTATTTTGAGGTTTAAAATGCCACTTTGTTCCATCTAAAATTTAGCAAAAGCAAAACTCTTCTTTTGAAAGTCGAAATAGTTTTACAAACGTATAGAAAATATTTTTGCAGTAATAAATAAACAAAAATAATTCAAATTTACATCGAGTGGAAAAGAATCTTTCTTTGAATTCGCTGAAACAGCTGATACTAAGGGAAAACTTGGAATTCTTATTGGAAAAACTTGGAAATAGATGACATTTGCGTGGATGGATAAGACTTCCAAATGGAAATGTTGGAAGTTTAATTTCCAACTATGTTCGCTTTTCAGAATAACCTAAAGCGAAGCGCTTCGCAATTGAGTTATCTCTTTAAATACGATCCGCCGCGGTTTCTGGAATAGCCCTACTGAGTACATTATTTCTGAATCTACAAGGCAAGAATAAAACATTAACAGAAATGATGAATCTTATTGCAGCGTTTCAATGTCAAACAGCGTCTAGAATAGTGGACATAGAGAAGAAAAAATTTGAACAATTTGTTAACATCAGGGATCATATGGAAAAACATCCTACTTACAATTTCATTTCTGAGAAATATAAGACAGAAATTAGGGCAGGGGTAGCAGACTTCGAAATTCAATTTAGTGATTTTAGAAAAATTGAGAGCTTGGTTCAATTCATCAGTTATCCGTTCAATGATTCCATTGATCAAAGTGATATCTATGAATTAGCTAAAAAATTTGCAGATACATTTCAAATGGATCACATGATGTTACAAAACGAAATGATTACTCTGCGCTGCGACATATTTCCTAAAAAAGGTCATCCTCTGGTCAAGATTTCTGGGCATTGGTTTCCAACGAAAAATATCCAAATTTGAAGAAATGTGTTGAACAACTTAATTCGTGTTTTGGCTCAACATATTTATGTGAGCCAGCATTGTCCTACTTAAAGCATACAAAAAGTAAACACCGCTCGACAGACGCTCATATTTTGGTTTCTTTAAGACTGGCAATCTCCAACTACAAACCAGGTTATGCTAAATTAGTGGAAGATACTCGGACGCAATGCTCACACTAATATACATAGGTAGGTAAATAAGTAGTTAAGTAGTAAGTACTTAGTACAATTTTCACAGCTATTTTTCTTCTTTTAGTAAAATAAAAAATGCTACATGATTGTGTACTGAGCCATGCTGTTTCATTTAAGATTTAAAGAAGTATGTAATTGGTAGATCGCACAGGGTCTCGTTAGTGAACAAGAGATCTTGGGTACAATCAAGTTGGCCACCCCTGATCTACATGGTTTGATGTCCAACTTATTGATGTCCATCAAATTAGCACTACCACTTCAAAATTTTCATAGTTTGTGAATTGGATTAATTGTCGTAAATTTGTCGTGAAAACAAAAAATTTGTCGCTCTTCGTTTTAAAAAAAACCGTGTGTAATGCCACCCCCTTAAAATGGTCAAATCAACTCGAAATCAAAAACTGAGTACCTACGCCATTAATTGTCGTAAATTTGTCGTAAATTTGTCGTGAAAACAAAAAATTTGTCGCTCTTCGTTTAAAAAAAAAACCGTGTGTAATGCCACCCCCTTAAAATGGTCAAATCAACTCCAAATCGAAAACTGAGTACGTAGTCAATTGTCGCTTTTTATCCTCTTATGAGATATGCAAACAGATAATTTGTCGCACCCCCCTTTGGGATAGTATTTTAAAAAGAGTAGTGTGTAGTGCTAACTTTGTCCAAGTCAGCACTACACACTACTCTTTTTAAAATACTTTCCGAAAGGGATATTTCGATTTGGAGTTGATTTGAACGATTTTTTGAAGTATTGAACTTTGGTGTTTTTCGTTGCTTGAAAATCATTCATAAGGGGGGCACTTGGAAAGGGGGGTCGCGACAAAATATCTTTTTGGATATTTAATTTAATTAATTTAATTTTATTTATTTCAAATCGCTTACAAAGTAGGACAGAAGTCTTATAAGTTGTTGAAAGCCTTTAAATTAATATTAGAAAATAAATTTTAATAACTGGTAAGTATATGTACAAATTTAACTATTAATACTAATGATAGGAAAAATTAAAAGTAAGAGAAAAGAAAAGGTAATATAAATGGGTAAATTTACATTCTCAATGATCTGCCAAATAATTAAAAAGTAACGATTTAAATGTTGTGCTTCTTACACTTCTCATACTTATGGGCAGGGAGTTCCAAAGGCGAATAACATGGACAAAGTATTGACGCTCAGTAATGAGAAATTTGTATCGAGGTAGTATAAAAGCAAATGACCTTGTTGAATGAGGGAATTTCAGTTTACTGTATAAGTTGTCAGGCTGTTTTGTTTGAACGATTTCATGTAAAAAGCTAATTGAGCGAAAACTTATTAGATTGTCGAGACTACAGCCAGAAAGACGAGCAGCAAAAGTGGAAACGTGGTCATAGCGTCGTAGATTATAGACATAGGGAGCTATGTTGTTATATGCTACATTCAATTTGCGGTTTGTGGCAGAATCCAGGTTGCAAAAAAAAGGCCGGTACTCCGTCGCAGTACAGGTTTGTTTTTTAGGAACAGGGATAATTTTAGCCTTCTTCCATTCTGAAGGAAACTCAGATGTGGTTAGAATGTAATTGAAAAGGTGTGTTATAAAAGGAAGTATATGAGGAAGTAGTAACTTAAAAAACTTGGGTTCCATTAGATCGAGGCCGGTAGCATTGGATTCAATTGATATGATCGCCTCGACTATGTCTTCCTCTCATATTCTTATGAAGTTAAGCGAACAGTTGACGTCTGATGATTTCTCGTCGGTATGTGTAACATTGTCAAAAGTTTGTGGGGCTGGAGGTGAACTTTTTGTGGAGAGCATCACAGTTGATATCATCAGCAAATTTCGTATTTCGCTTCCCAATACCAATTTCACGGAGGTTTTTCCATAATGTTTTTCCTGTAATTAATGGGCCAACTTTGTGTTCGTAATAAAGCCGTTTTGCTTTTCGGATCATTACGATCACTTGATTACGAAGCTTACGGTAGGATTTGCGAAAGTGCTCCAATTTAAACCGTCTCCATTGACTGTAAGCGGTATCTCGTTTCAGCATTAGAGCAGTGATATCGCCATTCAGCCAAGTTGGAGAATTATGTTTGGTAAAACGGGTTTTTAATGGGACGTGAACATCAAAAAGTTGATTAATTTTATGCCTTAGGAAACAGATTTGCTCATTTACATTTTGCATAAGATAGATTGAGTTCCAATCTATGCGGTTTAGATCACGTACCAATTCGAGGGCGTTTAAATTTGTATAGTCTCTGTATTGAAAAGTTTGTTGATCAACCCGGCAAGCAATATCCAAGCTTAGGAAAATCATATCGTGCTTTGAAAAACCTGGTGCCAGAAGCTGCGTGCAATGCACTATCCGACTAACATCGCTAGCAAGGAAAAGATCTAACAGAGAACTAGAATCTTTTGTAAAGTGCGTAGGGGTGGAGTGGTTAACGGGACTTAAATTTAGCGTCTTAAATGGACTTAGAAAATTTTGAGACAAGCGGTTATCCAACAGATTACAATTAAAATCGCCACACAATAAAGAATATGAATAGTAACAAGAGACAGTTTCCAAAATCGTAATCAAGGGTAATGTGCTAATGGTCTGTAGATTGACCCAATCAAAATATTCTCCGTATTGCATATGACACTCACAAAAACCTTTTCCAAAGGACATTCGTCATCGGATTTACTTATCAACCTACAGCTTATCCCCTCGCGCACAAACAACGCGGCGCCACCACCAGAAGTAAACTTTCTATCAGCTCGAAAAAGCTTGAAACCTTTCAAACTATAAATATATCTTGTGAACGACAAATTTACGGCTATTCATGGCGTACTCAGTTTTTGATTTCGAGTTGATTTGACCGTTTTAGGGGGGTGGTAGTGCTAACTTGACGCGTCAACTTAGCACTACACACTATTTTTAAAAAAAAATTAAGAGCTAAAATTTTTTGGTTTTCACGACTAATCTACGACAAATTTACGACAATTAATTGCATACTTAGTTTTTTGTTTAAGATCGATTTGACGGATTTGGGAGGGTGGTAGTGCTAACTTGACCGTCAAGTTAGCACTACACACGTTTTTTTTTTTAAACGAAGAGCGACAAATTTTTTGTTTTCACGACAAATTTACGACAAATTTACGACAATTAATCCAATTAACAAACTATGGAAATTTTGAAGTGGTAGTGCTAACTTGACGGACATAACTTATTGCATTAATCAAAGGTGAAGAAAAAAATCACATAATAACTGCATACGAATCTAACAGCTAGATTCTGGCAAACATGTCACAAGTCACAACGCTGTGAACCCGAGAACCACATCAAAATTTGAGTGTTGAGTGAAAAACTGTGACTTTTCTGGGAAGTTATGATTCGTGAGTCATCAGTGACTTTGGACAGAATCGGGCTGTAAATATAAACACAAATATAAATTTACAAATGTATAAATTTTCATTTATATTTTCTTTAATTTTATTTTGTTTTTACTAATAAAAGTGATTTTTCTTAAATCTAAAAATAACAGATGCCGTGGTGTGTGATTTGAACTCTTTTTGTATCTCCTCTGAGGTGTAGGTGTTCGTTCACAATTTTGTCGCGGATGTGGAGAATGGACACCAACGAAAAGTTACGTTTCGCGTCAGCAGCGTACTAGGCCTTACTGTATCGGGAGATAAATGATGGACGGAAATGTTTAGAGAATTGTAAAAACTGTTGTAAGAAATCTACTACAGCTATCCAACCATAGAACCGATCTCGAAAAGCAGTAGCGTATTGTACAACGAAGAGGAGAGAGAAATTTTCCGTTTACGACTCTGTCTTATCAATTTTGTATGGGAAATTTTTTCGTGCTAAGGTTTATTTTGTGATCCTTTTAATAACATCAAGTAATGACAGTAAAGAGGCTGTGATTGATACAAGCAATAAAAACACATAAAATAAAAGTACATACCTCTTTTGTGATGTCCAAACAGAAAGCCATGACAGGAAGTACGAACAACTGGACAGTCCACATCACAAAGGAGCCCATGATGATAGAAAAGAAGTAGGAATAGGTCCAGGATGCAAAATCCAAACAAAATACATAGTAGGGACCCATTGGGCCATTGCTCAGAACACACGACAAAATACAAAGTATTGGAACTCTTAACAATAAACTAATCTCTCTTTCACACAATTCTACCAACTCGCTTCTGTCCAGAAGTAGACGTTTGATTTCGTTTTTTCTAACATGAAAATCACTCTTCCTCATGACAATATCGTTTATTTCTTCGTTGATGATGTACAGCGTTTTCTTTAAAATCAAAATCAGTGACATGTAAAATATCAAAATGAGTCCATTGAAAAATAATTGGTAAGTTAACAGTATGAACTGACAAACAAAAGCACTTTTTAAGAGTTCATAATAAATGTACATAAAAGTTAAGCTGAAGAAACACACTAAGCACACTCCAAGATATAACACCAACAAACGGAATGAAGTGTCATCACTCAATCTTCTTCGTGCACATGGTGAAAAGTACTTGTTTTCGAGTCGCACAGAATTTTGAATTATTACAAAAAGTTTGATTTTACCTAAAAAGATCCACAAGTTTGTGATCCACTGAGCAATGCCCACAAAAGTCGTTGCAAATACCTCGTAGCTTACAGTCAATTCAGTGATTTCAACTACAGTATAAATATTAGGATTCAAAACGAAATAAAAAGTTGTGAATAGAATAAGGAAACACGAAACAACGAAAATCAATTGATTCGTCAAACTTCCATGAGCAAATTTTAATTCATTTTTTTCTAAGTAAACTGGCAAGAGGCCAGAGTATCGTAGTAAAAGTATCTGAATATGTAGTCCTTTGGAAATAAACATCGTTTTCCAATCTAATAGTTTAAACTACTCAGAGTTGAGAACTTTTGAAGGTAGCTGAGTTCTCAGAAAATAATTTTGTGTTTGAAAAGAAAACATGTGTCCCAATTAGTTTGATTGGGGACTATAAGCATATTTTTCTGGGCAAGTTATGAATAGTATATGATTTCATTTTCTTTCGAGTACACACGATGAAACATTTATTTGATGAACCCAATAATTGGGCAAATGAGTTTCATCAAACAACCAACCAACTATGGATTCCTTCAGATGGTATTCATTGGGAGATCTACTTTTCTTTCAGTTACCAGTTTCAACTGGACGCCGCGCCGCCCTTGAGGTTATATGTAAAATTACTAACACCTTATTTCCATCTACTGCACGACAAAAAGGCGAGGCTGCCACCCTGGGTAGTACAATGAACTGGAAATTAGGTCTGAGTGCTCCAGATTAGTGCTCCAGATTAGTAAAAAAAAAATTCATTGGGAGTCTTACTAGCATGGCTCCAGCGATCTTTTAAATGGTCTTATTTAACATTATTTTCGAGAAGGTACAAAGAAGCCCAGATGTTTTCTGCATGGAAAGGCATTAACTTACCGATGGTTTTACCAACGGTGTCCTTCTCCCTTTTTGCATATAAATTGAAAAAGAAGACTTCCTAACAATTTTTGGCGAATTGCGCATGTGTTCGTGCTTCGTGGAGTTCATGAAATAGTTGTTGAAGTAATTTTCTTTCTCCTCTTTTGGGACGTGCCCTGCGTGCCCAGCAGGGCGCAGCGGGTCATTGCTGTGAATCATCTCATGATAGCTGCGATCTTTTGGAGGTCGCGATGCAAGTACCGCCGAAAAAGAATTCGAAAGACGGGATGTGAGCCATGTCAGGCTTATATTAGCCAATTTAGCCCTGATGCGGACTGTCATCAAATGTTCCGTAACCAGATTTCGACTGTAAATTTCATCTTGATTTAAACTCGAATGATAAAACGTACTGAAAGAAGTTCTTTTCTATTTTTTGTACCACTTGCCACAGTAGATGTTGCAGTTTTTCTTATCTTCTGTGGTAAATGGATGTATTTTAGAACGAACGGCAAAAAGAACTGTGTGCATTCGAATTCATTCAAGAGGTACCAACTGATGACACTAACAGCTTCTTCTGGAATGCTTTGGGAGTTGCGTCATCATCTTACTGTTAACCGAAACAGAACAGTGAAAGAATTATTGAAATCGAATGTGTCTATAAGCACCCAACTGGGGCTTATGTGAGCCTTTAAGGGGTAAAAAGATTCGTTTGAGACACCCTTTTTTGAGTATTCAAAAAGTGAGAACATAATTGTGTGGTTCGTGTTGGCTCGTTTCAATCGAAACCAGTCATTTATTTCTGATAAAAAAGCATTCTTATTGGTCAATCTAAAGTGAGCTCATTGCAGTGGTTTGAGTTGAAAACTCTCCTGGTGTTGCCAGGAATGATTTTGTATTATAAAAAGTTTAATCAACTCGGGCCCGATCTAAAGCCATTCGCAAGTCGTTGTTACTTCGGACGAATGCCAAATAGAGTTTACTAAAAGCGTCTTGGTAATGCATTTTTTGGAACAGTTATTTAGAACTTGTTAATATATAAATCTGTCAACAGTCAATTTTTAAAGCAAAATATTCCTTTAAGCATTGTAGTCCGGGATTATTACGACGGGCATTGTGATAGGGATTAGGGACTAGTTTTTTCTATCCTGTGTAGTACTGTGATTAAAACATAAAATGGTTTTCATTTTAATGACAGAACGAATAACATCTAAGAACTCCTGTTAATTCCAGCTATTACCAAGAGATTTTCATAATGCTTACGATTATTTTTAATGACAGTATTGACAACAGTGATTTCCCAAGCAAATGGAAAATATAAAAAGGAATATTTCCAAAACCAGTGGCAAAATCAGTTATTAAATTTTGTCAGATCTCCCTCCTCCCAAATCTCAGCAAATTGCTTGTAATGCTGAAACTTGACCTCTTCAAACTTGTCACCCTCGACGAACCAGCAAACACACCAATGACTAAAACCGTTCTATATGCTGATGGTTCCATCACTTATAACGCTCTACGTAGAGTAAACGAACACATCCTTAGGCTCTGGGAGAACTACCTATATTTAGAATTTCAAATCGTTCCCACTAAATCAGAGTTTATCTGCCTTAGGAATCCCTCACCTAATGGCATAGCCACAAGATGCAAATTCCTGTCCCTGACTCTCTCCGCTTACACAATTATTAACCCAAAGCAAAGCGTTAGTTTATTTCTTCGAAAGGTTCAAATTTAACCAACTTGCTAAATACACTCTTCTTAAGGCCAACGGTGCCTTAGCTCTCTTTCGTCGTTTTATGAAAGTAAGAAGTGATCTTCAAACACGAATGAGAGTTCTGCTTTACAAGCAATTACATAATTCGTTCCATTCTAACTTATTGCTTACCTACGTACAAGTATTCGAGCGCTGTATAGAAAACCAAATTCATTCCGCTACAACAGCAATGAAAGGCTCTACGAAACATCAACAACTGTCCCCATTGACATATCATACTTACGCAAACTCAGCCCCGAAATGCTGATGAAAGTACTATCCCATCGCAGCCCTCTTATTTATATTATTTCGGTAACCCAACCCCCGACGACCGAAGTCTCCAGGCTGCTATCTGTGACGGATCTAGCATTCCGGAAATCGCTAGAAGACAACTTTGGAGACTTCTACTTGGCTGCAGGAAGAGGAACGCAGCATACCAGAGGAAGAAGCCACCAAGAGACCCACTCAACCAGACGTAAAAACAACAGCTTCCAGGACCGAAGCAACAATCGAACTAATCTTTCTCCCCCACTTACATTACATCCAACGACCGTCAACACTGCTCAAGCCGACGAGAACATACCAAATATTTATTTAACAAGTAAAGTTAAAAACATGGGATTTTCAACGCCCGCAATAAGTTCATTTTAGATTGGCCAATATGAAACCTTTTGTATCACAGGTGTCTTAAATAATGTCGTGTTTTACAATTGACCAAGATTGTTAACGTGTGTGCCATTAAAATTAAAGGTTATAACATTTTACTTGTGTCGGAATCATTCCATCGAACATCTTGTATCGGTTATGTTTGCCTAGCAGCCGGCTAAGGCTTTTACTAATTCTCCGTCTACAAGTAAAAGAAAATAAATCTTACGATCCAAGTGAAAAACCGGAGGCGGAGGTATTTGTGCTCTCTTCGTTTGCAGGGGTTTGCTGGGCTTTTGGTTTTCCCGGAATATTACTATTTCAGATGTCTAAATAGAACCCTTTTAATTGCATTAGTAGAATTATATCTGGCTATGAATGAGTACTTCGTTGAAAACAGTACACCGAAAGAAAAACCTTGGTAAAATCAAACAGGAAACTTGTTTGTTTTTGCGTCAAGCAGGAACATAGTTAAATTAAACAAGCTGGCATTGTCATTTTATTTACTGAAATGCTACAATTTTCATTGGTTAAATCAACAACGTCATTTTCAATTTCATTGTTAACCAACAACGGTTGTGATACTAGAAACATATATGTCCATGATACTTTAACAACGTTTGTGTTTCGTCAACAATTCTGAATTGTTGGTAAAAAATGAATATTGTTGACCAAGTATGCTCGTGAGAATTCAGCCACGTTTTTATTTGCTCAACAGTTTTAATGCAAAATTTCTATGATAAATGCCTGAATTGAAGTTTGATCAATTCAGGCATTTATCATAGAAATTTTACATTAAAACCGTTGAACAAATAAAAACGTGGCTGAATTCTCACGAACATACTTGACCAACAATAAAGAATAATTAATTATCCCTCAAGATAAAATGGTCACGAAACTTATCATATTGAATTGAAGCTCCGTTATGCGACTTCACGTTTTCTGTGGGCTTAAGTATGTAAAATATTGGAATTCAAAATGTTACTGATACTTTAACAGCCATATTATTCACTTACTTCGAAACTAGTTTTTCGTAGAACTAGTTTTCTAGTTTCAAGTTTTGAACAAATCGGTATTATTGAAAAAAAAAGTGACACATAAAACTGGAAATCGTAAAACTAGTTTTTGATAAAACTAGAAATTCATGAAACTGGAAATATCTAGTTTTGAGGACTTCAAAACTAGTTTTGAAACGTTTTTGTATTATTAATCAAAACTTTTTTAC
Organism: Melanostoma mellinum; assembly: GCA_914767635.1. Lineage (NCBI taxonomy): Eukaryota > Metazoa > Arthropoda > Insecta > Diptera > Syrphidae > Melanostoma > Melanostoma mellinum. Next base: position 46,677,136 of record OU612060.1, on the reverse strand, counting down.
TTCACATCATTTTCTGTATTCATTTTGAAGCTTCGTTTCGGCATCGGCTAATTTGGCAAGTATGTACGTCTTCGTAGGGGATTTAGGTTATTCACATACACCGTATTTGGCTACCCCATGCACAGTAAATCACCCCGGATTGGCTATTGACCCTATCAAAAGTCGATAAAGGCCGGTTTCCGGTACAGCGACATAGGTGAGATATGGCACTGCCATCTGCTCAGAAACTAATAATTGCAGCACGCATTTAGCAGGCAGCGATAATCAACTGTACTTGCTGATTAAAAAGAACTTCTTTGTTGTGTTTCTGCAACTCCAGCGATTGGAAGTGATTTGGCGGGTTTCTGCTACGGAAAAACTGCATGTGACCAGGAATCGGAGCCGCTGGTAAGGCAACGTTAATTGGACTTATTGCTTCGATTTCTGTGCAAGGCAACTCGGCTTGTGACAGAGATTTTTGAGCAAGGTTCACCGACTCTGTGTTGCGGACTTCGAAGTCAGCATTCAAAAGATTTTCCCATTGCTAAGCGATGCAATATTGGAAAGAGTTAGCTACTGCTGCCGTTAGATATTTATCTGCCACAGTCAAAGCAATTGGCAAGGTGTCTGTCACTGCCAGTCAACAAATTTGGTATATCTGACCCAAAACCATCTAAACCGAAAGGTGAAAAGCATCCGCCAGATTTACCATTGGGCCTGTCACCTGAAACAGCATTTTATCAACATAAACCCCCCGTTGTTGTCATATTATGGCGTTCTCGTGTACTATCCGCAAATGCACCAAAATGAATTTGAAGCGTCTAAGAAGGGCGTATATGCTTCGTGGTAGGTGCATCTAATATAGGACTAAAAGAGGTGCTATTTCTATACCTACTGAATTACGTTAATGTGTAGTAGTTACCGAATTGAACACTGATTGGACAGTAATCCATTGAATGATCTTTTTTGTTTCAGTCACTTTGCTTGTCTACTTGTCACTTTGAACCAAATACCACTTCTAACTTTTGATAAACAAAGCAATGCCAGGGTCTCCATTTCTGCTTCGGTCAATTTCTTACTTTTAATGTTCTTGAACCGTCGCGTCGCGTCGCGTCGGCGTCGACCACCCATATTGTCTTATTCTTGAGAAATAGAATGGTAAGTTCAACGTTTACCTTTATTTTATTTTCATATATTTATACAAACAATCAAACGTTTGCAAATTACAGAATTTGTTTGAATTTTCTATTTTGTTTTCAAAATCAAAGCAGCTCTTGCTATGAAACTAGTTTCAATATTCAAAACGAGAAACCATTTTCATAACTTGAACTAGTTTTTCTCCAAAAATCAATAATACCGATTTTATTTTAGAGCTAGTTTTGATTATTTTTTGCAAAACTTGAAACGAAACTAGTTTTACCTGAAACTAGTTTCATTTCTAGTTTTACGAATTCTCAATAATATGGCTGTTAACTATTCTTTATTGATTAAAGAAGTATGAACATTGTTGATCAAACATATTGGTGATAGTTCAACAGTGAATTTGGTATTTCAATCACAAACGTGATGGTTTTTGTAATTTCAGCCGTAATTGTTAGTTAAATATGTTTGTTGTTGATCAAGTATGAAATCAACAATCACGTTGTTGGTTAAAAATTAGAACATATTCAAATCAACTACGAACATACTTAATTTAAACATTTTTATGATACTTACCTGAAAAAAAATTGATCACGGCAGCATACTTGATTTGAACATGCGTTCTTATTTGAATTCATCACGAAACTTGGTTAATTTCACAATTTGAGATGAATTGTTGATTAACAATGAAACATGTTTAAATCAACCAAGGTTTTTTCTTTCGGTGTAAGTTACGCATTGTCTTTGATAAAATCAAGGCCGTTGAATATTTCACGAAAATATTGTTTAAACTGTGCTATCATTTGAGAGAGATTTTTTTTTTTTTGTCAGGAGGAAATCTTCAAAAGACACTTGGCAGTATTCGACACCAAGTAGTGTGGGATTCTTACCTCACTAAAAACTCCTCGTAATCAGAACCAATCTATGAACGATCGACAACAGATTTTTCTTTCTCAATAATATTATCGCTTTAAGGGAAGCTTAAACTTTTAATGCTTCCCATGACTTTTAAACCATAAGCTCGTGGCTTGGTTCTTCTTAATCCCAGAACATTGCCTCTCGTATTTAATACGGACTCCATTTCAGAGTTGATATGACTATGCAGTCGCTGATTGTGTGATACAGCGCCTGCGTGTTTTCTTACAACTTCTGTAACCATTTTTATTTGTAGGCCATGATGTAAATCGCTATTTCCTACATATGTACCATGGTGCATTTACTATTCCACGATGGACTTTGTTTTGGAACTTTTGGATGATTTCAGTATTTGTTTTCTTTGTGCAGCCCCATAATTGGATTCCATAAATCCAAACAGGTCTTAGTACTTGTTTATAAAGCATTATTTTATTTTCAACAGATAAGTCCGAATTTTTACCGAGTAACCAGTACATTTTTCTATATTTCAAGTTGAGCTCTTCCCTTTTCTTTTTGATATGCTCTTTCCATTTAAGTTTTGCATCCAAATTCATCCCAAGGTATTTGGCCGAATTGGCGTAATTGTTGATGAATATTTGAACGTAGCTTAACTTTATATTTGTAAAGTTTATATGTGCAGATTTAGCTTCATTGAGCTTGATACGCCATTTTTTGGTCCAATCACTAACGGTGTCGACGGCATTTTGCAATTTCTCAGCAGCCTTGACGACGCACTTACTGGATGCCAAAATTGCGGTATCATCTGCAAAACTGGCCATAATGGTGTTGTTATCCACTGGAATATCCCTTGTATATAGCAAATACAGGGTAGGTCCTAGGACACTTCCTTGTGGAACACCGGCTTGTATATTACATAGCTTTGAATATTCTTGATCATACCGTACTCTGAAGAGCCGGTTTGAGATAAAAGATTTTAGTATTTCGTAGTACTGCCTGGGTAGGTCCCTTTGCAGTTTGTACTCTAGCCCCTCATGCCATACCTTGTCGAATGCTTGAGCAACATCTAAAAATATAGCCGAACATACTTGTTTTTCTTCTAATGCTTTTTCAACTGCATCCGTTATTCTATGAACTTGGTCTATCGTGGAATGTTTATTTCTAAATCCAAACTGATGATTTGGGACTAGATTTCTTTCTTCTATGACTTTGCTTAGTCTTTTCAGAAGACTTTTGCCATTATTGGTAAATGCGATATTGGTCTGTAAGACGTCACTTCTGTTGGTGGCTTACCTTGCTTTGGTATAACAATTACTCCTGCAATTTTCCAATGATGTGGGACATATTGGGTCTTTAGGCATGCATTTATTATGAATTGGAGTTTTATGAAGGCTTTTGATGGCATTTCTTTCATAACCTGAGCAGTTATTAGATCGTACCCAGGTGATTTTTTGTTCGATAGTTGATTTCGACACATACTTTTTATTTCTTTGAGTGTGTAAGTTGGTATGTCAACTTCATCGACTTTATCAATAAACTGTAAGCTGATTTCAGATGTATTTGCTGGGAATGGCTTAAAAACATTCGCAAGATGTTCTGCAAACAGGTTAGCTTTTTCTTTCGGATTTCCGATCCAATTCCCGTTTATAGATTTTATTGGCGGGTTTTGTAACTGCGGTCTTTTCAGGCGCTTAGCTGCTTTCCAGAACGAATAATCGGTTGAAGCATCAGTCGTTAAATTTTTCAGGAATCTACTTAATGAATCATTTTTGAATTCGTAGATTCGTTTTTTCAGTTCGTTGCTTGGACGGTTAAACGCTGATTTGTCGTCTGGAAATCTAGTATTTTGCCATTTTCTTCGAGCTCTTCTCTTCTCCAATATCAACTCTCTTATCTCGGCAGGGTATTTTGTTTCAGTTTGCTTCCTACTCGAGTAAGTTGGTGTACTTTCTTCTGCAGCTTGTTGAACATTGGCAATGAATTGTTCTCCTTCAAGGTCGATTTGCTCTTTTGTTTCCATAGGGGATCTGAGATTTATTTTTTCAAGCTTTTCTCTGAATTCACTCCAGTTTGTTTTATTATTTACTAGCTTAGGATTACTTTTTTCCATTATCTCCGATTCATTAAGTGATAAAGTCACCGGTGTATGATCTGATGATAAGTCATATTTACCTTCGACTCTTATATGGTTTCGTTTGATACCTTTAACTATGAAAAAGTCAACAAGGTCTGGTATTTTACTAGTATCCGATGGCCAGTATGTTGGTGATCTGGAAGAATAAAACTCGCAATTGTATTTGAGGCATGCTTTGTAAAGTCTTCTGCCTTTTGTTGTTATAAGTCTGCATCCCCAATGGGTGTGCTTAGCATTGAAGTCACCGCCAACAAGGAAGTTATGTCCTAGTAGATTTAGCAGTTCTGTATAATCGTCTTCAGTCGGGGAACGCCTTGGCGGGCAGTATATTGACGCCAACTTGAAGTCTTTCTTTTTCATACCAATACTAAAATTATTGTTGCTTGCATATTCTCGTTTGTAAACATAGCTTCTTCATGGTGTTTTAAGCACTTTTTTATCAGGATTGCCGATCCACCTCTAACCTTATCAGCTCGATGAGGAGCGTGGTAGCAAATATAGTTTGATATTGAATCATCAAGATTGAGTCCACTTGAGAAATGAGTCTCGGACACCAGACAAATAGCTATGTGTTCGATATCTTAAAAGATTTTTAATTCTGATAAATGGTGTAAAAGACCGTTTGCATTCCATGTTCCAATTTTTAGTGTTCTGTCCATCATTGTTTTTTAAGAGCGACTTCTTCACTTTGATGTTCAAATCCTGATTGTCAATTCTTTTAAGAATAAGTTCAAGAATTTCTTTAAGAGAGAATGATTGCTTTTGACGCATTAAGTTTTCACTAAGTCTAACATTTGTCGGCCTCAGTTTTCAGTTGAGTTTTCTTTATTAACTTTGACCAAACAGAAAACGGGAAAAGTTAGTTTATTTGAAAAATTTAATTTTTTGAAATATTTTACTAAGTTTTTAATATTTCATTTATTTTTGTTTTTGTTTTTCAGTTGGCGTTCGAATGCTAATGTTGTCGGTAAGTCTTTGATGTAAAATTAACTTAGAAAAATATTTCTCTTCCTTATCTCAAGCCCATGGTTCAGATAAACAACTTTTGATTTGTCTGTTTGTGTTTATGTTACAAGGATACTTTTGAGATAAAAGCCCTAAGGACTTTTGGCAAGCTTATTATTTAAGTACAGGCTGAAATTTTATGCTTCTGCTTAGTTATAATTGTGTTATCATGCGGCTTACACTGTAGACTTGGGGCCTGTATCACAAAGCTACAAGTCAAGAGTCACTTGTAGAATTAATTCCATTACATTTCTAGAAGAGCAAACAAACTTTGTAGGTTTGTGTTATAAATCTTCTTTATACTTCTCATAAATCAGTTGTTCTACAAGTTCTTGTAGATTTGTGCTACAGGCAACGGATGATCCGATGAAGTCAACCGTCAGACGTATTCGCTTTCGCGAAAAAACCATTTAACAAGTCGTACAAGCTTTCATTTGAGGGTTCACATTATTCAACATTGGGTGTTGAGACCAAACTGTCTAATAAGTTGTGTAGTTTGAACTGCCCTTTAGGGCTTTTAAGACGATCATTTCAATTTCAGTTGAGCTTTTAGTTGAGGTTTCAGTTAAGTTCTTAGTTAAACTGAGGTTTAATTGCAAAAAGTGAAGATTTGAACTGAAACTGATGGAGTTCCTATAATTTGCCAATTCAGTCCTTTGTTTAGCTGACTTTCGGCTGCTTAGAAGAAAAGTGGGCGCTTAACTGAACACCGGACTGACGGTATTGATTGTATTTTTAACTGATCTGACATTTGATCGTCGAAAATTTCCGCAATTTCTCCTCAAATAACATAGAATGACTCCCCCATGAGAACGACACCAAGAGCAGCTCTTGAAACTTTAATGTCTGTAGCTCCCCTAGACCTTTTCATTTATTAGTTGAAAATAAAAAGCGCACTGCGACTCAAACAATGCAATCATTGGAAAGCAGGCATATGTGGCCACAGAACCTTTATGAACCTTACTGATAATGACTGGAAAACAGGGTTATAAAAGAAAATAATGTCTCCGTCTTCTCAGACGGATCCAAAACGGACGAGGGGTCAACATCAGGCACCCTTTTAGATGACCCTACTATGAATAGATCAATAAAGCTCCACGAACTTTGCTGTGTCTTTCAGAGGAAGTTCCTGCAGTTTGTAAGGCTGGAAAACATCTGGCTACGAAAAACTTGACCAGCAAAACATAAATATTAGCCGTGTTTTATTGGGAATTTTATAGTCATCTTCACTAATACACTCAATAAAACGCTGTACTCACGAATGCAACTTTATTCCATAAACTCCATTTACCAGCCATCCCTGTAGTTCACTTCTGAACACTGACTTATTTTTGTTCACTAATCGTTTTTCACTAATCGTTGTTGCTTTCCCATGTGCGATGTTTTGGGATATTTTGCAAACGTGAGTATAGATTTCCAATAAAACACGGCTATTGACATCTTTATAATGCTGACGGTGTATGCGTGGTCCGGGAGGGTGGAAATTGTCAAATATATCAGAGAACCAATTAGATCTTGAAAAGGTTGCTTACCGTCATGATTATTTGTAGCCGATGAGCGCTTTAGCTTAGCATTTGCGTCAATAGGTGTTGCATGGGGCTTGCAGCTCTCCATCCCGAAACGATCTAGTATTTCCAGTGCGTATTTTCGTTGTGTTATTGATATTTGCGTGTGTCATCGCTATGTTCGAACTCAAGTCCAAGACAGTAATTCTTTCTTTTTCTGCTTATGTCGTTGGTCTGCTGGCGATTGTTTGATGCGATTATCAAGTCATCCACATACCACATATGTAAATGGCTATAACAAGAGTTGTCTTTTCAGTATGCATTGCATAGAGACAAGGATCATATTTGCTTCTCTGTGATTGTAAATTGGTTGATTCCTTATCTAATTTATTATACCTTGCACGCCCTGATAGGCGAAGACCATAAAGAGCTTTCTTCAACAAGCAAGCTTAAGGTTTCACATTAAAAATCATTATTAATTTGTTCTCTCCATTTGAGAACAGTACTCGTCGTTTCCATGCTTAAAAGATCTAAGTCAATCTCATCCAGGGTCTCTTTAAGTAGTTCAAGTATCTCAATGTAGACTTGTTCATTTAACTCTCCGTTTATGTAAGCGGTTGCAAGTACAACGTCCATTTGATGAACTTCCCATCTGCACTCGACATACATTGCCATAAGTCGTTTTACATAGCTGGCTCTGATTACTGAGGTAAATATTTAGTGAAAATATATAATTTATACCTTCCATTTGAGCAAACCCTTTTGCCAAAAGTCTACATTTTCTCCTATCGAATTTTCCATTTGATCTATACAGGGTGGCTCAAGAATCGTACTTTATTAAGAAATTAAAAAGACTTTTATTTTTACCGATGTATTTCATTTTTTAATTATTGGATTAAAAATTAAATTTTATTTTAAATAACTAATGGTTAATGGTGGTACCCGTGATGGTTAGAATGTCCACCTGCTAACCTAAAGGTTCGATCAGAGGCAAAGATGTTTTTCCACGGGCATCGCCTTTCGCGAGGAATTGGCAAGTCCTCCGTTAGTAAATTCATTGCCATGAAAAGAGCTTTCTCAATTAGCCGTTCGGAAAATTGTAGGTCCCCTCCATTCCTTAACAAGCTATGGTTGTGAGAAATGCGCTAAGGCCCTGGGGCTCTTCGCTCTGTTGCGCCACTCTATTTATTTTCTTATTTTAATGGCTTTAAAGATGATAGACCGCAAATGACCTCCACGCTCATCCACACATACAAATGCGGCACCTGATCAGAAAATTGTTCATTGTGGCCTGAAGGGTTGATATTGGAATCGCCTAAATTATTGTCTTAATAGAGTGCTTCAATTCAGTCAAACTACTGGGTGTAGTTTTGTACACTTCCTGCTTGAAATAACCCCATAAAAAAAAGTCTGGTGCAGTCAGGTCAGGTTACCTTGGGGGCCATCGTGAAGTATCCGATGTAATGACCGTCTGCAAACTCTAATTTGGCCCGATAAGTTTCGAGTCTAAACACTTGGATTTTCCTGTATTGCCGATGCAACAGCCACGATTGTATCCTAAACACGAACATTGGGATCTCGATGATACGGTCTTCGTTCGATGCTTTCAGATACGGCAAACTTGATCACCATCTTCAAAAGGGTCCATCTACTCGGTGGAGTACCGCCAAACTACCGCCTAGATTCCTTTTGGACGGAAATGACGGACTGCAGAGCAAGATCGCTGCACTATCCAAATCCTTTTTTCAGTATCCCAAGCACTCATTTTGATAGATCTAAATAATAGCCTATAAAATAACATAAACACAAGCCGATTACTCACACTGCAAAAAAAATTATTATGTTTTATTTTTGTAGCACGATTCATGCGCCACCCTGTTTTTTTTTTTTTTGTGAATACAAATTTGCTGCTGAAAAGGTAAATTTTCATGTTTTGGTCTTTCAATTATTCCCAACGTTTTGTTTTCAATATGAGCTAAATATTCATTTGCTAAAGCACATTTCCACTCTCTTAACTTCATATCATCTTAGTGGTTCTTTAATGTTCAACGGGTCTTCATTGGCAATCATGTTGGCAAATTCATATTTATAATCCGTCTCGGTGCTCTCAGGTAGCAGGAACTTTAACTGTTGAAGAACGATGAATGCCTTTGTGTGGTGTTGGTGGTCGCACAGATGTTCTTAAGAAATGTTTCTTCTTTGGATTCCTCTTCTTCTTCTGTGGTGATTCTATTTTTTCAGCTCCAGATATTTCCTCCTGACTTCCTATGCTGTTGTCATGTTGGTTTTAGTTTTTAAATTCATTTTTATTTTTATTTAAGTTGTAACTATACTTCCATGCTAACAAAAATGTTTAAAGTAGCTTACCTATATAATAACTTAATTAACTAACTGACCCTAGGCGGGTACTCTAAATTAATCAATAACTTTAATGCCTTTCGGCCTAAAGATACAATATCCGAGTTTTATTGGAAATTTTTATATTCACTTCACTTTGGCGCTCAATGAAACGCTGTACTCACTTACACAACTTTATTCCATAAACTCCATTTACCAGCCATCCCTGTTGTTCACTCCTGCAAGTGAGTTATTTTTGTCCACTTACTTTGTTCACTTTAGAGTTGTTGTTTTTCCATGAGCGATGTTTTGCGATGTTTTGCTGAAGTGAATATAAATTCTCACTAAAACACGGCTAATATATATTTCAAACTGTCTCTAACAAGTAAATTGATTTCGATGCCCTCTTCTGAGTTTGATGTTGGTAATGTCATACCGTTTTCTCGACTTCCTTCGATTCTGATAAAACAGTTATCTTTGAAACACTTCATTTGACTTTCCCACAAAAGTGGCTTCTTCAGATTTTTTATCAAACTTCCCTCTCGATGGATGCTTACGGTTGGCCGAGCTATGTATGTGGTGTATCATCAATTGTTTTTGTCCACGTTCTGTTTTTGATATAATTAGCAGTGTTGTTGTTCTTCTTCTTCCATTAGAGTTCGACTTTTTCTCTCGGCAACTCCGTTCTGCTGTGGGGAACTGTCAGCCTTCTTCGAATACCATGTACTTTTAAAAATGCATTAAATTGATTGTTGCAGTACTCTATTCCGTTGTCCGTCTGCAGATGTTTAATTTTCGTTCCCATATTTGTTTCTGCAAATGATTTAAATTCCTCAAAATCAGAGAAAATGTCACTTTTATTTTTTAAGAAAAAAAAATTTCGCACCAACGTCGTCAATAAAAGTAGCAAAATAGGTACCTTGCCCCTCCGATAGATGAAGTTCTTATCAGTCCACAAACATCACTATGGACAATTTCAAGCAAGTCTGTTGTCCGAGGTGTATCACATACGGGGTACGGGGGTTCCGCATGCTTGCCTTTTGCGTATGTCTCACAATTAAAGTTAGATTTCTTACCTCTAACTTGGAGACTTAAGCGCTTTCCATTTTTGCCATGTTCAAAAGGTAACCAATATTTATATGTCCGAGCTTTTAATGCCATTGTTCTATGAAAGATTTTGGTTTGGGTGAGATTGAATTAGCTGCCGCTTTTCCTTTTTTCTATTATAGTATAGGTCACCTCGCCTCTCAGCCACCAAAACAATATTGCCGTCAGGTGCTATAGCAAATGCTTCGTTCTTACCAAAATTTACAGTACAACCAAGTCCACTACTTTCGTCACTGACATCAAATTTGTTCTTAAATTTGGAACATACATTACTTCATCCAGTCTCTAAAACAAACCCCTAACACATAATGAGAGCGATTCGATATTCAAAAAACATATAATCATAATCATAAATAAGGTGCAAATTTCCACAACTTGATAATGCAATAGATAATGTTCTCAAGGCTCCATTTGCCTTTCCAATGGCAGAGTCATTCCAGGTGAGAGTCCTTTTAAAGTAAACTCCAAGATTAAATACCGTATGAACAAACTTAACAGGAGCATTATTTAACAATACAACAGGAAAGTAATTTAGGTAAATTTTTTTCCTAAATATGACAAGGCACTTTGTTTTGAGTGCAGTAAAAGGGGGCCAGACTCGTTCTACCATTTCAATATCGCATTAAAATTTTCTTTGAAGTTGCTTAAGCTGCTTACTATTAGTCCTAACGTTGAGCTTTGGAGATATTAGACATCATCGGCAAACATATGCACATTCCCATACCTTATAAGAGAATGAACTTCAATCCCATAAATTGAAAGCAGAAGCGGTCCCAAACTGGACCCTTGAGGGACACAACACATTAATGAAATAAAGTTGAAGACTATGAATTGATGAAATAAACTGCTTCCGGAGCGAAATAAAAATTTAGCGAAAGCTTTGGACACTATATGTATTTTATTGTCGACTGTATCAAATGCTTTGGAATAAGCAAAAAGAACCCAGAGCGTGACTTTGCTATCATCCATAGCTCTCCTTACCTCCTCCACTACATCCAAGAGCGCAGTATTACTACTGTGATGAGAAAAAACCAGACTGCCTAAGATATGAAACTTTGAGCTTTCAAGAAACGATTGATTTGCTTATGCATCAGTCTTTCAACGACGCACGTTGGAATAAAATGTAGACATAAAAATAATTATAAAAATTACATACCTCTTTTGCAATGTCCAAGCCGAAAACCACTATTATGAACACGAAGTATTGAGCAGAAGGCAACACAATTGAGCTAATGAACAAAGTGAACAAATCAGAAACGGAAGAAGACAACAAATCATTTTTAGAAGTGAACGTATAATAAAATCCCAAGGGTCCACTGCAAAGAACACACGACAACATGCAAAGTATGGGAACTCTGTAAAATAAACTCATCTTACGCTCACTCAATTCAATCAGTTCTTCTCTGTCCCACAGCAGATATTTGAGTGCGTTTTTTCTCTGAATAAAATCGCTTTCATATAAAATTACAATGTTTATTTGTTCATTGATGGTGGAAAATGTTTTCTTTAGAATCAGAACTAGTGATGAGTAAAATGTTAGTATTAGTCCAGCTAATAGTAACTGATAAAGAAAAATTACTAGTTGACAAAGGAAAATAATATCAAAGTCTTCAGCAAGAATGTAGAGATAAACTATATTCAAAGAGCACACTAAACACACTCCGAAATATAAAATTAGTAAACGAAATGAAGTATCGTCTTTTAATCTGTTTCTCGCACTATTCGGAAAGTATTTGTTTTCCAGTCTCACAGCACTTTGAATGATGTAAAGGTTTTTTGTTTTGCCAAAAAAGATCCACACATTTGTGAATACTTGAACTGATCCCAAAAAGACAGTAGCGAACAACTCGTAGTTTAAAGTAACCTGGTCATTATTATATGCATGCAAAGGATAATTTAAAGTGAAAAAGGAGCTTGAAAATAGAACTATAAAACACGACAAAGCTAAGATCAATTGATCCTTCCACGTCTCTGAAGAAAATTTTAATTCATCGTTATAGAAATAAACCGGTAGGAGTCGCGAGTATCTTTGCAATTTTATTTGAATTTGTAGTCCTTGGGAGATACGCATCCTTACGGAATAAGGCAAACGCTGTGTTTTTTTTTTTTAACCCAGAAGATAGTAGACTAAAAGAGAATTAGAAAAATAGGTATTATCATATTGTGGGTAAAAGTCTGTATCCACAAAAGGAAAAATTTCTGTGGTAGCGCGGTTGTTTTTCCAACTAAATTAGTTTGTTATTAATGGAGTACAGCACTAGCTACTGGTTGAACAAAATTAACAAGCTAAACTTAAGGTTCGGAAATAAGTTATGTGCTGCACTTAATAATTTTCTAAATGAATGTCAAACGTGCTTATTAATTTGACTTTTTTATTTGTTTTTCCTTGTTCGCAATTAAACTTGTACATAAATGGTATTTTTTCTCTTGGGCATACACAGTTCAAACACGAAGCAATGATTACAAACTGAATTTCTCCAATTAATCAGACAAGTTATTATTTGTGTCGCTATTGTGTTACCGAGGAAAGTTCCTAACTCGCATGTCAATTTTTCTATATTTTTAATACATATAAGAAATAAACATGGTTGCCACCTGTGACAAAATATGCTTCCAAAGATGACAGTAAAAATGGTGTGACTTCTTGAATAACACGAAGAACAATAAAGCGCCAGGACACGACAGAGTACCTCATGAATACATCACAAATGCACCAGATTCAGCTATGGACATATTACAAAAAGCTTTCAACCATATGCTTTTCTCTGGAAAGGTAGAACCAAACTTCAAAAAATCACTGATATTTCCCATCCACAAAAAAGGAGACTGTTATTTAGTGGCAAACTACAGAGGAATATCTTTTATGTTTTATGGATTGTGTAGCAAAAACATTTGCCGGTGTTCTGTTGGCAAGACTTCATAAATGGGAAAAGGAATATGGAATTTTAAACGAATATCAAGCCAGTTTTACAGAAGGATATAGTACCTACTGCAGATAATCTTTTCAATTTATTCAACATAATTAATCTAAAAATGCATGAAAAAAAGAAAGTTTACTGCTTCTTCATAGACTTTAAGGCTGCGTTTGATCTCATTGACCGCAATTCTCTAATTAAAAAAGTCAGAGAAAATTTAAGAAGTTGTCAAAGACCTTTATGAAGACACTGTGTCAGCTGTTTGGGATGGAGAGAAACTTTCGGAGTGGTTTAAAACATCAATGGGTGTAAAGCAAGGATGTCTTCTTAGCCTGCTTTTCTTTGCCCTATACATCAACGATTTGCACGAGTATATTGGTGGCCGGATAGACGTGAATGGAATTCTGCTGCGCTTACTCATGTACGCAGACGATATTGTGCTCATGGCTGATAATTCAACTGTTCTCCAGGGAATGATAGACAGGATTGCTGAGTACTGCAGACGCTGGAACCTGACAATCAACCTCGAAAAATCAAAAATTGTTGTATTCAGAAAAAGAGGAGGGAGCTAAAGTGCACACTGCACAGAAACAATGGAAGCCTTACAACGAACGAATAGAAGTTGAAAAAAAAATATAAATATCTTGGTGTATGGCTGACCCCTAGTTTGAGTTTTACCGAACACTTTAAGGAAAGGACAAAGCTGGCCAGGCAAGGTTTGAATTTGACATGGTAAAATTTTATAGTCAACATGGATGTAAGACTCTGCTCAAAGTGGAGAAGTTACAGAGGTATTTTTTTTTTAAAGTTCTTGGCCTACCAAGAGTAACTCCAAACTACGCGCTAACCCTGGAATGCCAAATGAAGCCCATTCTCGAACTTACGATGCGGTGCCACATGAAATATATAGGAAAAGTCTTCAATTGCTTTGATGAAAACAGACTTCCGAAAATATTGGCTAGGAGAGTTAAGGAAAAACAAATTTATTGGTTCGAAGCTTGGCAAAACTTTTCTGACCGATTTGGGTTCACTAACCTAGAAGAACTTGTAGCAGACAGGAACCTTAGGTTAGGTTATGTTGAATGGGGGGTGCAGCCACAAGTGGCAACACTTCACTCGGATCTCAAGGATCCATTGTGCTCCCCGGGAAATCAGAGGATGAGGAAATGGGAGGATTGGAGAGGTAGATGTTTATTGTGGTAGGGAACTCCCACTGAACGATTTGGAGCCCTGAGTAAATTTCGGGACGTTGCTCAGTGGGAGATTTGAGATGTCGCCCAGTTCGTCGAAAAAGTATTCTCCGAGGGTTTTTTTCCGAGTGTGGGCCAAGCTTGGACACTCACAGAGGAAGTGGAATGATCCCTCCTCTGCCTCCTCATCTTGGCATCCTCTACATAAGTCGGATGTGCTAATGCCCATTCTCATCATGTGCGTACCCAACGAATTGTGTCCCGTGAGAATGTCAATCAACAGAGAGAGCCGAGGTCTACTTAGCTGGAGTAGAAATTCAGTTTTTTTCTTGGAAATGTCTGGCCAAAGGTTTCTAGAAACTCGGCATGTTTCTAACGATGACCACCTGTCATTGGCGGTTTTTAGAAAATTGTGTCTGATTCTGTTTTTTTCTTGCTCAAGTGGCCCTAGAACTGAGGTGTTCGTTTCGCTGGATTCGAGTGCTGACCCGATTTTAGCCAGCTTATCCGCCATTTCATTTCCAATTATGTCCCGATGTCCCGGAACCCAGGTTAAACTAACTGTGTTTGTTTCGCTGAGCAGTCTTAGGTTACTGCGACAGTTGTCTACTAGTCTGGATTTTGTCATAATGGATGAGATAGCTTTGATGGCCGCTTGACTGTCTATAAAGAAGTCAATATTTTTGTTGATCAGGTTTTGCGTAGCTAGGTGCTTCGCGGCTTCGCACACTGCAAGTACTTCTGCCTGAAAGACACTGCAGAAGTCGGGAAGCTTTATTGATCTATTCATGGTGGGGTAGTCTGAGAAGATACCTGACCCTACCCCTTCGTCCGTTTTGGAACCATCTGTAAAGACGGAAATGTGATTTCCTTTTATAACCCTGTTTTCCTCCCAGCTTTCTTTTGTCGGAAAGACTGTTAGGGCTACTGGATTGAAGTCAATATGTGGGGGGGTATAGTCTGTTTGAATGTCTATATCTGTATGGTTCATGATGGTTCTATGGCCTGATATGCCAGACAGGATTCTTATTCATAGGTTAGTTGAGAACACAACTCAAAAAATTGTTACCGAAGATCGCCAAGAGGCGCTTCAAAGAGCGAATCTGACGAGATCACATGGGCTGTACCGTCAACTTAACAACGAAGTTGGCAGTTGGAAGATCAAGAACAGCACAAGAAAATACGAACTGTTCACTCTGCAACATGAATGAAAAAGAATCATACATGCATTTTATGGGAATTTGTCCAATTCTAAGAGAAATACGCAGAAACTGCTTCGGAACCGCGACACTCGATGAGAACACCATAGTCAGTCTATTGGATGGAAAAAACGATTGGTGTCATCTTATAGAAAAAAAAAAAACATAAAATTTTAAAAAAATCTTAAAACGAAATCAAGAGTTTGTAAGACACTCGATGCAATAGATCGCGACAGACGACGAAAGTCAATGTTGTAAATTTGTTTTAAAAATAATTAAAATAGCTTACATTGTTATTTAAACCTATCTTTTAAGATATAAATATAAGGAAATTGGTATGAAATTTATGTATTATTGTTATAGAAATGAAATTTGAATAAAACATACGGTGCTGTGAAATAAGGTAGATGGTAATTAGGTCGAATCAGCCTAATTCGACATTATTTCTATCCTAGTGGAAAAAGACCGATTTCATGTTTTCGACATTATGTTGCTAAAAGTGGGAAACTATGCCGAAGGCATAGGTTAGGTTAGGTTTAAAATGGCTGTCAGGGAAAACTAACTGACACACTTAGACCAATATTAGGTCCATTGTGATACCATAGAAATTATGCGAGGGAGTACCTCACTTAACAAACCCATTTGGAGCTTTTAATAAAGCGAAGGAGATGCAGGGGATCTGTGTTCGCCAGATCGCTTGGATCATCAAGAAAATATTTTCCTAGATGCCGTTTTCTTTTAAAAGAGAGTGCAGGACATTAGCAGAGGAGGTGTGGGATTGTCTCCTCCTCCTCCTCGCCGAAGGCATCAATTGGCAATAAAAGCGACCAGAACTTGTTTTTTAGTTTGCAAATCGGGCCTGGTAAAAACATAGAAGCAATAAGATAGAGAAATGTTTTCGCTCAAATGGTAATAATGACGAAATTGTGCTGTAGTGCCGCATGCAAGCAGTTGGTACCTACTTGATTTTGTGCGACCAGCATAACGGTGCACTCAAATAATTTGTATTCTACTAGCTTCTTTTGTATGATTTTTTTTTTGTTTAGCGTGATCTTAAGTGATAAGAAGTGTATAGCACAAAAAAGAATTTGTTGGAATGCGTAAAAACAGCAAAATTCTTTATGTGCTCGAAACCTGCCAAATATATACATATATGTATTAATAAAGTTTCGGGAAGTTTCAAGTACTATGTGTGCTATGAGTGTGAAGGTCTGATGTATTCAAATGTCTTGTTTTTGAGCATAAGATAAATAAATAGTAAGAAATTCGCCTGTGTGTGTAAAAGATGTGTTCTTACTTAGTTCAATTTTAAGATAAAGGTTAGTGATGAACTTAAAAAAATCTGCAGCCGCTGCCTTAACTACATAAAAAGGATGCTAAAAGCGAAGGGAAAAAAAAATTTGGCAACGGGAGTATGGGTTTATGTTCTGAAAATTAAAAATTCGCGCGAACATTTGAATACATCAGATTGACACTATGAATGATAAGCGTGGGAGTTTCTAAGATGTCATTAAGCCAATAATCCCTTTAGTCATGCCGCAAAGGACTGTAAACACTGATGACAAAAAAATCACGCACCGACACAACTGCACATACCTACAATGTAACCTTAAACTAATAATTTCAAAAGTATATGTTATGTTCCTTTCATAAATATAAAAAAGCATTTCGTTGGTAATAATGACGAATACCATGTTTTTTTTTTTTTTTTTTTGAGAAATAAAGTCGAAAGTTATTCCTTGGACACTTTTCGGTAATAATACCGAAATGGGGGTAGTTGTTACCATTTTTGTTGGTAATAAAGTCGAATGGACAAAAGCCGGTTTTCGTCTTTGTTTCCGAAATAACATCGAACCTATCTTACCTCATTTCACGGCACCAAAACATGCTACTACTACTACTACTACTACTACTACTACTTCTACTACTACAGTAAAAATGACGGCACAAGTACGATAACTTTGGCGACAAGAAATAATAACGGTTTTTGGTGGAGGGGTTCAATACAAGCATTTTTTACTATGGGAGGGGGGTCTATCTCCCCCCGCTAAGGCGGTAGGGGCAATTTTATAAAAATTGACTTTAAATCTAAAAAAAAAATATTGTAGAACAACGGGAAAACATATACAAATTATACTTTTTATGAAAGCCAGAAATCTGCACTTTATAATAAATTTTAAATGAAGTTCTTTCAATTTATAGTTTTTGAAATAACTGACTTCAAAGTCAAAATTTATGAAAAAAAAATTTTTAAAATCACTTTGAGTACTATGTTTCTCATGATTACAAATGCCAATAAAAAAATTATTGATGTAGTTAGTTGCTTCAATAAATTTTTTATCGAACGCTGTATAATATTTTTTTCTATGTCTTATAGTTTTTGAGATAATTGAAAAATAGTAAAACTATTGAAGTATGCAATATTTTCAAAAAATTATGGAAATACGTACAAATTTACAATAATGTTAGGAAATAGACCAGTGAAAATATAAAAATTCATCAGACAGGTGCTTATGTGCAATTAATTTCCGTATGCAACAACTTTCCGCATGGCCCGCTTCGCGGGGTCTCATTATTTTAACCCTTTTTCCGCAGGGTTAAGCTGCTCATGCTAAATGTGAAACTAGCAATTGTTTTCGGATCAATAATTTCCTTTGATTTTTTCAAAATTTAACAAAACAAACAATTCCTAATAAAACCCCAAAAAGACATTATCTGGTATCACTGAAACAAAAGGAAATGTCAAAATACAGCCATGAAGTAGGTACATGTCATCAGAAAGAAAAACACATTGTTCTGTCATTTTACAGTGAAAAAAAGTATACATGAGATTTACGATGCAAGCAGTGAGATGCCTGCAACCCCCTGCTTCGGCTCCTCATAAGCTTTGGGTGCAAATTTTTTATATGAAAAGTTTCTTTTAAAATACGAAAATTTTTTGATTTTAAAAAAGAAATATAGTTTTTACTTTTTTTCAATTATCTCAAAAACTATGAGACATAGAAAAAAGTAGTTTACAGCGAAGTAACTAACTACATCTACCTATTATTTTTTTTATTGACATTTGTAATCATGAGAAACATAATACTCAAAGTGATTTTTTAAATTTTTTTTTCGTAAATTTTGACTTTGAAGTCAGTTATTTCAAAAACTATAAATTGAAAGCACTTCATTTAAAATTGATTATAAAGTGCAGATTTCTGGCTTTCATAAACAGTATAATTTGTATATGTAAGTTTTCCCGTTGTTCTACAATATTTTTTTTTAAATTTGAAGTCAATTTTTATAAAATTACCCCTACCGCCTTAACGGGGGGAGATAGACCCCCCCACCCGTAGTATAAAATGCTTGTATTGAACCCCTCCACCAAAAATCGTTATTATTTTTTGTCGCCAAAGTTATCGTACTTTCCCCAAAATGACCAAACACAGCCTGAGATAAGAAAAATAATGATAGATTTCGATGAAGAAAGAGAAAGGAAGGGAAGCGCCAGTCTGAGGAAATTGAGATATGTCATGATAGGTATTACCTCCAGAGAAAACTGCAGCATTTCCTCGCATTGAAAAAGCGTTATCGTAAGTTTTTGGACATGTACACACTGAATGCATAAGCAGACGCCCTTGCTTCAAAAGCTTCATTTTATCCTCTTTTTTCATTTTAATGACTAAAGCGAGAGACACTGAATTTTTTCAAAGCCAAAATGAAGTTTTCTTCTTGCACTTTGAGAGAGGTTAAAAAATATTGATTTTATCGCAACCTAACAATGATAGTTCGCTTTTTTGAATCTCAACTGGTTTTTCACTGTCGGAAATTGCCGTTCACATTCCAGTTCGGATCTCTGTATTACGGCCATAGGCATCGTGATATCAAAAGGTGTGCATTTATTTATTTATTTATTTATTTATTTACCATCTATCGAGTTCATATCTCTTCTAGACTTAAAAATATTTACATAAACTATATTGAGAAAAGTAAGAGCAAATATTAAACAATAAGAAGCAAAAAAAAAATTATCTACATATGTACATATATATACAAACATGCTACAGTCGTGTGCATATTAATTGGGACAAACAAAATTTTCAATATATTTTACTTTATTTTCAATTAAAATTAGAAAAAAATAACACAGGTCCATTTTAATACATTATTTGGCCTCCCTTGGCTTTTATGAGTGCGTTGACTCTTTTTGGCATTGATGAAACAAGTCGTTCGCATATATTTTTAATTTCTTCGTCATGAAACCAAACCTCAATAATAGACGAAATCAGCTTAGTTTTTGTGGTACAGTCTCTCTTCCTGAGCCTTCCTTTGACAATTGCCCACAGATTCTCAATTGGATTGAGGTCGGGGGAGTTTCCAGGCCAGTCCAGAACGTCAATTTTGTGGTTCGCAAAAAACTGTTTCATTTTTTTTGATGTGTGGCATGGAGCAAGATCCTGCTGGAAAATTGAACTTGCTACAGAACGTCTCCTCCGAATGGTTGGAAGCAGCATTTGAGTTAAAACTTCCGCGTATTTGGTGCTGTTCATCATTCCCTCAATTGGCTTTAGACTTCCAGGGCCTTCAAATGTAAAACAGCCCCAAAACATAACTTTAGGAGGGTGTTTTGGCGCTTGAAGAATATGGCCGGGTCGGAGTTTTTCTTTCGGACTTTTCCTCACTACATTTACCCGGTATCCTTGGACCTCGAAATGACTCTCGTCTGAGAAAACAACTTTCTTCCAATTGTCCACTGTCCATTCCTTATATTTCTTTGCCCAATTTAGTCTCTTTTTCCTCATTTTATTGGTCAGGAGCTGTTTTTTCAAAGGCCTTGTTGCCTTTCGCTCAACTTCCAGAAGACGTCTACGGACTGTAGATGCATCCACAATAACACCAGCTCTTGCCCACTCCCTTTGCAGGTCAAAACTTGTCTTGCCAGGGTTGATTATACTGTTTCTGATCAAAACCTTATCGTCATGTTTTGTTGTTTTGCGTTTCGGCCCGCAATGACCCTTACGATTAGACTCAATTGATCCGGTGACCTTGTGTTGAGCAATAATCCTTGAAACACTGGATTTTGAAACTCCAACGTCAGCTGAAATCTCTCGAACTGTTTTCGCAGTGTGTGCATGTAATGCAATGACTTGAGCCTTCTTTTCTTTTGGAATATCCATGATGATAAAGTCTTAACAAATGATGTTTTAAATTGTATGATTTCATTTTTTCCTTAAAAAACAGCAACTTACCTCTTAGATTTACCAAAATATTTTAAATGACTAACAACAACATTCAAAATAGAGCATATAATCCATAGCCTGCTTAAACTTACCAAAATATTTAAAACAACCAAATCATAGTCTACTATCAAAAATGTAAATAAAATTGCTTGTCCCAATAAATATGCACACGACTGTACGATACTAGACTCAAAACAATAGTTTTGAAAACATCTCTGCTTAAACATAAGTCTATATTTTGATAAACGCAATTCAATTCATGACTAGAACGTGAAATCGGGTCTGATCTACCGTAGATGATCTGTTTCACACTTATAATCCGCCTGTGTGGTATCGCGAATGATAATACTATTTTGCTATTAAAATAATTATAAAAAGAATAATAAAATATTTTTTGAGGTAAGCAAAAATCACATACCTCTTTTGTAACGTCCAAGCCGAAAACCACTATTATGAACACGAAGAATTGAGCAGGATACAACACACCTAAGCTAATGAACCAAGTGAACAACTCCGAAACGGAAGAAGACAACACACCATTTTTAGAAGTGAACGTATAATAAAATCCGATGGGTCCACTAGAAAGAACACACGACAAAATGCAAAGCATAGGAACTCTGTAAAATAAACTCATATTACACTCACACAATTCAATCAATTCTTCTCTGTCCCACAGCAGATATTTGAGTTCGTTTTTTCTCTGAATAAAATCGCTTTCATATAAAATGGCAATATTTATTTTTTCATTAATGGCGGTCAGTGTTTCCTTTAGAATCAGAATTAGTGATGAGTAAAATGTTAGTATTAGTCCAGTTGATAGTAACTGATAAAGAAAAACTATTATTTGAAAAAGAAAAATTTCAGAGGCTTCCACAAAAAAGTAGAGATAAACTGTATTCAAAGAGCACACTAAACACACTCCGAAATATAAAATCAGCAAACAAAATGAAGTATCGTCTTTTAATCTATTTATTGTGCCTTTTAGAAAGTACTTGTTTTCCAGTTTGACAGCACTTTGAATGATGTAAAGGTTTCTTGTTTTGCCAAAAAAGATCCACACATTTGTGAATACTTGAACTAATGCCAAAAAGACTGTAGCGAACATCTCGTAGTTTAAAGAAACCTCGTCAGTACTATATGCATGCGAAGGATATTTTAAAACAAAAAAGGCGCTTGAAAATAGAACTATGAAACACGACAAAGCTAAGATCAGTAGACTCTTTCGCGTTTCTGGGACAAATTTTAATTCATTGTTATCGAAAACAACCGGTAGGAGTCGCGAGTATCTTAGCAATTGTATCTGGACTTGTAGTCCTTGGGCGATACGCATCGTTAAAATATGAATCATTAGGTGTGTTGTTTTTTTTCGACCCAGAAGATAAAAGTTTCTTTTGCGAACAACAATAATGTACATAAAAAGTTTAAGGGCGGTTGTTTTTTTAACTGGATTACTGTGTTATTAATGGAGTACCGCACTAACAAGTGGCTAAACAAAATTACCGAGTTAAACCTAAGATTCGGAAATAAGTTATGTGCTGCACTAAATAATTTTCTAAATGAAACCCAAGCGTGCCTATTAATTTGTTTTTCCTTGTTCGCAATTAAACTTGTACGTAAATGCTTTTTTCTCTTGGACAAACACAGTTCAAACACGAAACTATGATTACAAATTGAATTTCTCCATTCGACCAAACATGTTATTATTTGTGTCGCTTGGTGTTGGTGGGGAAAGTTCTTAACTCTCATGTCTATTTTTTTAATATTTTCAATTAGAAATAACAAATAAGCTAAATCAAGTCAACATTTTATGTTATCAAAATTGAATATTCTGTTGTGTTTTAATACTGCTCTGTGAATATTAATTTTGCGAGAGTAGACATTTCAAAGTTCTTATAAAAAGTGTTTCAACAGGGACGCTACAAAAGTAGAGCGACAGGGACAGCAAACGCTGCCATATTTCTTTCCGCTCTTTTGACATTTCTCTTCAGTAAAGTATGCCATTTCATGATGGAAAGATATACGAGCCAACAACGAGTCGAAATTCGGAGTCAGTGGCCTCAACGTTAAGAGTGTTACGTCCAATTTAGGGTCGTCATAATCGTCCTAGCAGATCAAAAAATTTGAATCCTCAGGCACAGTAGGTACCTACAAATGTTCCCGTGCATGTTAGACAAAGAAGTGCCCGTAGTGTCGAGAATATTGCTGCCGCCGAGGCTTCAGTTGCAGAAAGCCCAAATGTGTCTCTCACACGTCGTTCTCAAGCGTTGGGCATCTCTGTAACGTCGTTGTGGCGAATTTTGCGAAAAGATCTTGGCCTACATCTTTACAAGATTAATTTGTCGCAAGAACTGAAGTCGCTTGACCACCAGAAGCGTCGTATGTTCGTGAATTGGGCTGAGAAACAACTTGAAAATGATTCGGATTTTCATCGGAAAATCATCTTCAGCGATGAGGCTCCTTTCTGGCTGAATGGCTTCGTCAATAAAGAAAATATGCGGTATTGGTCAGGCACCAATCCACACGTACTCCATGAGTCATCATTGCATCCCGAAAAAATTACGGTTTGGTGTGGTTTATGGGCCGGCGGCGTCATTGGGCCATACTTCTTCCGTGATAATCAAGACCGCCACGTAATTGTGAGTGGGGATCACTACCGTCCAATGATAACCGAATATTTTTGGCCCTAATTGGATTAAATGGACTTGGAGGACATATGGTTCCAACAGAACGGCGCCACAAGCCGCACAGCGAATGTCACAATCAATTTATTGGAAACCAAGTTTGGAGAACGTGTTATCTCATGAAATGATCTAGTCGCTTTTCAACCTCGGTCGTGCGATTTGACGGCGTTAGACTATTTCCTGTGGGACTACGTCGAGTGTACGGTCTTTGCCAAAAAGACAGCGACGGTTGATGAACTTCGTACGAATATGGAACGTGAAATTGCAGCAGTATCGGCCGATTTGTGCTTGAAAACGGTTGAAAATTGGATTCAGTGTCTGGACTTCTGCAAGCGTGCCCGTCCGTGGTGGCCATGCAAAAAAAATCGAGTTCCATAAAATTAGTTTAAACAGTCTCGAAAAAGGAGAGTTGTAGTTTCAAACACCAACACTATCTACAGGCACAATTCCCTATTTTGGTTCGTAAATAACCAATTCACGGATAATTCTTTCTCTTCTTAGTGTCCGGAAGCTGTTGACAGCAACACTTTAACTCCTACTGGAGCATAGGGCGGCAACCAGATCCTTCCATCTCTCTCTATTCCTAGCACGATACCTCAGCTGTGAAAACGACTGCAAATTCTGGGACCGAGCTTCCTTCATGACAGTTGACCTCCATGTTTCCTTTGGTCTTCCAATCCGTCTCGCACCTTGAGGATTCCATTCAAAGCACTGCTTTGCTATGTTGTCATCAGGCTTCCTCAGTGTGTGGCCAATCCAGCGCCATTTTCTTTGCTTGATGTCTTCATCCACTTTTGTTTGTCCAGTCCTAAGCCACAGATCATTGTTGGATATTGTTTGTGGCCATCGGATCTTTAGGATGTAATGCAGACAACGGTTGACAAAGCCTTGCAACCTACTCGAGATGTTAGTAGAGCATTTCCACGTTTCACAGGCATAAAGCAGCACGGATTTAACATTGGATTCAAAGAGTCTCAACTTAGTACGAAGTGATATTTTTGAAGAGCTCCACACTGGAGAAAGCATTCCGAATGCACTACGAGCTTTATTTATTCTATTGCTGACGTCCAAGTCTGTTCCACCGTCGGGTGATAGATAACTACCCAGATAGTTAAACTGAGTGACCTCTTCTATTGTCTCCTGCCTCACAATAACCTGCTGTTGTTGGTTCCGGCTGGTGTGCATTATTTTTGTCTTCTTGGCGTTAATCTTTAAGCCAGTTGCCTCACCATTTTGTTGAAGAGAGTGACACATTTGGTTAAGGACTCCAGCTCCGTTTGCCACTAAGCAGATGTCGTCAGCATAGTCCAAATGGCTTAACTTGTGAAAGAGGCCCCACTGGATACCAAGTCTTTCACCTTCACCCACCATGTCAGTCATAACATCATCGATTGCCAGTAAGAATAAAATCGGTGACAAAACATCACCCTGTCTCACTCCTTGTCGAACTTCAAATGCATCGGAAAGCTGTCCACTGTGCAGAACGACACACCTTGCGTTGTTGTACGATTCTTTTATAAGAGCAACAATTTTATCCGGGATACCTCTAGCACCAAGCGATCTCCAGATAGCATCGCGACTAACGCGATCGAAGGCCTTTTCGAAATCGACGAACATGAGGTAAAGCGGCGATTGATACTCCGATGATTGTTCAAGAATAATTCGCAAGGTGTTAATGTGATCGACACATGATCGACCACTGCGAAATCCCGCTTGATGCCTCTTGAGAGTAGACTCGATCTTAGATTTTATCCTCTCGAGAATAATAGTTGCCATCAACTTCGGAAATACGGACAAAATGGTGATACCACGCCAGTTATTACTATTCTTTAGATCACCTTTCTTCGGTAGCTTGACGATAACTCCGTCTTTCCATTCCCTGGGAAAGGTTTCGTTTACCCAAATAGCCTCAACAAGTGGCAACAATATATCGGCTGCCAAGTCGGGGTCTGCTTTGAGGAATTCAGCAGGTATGCCATCCAGTCCAGCTGCTTTGTTGTTTTTTAAAAGTAATATCGCGGTTCTTAACTCTTCACTTGTCGGGGGGTCAGTATTAATGCCTCTGGAAGATCTACGTATGTTCGGCAGTAGAAAATCGGCATTTGCATTCTGCTCATCATTTAACAGTGCACAGAAATGCTCCTTCCACCTTCGCAACTGGTCTTCTATTGACACTAGAATACGACCGTTCGTGTCAAGAACAGGGTGGTTGTTGTTGCTACTTTGTTGACCTACAAGATCCTTAGTAATCGTATACAACACCCTTGCATTACCTCTTCTTGCAGCATTTTCCGCACTCTCCGCCAATTTGTCCAATCTGGCCCTCCTATCTCGTCTCACACACCTCTGCACTACCTTGTGAGCTGCTCTGTACTCGATTCGCATAACTGATTTCCGATGAGCATCAGTTTCCTTGTTTATATTTATTTTGAGTGCTCTGCGGTGTGTAATTTTGTCCCAGGTGTCTTGGGATATCCAAATGTCCCTATCTCTAGATTGCCTCGGTACCGTTTCAGATCCAGCTTCCACAAAAACCCTTTTAACTTTGTCCCACATCGTCTCAATGGGAACATTAACGTTCAAGTCCACATTTGACGCCTTGTCGTTGAGGGTGTTGGCAAAATCAAGACAAATATTATATATAATAATATATTCACATATAATTACAGTGAAATATTTGTCACAACAGAGCGAGGAGCCTCAATTTCCAGTTCATTTCTCATAACCTTGCCTTGTGAGGGAACGGAACCTTAAATTTTCTGCCCGTTCCGGAGGACTTGCGAATTCCTCTCGAGAGGCGATACCCATGCAAAAACATTTTTGGCTCTGTTGGGACTCGAACCACAAATAGCGAATGAGAAAGATTTTTTATGCATTTCCTTTCGCACAATGATAAAGATAAGTTTGAATATGAGGCCTTCACAACTTAAGCGAAAATGCAGAATTTACATCACAAAAAAACGAATACGCAAGAGACACAACAAAACAATTAACAAATGACAACAGCACGCCGTTGTGGGGTCTCCCATCTAACCACTAACATCGCTGAACTCGACTGAATTACGGTGTTCTATCGGGAACCGATGCATGAGTGACAAGGCCGTTGTCTATTTACATTACAAAGCACTAAAGACATTTCCAAGGAGAAAAGAAAAGAAAAACACCGAATTCTCAAAAAGAAAAGGATGCAGCTTGACGCAGCCCTCGTCTGGGGAAATTGAGAGATGCCATTACTGGAATCAGATACGGAAGTTTTACCGAAAGGTAAAAAGATCTTACCAGGTCGGCAAAGCCCGAACTCAAGCATGTAAGGGCCAGCAGAGAAATCTGGAAAGACCAATTCTGCAGACTGTAGTGGCGACACATTCCGCTGTCAGGCAGAATGTTCCATTAAACTTGGACGATGGTCTAGAATACCATCTTCCCGACCTTAAATCAATTAAGCTTGACAGATGCTAACTTTTATCAAATAAAACAACAGGTTCAAATGGCCTTGATACGCAATTTTTTGAGGCAACTGGAGATCAATTGGAAAGGGGCATGCACTGCATGATATGGTCGGAAGAAAACATGCCCAATGAATGGAACCTAAGTATCGTATGCCCGATCCTAAAGAAGGGAGACCCTATAATAATTGTGCCATTTATAGAGGAATAAGCCTCCTTAACGTCGCTAATAAAATCTTGTCTGCTGTAATATGTGAACGTCTGAAACCACACGTCAACAGCTTGATAGGTCCTTATCAATGTGGTTCTTGACCAGAAAAGTCCATAATAGACCAAATTTTCACATTACGGTAGATCTTGGAAAAAACCCGAGAGTATAATATCGACATACAACATCTTTTTATCGATTTAAAGGCCGCATATGACAGTATTTACAGAGACGAGCTGTACAAAGCCATGTCTGGTTTCGGCATCCCCCTAAAATTCGTCCGACGATGCAGGATGACTTTGGAGAATTCACGCTGCTCCGTCAAGGTCGGTAGAGAACTCACCGATACCTTTGATGTCGAAAAAGGTTTTAGGCAAGGCGACAAACTGTGATGCGATTTTTTCATTATCATACTTGAAAAGATTGTACAAAACTCAAACGTCATCACCAGAGCAATATTCTTTCAAAAGTCTATACAACTACTCGCCTACACAGACGATATTGACGTAATGGGAAGAAGGAAACGTGATGTCATAGGAGCTTTTGCGAGCGTTAAAACAGAAGCGATAAAAAAGGGTTTGATGGTTAATGAGGGCAGCAATATCAGGTATATGTTGTCATCAAACAAGGACACAGAACATCGACTAATTGGGGAAAACTTCACATACACAACTTCGAGGTAGTACAGGACTTCGTCTACCTAGGATCCGCTGTAGACACGGACAACAACATCAGTGCGGATATCAAAGGGAGAATAACTCTTGCCAACCGTTGCTTCTTTGGGTTAAGACGGCAATTGAGAAACAAAACCCTTGCTAGAAAAACCAAGGTAACCCTTTTTAAAAAAAGTATATAGGTACTCATAATGATCTTTGAACCCGTTTGCGAAGACAATGTGTGGAAAAGAAGATTCAACAACAAGCATAAGCTGTACTGCAACACAAGAGTGCGCATCACGAGGCTACGATGGCTAGGACATGCGGAGCGGTTATACACCAACGTTCAGACTCGACGGGTTTTCAAAAGCATATTGCAAAAAAAATCACGGAAAAGAAAAACCTCATCTTAGGTGAAGGTTCAAGTGGAAGAAGAGTTCTATCGACTTAAGTCCAGGTTCGCCCTGAACTGCAATGCCCACCTAGATATGTAAGGTATCGCACTGCCAAAACGACAAACCAACGTCTAAAAATTATGGACTTTATGTTTTTGAAGTAAAACTTCTGTAAAAGTGTTGTGATTTTTAACTCGATGAAACGAAAATGCGTCACGATAAAGAAACAAACACATAAATATGAGGTTTTAAGTAGCCCAGAGAAGTAAAAGGAATACATTGGGCATTATTTTATATTCTCGATCTCCTCTTTGTGCAATGCTTCGTAGGATTCCCATTGTCATCTAATTGGCACTCTCCATAGGTATTCACTTTGTGAAGTGGAGTTGTGGTTGTATCTAAATCGCAGCTGATACCTACACTGTCACGATGTCTGCTTTTTAAAAAGATATCAATTAGTCTGTGTTTAAAACATGCGTTTGCACCTGCATATTACAAAGCTGTAGTGCAACTTCTCTAGCCACACGGTGCAAACAAATTCGATGAAACGAAAAATCGACAAAAAATCAGAATACTCATTAATGGGATTTAGTCTGCGGAAAAATGGGTAGAATGCAAAGTTTTCACTAATGTTCGACTGCTCTTTGTTGCGGCTTTTGTAATCGCCTTTTTTTCTGAACTTTCATTTCTGCCGTGTTTGAGTTTCGCGCACTGACACTGCTGTGTGATAAGTACCTAAACAGAAAAGCAATTGTTTAAAAAAAAAAAAACATATACTTACCTCTTCAGTAACGTCCAAACAGAAAATCACTGCTGGTAACACACAAAATTGAGCAAATGAAAGCAACCAAAAAACCAACAAATTGGCACACCATGCAGATATTGAAAATCTATCATTATCCAAAGCAGAGATCGCGTAATAGGTTCCCATTGGTCCATTGCTAAGAACAGCCAAGAAAATGCACAAAATTGGCACTCTATAAAACAAACTTATCTTGCGACCACACAATTCAATTAGCTCTTCTCGGTCACAAAATAGACGAATTATTTTGTTTCTGTTTTGAAAGAAATCACTTTTAGATTTGACGACACAGTTTACTTCTTTGTTAATAGTGGACAACGTTTTCTTCATTATCGAAACCAATGACGTGTAAAAAAGTATTATTAGTCCGGTGGAAATTAACTGATAGAAATATACAATAAATTGACACACACACGCAATTTCAAACTCTGGAATAAAAATGTACACGTAAATCATATTTGATGAGCACACTAAACCCGATACGATGTATATTTTCAACAGTCGTAAAGTGCTGTCACCACTTAATTTTCTTTTTTCACTTGCAGAGTACTTGTTTTGGAGTCTCACAACACTTTGAATGATGTCAAAGTTTTTGGTCTTTGCAAAATAGATGCACACATTTGTGAATATTTGTGTTAAGCCCACAAGGACCGTAGCAAAGACCTCCAATATCGCACCAACTGCGTTAAGATTATCAATTATGTATCTAGATGGATATAGATAAAAATAAGCGCTTGACACTAGTATAAGAAAACACTGCGAAACAATAATTAAACGGTTCATCCAGTTGCTAGAAGCAAACTTCAATCCATCATTTTTGAAATAAACCGGCAAAAGGCCCAAATAACGAAGTAAATTTAGTTGGACTTGTAATCCTTTGGATAAACACATCCTTCGTTGTCGGAATATATTTTATAATTAGGTACGTTCATGCAAAATGACTTTTTGTGGATGAAAATCAAGTAAGTTGAGTTTATTAATTTTTTCTATGTTCTGTATTATGAATTTAATATGAATTGCTTTGCGCTTGAGCGCTCTTGATTGACCAGCCTAAAAGGTAAACAAGATTCAGTTTGTCTCATTTGAATATACTAGGCTATTTATGTTGTCCTTAAAAGAAGGGGTATAGTATAGAGGAACTCGAAAAAGGATGGAATTTTATTGCATTAATCGATTAATGGCTGGTAATAATGAAACAAGAGAGTTGGTCTAGAACCTGAGAAAGGACATTGGCTTTTTTTCATCCCTATACTGGTTCAGGAACTGGGAACATAAACGGGAATCCAGAAACTACTGGACCAATTTTAACAATTCTTTCATTGTTATAACGCTACACTAAAAGACATAAACTTTAACTTGTCCCCATTTTCACACACACGGTAACGGGAGTCCTTTACTACAAACGTGAAATTAGCTGTCTGTTTTTCTTTGTTGCCCTCCGCCACTTAAACAACTGAACCGGTTGAAATTAATTTTGGTACAGAGATGGTCTAGGATCTGACGAAGGCAATTGGCTTTATTTCACCCTATTTTCCCACAAGAACCGGGAACGTAAACAGGCACCTAGAAACTGCTAGACCGATTTCAAAAATTCTTTCACCGTGAAATGGTGGGGCATGGGAAGACTCTAATTTGTGTCAACTTGGCGGCGCCTAGATGTTTCAACTTATAGTACACGTCAATTTTGCTTTCTATACCTCCACGCGGTAACCATAAGTGCGAGTGTCTCAGCGGATGAACTCGACTTACAGAATCAACGGTGGACTTTAGCAGTCAAAAAAGCAGAAACCCCTGAGTGAGCTACTCCGACGTTTTTTCCTTAAAGGTCTTTCAGGGTCTTTCAATACTAGGACAGGGTATTGAAGTAGAGTAGAGCTCTCATACCCCTTTTTATCCTAAAGGATCGCAAAAGGACCTGGCCCTCCAGTTTGGGGGCTGTGCGTGTGGCTAACTACCCAACCACGAAAAAAATGGTTCCGAAATCACCCACAGCTTCGGATAACAATTTTGATTTCAACGTTGACGACCCAAGCAAACGTAAAAAGGATAAAGACCTCCGGATCTGCTCAAGGAACGTAAAATCTCTTAACGTATTACGTGCAGAGAAGATGAACGAATTATTAGTTGAAAAGGAATCACAGAGAAGGTTCATTACGAACGCAACCTAGTCATCGGTCCCAACGCTCGGCTTCAATGACTCTCCATATGATAGTTCCATCGACAAAGCTAATTTGCTGCCAACTCGACACTTCCTCATACAAAAATTCTGCGATGAAGCAAATATTTTTTTGAACTCGCTCGGTTGAAGTCCAGTGGCCGTTTGATGTCTCTTAAATTGGTGATGGAAGGAAAGGTCTGGAATATAATCAGTGCATATGCTCCCCAAATAGGGTGTGAGCAGCAGGAAAAAGATGCATTCTGGCTTGATTTTCATAACCTACTTAAGAACATCCCAAAAGAAGAGTATTTGTTTGTTGGAGGAGATTTGAATGGACATGTCGGGAAGACAAACGAGGATTATGAAGACTGCCATGGAGGTTTGGGATTCGGCACCAGGAACACTCCTGGTGAAGATATTTTAAATATGTGCAAGTCATACGGTCTAATCGTACTAAATACCATGTGCATCAAACAAGACCGACACCTTATCACTTACAGCAGTGGAGGAAATGAAACCCAGATTGATTACCATTTGGTAACCAATTACATGAAATCTCGGGTGAAAGACTGCAAAGTGATACTAGGAGAAGCTGCCGCTCAACAACATCGTCTTCTTTTAACAGAATTTTTTACGGATGCGGTGAAGGAAGTCAAACAAACAAAGGCTCCTACGAGAATCAAGTGGTGCAATCTGGAGAAAACCAAAGGACAGTTATTCATTTCGTATATGCAAATTCAGCTGTGTAATACCATCGACGCAGTTTCAAATGCAATCACGGCACAAAATTTGTGGGATCGCCTACAACGAACCTGCTTAGAGAGAGCCAAATCACTGTTAGGAGTCTCAAAAGGACACCACCAACAAGTTAAAGAAACCTGGTGGTGGGATGATGAAGCTAAAGCAGTGATTAGAAAGAAGAAAGCAGCTTTCCAAGCTTGGTCGAAGTGCCCCTCAAGAAATACAAATTAAAAAGCGCGTTTCAAAATGGAATACAAGAGCTGCAGAAAAGAAGCGAAGAAAAAGTGCGCCCAACTTCCAGCAAAAAGCACGGAGGGCCTGTATCGAGGGCTGGAAGAGATTTCTGCCCCAGCTGCTGAAGCAAATCAGGCAATCCAAGAGCTAAGACAAAACAACTTGAATAAGGGAGCAACCATTTTCAAAATAGCCGCTCAGAGAAGGAGAAATGCGCAGGAGATTCGTTCGCAAGTTTATCAATGATGCTCAAGGAGTGCTACTTGTGAATGACGACAAAATTCTTCACAGGTGACGACAGTATTGTGATGATCTTTTGAATGAACAGTTTCCTCGGCGCCACTTTCCAACAGCTGCACCTAACTTTACGGAAGTATCCGACGTCACAGTCGAAGAAGTTAGGGAAGCAGTTAAGAACAATGTACAAGGGAAAGGGAGATACCAGAAGCTGTGACAACTATCGTTCGATCAAGTTGATGTCCCACACTATGAAGATCGTTGAGCGGGTTTTGGATAGCCGACTGCGGAAAATAATAAGGCTGTCTGATGACCAATGCGGGTTTGTCGCGGGTAAGTCAACTACAGACGCAATCCAAAGTATAAGGATCATTATGGAAAAACACCGAGATGTCTTAGAGGATTTGCATATTGTGTTGGTTGACCTCGAAAAGGCATTCGATCGACAACCACGAGATCTGATATGGGTGGCCCTCAGACATCGAGGAGTTCCTGAAGCCTATGCGAATAATTATGGACATGTACGAAGGAGCAGTTACAAAAGTGAGATGCCCAGCTGGAGTCACCGAAGAATTCCAAATAACAGTAGGTGTACATCAGGGAAGTGTCTTGAGTCCACTGCTCTGTATTGCTGTTCTGGATTATTTGCTCGAAGGAAAAGTAACGGACAATAAAGTACAACAATTATTCTTTGCTGACGATGGAGCCATCATAAGCGAGGATTCTACATTCCTGCAACGAGCACTTGACGTTTGGATTGATGTTCTGGAAGGAAATGGGTACCGTATTAGCGCTAAAAAGACTGAATACCTGTGCTGCCCTTTTTCTGATCCAGACAAGCCTATTCCAGACATTTATTTGAATGGAAATGTGCTTCCCAAGTGTGAAAAGTTTAAATATCTGGGATCTATGATCAATAGTGAAGCATCTTGTGATGACGACATCAATCATCGAGTAAGCGTAGGGTGGATGAAGTGGCGAGAAATCTCCGCTATCTTCTGTGATTGAAAAATGCCCCCTAAGCTGAAGGGAAGACTCTACACAGCAGTTGTCCGTCCAGCTCTGACATACGGTTCACAATGCTGGACAATGTACAAAAAGTATGAGAGCAAATTGACGGCAGCCGAAATTAAGATGCTTCGGATGACAGCAGGAGTAACAAAGCTTGATCGAATTAGAAGTACTAAGCACGACCGGCTCAGTTGGTATTGTCATGTTCAAAAGAGAGATCCGCAGAACCCCGTCAAAAAGACAATATCGTACAACGTTTCAACAAATTCGCGACGAAAAAGAAAAGGCAGGCCAAAACACACCTGGTACAAGCAAATGCAAAAACAGCAGCATTTGGTTGGCCTCAGACATGGAACAATCCAAAACCGGGAGGCTTGCCGACGCTTTCTGAGGTCAACGCGGCGTACCCCACAGGCGGATCACTAGTGTGAAGCGGAAAAGTGGGAGAGTTGTGATCGCTTCAAGATCACTACTCGTAACGCCGGAAATGAAAAAGAAGAAGAAAGAAGAATATTTCTAAAGCATTTGATAGAGTTTGGCATGAGGCTCTTTTATCGAAAAAGCGTGCTTTTGGTATCGATGAGTCTCTTCTTCGTTGGATTAGAAACTACCTGTCCGACCGTTCAATACAAGATGTGTTGGATGGCTTCAAGTCTGATACCCACTTCATATATGCTGGTGTGCCCCAGGGCTCCGTTTTGTCTCCGACTCTCTTCCTCATTTTCATTAATGATCTCTTGTCTGAAACTTCTAATCCACTTAACTGTCTTGCTGACGGCTCGACCCTCAGCTTTTCATATTCGTTTCCAAGTTCACGTCCCTGCTCTTCGGATGTGGAACTGGAACGGTTGCGTATGATAAGCTCATTGAATTCTGACCTTGACAGCATTGTTACATGGGGTCTTATGAACCGAGTAGAATTCAATGCCTCGAAAACTCAATGCTGTCTCTTGTCATTGAAGCTTTACATCCCCCCATTGCCATTATCCATGAATGGTACCTGCATTCAAGAAACCGAAAAGCTGTCAGTACTTGTAGGTGTGTAAACGATGATGTTCTTTGGAATGACCACATATTTGAAATCACCAAAAACGCTGCTCAATGCTTAGGCTTCTTGAGACGATGCAGGAAGTTCTTCACCCCTTCTGTTCTGGCTACGATTTAGACGGCTTTCATCACCCAAAACTGGAGTATAACTCCCATATCTGGTCAGGTTCTCCTCAAACATCTTTGTGCCTACTTGATAGGGTACAAAATAGAGCGGTTAAATTGATAGGTGATAGTTCAATCGTAGAATCGATTGATCCTCTTCAACATCGTCGAGACGTTACCTGTCTTACTCTCTTTATCGCTGTTTTCGCAAACAGTGCTTTAGTGAAGTAGCCAGTTGCATTCCTCCCCTGAAACAATTTAGCCGCAACACCCGCCTCGCCAGGAATGCCCAACAGTCTTACCTTCGGGCGTACAGTCAAGTAAAGAGATTCTTATTTTAGTTGAATGCTACTTAACTTGGCTCTATATTTCCCCTACATTACGATTCACAAAAATTCAAAAGCAACGTGCATCGGTGTCTCCTATTTAATAATCACCTATTTTCCTAAATCCTCGTACTGTGTTCTATAACATTATAAAGATATTCATAACCCCTTGATGTGCGCGTTAGTTATATAAAAAAAAAAAATATGTTGTCATCAAACAAGGGCACAGAACATCGACAAATTTTACAAAACGTCACAATAGACAGACATAACTCCGAGGTAGTACAGAACTTCGTCTACCTAGGATCCACTATAGACATGGATAACAACATCTGTGTGGAGATCAAACGGAGAATATCTCTTGGAACCGTTGCTTCTTTCGGTTAAAAAAAAATAAGAGAATTGAGATACGAAATCCTCTCCAGAAAAAAAAAAGATATAGCCCTTTAAAAGACCTTGACCATCCCAGTCCTGCTTTACGGCGCTGAAGCATGGACCTTATCGAAAGCGGATGAGGAAACTTTTGGTCGTTTCGAAATCAAAATTCTCCGAGTGATCTTTGGTCCCGTATGCGAAGACAATGTGTGGAGAAGAAGATACAACAACGAGCTGTATGAGCTGTACCGCGACATGGGCATAGCCTGAGGAGTACGCATCGCGAGGCTATGATGGTTGGGCCATGTAGAGCGGATGGACCCAAACGCTCCGGCTCGACGGGTTTTCGAAAGCACATTGCAAGGAAATCGCAGAATCGTCTTAGGTGTCGCGATCAAGTGGAAGAAGACCTCAACCGACTTAGAGTGCAAGACTGTAGAGAGCTCCCCCGAATTTGAAGTCGTTATAGAAGGATGTTGGTTGAGGCCCAGGTTCACCCCGAACTGTAATGCCCACCTAAGTAAATAGGTTAGAGGTCAAATGATTAACAGACTAATATACACCATGCTTCAAATATAAAAAAAAACCGGAACATGGCCGTTTATGAAGGACTTTATTAGGGGTCAAAAAATACTTTAGCCCGCCGCGTAACTGCCGACTAGGTATAAAGCCCCGAATAGAGCAATAGTCCCCAAATACTCTTTACTTCGTCAATTTTACTCGGAACGACTTGAAGTTTTAACACAATATTCTTGAGATATTATTATATTCATTAAAAATATAAAAAAAAATATTTAAATACTCCCCCTCCTCCCCCCTCCGTAAGATCTAACTAACTAAAATTATAGCATTCCTTTAATTTAATGTTAAAACCTTACATACCTCTTTTGTAACGTCCAAGTAAAAAATCATTGTAGGAAGTACACAGAACTGAGCAGATACCAGCAACCAATAAGTCAAGACAGCAATGCACAATTTGGAAATAGAATCATGACTGCGATCCAAGTGAAACAGTCCAAAGTAAGATCCAATATTACCATTGCTGAGAACGCAAGATAAAATGCATAGTATTGGTACTCTATAAAATAAACTTATCTTACATTCACACAATTCAACTAAATCGTCTCTATCTCTAATCAGACATTTAAGTTCCGTTTGTCTGTGAAGGAAATCATTTTTACTCATAACAACAATGTCTATTTGTTCATTGATGGTTGCCAATGTTTTGTTAAGAATCTGAATAATCGACGTGTAAAAGATTAATATGAGGCCAGTTAAGAGTAATTGATACAGATAAATTATAAATTGACAAATAAATGGAAAATGCAACATTTCATTATGTTCAGTCGAATGATAAAGCATATTCGACAAGCACATTAAACACATTCCGACATATGCCATAAGAAGGCGTAAGGATGTATCTCTACTCAATTTTCTTTTTGCACTCGGAAAATATCTGTTTTGGAGTCTCACCGCACTTTGAATTATGTCAAGGTGTTTAGCTTTGCCGTAGTAGAACCACACGTTTGTCAATAACTGTGCGATGCCCATAAACACTGTAGCAATCGATTCCATTTTCGTACCAACAGCCGTGTTTATTTGGTTCTTTATATGATCAGGAGGATTGAAAATAAAATGAGCACTTGTTAATAGAATTACAAAGCACGGAGAAATAAAAACCAATCGATTTTTCCACCACCCGGGAACCCATTTTAATTCATTTTTTTCAAAGAAAACTGGCAAAAGACCCGAGTAACGTAAAAACTTTATTTGAATCTGGAGTCCTTTGGATAAAATCATTGTAAGCAAGTAGTGTTGTTTTACTCTAAGGAACTTCGAAGTCCTTTCTTGCCTTTATACAAAATGTAATGGTTTCGTCCTCGAAAAACAAATTAATTAATTAATTTATGGAATATGTGAGCTTCTTCCGGGAGCAGTACACTGAATATTTTATGATTTACTTTTCTTCTGCGCAAATAGGATAGTGATCTCGGATAAAGTAATTAAATAAAGTAAACTTTTTTTAGAGAGAGTCTATTTTCTAAGCAAAGTAACCTCCTTACAATGTTCAAAGGGAAGTGTGATACACGAAATTGCTATAACTACAGTTGGATTAAGCTGATGTTCCACACTTTGAAGAAAGTTGGGCTGGTATTGGGTAGCCAACTACGAAAAATACTAAAACTCTATGATAACCTATGCGGGCTTTTCACAGCAAATTCAGCCACAGATTGAATCCAGTCCTAGAAAACCATCCTGATTAATTAGGGCATGTGTATGGTGTTCTGGGTGACTTCGAAAAGCATTCCACTGACAATCTTGAGGTCTTATTTTAGTGGTTCTCAGACAACGAGGACTTTCAGGGACCTATTTTTGAATGCTTGAATATTCCTATATACGAAGGAGCGCTGATGAGGGTTCGATTTCTAACGCGAGTCACTGAAACATTCCAAATTACAGATGGTGTTCGCCAAGGGAGTGTCAACTCTTTATTACAGACCTTGATTACCTTCTGGAAGACAAAGAACAGAACACCAAAGTACATGAACTATCTTTGCTGACGATTTAGCTATCGCAAGTGAGGATCATACATCCACCATTGATGTGTAGGTAAAAGTCTTTGAGGTTAGGGAAACTTTTCAATCGAAAAAAGACTAAATACTTGTGTTACCCATTTTCTGATCCAAACAAGCGATGGAGGGGAGAAAAATTTTCTGTGATAGAAGAAATGTAAGCTGAAACGAGAACTCTAAAGTTAAAGTTAAAGTTAAAGTTAAAGT
The DNA here is from genome assembly GCA_914767635.1 of Melanostoma mellinum. Classification (NCBI taxonomy): domain Eukaryota; kingdom Metazoa; phylum Arthropoda; class Insecta; order Diptera; family Syrphidae; genus Melanostoma; species Melanostoma mellinum. The sequence goes on along the minus strand of OU612060.1, from coordinate 46,639,328 downwards.
TAAATTTAAAAATATAAATCTTAGAAGAAATAAATTTCTTAAAAGTTTTGTTTAAGATCGTGAAGATCACCACAACTCCTAAATTTGCATTTCGCCTAGGTACGGCAATTGGGCTCATCAGTTAGATGATTGTCGTACCCTTCTAAGACGCAATTTTTGTTCGGATTATACCGACACTAATAAAATTCACTGCACTCACATGCAGTGAATTTTATTTTTAAGCGAATGTGCAAGACATATGACACTTAAAAAAGGTAAACAAAAAGTTTGCTTGGTTTGGCTTTAAGTTATTAATTGATCAATAAGAGAAAAAAAAAAGATTTTGTTATTGTTTTTGTTTTTGCGTTTCGCCCAGGTACGGCAATTGGGCTCATCATCTAACTGATGGTTACCTGGGCGAAACGCAAATTTAGGAGTTGTGGTGATCTTCACGATCTTAAACAAGTCTTTTAAGAAATTTATTTCTTTTAAGATTCCTATTTTTAAATAAAGTTCCAACTCCAGGACAAAAACAAAAACAATAACAAATTTTTTTTTTTTGGTATTAATCAATTAATAACTTAAAGTTAAAGTTAAAGTTAAAGTTAAAGTTAAAGCTAAAGTTAAAGTTAAAGTTAAAGTTAAAGTAAGTTTAAGTTTAAGTTTAAGTTTAAGTTTAAGTTTAAGTTTAAGTTTAAGTTTAAGTTTAAGTTTAAGTTTAAGTTAAAGTTAAAGTTAAAGTTAAAGTTAAAGTTAAAGTTAAAGTAAATTTAAGTTTGAGTTTAAGCTTTAGCCAAAGGCATAGTCAAGGTTAAAGCAATAGCTGTATTTAGAGTCAAAGCAAAACTAAAAGTAAGAGTTAAAGCTAGTGTTGAATTTTAAGTCAACTTTTATTTTCAAGTCCAAGTTAAAGTTAAGGCTTAAATTGAACCTGTGCATTTTCTATTTGAACAAATATTCTGCCAGCTGTTAATCTTTTCTTACTAACCCAACGGACGTGTTTATTCAACTCATACAAACGATCATTGCAAGTATAAGTAAAACATTGAAGTACTACTGATTACACTATAGACGACTACGTGCATTTAACTACTAGATACACTGGTTTTTTGAGATCGAAGGACATTCTGGATGATTCTGCTGAACTTCACCCCTGAGGCTGTAAACGGCATCATACTGCTTGACCAGTCTCAGAAACAGTCTTCTGACATTTGAGACCTGAGATTAATTAAACTAGTCTGTGACTGACTTCGACAACATTGAAATTAGAAATCACTTATGACAAAAACACATTTTAGTCTTGTTGAATTACTACATACATCCAACCTACGTGATTCACTCTGTTGATGTGCCTACAACTAGATCTAAAATGTTGAAGAAATAAGCTTTAATTTCGTTTTTTCCTTACTTTGCTGCTATGGAAAGCCTTGCTTTTGTAAAAAAAAGTTGTGCCCATACTACTGTGCTAAACATGAAAACTTTCATGGCTGCACAAATGTGAAAATAATGACTTTTCCGTGCTGAAGATATTGGAAAAAAGGCAACGGAACTTTAATGGATTTGCCATTCAATATCTTATCTAGATAAAAAGAGAAACCACTTAATTCTATTAAAAGACCGATGAAATGCTCAAGCTCAATTCATTAAAATTACCTTTGTTTTTTCTAAATTTTGGCGAATGAAAGCAGTTTCATACTGACGGCTTTGTTTATCGCCTGTCTTAAGTTTAATAGTTTAAACTAAATAGAAGCTCTATTAATCAGTTAACTAACTAAAATGTTTATCCCCAGGAGCCTTTTAATTCAACTTAGGCTACTTAAGTTAGCAGGAATGTTCCCTGTGCATAGTGAAGATGGGGAACTGAAATTCATTTCCAAAACCTCAGAACGTTACCTTTCGCTATATGTGTTTGTTTGTTCAAGTGCAATATTGTTTTTTTGCTCAGTTTTCAGTATGATAATCATTAAAGACATTTTCGGACAACAAACTTCTATGGTTTATGAAATTTTTTCTACTTTCATTGTGGGCTTTAGTCAATTGGCTGCTAATGTTTTTATTTACTCTAGACGAGACGTAAATTTAATTACTGTGAAACGTGTTCTGACCCTTCGAAATAAATACTGTGTTTCAAGTTTAGACACTAAATTGAATAACGACTCTATGATGCGTTTGTTTTGTGTGTACTTCTTCGTATGTCTGGTGTGCTTCACAAATATGATATTTTTATTCATAATAAACGACGATTGGTCCAAATTTTACGTATTGCAATTTTGCATCTTTTCTTTTTACTTTTTCTATAGTGAAATGATTTATATGTTTTTCTCCACACTTATTAAGATTGTGAAAATTACTATGGTGCACATCAACGACCGCATAGAAAATGTTGCTATGATTGATAGCATGTTGCAACTGAAAGAAGTTCTAAGTGACAGACGAGAAATTGTGGAATTATGTGAGGGTACATTGAGTAAAATCTACGGATTGCCAGTAGTTTTTGTTTTGTTTTGTGTTTTTGTAAATGGAGCAGGTTTCGGTTATTATATCAATTGTATTTTAGTTGATTCCAAGGAAGAATCCGACCAAGCGCCGTTTCAATACATTTTACATTTAATTTTGGGATATGTCGGGCAGTGTGGGATTTTTCCGTTCCTAGTGTTCAAAAAGGATATTATAGAAGAGGTAAGTGAAAGTTTATTTAAGAAGAGGTTGAGACGCAGAACTAAATTAATTAAATTATGTCCCAGAACTAAGCGGGAACTTTGCCAGTCAAGAAAAAGCTAAAGAAAAGTTACACTGATGGTTTTTGCGAAAACCATCGATCTTTCTCGATTATTTGAATGTCAGAGCTGGTGGCTCCGAAGTTTATAAGAAAGCATTTGTTTGTCATTGACAAAAAGGTGACGTACCGTCAAGATGGATTGGCAATTAGCTGATTGCTGTCAGCAAATAAGTTTCCCGTCTGAAACTAACAAGACTTGGCACTTGCTTTTGGTCTTGTCGTGGGTGGAGGTGATAGATATGTGAATTTCTTGATTTTGTAATTCGAAAATGGCAGTAACACGATGACGGCATGCAGTCGCATTGATAGAGAAGCAACGTCTCAATGTGAATATACATCAGAGATTTTACTTACCAAATTTTTAGAGTTTTGATTCTCACTACAGAACTAATTGGAGTTATGCGTGTTTATCAATTGCTTCATCCTTGTTCTGAGGATTTTGTGTGATGTAAGCTTCCTTTGATTTGTCAAGAGCTGAGCTTTTTCTCATCGATAGAGATTGATCCCTCTGGGAAGGGTCTGAAGCCCTTTCAGTTGCCATTCTTGGAATGCTGACAGAAAACGAGTTATTGTTCAATTGTATTATTGCGCGGTATATTTGGTGCTTCTTATTTTTGGTGACTTCAACCTACCTTATTTAAAATGGGATTTGTCATTAAACAATTCGTTTTACACTGCCGAACGGATTTAAAAATAGCATCTTATTCCCCATATTTAAAAGAAAAACCCAAGAGAACCTTGCAATTATAGAGGAATATCATTTCTAAAAGCAATAGCGAAAATATTCACTGGGATCATTCTGGATAGTCTAACAGAGTGGGTAGAGGAAAACAATATATTGAGCGAACTCCAAGCTGGGTTTCGGAAAGGGTACTCCACTGTGGACAATATATTTTGCCTCACAAGTATTGCCAAGTACTATCTTGAAAAAGGAAAGAAACTTTATGCTTTTATTGTTGATTTTAAGGCAGCGTTTGATTCGGTAGACAGAAAGGCATTAATATACAGCTTAAGTAGCATTGGAGTGTCTACAAAAGTACTGAAAGTCCTTAAAAACCTCTATCAAGGAAACCGATCAGCAGTATGGGATGGAAACAGACTGTCAGATTGGTTCGAACTAAAAACAGGAGTCAAGCAAGGATGCCTCTTAAGCCCGTTACTTTTTTCTATCTTCTTAGACGATCTAGTTCGATTTTTACCGGGAGGAATACTTTTTGGTGGGCTCAGAATAAAGCTTTTAATATATGCAGACGACATTGTCATTCTTGCAGAAACATCAAACATGATGCAAATGATGATAAACAAGCTAGACCAATATTGTTCTCATTGGAATCTGGAGGTTAATACCAGGAAATCCAAAATAATGGTCTTCAGAAACGGAAATGGGCGATATGCAAGGAACGAGAGATGGACGTGGTTAGGCGAAGAACTTGAAAACGTCAACGAGTACAAATACCTTGGCTTTATTATAACACCACAAGTCTCATTTAAAAAAACATGTGCAAGGAAAATTAACAGAATCCAAACGTGCAATTAACACCAGTTGGCGAGGAGTTATAGGGTCAACCAATGTAGCACCAAGTGCTAAATACAAAATTTTTGAAGCGGTGGCAAGATCCATAATGTGCTACGCTTCTCAAATTTGGGGAGTCTATGAATATGAAGAAGTCGAAAAACTCTTAAGGTTCTTTATTAAAAAAAAATTTCAGACTTCCACACAATACACCGAGTTACATGCTTCACCTGGAAACGGGGCTACCACCACTACACATTTACACTCTAAGTCTTCACTTTGCCTACATCTCTAAGGTCATGTCACTTCCCAGCAATCGCCTCCCAAACGTAGTTGCAAAACATCTGCGAGACAGAAATCTTCAGTGTTTTGGCGAATGGACGAGACTCGAAAACCAATATAATATTACACTGTGGGCAGGAGATACAGTTATTGTTAAGTTGAACAAAGAAGACAAACCAGACTATTCATAGTCTATGCAATGACTGACTGATTTATTGTGTAGATAAAGTCTAACAGTTAAAGTAATGATTAGGATTACATATGTTAGAGAGTATTATGTATTAACTGGAAGAGTATTTGTGAGCAAATTCAAGATGATGTTTAATAATACAGTGAGTCCAAACATTTTCAATAGTTATAAATAAAGGAACCCACGATATAATAACAAAAATAGAACAACACTCCATGAGAACTTTTAAGTTGAAATGCGAACAGAGCGAAACAAGAAGCAGTTACAAGCAGCTAAACCATGAACTCAGAGAGGTGAACTACTTCAATGACAGATATAGCCTGGATATGATTTCAACCCTTTTCAAAGCAAGAGGCGAACTTTTACCTTTGAATTACCTGCCGTACGTAAACGTCGACAACGTGAACTGCTCTCTGTGCAACCTAAAGACAAAAGAAGATATTCGCCATTTTATCGGCATCTGCCCAATACTTAACGAAATACGGTTATCGCACTTAGGAAAGATCACCCTGTCAGTGGAAGAATCTTCCCGAGTACTTGATGGAGAAAATTGGAATACTCTATACTCATACCTGAAAACTCCGCTCAAATATCGTACACAAATAATTAACGAAGCTTTTTAAGATTTAATTTTTTTCTTTAATTTAATTTTTTCCTTTAATTTTGTGATAAAATATATACAATGAATTAAATATTCTTTTTGTAAGAGACAAGTTAAACTACCAACTTACTGTAGCGAACCAACTTCTCCCGACGCCCGATATCAACTGACTGAATCCTTTACTCGCCAGTCCAATTATATATCCTCCCGTAAGTACTAAATACGTACACTATCAACTGTTACTGCCACCTTTCCATATAAAAGCTAACCTACCCCTTTTGTATATACTGAATCCTACTGATCATGCATTCTCTACTTCTCTTTGCTTGCCTTTGCACATTAAGCTAACCTACCCCTGTTGTATATAATTCGCTATCGTATCAAGCTGATCATACCTACGTTGTCAACATGTCCTTGATCGCACCACATTGCATTACCCGTTGAACGCAAGCTGACTGTCTAGACGACAACGAATGCTTATGGCAAATCATCCCTACACATCTGGTATCTTGTTTTGCGTTGTCTAGACATTACTGTTTACAACAACCCTTTGGTTGTTCAAGGATATTTTGTTGTTCTGTGTTAACTGCAGATAAATGATTCTACCTATGGTATATGTTGATGTTCTACTTAAATAATTGGACATGGTTTTGGAGTTTCAGCCCGCCGGGAGAAGAAGATAATATTTATATCTTATTAATAAACATGCCTATGTGTTGCAACGATGATCGGGTTTTCACCATCGTTACAGTTCGGCCAATCTACACTATCACTGTCCGCAGTGATGAACGTCGCCTTGACAAGTACCGCCTTTTGTCACACCCATTTGAGCATTAACCAGCAGCTCTCAATTACGACAAGTACAGCCTTTTGTCACACCTCGAGCCCTACCCAGCAGCTCTAAACAAACAAGTACAGCCTTTTGTCACACCTCGAGCCCTACCCAGCAGCTCTAAACAAACAAGTACAGCCTTTTGTCACACCTCGAACCCTACCCAGCAGCTCTAAACAAACAAGTACAGCCTTTTGTCACACCTCGAGCCCTACCCAGCAGCTCTAAACAAACAAGTACAGCCTTTTGTCACACCTCGAGCCCTACCCAGCAGCTCTAAACAAACAAGTACAGCCTTTTGTCACACCTCGAGCCCTACCCAGCAGCTCTAAACAAACAAGTACAGCCTTTTGTCACACCTCGAGCCCTTCCCAGCAGCTCTAAACAAACAAGTACAGCCTTTTGTCACACCTCGAGCCCTACCCAGCAGCTCTAAACAAACAAGTACAGCCTTTTGTCACACCTCGAGCCCTACCCAGCAGCTCTAAATCATAACAAGTACAGCCTTTTGTAATGATCTAATATATCATCTCTTTTTTTTTATTTATTATTAACGTACATATCGTTAGTTCTCTTTGTCTTCCATATCTGAATCCAAGCCATCGTCAAAATTCAGCTCACTTAACTTGCACAAAGGTTTCATCCGGTCCGCTGCATGCACTGCTTCATATGGTTTTTGGGAAATCTGTGTATTTAATGTGTCTGCAACAACGTATCTGTCATTTTCCAACACCGCCTTGACCTGATACGGTCCACGATAATTCTTGTTTGCCTTCCTGGGCTGACCCGTAGCCACCGACTGTTGTTTTAAGAGAACAAGGTCGTCAACCTGGTATTTAGTAGGTGCCCTGTGTTTTGAATTAAATTTATCAGCCTGCTCCTTCTGAATCTCAGCCATTTTGTTTCGCACCTTTTCCCTTAGTTCCGACAAGGGAATATCTTCCTCATTTACTTCGGTCTCGTCGTCTTGATGTAATGCCAGGATCAACTTATTCTTCAAGATGCTCCGTGGAGTGTATCCCATGAGTAGTTGTTGTGGTGTCTCGCCAGTAGAAGAGTGCTTTAAACTATTCAAGCCCCACTGGATTGCAACAATGTTTTTGTCCCAGTCCGATCCATTTGCTTCATTTGTCATTGCCGTAATTGCTGGTGTAATTGTTCGGAAATAACGTTCTATTTGGCCGTTTCCCCGCGGTGTTTGGACTGCATTAGCAATGTGTGTAATAGTGTTATCCTCTACATATTTTTGAAATTCCTTGGAGGTGAATGCTGAACCCCTATCCGATATCAAACGTGTTGGCATCCCAAAGTATTGAGTAACTTCATTTAACGCTCTTATTACAATTCGAGTAGTAGTATTCTTAACCGCTTTTAAGATCACGAACTTTGTAAAAGCACAAATTATTCCGATGGTATACTTATTACCACTTTTGCTCTTCGGGAAAGGTCCGAGATGGTCGACATGCACCGTGTAGAATGGAATGGGTTTTCTATCAAAAACATGCAGCTGGTAGTTAGTCTCGTCCTTACCTCTTTTGGCGTACAAGCAATCAACGCAATTTTCGATATACTTTCTCACAACATGTCGCATACTTGGAAACCAAAAATGCTTCCTGATGTAATTCAATGTCTTATCTAGCCCGCTATGTCCCAAATCATCATGCGCTGACTTTATTACACGCCATTTCACTCCTCGTGGGACAACAAACCGTTCGCCCTCGTCAGTAACCTTGAAAATTCTTCCATACCTATGAATGTAGTTGCTGAATTGATTATTCTTATTACTATTAACTTTGGCGGTTCCATTTAATGACTCTCGTATCTCAATAAGCCAAGGGTCTTGCTGTTGTAGTGTGGCAAGCCAATCCTGACAATCGATACCTACACTGAGAACCATATCTGCTACTGTCGTCACCTCTTTTGCAGATTCAAATGGTGATCGACTCAAGGCATCAACATGAGCCATCTGCTTACTGCTACGATATATTAATTCGTAATCGAATTCCGAGAGTTTGAGCCACCATCTAGCTATTCGTGGAATTATATTCCTTTTATCTTGGGTTAGGCGTAATGAATTACAATCAGTTATAATTTTAAAATGTTTATGTAGTAAATACTGTCTGAATCTTGTTAAACTTTCAACTACGGCCAACGCTTCCAGTTCATAACTGTGAAAGGATGATTCAGATTCGGTTGTAGTTCTACTAAAATACGACACTGGTCTCAAATACCCGTCACTTTTATCACGTTGCATAAGAATACCTGCTAGTCCATGACTACTTGCATCTGTATGAAGCTCATGCTCACATTCAACATCATATAATGTTAAAACCGGTCGAGTTACAAGTAGACTTTTTAACTTTAAGAAAGCTTCCTCCCTTTCAGAATTCCAGTTGAATGACCTATCCTTTTTTAAAAGGTCGTTTAAGGGTAAAGCGATCCTTGAGAATCCTTCCATAAATTTTCTGAAGTACCCACATAGCCCTAAGAACTGTCGAACTTCTTTTATAGTTTCTGGTCTTTTAAAATTCTCGACAGCGGCAATTTTATTCACGCCTGGTTTTATCCCTTCTCCGGTATTTTCATGGCCAAGGAAATTAATTCTTGTTTGAATGAAATGGCATTTACTTATGTTTAGGGTTAGGTTTGCCCTGACAAGTTCCTGAAGAACCTGTTCTAAGACCTCATAATGTTCTTCCATGGTTTCAGTTGCAATTAAAATATCGTCCATATAGAACAGGACACTATTTTTCCGATTCACCCGATCACGAATAATGTTCATGACCTTTATGAACTCGGCTGGAGAATTGGAAAGGCCGAAGGGAACGCAGTTGTATTCATAGTGATCATTGTTGGTCACGAAAGCCGTAAGGTGTTTTGAACTCTCAGCTATGGGAATTTGGTGATATCCCGACATCATATCCAATGATGTGAAATATTTCTTATTCGCAAGTGAAGTAAGAACTTCCTCTACATTAACAAATGGGAAGTTCTTTTTAATGGTAATTGAATTAAGTTTGCGATAGTCAACGCACATTCTGTAATTGCCATCCTTCTTTGGCACAAGTAGAACTGGACTTGCATACTGGGAGTTTGAACGACGGATGATTCCTAATCTTAGAAGATCATCTATTATCTCCTGGAGTTTAGGTTGCAGAGCATAAGCTATCTTATATGGTCGATAATAAATAACCCTTTCTTCCTTCAGCGAAATTGAAAACTCGTGTAAGTCTGTTTTTCCGATTTCCTCTGGTACTAGAGCAACTGATTTCCTATACCTATTTATTAAGGAGTCTTACAATCTGCTCTGCTTCATCTGCATTTGCGCCCTCGCTAATTACTACGTCTGATCTAATGATTGCCCTGCCTTGATGCTCATTACCAACCGTGACACGTAATTGCTTTTGTATCTCGAGAGTTCCGAAAGTTTTTATTAATTTAACATCTGGCCTATCCAGGATATCCCTGCCAATAATCATGGGAACATCCTGCGCGGAATCATCCACTACAATGAGATCTACATCGAACATATGCCCTTGGATTTCCACCTGATTATGGGTTTTTCCTAACGGTATGACTTGCGATCCACCAAACCCACGCAATGAAAGTTGGCATGGCTCGACCTTCCATTTATTTGCGTCAACTAAACTTTTGATTATTGTGGTGCAGCAACTACCCAAATCGATATAGCCTACCATGTTTGCTTTGTCCACTCTTACATTTGGATGATATTCATCCCTTGGATATGCTGCATCCGCGATTGATGATATTCTTTTGGTTCTACACTCTTTTGCTAAGTGTCCTTCTTTTTGGCACAGGAAACAAGTGCGCACCTTCTTTGGACAGACGTTTGCGAGATGGTTTTGGTCCCCGCATAAAAAACATTTGCGTAATTTTGTTACCCTGGGTGGTTCTTTGTCTTTCCCAATAAAAGGGTTCTTATTAGATTTCGGGAAACAGTTAGCCTGCGTTTGTTGTGGCTCGTACGGACGGGAACGTTGGTGTTGCGACTCATTCCATGTTCTTTCGCGTCGACGTAAATTGTTCCTAGAATACAGATCCGCAATTCTCTGTCTATTGTTTGAATGGTTTTCCATTTCTTCGAAACGTTTGATTTGCAAAAGCAGATCTTGATGTGAGTTATAAGAACCCGCAATGAGCGTACTTTTAAGGAATTCATTTTCGAGGCCTGATATTATCATTTTTGAGATTGAATCGTGGGAGAGCTTTATCTCCTTCCCTAACCTGACCGTCTCGTAAAAGTACCCCTCGATACATTCACTCGGTTTTCTCTTCCGGCTCATCAATTTAATCAGTTTAAGTCCCTGGTCATCAACCGACGGAAAACTCTTAACCAACTGAACTTTAAAAGTTTCCCAGTCTCTAATTTCGCTCTGGGCGGACAGAAACCAACTTCGAGCTGGCCCCGACAACCGAAGGGACGCATAGAAAAGGGTGGACCTATCATCCCAAGAATAGTTTGACTTCAACGATTCAATGTTTTGAATCCAAGAATCAACCGAAACTTGATGTTCCAGTTGCGGATTAAATTCAGGTATAAATATTGCTATTTCGTTTGGTCCCATAGAGAATGGACGACTCACCTGGATACTGTTGGAGACTGGGCTAATTCTGGAACTGCTCAATGTTTCGTTTTCGTCCCGCAGTCTCTGCACTTCAGCTAGCGCTTCTCGGAGTTGCACCTCCATCTGCGCTTTCTTCATTGTTTTTGCACCTTTTTCTTTTTTTTTCGATCAGGTATTTTATTTTCTCTCTTATATTTTCTCGCGATTAGGTATCTTTTCTTTTTTTTTTTTCAATTATTTCCGTCACTGTCACTATCAGATTTATTATTTCTATTTGTCACTATCAAATTTATTTATTTTCTCTCATCTATCAGCTTTTTTTTTTTTAAATATTTTCCTTCACTGTCACAATCAGATTTTGTTTTATTTCTATTTGTCACTATCAAATTTATTTATTTTCTATCTCATCTATTTTTCCTTCTTCACTATCAGCTTTTCTTTTTTAATATTTGCCTTCACTGTCACTATCAGATTTTTTTTTTTTATTTCTATTTGTCACTATCAAATTTATTTATTTTCTCTCTCAACTATTTTTCTTCTTCACTATCAGCTTTTTTTTTTTTTAATTTTCCTTCACCGACACTATCAGATATATATTTTTTTCACTATCACTTGCCTATATTTCTTTTTATGGCTTTGCTGGGTCAGACCCCACATCTGAACTGTAAGAGACAAGTTAAACTACCAACTTACTGTAGCGAACCAACTTCTCCCGACGCCCGATATCAACTGACTGAATCCTTTACTCGCCAGTCCAATTATATATCCTCCCGTAAGTACTAAATACGTACACTATCAACTGTTACTGCCACCTTTCCATATAAAAGCTAACCTACCCCTTTTGTATATACTGAATCCTACTGATCATGCATTCTCTACTTCTCTTTGCTTGCCTTTGCACATTAAGCTAACCTACCCCTGTTGTATATAATTCGCTATCGTATCAAGCTGATCATACCTACGTTGTCAACATGTCCTTGATCGCACCACATTGCATTACCCGTTGAACGCAAGCTGACTGTCTAGACGACAACGAATGCTTATGGCAAATCATCCCTACACATCTGGTATCTTGTTTTGCGTTGTCTAGACATTACTGTTTACAACAACCCTTTGGTTGTTCAAGGATATTTTGTTGTTCTGTGTTAACTGCAGATAAATGATTCTACCTATGGTATATGTTGATGTTCTACTTAAATAATTGGACATGGTTTTGGAGTTTCAGCCCGCCGGGAGAAGAAGATAATATTTATATCTTATTAATAAACATGCCTATGTGTTGCAACGATGATCGGGTTTTCACCATCGTTACATTTTGAAAAATTTTATAACTCTCATTTTTCGGCTGACGGCACTTCAAGCCAATGCTTATATTGTGAAAATTGTAATAAAAAATATGAAAGCTTAATAAACAAATCACTATTAACTAACTAACTAATAGCAATGAGCTCATTATAAATTGACCATTTGGAAACGCAATTACATTTTTCATGAGAAAAGAGAGTGCTTTTTTTTAATCGAACTGACTTGATCAACACATTTTCTCCGCAAATTCATCAAATAAGTCGTGTTAAACGAAAAAAAAACGAACTAAACGATACTTTTTTACTCATGTCATCTGCATACGTGGTTCCCGTGGCGTGATGGCTAGCATGTGCGCATGTTAACTCAGAGTTTCGTGGTTCGAGTCCCAACAGGGGCAAAAATATATGTACGGGTATCGCCTTTCACGAAGAATTGGCAGGTCCTCCGATGATAGTAAATTCATTGCCATGAAAAGAGCTTTCTCGATTAGTTGTTCGGAACCGGCAGAAAATTGCAGGTTCCTTCCATTCCCTCACCACCCATAATAGTGAGAAATGCGTTAGGCTACGGGGCTCCTCGCTCTGTTGCGCCACCCTTTTTATTTAATTTATTCATTTGCATATGGAAAAGGCCGCTGCATAGGCATGATTTTCCGTGAAATTGTTAAGCTTCTTTCATAATTTTTGAACTTTAGTTTGATTGATTATAATTGATACCTGGAGCAGATAAGTGTTCACTCTTCTTCGCTTATTTTTTCTTCCTTTTGATGTTTACCTTTGAGAGCTATTGACATTACAAACTTTTTAAGAAAAATGTCGAAAACTGTTTTGAATATGCTGTTCGGTAATGGAATTCTTTGTTGTCTTGCATTGAATGCTTGATAATTTAAAACTGCAATTGAGATTTCGTATGCTATAGCTATTTTTGTTGCGTGTGGCTTTTTTTCTTGTATTTCTAGTTAAAGAATAGCGCTTGTTCCAAGACAAGACTTTTTATCAGCACATGTCTGAAAATAAAAGAACTTAACGCTAGACGCTAGTTAGGTAATGAGTTGCAAGCTTGCCTGTTACGTGGGAGTTCGAGGCACAAGTCCCAGAAATATCCAATTGCGTTTTCACGAGTGTCGCCTTTTGCTGAGAATCGACAAATCGTTCGATATTTTTCAACTTCTTGGTCCCCTTAATTTTTAACAGGGTAGGGTTTAAACTTTAGAAAAATGCCCTTGACTCGGAGCTCCACGCTTTTTTGTGCCACCCTATTCAATACAACGCCGAGGTCTATAGAAGCAACTTATTTATTTATTTAAACTGCGAAGAAAAAATTTCCCTCAGAGGCCCTTCATGAAGCAGAGAATGAATGTTGAGGAGAAGTCGTTGTGCGGCACAACTTTCTCCATAGCATATATCAGATGATTTAATGGCTTTTGAGTAAATTAAAGTTCCACCCAAGTTGATTGATTGCCCCATGTGTGCGTCAAAAAAATATTAGCTTTTTTGGTTTGATTAATGAAATATCTAGCCCATCGTTTATTTTGAACTTATCAAATGAGTTACGAACCATTAAGAAAACCATGCAGAGCTGCATTTTTTAGTACTTTCAACAATGTCCTTACGAGAGGACTTTAAAAAGCACCTACTTTTGGCGCATTGCTTTGGTATTCTTTGTACCAAATGCGATGGCAATTCTGTGACTAAATCTGACACCATTCTAGAAAAGCTGGTGCCCGTTTGCGTTTTAGCTCTTGTTGCCTTATCCGTCGGGATGTTTTATAATTATTTTTTTCAAACTCTCTATGAAAACGATGCAACTGGAGCTCATTCCGTGGGAATTCAAGTGTTGCTTGGATGTGTGATTCGAACACTCTTATTGCTGTCTTTATACACTAAACGAAAGCGATGTTTAAAGATTGTGCAAACCCTTTTCAATTGCTTAAATTCAATTCAGAAGTCATACAACAACGTTCTAAGAAAAGTGTTTGGTTTTACTGTTTTCGCAATTTTGATCATAACATTTAATGCATTTTTGATGGTTGGCGGCGGTATTACCCTTTTCGTTGTTGTATTTAGCTCGATGTATCCGAATGCGTATATTTGTTCTTTTCTATCGTTTTTTGCGTGTATACTGATATCGGTTCACAAAACTATGGAAAGTCTTAACGAGAAATTATATTCTCACACTAAAAATGGTCGAAGCATTGACAAGTGCTTCGTTAAGAATCTCCTGCTAAGTCGATCAGCACTGCTTGCAATGTGTGCTGATGATATTTATCATACATTTAGCCCAGCTTTTGGGCTCGTAACTGCTCAGATATTTTTGCTTATTGTTTCGCTTCCAGTTGCAAATACAGAAGCTGTTGAGTTTAAAGTTCCATTTCTGAACAAAGAATTATCGTTTTCGTATTTATCTGCGACTTGTGTTTTCCTGATGTTTTCCTTGTTTAGCATGAGTTTTACATCAAATAATTTGGAGTCAGAAGTAAGTACCTAGAAGTGATATTGATGACAACAATGAGATTCTTGCAATCTTGTTTATCATGAATAGTTTTGAATTGTTTTTGTGTTTTTTTTTTTCAACAGTTTTTATGTTTTTGTAGTTTTCCATTGTGTGGTGTGATGAAGATTTGAAAGGGAAACCCTTCTTTTTTACAAAAATTACTTTCAACATCTTATCATGGCATGTTAAGTTGGACAGCTTACCCGTTGAAACTGCTCTGCAAAACCGAATGAGTTGTTCTCCGTTTCCGACTATTGCATCCGCTGCAGCTAACGGCACCACCAATATCTCCTGAATCAGTCATTCTAGGTGGTTATAGACGAAGGACGTTTTAAATGTGTTGTTTGTACTGTGACTAAGGTGTTCTGTGCAGTCTTAGACAAGCCCTTGAACGCTGTGTCTCAAGTCCTCAATTCTCTTGAGACGTTTAAACAAAGTCATTGGCCCTTTGAATACCATATAGACTCCAAGTTGACCATGCTTTTATTCCGTGTCTTTAGTAAACTGCATACACACGAACAGACAATTTATCTCTGCTGAAAAATCTTATTGCTTTTCATATTGTCCAATCTGAACTCTGCTCAATGCAGTGATTCCAGTTGAATAACTTACGGTGTTGCCTGCACTCGCTCGAATTTCATTAGAATGGCCTATTAATTTCGTTTTGAACATGAGTCTAACGATGTGTTTTTTCGTTTCCAATTGCTCGATAGAGGTCATATTACACAACCTAGCACGACACACACTGTGACGTGTTTTTCGTTTTCCAGCCGAGGTAATGCTCACAGCGGCCCAGGGTTTAGTGAATAAAAACACCGAAACTTCACAAAGGTTAGAATTTCTCTTTTATTAGAACTTTTTTTTATATTTAGTATTACAATTAACAATTAAAGTATTATATTTCTGGTATCGTTTGTTGTGGTACATTCGGTTTATCGGTCGCCGTACTGTAGTTTGTAATCGCCGGGACTTCTAGGTCTCTTGGCAGGTTAACGGCCTTAGTCTGGATACTCGCACAAATCTCGTAGTAGCTATGGGAGAGAAGTGATTAATAGTTATCGAGTTGGGTGTAGTTTCTGCCTCTACCGGCACAATCCCTTGCGACACATTCACCCTATAGGTAGCCGAAGGTAAGCCGAAGCGCGTAGGCGTCTGAGGACCCTAGTAGGTAGACCCTAGCAGACCTCGTTAGGTAGAAACACGAGCGTCCGAAGACCTCTGTAGGTAGAAACACGAGCGCCCTAAGACCTTGATAGGTAGAAACACGAGCTCCCGAAGACCTCGGTAGGCAGAAACACAAGTGCCCTAAGACCTCGGTAGGTAGAAACACAAGTGCCCTAAGACCTCGGTAGGTAGAAACACGAGCTCGGTAGGTAGAAACACTAGCGCCCGAAGACCTCGGTAGGTTGAAACACGAGCACCCTAGGACCTCGGTAGGTAGAAACACGAGCGCCTTTAGACCACGGTAGGTAGAAACACGAGCGCCCTAAGACCTCGGTAGGTAGAAACACGAGCGCCCCAAGACCTCGTTAGGTAGAAACACGAGCGTCCGAAGACCTCGGTAGGTAGATCACTGGCAGTAGCTCTGGGGGATCAGCAGGTACTAGTCTCTGCCCCTGGTGGCACAATACGTAAGCAATATAATAGTTGGTATAACAAACTTACTCTTTTACCTTTACCCAAACTCTATTCCTTGTTGGTCGGCTGCTTCCCTTTACTTGGTCGACGATTTAAGTATTTATCTAATGACTTTTCCTTTCCTTAAGGAGATGTGCACCGTATGACCGGTGCCAGCGAAAAGATTTTCCTTGGGCTGAGCTGCTCCTTTTATACCCACAGCTCGTCGTGGTGTCGTGCGCAAACCCATATAAACTAATGGGCTATCCCCTACTCCCATCTTATTCCCATGTCTACTATGTTGGGCATTCCGTGGTGTTTAGCGTATTACCACCGACCCCCCTACCCACCATCAATGGTGGTGGTGTGAGCTGTCTACCTGCATGGTAGAATACGATTTCCCTTCACCACTTGGTAAAGTGTCCTAGCTACATGATTATTTCCCAGGTTGGTGTCTCGGGTGAGTGGGATTTTCTCCTTACCATTGTACGCTAGATGGCGACAACTGTTCCTTGGGGCGGCAAATGAGAAGCATGTAACGAGGTTTTAAAAATGCCTCGTTACAACGCCGTGGGTGTAAATTGACGTAGAGTTTGGAATCTGCTCTTAAGTGTGAAAAGGAATATCATTCAAACGGCCGCATTGGTAAGATTCGCAATGAACGATTCTTTTGAGCTAAATTTTGAACCACTTTTTCGCACATTTCGGGCAGTGTCTTATTCTCAAATTGAGTAGGTAATGTTAACTTATAATGCGTCAAGAGCTTGGCAACAATTCGAGTGAACACGGTCTTTTGCATTGGCTTGCAGAAAAAAATCTTGTACTTTTCCATCTCATTCTCTTGATGGAGGTCAATAGAAATCGACAAAAAGCAAAACTACTTAACCAGAAAACATCTCTTTATGTGAGAACTGGTCAAAACTGGTCTTCTTATGTGGCTTGTACCCCGGTCTTGTTGGAGCCACACATCACCCAAGTCGATATCCATTCAATTCAATAACCGAAAAGTTGCTTATCATGTGACCAGCCTGCCCATTGGCATCTTTCAATAAGCACGGGCCAATGACACCTTCCGACCATAGGTAGATCACTCCAAGCACTCACCTACTGATGCAAATAGTTTTAATCCGCGACACCTCTTCCATCGCTTTTTTGTATATGCTGAACCCCTTATGCAGCAATCTTGTTTGCCAAAATACGCACCGAGTTAGAAAAGAGCCTCACCGCTGAAAACAATATTGTTAGAAAAATCGATGCTTATTATCTGTTGTTCTAACACGCAATAACCCAAGAAGGGAATCTTTGGCGTTTTGAATGCTCAGTTTAGTTGGCTTCATTTGTTGCGTTCATATTTTCATATTCACGTTAACGACAGATTCAATTTCTTTAACGCCGGGAAATCGATAAACTCGGACCATCAACAACACTAGCACTTGCAGCAGCAATAATTTCGATAGAGCATGCATTCAGATGATGCACAGGCCTTACGACATGAGTATCTCTTTCAATCTCTTTTAACCATTCTTCGCACGATGTGCGAAAGTGGTTACGTTCGATTCACCACTATTGTATTATGCTCTGATAATTTTAAAGCGTCGCGTCGGTCGGCGTCGTTCAGTTTCGATCGTAAAGCGATTCATTATCGCAAATGGGAAACATTCAACTGTATATTTTTACAATTTAAGTTTTTATTGAAAAGCTCATTTGTCTTACAAAATTTGACTTATAAAATTATACATTCTTTGACTTATATTTATGTTTTTAAATTTGAGAGCACAGAAAAGGCTCTGATTTTTTTTTTATTAGATTTATTAGATTATTATTTATTAGTTTTCAAACATTATAAACATAAGGTTTGTGTACAATACAAATAATCAATTTGGACATGGCTTTGCCGTCTGCCGATTGACATAATTTCTATTTTATAAATACATACTTCACATTTTATTAAATTGCATATTTAGTTATTGCTTCTATCGATATTTTCATGTTTTTTCTTAAAAGTTTTCATTTATAGTTTTTACCCGGT
Organism: Melanostoma mellinum; assembly: GCA_914767635.1. Taxonomy (NCBI): domain Eukaryota; kingdom Metazoa; phylum Arthropoda; class Insecta; order Diptera; family Syrphidae; genus Melanostoma; species Melanostoma mellinum. Next base: position 46,621,122 of record OU612060.1, on the reverse strand, counting down.
AAGCTAGAGCTATTCTACAATAGTTAGTTAATTTCTTCACATCCACTTCACTTAACAAAAGAAGAATACATTCTTCGTCTAAAAAGTCTTCGCCGAAGTAATATCTTCTTGTCTCTCTTAGTGTTGGGCATTTTCCCAAAAAATGAACAACATCTTCTCGAACTCCTTGGTTACAAATGCTGCATATTACTGGTAGATCCTCCCGGTAGTATATAATTGAGTTTGACTAGTTCTACTCTTAGCTTAACCATCATTGAGATTTGTTGGATGCTATATTCATCTCGGAAGTAGTTTGATTCGTTCAAGTTGTGGTTTAGCACACTATACGTTGCTCTGTGAACCGAGCTTGACGCTTCCCTGAGGAAATCATTCCTGCACATCCAGTCCACCTTCTTGATCAGCCCATAGAGAATTGGCTTCCATGAGGTATGTTGTTCGATGTCAAGATTCAACGGGCTACCACATGCACGTGCCAGATCCATCCATTCACCAAACCATCCGGTTTTTCTCCTGATTGTGTTTAGCGCAGCTATCTTGGGTAGTCTTCCGTTAGGCATATTCAGCACCTTTAGGATATAATCCCCCTGAAGTTTGAGGGTCTTGATGAAGAGCGGTGATAGTCCAGTTTCGAGCATTATCGCATAATTTGGAGTAGAAATTGGAAGTTGGAAGATCTTTTTCACAAATTATCTCAGCAGTTTCCCTACTGTCTCATACTGTTTGGCACCCCACATTTGCGCCGCATAGAGTAACACAGACTCCGATACAGCTTCAAACACTATTTGCTGCTGTGAGCTACATGCTTGTTTGCGAAGCAGTTATTCCAGGTTGAGCTTATTGCTGATTTGGCGTTCACCAGCTTTTCTTTGAGGTGTCTCTCCATATTGAGGGTTGGCGTGAAGTATACCCCAAGATATTTATATTCCCTGACTACTTCTATAGCTTGATTGTTGAAAGACCAATATTCATTTCCTGCGTTTCTTCCAGAGCTCTTTTTGAAGACCATAGCTTTTGATTTATCTAGGTTTACAGTAAGGTTCCACATGTTGCAGTACTCGACCAGTTTGTTTATCATCATTTGCAATGTTTCAGGTGAATTAGCCATTATGACAATGTCGTCCGCAAATAAAAGGGCTTTCATTTTATGATTACCATACTCAATGCCTCCTGGTAAGTAATCTGTAATATCATCGATAAACAATGCAAATAGCAAAGGGCTCAAGGAGCATCCTTGTCTCACACCAAATTTTGTTTGAAATGGCTCTGAAAGATTTTCACCGTTCCAAACTGTTGACCAAGTCTCATCATACATTCTTTCCATTAAAGTGCAGAACTTCCTTGATAACCCTTTCGTATATAATTTGTAGAGAAGTGCTCTGCGACCCACGGTATCAAATGCTGCCTTGAATTGAAGTCTACGAAAAATGTATATAGCTTAAGACCTTATGTGGTAGGATTCTGCTATACTACTTAAGACGAAAATGTTATCCACTGTGGAGTATCCTGATCTAAAACCCGCTTGGTACTCTTTGATTTTATCATTACGATTTATCCACAATGCCAGTCGATTTCTCCAGATTTCCGTGAAGACTTTGTTGTATGACGCGTTCAGGAATGATATGCCTCTGTAGCTTGCTGGATCTGCCTTATCGCCTTTTTTGAAAATCGGAAAAATAAGTTATTCCTTGAATTCTTTGGGAATGGCTCCAGTTTCCACAACCTTATTAAATAAAATTGTAATTTGTTTCATAAGCTCTGTGTTTCCGTATTTGTATATTTCTGTTGGAATTCTATCTGGCCCAGGTGCTTTTCCATCTTTGAGTACTTTTAAAGCTGTACTGACATCAAGCTCCGTTATTTCACAGTCCAAGAATTCATCAGCAAACGCTGGCATCGCATATTGAAGCGAGCTTCTTGGGTTTTCTGGATTTAAAAGATTAATGAAGTGTGAAGCATAAAAAAGGCTCTGCTTCATTAAGTTGACGGGTCTCATACATTTTAGTCAAAAGGTATCTGTTTTATATGTAATTGTTTCTTAAATAAATAATTTGTATTTTCTCGTTGGCTTGAGCAGTACTTACGGTCATTGGCTGTAATGTTGGCGGAGAAGAAGCTTAGTTCGATGGTTGCTTCGGTCCTGGAAGTTGTCCTATTTCCGTGCTGTTTGGTGGGTCTCTTGATGGCTTCAACCTCAGTTGTGAAGGCTCGAATGGTCTTTTCCTCAGCATTTTGTTCTGAGGCTATGTAGATATTTGTGTATGAAGAATTTTTGATATTTTGAAGGACCTTTCATTGCTGTAGTAGCGGACTGAATTTGGTTTTCTCTAAGATGTGCAATAGCGAAGAGCCTTACGCTGGAATAATAAGTTATAATGGAATTAGGATGACGACAAAATTGTTCACAGATGGCGACAGTATTGTGATGATCTTTTGAATGAACAGTTTCCTCGGCGCCACTTTCCAACAGCTGCACCTAACTTTACGGAAGTATCCGGCGTCACAGTCGAAGAAGTTAGGGAGGCAGTTAAGAACTCTAAAAAAGGCAAAGCGATTGGGCCAGACGAGGTACCATATGAGTTTTGGAAAAATATGGGAGACATCGGGTTAAGATGGCTCACGATTCTCATCTCCAAACTTATAAGAGGGGACAGTTTGCCTTATCAATGGAGGGAAAGTTTTCCTCTTCCAATGTACAAAGGAAAGGGAGATACCAGAAGCTGTGACAACTATCGTTCGATCAAGTTGATGTCCCACACTATGAAGATCGTTGAGCGGGTTTTAGATAGCTGACTGCGGAAAATAATAAAGATGTCTGATGACCAATGCGGGTTTGTTGCGGGTAAGTCAACTACAGACGCATCCAAAGTATAAGGATCATTATGGAAAAACACCGAAATGCCTTAGAGGGTTTGCATATTGTGTAGGTTGACTTCGAAAAAGCATTCGATCGACAACCACGAGATCTCATATGGGTGGCCCTCAGACACCGGGGAGTTCCTGAAGCCTATGTGCGAATAATTATGGACATGTACGAGAGAGCAGTTACAAAAGTGAGATGCCCAGCTGGAGTCACCGAAGAATTCCAAATATCAGTAGGTGTACATCAGGGAAGTGTCTTGAGTCCACTGCTCTTTATTGCTATTCTGGATTATTTGCTCGATTGAAAAGTAACGGACAATAAAGTACAACAATTATTCTTTGCTGACGATGGAGCCATCATAAGCGAGGATCCTACATCCCTGCAACGAGCACTTGACGTTTGGATTGATGTTCTGGAAGGAAATGGGTACCGTATTAGCGCTAAAAAGACTGAATACCTGTGCTGCCCTTTTTCTGATCCAGACAAGCCTATTCCAGACATTTATTTGAATGGAAATGTGCTTCACAAGTGTGAAAAGTTTAAATATCTGGGATCTTTGATCAATAGTCAAGCAACTTGTGATGACGACATCAATCATCGAGTAAGCGTAGGGTGGATGAAGTGGCGAGAAAATTCCGCTATCTTCTGTGATCGAAAAATGCCCCCTAAGTTGAAGGGAAGACTCTACACAGCAGTTGTCCGTCCAGCTCTGACATACGGTTCACAATGTTGGACAATGTACAAAAAGTATGAGAGCAAATTGACGGCAGCCGAAATGAAGATGCTTCGGATGACAGCAGGAGTAACAAAGCTTGATCGAATTAGAAGTACTAAGATCCGTGGAAGCCTTCATGTCAAAAGTACCGTCTTGGACAAAATTCAGCACGACCGGCTCAGTTGGTATTGTCATGTTCAAATGAGAGATCCGCAGAACCCCGTCAAAAAGGCAATATCGTACAACGCTTCAACAAATTCGCGACGAAAAATAAAAAGCAGGCCAAAAAACACCTGGTACAAGCAAATGCAAAAACAGCAGCATTTGGTTGGCATCAGACATGGAACAATCCAAAACCGGGAGGATTGCCGACGCTTTCTGAGGTCAACGCGGCGTACCCCACAGGCGGATCACTAGTGTGAAGCGGAAAAGTGGGAGAGTTGTGATCGCTTCAAGATTACTACTCGTAACGCCGGAAATGAAACAGAAGAAGAAGAAGAAGATTGGAATTAGGAAACATTCAAAAATGTTATAATAGGTGATGGCGTAATGGTTTGGATGTTTTCCTGTTAAGCGGGAGGTTCGTGGTTCGAATCCCAACACAAACCAAAAATGTTTTTCCACGGGTATCACCATTTTATCACCATTCGCGAGGAATTGTGAAGCCCTCCAATCTCAAATTCATTGCCATTAAAAACACTTTCTCGATTATTTGTTCGAAACATCCAAAAAATTCTAGGTTCTCTAAAATCCTCTACGAAGGTAATGGTTGTGAGAAATGCGCTAGACTCCGGTGGTCCCCGCTCTGTTTCTAAACCCTATGTATGGTTGTATGTAATAATATGACACTTCATTGATATCTGAGTCTGACAGGAGTCAAATTATAGCGCATTATCGATATAATATCATAATCGACGAGATTATTTTTGATGTTCTTATCTCTAGGACCCTTTCGTTTCATAATACCGAATGAACTCCTTGAATTTCTAGATCCCGAGAGCGAACCGCTGATAAGCTTGATCAAGTTGATTTATAAGTGTTTCTATTCTGGATATTAGGCAAATAGTCCTCAATACTTACTCTTATCAAATCGTGAAGGGAAACTTGTTTTCTTTATCCATCAATCCTTTCAGCAGCTTAAATCAATAATCCCAAAAGCTTCTGCTTCCAATTGTGTAATCTAGTACTTATACGCGTTAGTATAATTAAATGTAAGCCCACCCTTTTCTTACTCTTGTATTTGTAATCACTAATCACTAATTGTTTATACAAATGAGTTCTAAAAATGCTCCTGAGCTAAAGGTATGAATACAATCTATCTGATAGTAAGTATAATAATGTCCTTACAGGACGACTTCACAAAACACTTACTTTTAGCGAAGTTCTTTGGAATTCTTTTGACTAAAAGCGATGGCAATTGTGTGACAAATTCTAACACCGTTCTTCAAAAACTCTTACCATTTTTGGTTCTAGCTCTTGCAGCCACATCCATTGGTTTATTTTATAAATACAAACTTGAAAATCTTTACGGAGACAACGAAACGGGAGCTATTTCCGTGAAAATTCAATTGTTTCTTGGACTTATAATACGAATACTCATAGTGGTATCCTTATACACTCAACGAGAGCGAAGTCTTCGAATAGTGCAAACACTTTTCCGTTTACTAAATTCGGTTCCAACATCCAACAGCAAAAATCACGGCCTGAGAAAAGTGTTTCGGTTTTCGGTTTTCGTTATTTTATTTTTAACAATCAGTTCGTGTGTAATGGTTGGAGGTGATATTCCAATTTCTGCTATAACATTGTGCTCGTTGTATCCCAATGCGTACACTTGCTCCTTTCTATCGTTTCACGCGTGTATATTGCTATCGATTCACAAGACTATGGAAAATCTTAACGAGGAATTATTTGCTCACATTAAAAATTATCAAAGCATTGATAAGCGCTTCGTTAAAAACATCCTTCTGATACGATCAACGATGCTTGCAATGTGTGCTGATGACATTTATCATGCATTTGGTCTAGCTTTTGGACTGTAACTGCTCAGTTATTTTTACTGACGATTCAATTCCCGGTTGCAAATATGAAAGTGCTTGAATGGAGACTACCACTTTTCTCTGCTTTTATTGTATGCTGTTCTGTTATTTTTTTGGTTCTGATGTTTTCCTTGTTCAGCATGACGTTCACTTCAAACAATTTGGAATTAGAAGTAAGTATCTGCCAGTAGAGTGGGAGGTTACATACAACTTTAAGTTTTCCATTTTTTATGTGAAAAACTATTTTCCTGTTTAATTTTGGCCCTTAGAGAAAGGAAGGCGTCGTTTCAGAACACTTGTTTTAAGAACGTCTTTCTATTTAGAAAAAAAGGTGCTTATGATGATATAGTTGGGAAAATCTGTATTGAATTTTCTGATTTTGCTACCAATTTCACGATCAAAGAGCCCACGATTTTTGCATATAATTATTATTAAACTTTGTACCGATCTTTGTATGAAAAGAAAAAAGTCTTTTCCCTCACCCGCGGGAAGGTATAGAACGATTTTGTAAAAAAAAGTGTGCTTGTTTTTATCCGAATTTCATCCACTATATATAAACAGGTGTGCTCACAGAGGTGTATGGCTCTAGGTATACATTATGTATAGGTACATTATGTACGGAGGCATACTTTTCGTGGCCTTAATGTAGTTACGCTGGCATTTGAGACCTGGCATTGATAGTGTCAAAGTATTTGATGATTGTTTGCCATTTGCGTTGATGAATCGCTGAATAATCGGAAAACAAGTTCAAATTCCTAAAACTTTTAACCATAGTGCAGATTCAAACGTATCCGTGCACTGTGCGACAGGGCATCTTTTAAGTAACACGAACGTGGCCAAATGGCCACGTAGTAGTCCACCGTGGCCACGTAGTAATCTTAATCTGGCCACAACCAATTTTCGAAAATGCGTGAACAACACATAACTGAAATAATGTCAGAAATTTTCTGAACATACATGATTTCTCAAAAATGTCAAAAAATATATAACTTGTTAATTCTAATGAAGTTTGTAGGTGCTAATCGAAGAATGTCAACGAATGAATGACAGTTCATCAAATATACTGTCAATGAGGATTTATATGTGGAAAAAAACATACTCACGACTTCCGTTATATATAAATTCTATAAATTCTGCACGTGCTCGAGGATTTTTCTCAGCATATAATTAAAAATTTATGGGGAAGTATATAATAAGTTGGATATGAAAAATAACAACAAATTTCGGGGACTACTTTTTTTATTGCAAATGTTTTGGTATGAGTGAGTCACAACCCGTCGATCACAATTCGTCTGTTAAATAGATATGATTATAAGATCACAAACCGCCATCTTTACGAAAAAACTTCCGAACGAAATCTCTGTCGGAGTACAAGGTCAGATCAGGTTCGCGGTAACGCCTCTCTTTCTTGCGAAGGAACTCTGCTACAGCTGGCCTCGAATCATATAAAGCTGTACCTACTCCATTCAGGGCCACAAACAATCTCGAGTTCATGGTCTCATCTGAAGCTGACAGTCGGTGGTTTGATTTATTATAATGAAAAATCACTTTCTCAACAATCATGGAGTGAGGTGAAGTGACCAGTAAAGAGCACAACAGTTTCTGCAAAATCCCACATGTCACTGGTATCAGTCGAAGCAGCTTATGCGACATTTTTGCAGAAGTGTCGAGATCTCTGATCTCTTGAATTGCTGGCCAACTATCGCAAACATTTGATGAAAAGTCGGAAACGTTTTCTTCGCCAAAAATGATTTCAACCAAGAATCGACCCTCTTGAATCATTTCGGCTATGGTTTTCGCCATTAGAAATGTTGAAAATCTTTTGATCAGCTCATTTTCTTCAATGTTGAGCCGGATGTCAAGAAAATTGATGAACGCTGATATCATTTCGATTCGGAGTGCCGTCTATGATCGCGTGCCTGTTGTGATGAGAGAATGCGATACTTTGCGTCTTTTCCTATCGTCTTCTTTATTGTCAGTGCTGTCTTGAACATTTTTTTGGTGTAAAGGAAACTTCTATTCCTGTCCGCCTGGATATGGACCCTGGAGCATGAGTTTCAACTTTCTGAGAGCGTTTTGTTGCAAAGTTAAAACATCAAGCAGAATAAAACGCCCTTTCTGGAGATTGTTTTGCAAATCTTTTATGATCAATAAAACATCTGCCATCAAGCATGTTTGGAGAAGTTGTTGAAATTCCGATTTGCTCCAAGTATTAAGCATCCCAACTGCTACATTCTTGTCTATAAGTGAAATTGGAGTTTTTGAGACATGTCGCCAGTATTTGAAACATCTCGGTAAATTGTGTAAAACTGCAGTGATAAATTATGGACATGTTCAGCAAATCTTACTTCAAAGTAACCTGGGAATGAACGATATTCTGGGCAAAATTTTTGCAATTCCTTATTTTTGGAAGGTGATGTACGAAAATATTTGGCCACAGCTGTGGTATTTCGTCATTATTCTCCTTTATAGCGTTTTTGGAATCGTCCTAAACACATACGAGCAGACAATTAGCTTTATCGGTGAATTATTGTTATGATCTTGATTCGTCGAGGTCTTTAAAATCAACTTTTTTCAACCACTTATCAAGAGTAGACATCTCAGTTTCACAATTTCTTTGCAAGTAGCAAGTAATTGAACGACGAAAGTTTAACAAACGAGAGTAAACAATAAGTAAAAGTCACTAAATAGAATTGACACAACGAAATAGTATGTAAACAGCTCACAGCTAACTGCAACAAAATGCGATACAATCCAGTAGTTGGCAGCTTTTTTAGCGAAATCAGAACTCATGTAAAAGTGCTTGCTTGTATTAGTAAATCATTTTATTCTCTTATTCTGTTTGAGGAGATACAGTGGTGGTTCAGTATAACGAACGATATAATGTCCAGAGTAAATTCGTTATATCGATAATTCGTTGTATCGAAACTTTTTTTTGTCATTCATACAAATATTTAGGTAAATAGAACGTACGATTGTATTTTTCATTAAAATTTGTTTCATACTCCATAAAAAAATAAATACATACCTACTTCACTTAATAGAATAAAAAACCTGATTAATCTTCATTTACATATAACGAAACATTTAAGGTTTAGACTTATTAGTTTTTTTTTTTAAATTGTGTACAATTATAGTACATACAAATATTTGTAAATTTAAAAAACCAAATCGTTAATATGCATTTGTTTTTTTGGGCGTTGAATGTAATATAATTGTTGAATGCCTATTCTCGTAAACTTCTTAGAACTATGACTTTAGAGTTTTCAATGCCATTTTGTCAAAAATTCGTTATTTGTTATATAGAATTCCTAATGGACTTGAAAAAAAGCGTTCGTAATATCGAACACTTGTTATATCGGCATTCGTTATACTGGACCACCGCTGTATTTTTCTTTTGGCCACCTAGTGAAAAATCCTTAAAAGATGCCCTGCTGTGCGATGTGCCATCTGTAGAAGAGAGTGAGAAAGTAACTGATATCATAATGCCCATGGATCATCATCAATGACAAAAGTATTAGTTCTTCAAGCGCTAGTGTAGCTGATGATCCGAATTTATCGATTTTCCGGTGTTAGTAGGAACTGAACATGTCGTGGTCCTGAATATCTCGTATTTTGCTAGAATTTTCATCTACTCCCTTGTAAAGTACAAGTTGCATAACAGAAGCATTCTCAAACCGTTCCATTGGTGCAAAAACATCGCTTCTCATGATTCTGAGAAGTGACAGCCGCTTCTCGATTTGAAATGAGAATCCACTCAAGAAGCACTAATACATGTTACCCAAATGTCAAATAGAAATTTTTCCACAGGAAATATTTTTCATGTGCTATTGGTGTTTCACTCACACAAAGCCAACACCTTAAGTTGAGCAAAAACAATTTAAGGTGTTCCATTGGTTTTAAAAAATGAGTGCTTCCCCGAGTGAAACCAATGGAAAGTGCCATTAGAATACTCACAAGCGATCGAATGAGTTGCACTCAAACAAAGTGATTTTTCGGTGTGCTCAATGGTCGGAGGATGTCCTTGTTCCGTGTTCCTTTGAAGATATCATTGGGCAAGCGGTTATACAGTTGATTCGGAGCGATATGGTCGAATGATAACCAATTTTCTTTGGCCGGCGATCATAGATGACGTCTTGGACGATATGAGGTTCTAACAAGACGGTGCGGTGCCGCAAACCACACAATGTAACCAATAGTGTCTCCATTGCGTGAGAAGTTTCCTGATCGCATAATTTTCCGTTTGGTCTAGTTCTACTGGCTTCTAAAATCATGCGATTTGAAACCATGAGATTTTTCTCAATTCTTTCGTCTGTTGATTTAACTGCGCTGTGAAGCTTTGCGATCTTTTACAGATCACCGACTTGGTTGCGTCACACAAGTGATCCGCCTGTGGGCTGTGCTAATTTATTACTGTGTCTGCATCTTCCCGCCTCTAGCTTATGAAAGGCCTTTTTTCTAGTTTCAAATTTGTAGAAGTTTGTTTAATGCTTTTGCAAAACTATTTCATATTCAAGGCAAACAGAACTGCGAAGATATTGTCGAGGATATCACGAAGAGGAACTGATATTGGCAAAATGGTATTAATTGTATTTTTGCAAACAAAATATGATGACTGATGACACATGCTTTTGTTTTTTTTACTTCCTAAAGGTTGACAAATTTCTTATCAAAAACACACAACAGAGACCAATACTTACAGCATATGGTTTCTTTCCGTTGGACAAAAAAACACTCTTCAAGGTAACTTGTTCCTAAAAAACTACATTTCAAAGAACTTTTTTTTTTTTTTAGATTTTTGCTTCAATTATCACGTATACGGTTATCTTAATTCAGTTCAAGGACATGGAAAATTTTAATAAGTTTCTTGCCAGTACGAGGTCAACTACAATGTCTACACCTATGGTGATATCGTAAATAAAAAAGGGATTTGAATTTTTGGTTTATGCAGCGACTAAATGTGAAAAAAGATCATTGTTTTGTTTGAAATGTAATCCTTTACTATAAGTTTAGGCTCTGACTAGTGTAAACTTTGTGGCAACCAGAAATTGCAACTGACTGCCATCGTCAATTGTGTTCTTTAGAGGTAAAATAACACGGTAACAACAGGGTACTGTTTTCGTCCATTCTAACTAATAAGTTCGAATATGGGTTAGTGAGCAGAAACTAAAAACTTCCTTTCCGAGTGTCAATGGCCTGCCAGAGCATACGGAGATCACGCAGTATATAAATTAGAGTTCCCACATCAAACGTGGTCATCAACAGTCCAAATGCGAAACAACTGATTGAGCAATGAGCAAGTCTAACACAATTAATCTAAAAGTCTCTTAGGATCCATACATTAATGGTCCATTTAAGCAACATTAGTGGGTTCCGATGGAATTTCTTTGCTGTGTACGCACACACTTCAGAATGCAGGTCAGCTGATTTGGCACTGAGTGAAACACAGGTAGGTGTTGATTCTGATCCCTCAGAGTTCAAGAAACCGTAAAGCTTTCAGTACGTGGTATGTGTGTAAAGAATAACCTTAGATGAAATGACTACATATCCGAAGGCGTTGAGACGATGCAGGAAATTCTTCACTCCTTCTGATCTGACTACAATTGAAAAAGCTTACATCTGTCCAAAACTAGAGTATAACTACCATATCTGGTCAGGTGCTCCTCCAACATCTTTGCGCCGACTTGATAGGGTACAAAAAGAGCGTTAAGACTGACAGGTGATAGTTAAATAGTAGGATCGATCGATTATCTTGAATATCGTTGAATTGTTACGTGTCTCACTCTCTTTTATCGCTTTTTCGCAAACATTGCTCTAGTAAAGAAAACAGTTGCATTCCTGCCCTGATGCAATTTAGCCGCAACACCCGCCTCGCTAGGAATGTTTAACCTTAAGCCCAATTTCTTGCGTACAGTCAAGTATAGAGGTTCATATTTTAGTCGCACCACCCTAATGTGGAATTCTTTACCAGACTCTGTTTTCCCCCTACATATGGATTCACAAAAATTCAAAAGCAACGTGCATCGGTTCTCCGACTTAATCCTTTCCTATTTCTCCAAGTGCTCGCTTTGTGTTTTAAAACATTATAAGGATAGTCATAACCCCCTAATGTGAGCGCTAATTATAAAGAAAATCAATACTAAGTTTTAGTGTTGAAATAGAGATATTGGCAGTAAGGCTTCTGATGAGTAATCGAACACTCTCATATCTCAGGAGCAACACATTGGCAGCGTACCGCGGTAAATGATGTTCGAGAATCCCTAGCCTTTCAGGGTAGGCTGATTTGCTTAGGATCTACTGGCCAGCCGAGTTAGAAACTGCAGTGTCATATAAAACTTTTTATGGTGCCCGTTTTGCAATGGTTTGGCTGTCTACCAGTTACGTAGAATGATCGAAGTTCGAAGCCCAGAAACAGCAAATTCAAAAAGGACTTTTCACTGGTATCGCCTTTAGCAAGGAGTTGGAGAGATTTCCGAGAGTAAATTACATACTGCCATGAAAAGCATTTTCTAGCTTGGCATTCGAAATTAGCATAAAACTTAAGGTCTTATGCATAATGAGGTGCTTCGAACTTTGAGGTGGTGAAAATCTTGATTCGATTCATTGAACTCTCATTTCAAATTAATAAATCAAACTTTGACCATGGTATTTTTAGTTGCTTTTGCGATTTTTTTCCAACTATTTATGTGTAGCGTACCTACTTTTGGCACTGACATTGATTTTGATTTATTTTTCGGTAATTTGTCATGAAAGTTGAGTTTGTCAATAAAAAAATTGAAAAATCAAATGCTTTCTTGAAAGATGTTTGCAATTCGTCGCGTCGCCGTCGGTCGCTTGGAAAAAAAAATTCGATTCAGAAAGGAAATCAAACCTCAAATTCAACCACTCGCAAAGTTGAAGTTGAAAGATGAAAGATGAAGATTGAAGTATTAATGGATAATGGTAATGGATAATGGAATGGTCTATGCAACTCACCTCACTGAGAGAGAGAGAGACGAGAGAGTTTGAGACCTGGTGTGGTGAAAGGTGAACATGTGCGTAATATTCCCCTTACTGTTCAACGAATCTACGTAGAGATCAGACGTGTTCATTCATGGTGCTCGTAAATAAATATTTTTTATTGCGTGAGTAATATTTTCGGGGTCAATTTTAAACACAATTTATTTTTTTTGTGAAGTGCTAATTATGTATTTTGTGTTCGGTTTAATAAATATTTTAGTTGATTAAACTCATAAGGCTTAAATTCCAAATGTAATAGCAATAAAAATGTGTTAACAGTTGAAAATTCGTGCCTAGTTGAAATCCTATATTTGTTGCTGTTTGGTGAGTGTTTTAAGAACTTATTCTTAAATTTATTTTTATGCCTGCCACAATCTTATAAAAACTTCAAGCGAAAAGTGGTTGCGTTCTCGTTCTTTATTTTATTCGTACCCCTTGTTTAGAAAAACAACAAATAGTTTTTCTTCAGGAGAAGGGAAAGAAGTTTTAAGGCGTTTCGAAAATTTTGGTACAAGCATATTCAGGTATCCCATGATGTGCCGAATACAAGTTTCTTTTAAAATCTGCAATAAAATTCAGTGATAAGATTACATTAGATTAGATTTAGGGCGGGTTGAGCTTGCGCAGCTCTGGGCACTGCGGCGTCTGAATAAAACCTATTGTGTCAACCCATGTGAGGTTTCAGGGCAGTGCTCTTGTACCTGAGTTGAACCAGAAGCTAGCAATCTTCTGTGGGTGAATGAGTTTGAGTTTATCTAGCGGGATAGTCAAGTATTTGCTTTCTAAGGTGGAGAAGTGCCTTAAATTCCGTAATATTATGCAGAGATGTTTCTTCGTTTTCGAGGCATAGTCTACAGATGGGGCCCGCTACTAGCCTCATTTAGTGAAGATGTTTCCTTAAAGAACATTGGTCGGTTAGTAGTCGTGTACAAATTTTTCGGGGTTTCCAATTGAGGTTCAGTAGGAATTTTGATGTTTTTTTTAGTTTATTCTGACAAAAAGAGCTTTGAACAGGGTTGGTAAGATGAGTTATGCCAAGCTTTATTTGATTCCTAAAATTCAGTGAAATTAGCGCAATTAAATTGCTTCTGTCTATTATGACTATATTAGTGAGAGCAAACATTTCAATTCATTATGAAACGTAATGCAGTATCACATTCCAATTTTCCTTTTTGACGGTTACGTTTTGTAGCTCACGGGTTGCTTAGGTACTTGATATTGGCCTAAAGTTCAAAGAAATCAAATTGCAGCACCGAATTGGTCAATTGACATCGCCAAGATGGCTCAAAGCACGATTTGGAAGTTGAGTTCCCGAAAGATTGATTATGGCCTGGACTATGTGGCATGGCACGTCGTCCATGAATTTCGATTTTGGGCGAGCTCTCTCCAATTTTGCACTATTAGTCAGCTGAGGTTGTCTTTCATTGAATTGCGCCACCTAAGACGAGGTCTTCCTATTCCGTTTTACGTGTCCCAGCCATCGTAATTTCGCGATGCGTACTTTTCTAGCTATGCGTATGTTGCGGTACAGATCATTATAGCTCATTGTTGTATCTTTTACACACATCGTGTTAGCATACGGAACCAAAGATCATTCGGAGAAATTTTCTTTCGAAACGGCCTTAGGTTTCTTTATCTGCTTTCGATAAGGCCAAAGCTTCCGCGCGCCTTATAGCAGGACTGGAATGAACAAGGACTCAAATTTCTCAATTGCATTCTTAACCCAAAAAAGTATCGATTAGCGGTAGTAATTCTCCACTTTTATGTTATTTTCCTTGTCTATAGCGGATCTTAAGTAAACGAAGTCCTGTACCAACTCGAAGTTATGTATGTCTGTCTGTTGTGATGTTTTGTGCAATTCGCCGATATTTTCTGTCCTTATTTGATGACAACATACATATACTGCGTTTTGCTTCTCACTAACCACCAAAAGACTTTTTGCCGCTTCTGTTTCAATGCTCGCAAAATCACCTATGACAACACGCTTGCTTCTCCGCATTACGTCTATATCATCTGCGTTAGCAAGTAATCCTAACTATCCAAGCTTATATTATAAATGTGAAAGTAACTCTGTCTGTCCGACTTTCTATGTTACCATCTCCCGTCCAAACTAATGAACAGATGTAAATGAAATTTTGTACAGAGATGGTCTAAAATTTAAGAAAGGACATAGGCTATATATTTTATCCCTATATTCCCACGGGAATGAGAACGCATACGGGAATTTTGACACTATAGCACCGATATAAAAATTTCTTCCAGAGTTAGAATGCTACACTATCCCTGAGTAACATTAACTGTAAGTCATCACTATATTCCTACGGGAACGGTCACCATATTCCCACGGGAATGTGAGTCTTTACTTATATCATAAGTCCACGCATTGTAAACGAAGTACTGGATGCTGGAATAAGACAGGAAGAAGTGATTTCGGTAGTTTCAGAGCTAAAGGATGGAAAAGCATCTGGGCCAAATGGCATATCTGCCGAGTTTTATAAATTAATATGGCACACCGGAACTTGTCAACAGGTTGACAGAAATTTTCAACAACGTTATGGAAACTGGAGGATTCATACCTCGAGAATTCAAGGAATCCATTATTTTCCCGATTCATAAGAAAGGTAGTTTATCCGAATTATCCAATTATAGAGGAATATCGTTTTTGAATGCTTCTTACAAAATTTTCACACTTGTTTTACAAAAACGGTTGAATAAATGGATCGAGGAATACAAACTTTTAAAGGAGTTTCAGGCAGGTTTTAGAGCAGGTTATTCGACAATCGAAGATATCTTCGTCTTTAAAAGCATTGCGGAATCATATCTTCATAAAGGCAAGAAGTTGGATACGTTTTTTATTGATTTTAAATCAGCATTCGATATGGTGAATAGGCAAGCGCTAATTTACAAGCTTTATAGTATCGGTATGTCATGGAAGTTTGGAAGAGTAATCGAAAATCTATACGATGACACAATATCGAAGGTTCACCATTAAGACAAAAACTGGCGTCAGACAGGGTTGTACATTGAGTCCAAGCCTGTTTGCCTTATTGATTGAGGACCTTGTAGACTTCTTACCCTGTGGTATCGATTACGCTGGACATTCGATAAAAGCACTGCTATTTGCGGATGACATTGTTCTTTTTGCATCATCACCTGAATCGCTACAATTAATGATAAACCGTCTTTACCAGTACTGCAAGCTATGGAGTTTGATTTTGAATTTGGAGAAGTCTAAGATTTTGATTTTCCGAAGCGGAGGAGGCCGAAACTGTGCGAACGAAAAATGGCATTACAATGGTGAGTCCATTGAAGTCGTCACGCAGTTCAAGTATTTAGGAGTGTACTTCATGCGAAACTTAAGTATGGAAAATCATTTAAAAGAGAAACTGCAGAAGGCTAAGGTCGCAATCAACGCAACTTGGAATAAATGTTTCTACCACAAAAATATCACCCATAGTAGTAAGTACAAGATATTTGAAGTTTGAAACAGGTTTGTCTCCTCTTTTCATCCAGACTCTGAAGATGCAAGTGGATTATATCTTGAAAGTTGTGAAGATGGATAGTCACCGGCTTCCAAAGATAGCAGCTCTTCAAGTTATTCGAACGAAAAACAGTTGGTATGGTGATTGGATGGAATTAATTAGAAACGTTGGAATGGAATTGAGTCTGGATTATTCTAATATAGATGCAATGAAAGTCTCTATATATCAGCTTATTTCTTTAGCAGACATAAATCAGAGAGAGAAATATATGAACGATGCCACTGGATCCTTATACATGCAAATTTACTCTAAGCTAAACCACAATTTGGAAGAAAAGAACTATTTTACAGACGGTAACAGTATTGCCAAAATATCAATGATGTTGAAGCTGCGAGGAGAACTTATTCAACTTAACTTCGTGCCACATAGGGAGGACTTACCCATAATTTGCTCTTTATGTAATATGGAAGAAAGAGAGGATATATTTCACTTTATGGGAAAATGTCAAATTCTTAAGGAAATAAGAAGAAATGCATTTGGAAGTAATACCTTAACGCAAAGTCAAATTGTAGACTTGCTCAATAACATGGACGTGAAAAAATTATTCAGTTATTGCAGATTAGCTTTAACTTATCGGAACAAAATTATAAACAAATGTTTTTAAATTTTACATATATCAGTATCAGTATTAAAAGTAGGAGCTAAAATCTTTTTTCTTTAATAAAATGTAGCAATTTTTTTATGTTTTGTCAACTAGGCAGACGGCAGTAAAGCCATCCTTTTGTAATTTTTGTTAATATGTACAAAATCTTGAAAACAACGTTAACAAATAAAAATAAATAAATAATAACAATAAAATCATAAGTCTGAAATGGAATCTGTCTGTCCATTTTTATTTGTTAACAAAAGCCGCCCTATCTATTAAACCTATTTATATGAATTTTGGTACAGAGATATAGTCTTGAGCCTGAAGATGGACATAGGTTTTATATGTTTTCCCTGTCATCATTTCATTTTCAACTCATTTTTATTTTTCTTTATCTTATAACTACTTACATGCTAACAAAAATGTTTAAACTAGGTTATATAATAATTTTATTAACTTACTGACTCTAGGCGGGTACTCTAAACAAACGTAAACGGGAACCTAGGAACTACTGAACTGATTTCAAGAATTATTTCCAGTTAGAATGCTACACTATCTCAATGTAACATTAACTTTAATTTATCCCCATATTCCCATGGGAACGGAAGTAGTTAATAACATTATAGATCCGAAATCAACTCCGTCTTTCTGTTTTTCTTTGTTACAATCTATCGCCCAAACTATTGAACCTATTTGTATGAATTTTAGTGCAGAGATAGTCTTGAGCCTGAAGAAGGACATGAGCTGTATTTGTTATCCCAATATTCCTACGGGAACGGCAACGTAAACGAGAACCTTGAAGCTACTGGACCGATTTCAAAAGTTCTTTCACCGTGAGGTGATTTCTGTCAAAATGTCGATTACACAGTTGACCTGAGAAGAAATGTCTATCTTGATCTTCAAATAAATATTGGGAATCGGTAATGACTGTGTGAAAAGTCGATTTTTGCGCCGTCTAATGAGATATAAACATATAAACTAATAAATTATGTTTGACGTATTGGAGGATGCTGTCGAATGTCTATCAGAAGACAATATTATGGACACTGAGCAGGTCACATCATACCCTATAGAGTTTCTCAATTCCTTAGAATTATCAGCAGTGGCTGCAAGTAGGTGTTCCAGTGCTTCCAGTAGATTCCATAAGTAATCTAGTAATCTAGTACACAGCTGCAAATTACACATCTGTTAAAGTTTAAAGTTTTAATAATGACTGGAACAGCGAAATTAAAAAACTATTGATTCCCCGTATTTCTTTAATTCCCACTGATTAGTCATTTTAGTTTAAAATATTGTATCAAACTCGCGAAACCTTTTTGTTTGACAAAAAATGAAAAAGTAAGAACGTCGTGTGCAAAAATGTACTGAAATAAAATAATATAACAATAGTTTACTAAAACGCGGCTAATAAAAGGCGGCGTACCCCACAGGCGGATTACTAGTGTGAAGCGGAAAAGTTGGAGAGTTGTGATCGCTTCAAGATCACTACACGTAACGCCGGAAATGAAAAAGAAGAAGAAGAAGAAGTTTACTAAAACGCATGAATGTGCCTTATTTGCAAAATAAGTTGCCTAAAAAATTAAAAATGCTGCCGAAAGTAACTATTCCACGCGGACGAAGTCGCGGGCGCAGGTAGTCTTATATGCGATGTAAAGTGGACTCATTCCTCTATAAATTGGTACAATTGTGAGTGTCTCTCATTTTAGGATCGGACATACGATATTGAGCTTTCTCCATTCATCGGGCGGAGTTGCTTCCGAACACACTTCCGGGCACTTTACCCGACAGCGAAATTTGTGTTTTTATAGCCGTAAATCAGTCCGCAGAAATGCCTTTCGACTGCAATTCTATCCAATGTTTACCTGCTGGTCGTTACAGTCTTAATTGCGGGCTTTGCCACTCTCGTAAGAACTTTTTACATCCAAATCTCATTCCTGTCATTGCAATCTCTCAACATCCTCATGAGCTTCTTTTTCTTTTTGAGAATTCGGTGTTCTTCCCTTGTTTTCTCCTTGTAAAACTCCTTATTCTGGTCGAAAGAAGACCTTGAATTCTCTTACATCAACGTTTGTCGTGCTTTTAGTTAAACAGCATGTGCCTGCATGCATTTTTAATCGAACAATGGGTTTGACTTCCTGTTGACGATGCGACCACTGATCTTCGTATGTGGGCAGGCATCAGGGTGACGGTACATCACTTCTGCTGCAAAGTACAGGTTTCTCTTAATTTGATAACGAGCTCATTCTCAACCCTTCTTAAAACTAAGAATCATAAGAGGTCAAATGTTGACTTGGCTGAGCCAATTCGCACTTTAAGACGTCATTACTCCTTTCTATTTATCTGCAAAACAATAAAAGAGCAAACATCAAAGGACATGGCACATGCCACATGGAAAGAAAAGCTACTCAGCAAAATGTTCTCACTTTGAATTGGATTTTTTTTTTTTTTTTTAAGAATAAAACAATTATGCAAAATATTACTATAGTACATTTGAGATTTCTTTTTAAACATCATTTCTGTCAATAAACAGTTTTGATCTTCTAGCAAGCTGTTCTCATTTCCTGGGACTTCTAAATCATTGTGTATATTCCGGCATTGTAAGGTTGTTTTGGCAGTGATGTTGCATTTTACTCAAAAGCTTCTTGTTTGTGTTTTCCATGTCCTTGAATTGAATGAGTATAACCATGTATGTGAAAATTGCAGAAAAAATCTGTATGAAAGAGAGACAATCAACATTGAAAAGAGAAGTACGTCATATTTGGAAAAAAAAAATGGAGCACCTTAAACAGAGTGCGTTTGTTCAGTGGGAAAAATCCATATGCTGTAACTATTGGCTTTTGCTTCATAGTCCTCATTAGAAATTTTTCAACCTGGAAGAGAGCTGTATACAGTTTTAAATCTTTTTTTTAAATAATTTGTGATACTTACCATTTTTTCGATTCCAGTTCCTCTAATCGGTATCCTTGATAAGATTCTTGCTGTCTTATTTGCCTGTAAGAAAAATAGGTTTTTTTTTTAATCTGAGGAGCCGTTCTATGTTAATGTGTTTATTCTCTGTTTAAAGTGTGAATGCCGTGAAACAGTTTTGTTCCTTCTTCACTGAACTACATTGAATTGGAAGTTAATGGCTTGGGCTCTTAAATCGGTGAAAGGGGCAATTTTGAAAGGTCATGTAAGCATTCATAATACAAAGAAGATAACAATAAAAGAATAAAGTCGAGAAAGAGTTTCAAAATCTTTCCTCCTGTCTGTCTGTCTGTCTATCTGTCAGCATAAGTGCTAAGAATTTAAGTTTGGATGCTTTTCTTAGAGCTTGAAACATAAAAGCTGTGAATCAGAAACCGAAGTACTTTTCAGGCACACAGTCGAAGGCATAAGGATTATCTTTATCGGAATGGTTTTCATTTACTTTTATCCTTTCTTACCTCATCAACAATTTTATTTGACGACATGGCTGTGAAGTACACCACCAACAGTGGCGCAATCCATGATATGACTTTTTGAATTTTTTGTAAAAGATCAGCAAGTCCATCGATTTGGTTGTCAATTAATGCACCAATCAAGAAATACGGTGTAGCAGGTGTTGAAGTCACAATATAGAATGATATTATCAACATCGTAACTCCGTACACTTCTTGTACTTCAGTTTCACAAAAGTTTAAGAGCTCCGCTTGTGCTTTTAGCAGCTTCATGATGTTCCGCTCTAAACATTCATCGAGTGTGTTTATTTGTATCTCCAACTCATTATGTATTTTTCTGATCGAATCACAAATAACCATCATGAAATACTTGAAACAAATCATCAAAAGTCCAGTAACTCCAAAATGAAGTGTAAACGCTGTTACATTGCATAACTTTACCATGTCCAAATATTCAGCCAATCCTAACAGCATGTTAAAAAAGTAGATGCAAAACCCCACAATATAAAACCTAAGAAGAACTATACAAGAGCTTTGTTTTGCATTCTTTCGAGAGTGATTTTGAGAATGATGTATGCAGATCCATTGAACGACATTGAGATGTCGATGTCTTCGAAGATACAGCCAAAAACTTAGAATTGAGTGTTGAATTGCGACAAAAACAACGTGAGCCTTGTGATAAGTTAAAGTGATGACAGACGACGAGTCCCAAACGTAAACCTTGGACCTAGTTGAGATAACAGTAGCAAGTATAACGGCTAAAGTGCATTGAATGCCAATTTGCATTAAAACCATTCGAATTGAGTCGTTTTTTGTAAATATTTCTTGGCCCGTGTGTGTATGAGTTGTAGAAAGAATGCCGGACCACTTTAAAAAGAACCGAAACAAGCGAAAGACCTTACGAAAGGACATGACGAATGTGACTGACAACTCTGAACTATTTATTGAAAAATCCATTAAACTAAGTGAAAGCAGAGCATTACGGGGTATATTCATAAGCACCACACTGCAATGACCTTGTATGTTTGTGCTTGATGGCATCTATTTGATAAGAATTGTGACACTCTGACAGTTCACAAAATGAAAACATTATTTTGTAAAAAAAAGCTTCATTCAATCTTGTTTGCTTCTGCTTGTCAATACCCTTCCCAGGGCCAGGGTAACCTTGACTTACCCTGCCGGAACAGTAATTTGTATTGGTGAAGAATGCACACCAAAGCGAACCACCTTAAGGTAGGCATGGTAATCGCCCTACGGGATATTGTTGCTCTAGTAAAAACAAAAGTTGATCACAAACATCGCAACATGGAATTGAGAGATTGTCAATTTGACAAATGGCGGCATGTTTTTTTATTTTCATTACGTTTTTTGTTCACAATGAACAGAATTTGTTCAGAACAACGATTTCAAATTGGTAATACCGTTATATGGCCCGTAGTTGCTCGAAAATTGGTCTACTTCATTCGAACAAGCTGTATGCTTAGAATTGTTTCAAAGAACTGGTGGAATAAGAATACAGAAGATGTCAGCTCGGCTCCTTCTCTCTTCCAGTTTGAATCTTAGATTCGTCGTGCTTCCAACGCTCCAACTCGTGACTCTTAGGCCTCGTTCAATTAAATGCACTGCATGATGCACACTTGTGGGAAAGTTTTGAAGTGTTGCTGGTATCGCTCATTTTGAGGCTAATTGTCTTGATATGTTTGCTTCTTTAGTCGCCTTTTACAAGCAGGAAGGTTCTGGGCAGATATTTTAAGCCGTCATAGCACACCTCGGTGACAGACCCAAAAGCTTCCTTACACTGCCAGTAGATTGACAATGCTTTTGTAATTATCAACTCAACATGCTTGTTCCAAAGAAGCTAAATATCTTGGTCTATCAATATCTGAAAATGTTCGACTTCAATCGGAAAAGAGTAATGACTCAAAGTGCAAAACACGTTCTCCAGCGTCTTGTTGACTCCCAGGTGGCTTCCTGTAGGACTCCAATGCATCTTTTATAGAACCTCTTTGCGTTTTCATTGAGGAACTATATGCTTCATCACAAAAGATTAACATTTAGGAGATTCCCACTTACGATGGAGTACGCCTTCTTGAAAGCGAAACGAGGCCCAGTGTGCCCAATAAGCTTTGACAACAGGGCTTTTGTCAGAAATGTCGTTCCAGCCAGATTTTGTTTTGTCCTCTTTCCATGAATCGGTTTAATGGATCCTTCTTTTTGAGCAGACCTCAATTCTTCCATCCGAATATGGGTTCCATTCTCATCCGCTTAGTCTTCGTCAACATTTTCTCTTCCTTCCGCCAGTTATTCGATTGTTTTTCTCCACGGTGTTCAATTTGGTAGTGGTAAGTCTGCGGTCTTACTCTTCAACTTGTGGCTTGATTTTCTTGGTTTCGTTCTTTAGCTTCACAATTTTGGCAAGTAGCTCTATTTGGTGGTAACTGGCATTGTCGCTGTAAGTGCCTCGTCTTATTGCAATTCCAACATCTTGCAAGGCCGCTCCGCTTGCTCCTTTGTAATTTAGCTCCTGGGCATGATCCAGCCTTAACTACGGCTTCTCTTTGACCATGCATTTTTTTTAGAAGCTTGCCCAGATGCTTCCACCATCAATGTAAATGCTAGAGTTTCAGATAAAGTTTGTGTTCTAGCAGTTCGCACAGACCTCTGAAGATGTATCAGAAATAGTACGAATGAATAACTCAACTGCAAAATGGTTGATGATCCAACATCTGGGTATGCCAGTTGAACCAGTCTTTCAATGTCTACCTCTGAAGCTACTGTTAAGTCTCACCCCTTTCCTGTGCTCTGTTATTGAGTTGGATTCGGAAGACTTTTTTCAAGTGACTATCGCCAAAGCATTTGTCTATAGCTGCCACGAGAGAACTGAAATCGCCGCTCTTACCAGCTGGAACAGTTTAAAGTGATTCAGCTGCTGGTCCTTTAAGAGCAAGAGTCAGTGTTATGTACTTGTCTTCGTCATTCCACCCATTTGCTGTCGCAGCTGCCTCGAATAGTCTCTTGTAAACAAGTTATTCGTAGCTCCATTTTCCGCATCTGGTCTAGTTCCTTAGTTATGTTTTGGAATCGTTTCTCTAGAGTGGCAAGCTAACTTTCGCATTGGCTCTCAAGCTTGGAAAATCGTTTCTCAATACATTCAATGCGTTTTTCTAGGCCACATACATTTTTCACATATTATCCAATTTGTCTTCTAGAATGCTTTTCTGATCTTCCAAAACACTCTGTTTCGAGAATATTCTGTTGTTCGTTCTTTTGTTCGTTTCATTGTGCTTCTAGTTGTTTCAGAACATTCTGTTGATCCTTCTTTTGTTCGTTTCGTTGCTCTTCAATCAGCTTCTTCTGCTCAATTATAATCAAAACTGGCTCTCTGGTTGCATCAGTGGCCTCTTTAAATAGAAAAACATATTTCATCTAGAGCTTTCTATTAATTTCCAACATAGAGAGCATTCCAGTACTTTGCTGTGAAGCATTTCCCTCCTGGTATATTTCGACACACACACACACACTGACTCACTAGCAACACCTTTTATAAGATGTACATTATTGTGTTGCCACTTGTGTTTTCGGAAATTAGTATTAAATGTTGGGTGTACATTACATTACAAAGGCGATCATTTCTTAAAAATTTTAACTCTCGTGATCCTTACAGAGCTTTAGCCTGACTTTTGTGACAAAGCTGGCCTTTTCTGTTTTACTGCAAATATCTAACCGATAATTCCAAGCTTTGGTGGTGCAGTTCACTCTTTGGTGTTCTAATCGATGACTTCTAGAGCTGATATCGATATTCTAGAGTTGCAATTTTGATGTAAATAGTTTTAGCAATATAATCGCGTCTACTAACACTCTTTAAAGTGATATACATGCAAGTTTTAAAAAGAATAAAAGAGATACTTTGAAGAACGGACTTATTTCAATTTGTTTGCAATTATGTTGGAGAAGAGAAGAAGAAGCCGTATGTGGGACTGAGGTCTGAATAAAAAAATAATTTTTTTGGAATAATTGAGAAAATGGCTGAAAATATGCTAAAGCTTTGTGACGACGTACTATTAAAATCTTACCCCTAGTGGGGGATAATTAAACACTGAAAAAACCAAAATAAACTTTTATGCTGTTTTTTTTTTTTTCAATTATACTCACCCATTGTTGATTAATGTTCGGCTTTTTATAAAAACCTTTTCGAACAGCACTATTTCTTACCTCCTCAACTATGTTATTTGATGACAAAGCTATAAAATATGCAACCAATGGTGATCCAATCCAAGATAAAGTTTCTTGGAAATTTCGTAGAATATTTCCTATTTCACTGAATTTGCTTTCAATTATAGAAGACAGAAAAAAGTAGGGTGTCGCCGGGGCTGAGGTTACTATGTACACTGTTATCACCAACATGGTAACTCCGTATACATCTTCTATTTTTCCTTCGCAAAAATCCAACAGCTCTTTTTGAGCCCTGACTAGGCTAGTAACACTGTGCTTTAATAGCTTCCTATTGAGGACATTTTCACTAATTTGCTCTTCCAATTTAATTTGTATTTCTCTAATAGAGTCACAAATGGCTTTTATGAAATACGTCAAACAAATCATCAAAAGTCCAGCAACTGCAAAGTGAAGTGAAAATGCAATCATGTTACATAACATTGCTAGGCCGCCATTTTTTTCGAAAATATTCAACAGCATGTTAAGCCAATAAATACAGAAGCCCAAAATGTGACAATTGAGTAAGACTGTGCAAGAAATTTTTCTGTCGCTTTTGGATGAAGAAACTCTTAGTTCATGAATGCTCATCCATTGAACAATATGTAAATGTTGATGTCGTCGAGAATACAACCAAAAACTTAGAATTGAATGTTGAATTGTGACTAACGCCAAGTGAGCCCTGTGATAAGTTAGAGTAGTGACTGATGCAGTGTCCCAAACATAACTCTGAGATAAGAAGAATGCACTCCAAAGAATTAAAGCTAAGGCTGATTGAGTAAAAATTTGCAATAAAATCATTCGTAGTGTGTCGTTTTTAGTAAATATTTCTTGTCTGTTGTTGGTATGAGTTATCGAAAGTATACCAAACCACTTTAAAAAGAACCGGGGTAACCGAAAGTCCTTTCGAAAGGACATCATGAATATGACTGCGCAATAGTTACTAGGAAGTTATTTTCAAAAAACTGGTGTAGGAAATCCATTTAATTAAGTTCACTCGTCTTCATCGATAATCAGGCTGTTTTTTTAAGAAAGCAATGACAATAAGGAGTCAGTTTACATATCTTATTATAGTCTATTGATTATGTCGTAAGAAGGGCATATAAAGGAACTCGAAATTGAGTGGACTTTTATTGCATGAATAAATATACCATAAGTCTACTTTTGGAGAAAAGACTGAAATTGCTATTGCAAATCGGATATATGGCTTCTAAACCATCTTCATTCGTTTTTCAATATATTTCGAAAATGAAGCAAAATTTTGATGCAATTTTAAGGACGTTTCTAGTAGAGAGCAAATTTTCCCATCGAATTCCCATCGAATTGTTTCTTTTGAAAAATTATAAAAAAAGTTTTAATGGCATTTCTTTCTGCTCGCAGATATGTACGCTCCATAAAAAAGAAAGCAAATAAAATTTGCTTTAAAATGCTTCATCAGAAAACTGTCTGTGTTTGAAATTCACCGAAATATTACCACTTAATCATAGACACTTATCGCTATTTTTCATCCTATTTATACTGACTGCAGCTTCCTTGTATAGAACAAAGTTGAACCAGACCCTGAGCAACTGTCGTCTCACTGCGGACTGGGGTCTCTATAACCAAAAACTGGCCCTAACTCTCAGCCAGAACAACAATCAGCCTTTGCTTAACTGCTCAGCCATAGAGACACAGGTAAACAAGCTTACGTCAGACATAATCAATGCCTACGAAAGCTCAAGCCCGCTATCCAAAAGGAAAGGTAGATCCAACCCCATATGGTGGACAAGCGAACTTAGAAGGAACTCTAGGAGGCTCTTCAATAGAGCAAAATTTAGCAATCTGTCGGCTGACTGGGACCTATACAAGATCAGTAAAAATGAATACAAAAATAGAACTACCTACGCAAAAAGAACAGCCTGGCGCAACTTCTGCTCAGATATTGAGTGCACAAATGACGAAGCAAGGCTAAGAAAGGTCATGTCCAAGGTCCAAAATATCCCTAGTTTTCTTAGAAGACCTGATAACACATGGACTGACTCATGCTCTGAGACTCTAGAGACTCATCAACACCCACTTTCCAGGGTGTTCTCAATTGACATCTCCAGAAAGCGGAAACCCTAGCGCTAACGTTAGATCCAACATAGGAAATCTATTAGTAGATTATAGGAAGGTAATGTGGGCCATTGACTCATTCTCAGCATACAAATCTGCGGTTCCGGACGGTATCATTCCAATGATGCTCCAAAGTCCCAAAGACTTGATTGTGCCGATACTAGTGGAAATATTCAGAGGTTGTCTAAACCTCACCTTTATTCCAACTAATTGGAGAGAAGTTAAAGTCATATTTATTCCTAAAGCCGGTAAGCCCTCACACACTGAACCCAAAAATTTCAGACCAATAAGCCTATCCTCCTTTCTACTTAAGACTCTAGAAAGAATTATAGAAACGCATATCCGAACAAAACTGAATAACAATGTGATCTCTACAGCCCAACATGCATATATAAAGGGCAAATCAGTTAAGACTGCACTTCATGAAGTAGTCGGAACCATTGAACAGTCAATCCAATATAAAGAGTACACGTTGGCTGCATTCCTCGATATAGAAGGGGCCTTCAACAACGTTGAATACAATGCTATTCGCATGGCATTAAGTTCCATAAATATCAAGCCAACGCTATCAAACTGGATCGACTCCATGCTCCAAACGAGAATAGTAAAAGTAGAAATGGGTGAAAGTACCCTAAAAGTCAAAGCTTGTAGAGGTACACCTCATGGAGGAGTGTTATCCCCGCTACTCTGGCTCCTAGTAGTAAACCAAATCCTGGTTAAACTCGACAGGAGCGGAATAAAAGCAGTAGCCTATGCCGATGACATCGTCATCATGACTTCGGGAATTCACAACCACCCTTTGTGAACTTCTTCAGACAGCTCTAAACAAGCTCACCAGCTGGGCGAAAAACTGTGGGCTAAACGTCAACCCTACAAAAACAGAACTTGTTCTGTTTACGAGAAAACGTAACATTCCAGATATACTTCCTCCCTTCATTAATGGAATACTAATAAACTTATCTGGTACGGCAAAATATCTCGGAATTGTTCTTGATCGTAAACTTAACTGGAAAGAAAATTTAAAAGAAAGAGAAAGGAAAGCTCAAATCGCTGTCTACACTTGTATTAGAATTTTTGGGAAAAAATGGGGACCGGGTCCCAAAACCATTCACTGGATGTATACATCCATAATAAGACCAATCCTCACATATGCTTGTCTAGTCTGGTGGCCATCATTAGAGAAGGCTTCCAACCTTAAGACCATGACCAAAATCCCAAGGCTTGCATGCATTGGCTCAACTAGTGCCATGAGAACAACACCAACTGCAGCTCTGGAAACCTTCCTATCGCTAGCCCCCCTAGATCTCTTTACTAAGGAGATGGCGGCCAAAAGCGCACTGCGACTCAAACAATGCAACAATTGGAAAACAGGCATATCAGGCCATAGAACCATCATGAACCATACAGATATAGACATCCAAACAGACTATACCCCCCGCATATTGACTTCAATCCAGTGGCCCTAACAGTCTTCCCGACAAGAGAAAGCTGGAAGGAAAACAGGGTTATAAAAGGAAATCACATTTCCGTTTTCACAGATGGTTCCAAAACGGACGAAGGGGTAGGGTCAGGTATTTTCTCAGACTACCCTACCATGAATAGATCAATAAAGCTTCCCGACTTCTGCAGTGTCTTTCAGGCAGAAGTACTCGCAGTGTGCGAAGCACCTAGCTACGCAAAACCTGATCAACAAAAATATTGACTTCTTTATAGACAGTCAAGCGGCCATTAAAGCTATCTCATCCAATATCACAAAATCCAGACTAGTAGACAACTGTCGCAGTAACCTAAGACTGCTCAGCGAAACAAACACAGTTAGTTTAACCTGGGTTCCAGGACATTGTGACATAATCGGTAATGAAATGGCGGATAAGCTGGCTAAAATCGGGTCAGCACTCGAATCCAGTGAAACGAGCACCTCAGTTCTAAGGCCACTTGAACAAGAAAAAAACAGAATCAAACACAATTTTCTAAAAACCGCCAATGACAGGTGGTCGTCTTTAGAAACATGCCGGGTCTCTAGAAACCTTTGGCCAGATATTTCCAAGAAAAAAACAGAATTTCTACTCCAGCTAAGCAGACCTCGGCTCTTTCTGTTGATTGGCATTCTCACGGGACACAACTCGTTGGGTACCCACATGATGCGAATGGGCATTAGCACATCCGACTTATGCAGAGGATGCCAAGATGAGGAGGCAGAGGAGGGATCATTCCACTTCCTCTGTGAGTGTTCTAGCTTGGCCCACACTCGGAAAAAAACCCTCGGAGAATACTCTTTCGACGAACTGGGCGACATCTCTAATCTCCCACTAAGTGACGTCCTGAAATTTATTCAGGACTCCAAGTGGTTCAGTGGAAGTTCCCTACCACAATAACCAACCACCTCTCCAATCCTCCCATTTCCTCATCCTCTGATTTCCCGGGGAGCACAATGGATCCTTGAGATCCGAGTGAGGATTTGCCACTTGTGGCTGCACCCCCATTCAACCTAACCTAACCTAACTATCGTTTCAATATTTTTGCAAATTATCAAAAAGTACAAATTTTTCGCTGGCACAAATACCACCAACACAACATGCCATCAAACATTATGGCCTAAGAACTTTTTTCCGGGTTAGGGTCAAAATACTCTATGGGTCGTAATACTTTTTTTAAAAAGCTGTATTTCAAAAAGCTGTATGCGCACTTTTTTACGTTCTCAAAACAGTTTTTATAATTGAGCCTACCTATCAGCATTTTGAAATACAGAATTTTTAGATACAGTAGTTTGACTTACAGTACAAGAAATTTTGTGATTTTGTTGTGTGTGTATTTTGGCATCTTTCGTTAGTCTGTTTTTGTTGATAAATTTCTACTTGTTATACTTTACTCTACACAAGAGGCACAATCTTTCAAAGATCCGTCCAATTATTCGGATGCCGACGATATTGACATAATTGGAAGCGTGATGTCAATGGCTCGTTTATGAGCATTGAGACGGAAGCGAAGAAGATGGGTTCAGTGGTAAATGAGGGCAAGACCAAGTATATGCTGTCATTAAGAAAGGACACCCAACACCGACGTCTTGGACAGAACGTCGCGATAGACAGCTTTAACTTTGAGGTAGTTAAGGAGTTTGTCTACCTAGGCACCGCTACTAATTCAGACAACGACACCAGCGCTGAAATCAAACGAATAATAACTCTTGCCAATCGCTGTTTCTTCGGACTAAGGAAATTGAGTAGTAAAGTCCTCTCTCGAGCAGGTGTCCCTGTATAAGACACTTATCATCCCAGTTCTTATACATATATGGCGCAGCGGCATGGACCCTGTTCCCTGTCAAAGGTAGATGAGAACGCTTTAGGATGCTTCGAGAGGAAAACACTTCGGGTGATTTTTGGTCCCGTCTGCATAGATGGAGAGTGGAGAAGAAGATTTAACGACGAATTGTACGGGCTGTACAGCGACACTGACCTTGTCAAACGAGTCATAGTCTAGCGCATTGTTTCCCAAACTTATTTTTCTCGTGGACCACTTTCAAAATTTTACTGGTTTCGGTGGACCCCCTGCTGCTACATTTCTACCACATTCTTAAAGTCACCAAAAAATAAAAATTGTATCGCTTCTGAGATCTGTCCCTTTATTCCCATAGGTAAAATAAAAACGAAAAATGGGTTATTTTATAACACTTAATTTATTAAAAGAATAGAATTACAAAAAAAAAATTAATGAGGTAATATAGGTTCAGGTCATTTGATGGAGTGTCAGCAAACGATCAATGTTTGGCTTTATTTTTGTGAGCAATAACTGCAAATCCCCTCGCTCTGTGATGTTTAATTTGCTTCTTTTTTTTTTGTTAAGAGGTTTTCAACGGCACTAAAACTCCTTTCGCAAGGTATGACGAGGGAAAAGCTATTCAATTTCCTTGCGATTTCCCACAGTCCAGGACATTTTTCGGGTATTTCTGCTTGCAGCCACAATGTTTGGTATCCTTTTCTAAATTTCACCTTCAGCTCCTCATTGGTGCTTAGCTCGAGCAGCTCCGTTTTCATCAAATGGATTTGTGATCCATGGTGGTATATCCATTGTCAGCATATCTATCTTCAAACCTGGTTTTGAAGTCAGCATGCAGGGCACTTAAATGTTGACTGTAGGTATGGTTATCCTCATCAATATTCTATTATTATAGGTATCAGACCGCAGCCTTTGTCAGCACGCGGAAATAGAATAACGGCTTGTAAAGGAACCAACTAATAAACCGCTAAGACAAATTGATGTACTCAGAATCGAATACTGATCATATTTGTGTAGGAAAAAATAAAAGTCGAAATCCCAAAATTGTCCATAAAAACGATAGCTAACATTTCATCAAATCAAAGAGTTCACGCGCTCCGTGTATTTGCGTATTTTTTGTCTGTTACTTCATTGTTAAAACGTGACAAACTGGCATCGAAGCTCAAGCCCCCCTCTTCCGAAAAGGAATAGTTCTGATAAAATAGTTACTTCAAAATCAATTTAAAATGATTGTGAAATTTATAAAATTAGTAGTTACTTACAAGAAAAATTACAAAATTAATTGCTCTGAAATATTGCTTATTCGGCCTTTTTAGAGAGGCAGTGCTTCTCTCGTGAAAAAATCAATTGAATAAAAAGTGCTGTGTTTGTTTTCAAATCGAAAGAATACAATCAAAATATCTGTAAGTTACTAAGTTACCTTTCTATACGAGCAGTTGTAATCAAACGATAAGTACACGTAAAAAATATACTTAACTACTATATAAAAAAAGGATATATACTTTTTTTTAGCATACACTGATGATATAAATTTTCTCACACCTTTTTTTCGAAATTCCGTAAACAAATGAATGAGTTCGCCTTTGGCATCAAGTATTTATAGTGGTGATCAAGTTCATGTCTGAACAAGCATCAAGCATTGTCGGGCGGATAGCGCTTTGCAAGTCTGTACACGAAATTGTAAGTAATATCGAATACGCAAGCTTGGACAAGTAACAGTCGCTTGCCTTATTGAAATATTATCTCATTAGTTAGGTACTTAAAACAATGTAGGCAGATACATTTTCGTGGACCCCCATTAACATCTTATGGACCCCCATTTTTTGTTCACGCCTACGTAGACCCCCAGCAAGTCTCCCGTGGACCCCTAGGGGTCCACCTGGACCACTTTGGGAAACACTGGTCTAGCGGCTTAGATGCCTGGGTCATGTAGAGCGAATGGACACCAACGCTCCGGCCCGGAAAGTCTTTGAATCCAATCCCGAGGGACTGCGAAGTAGAGGAAGACCGCGACTCAGGTGGCGCACGCAAGTAGGAGATTACCTCAACCAACTTGGCGTGCAAAACTGGAGGTAGCTAGCTAAGGACCAAGCTGGCTGGAGAAGCATGTTGGTTGAGGCTCTGTTCTGACCCGGACTGTAGCGCCACCTTAAGAAGAAGAATATTATACTTTACTTATCTGTTACTTATTAATGTATTCTGGTTGTACACTTGTTAAGATTTTCAATAAAAGAAAGACACATCAATCGAGTTCATAATTGTCAAATTATGTTAAATGGAAGTTTAAGAACGGAATTATGCATCACAAATACAGTATTTTCATAACCAGATTTTGAGATACAGTGTTAAGCTCATACAGCACTTTGAGATGAAAAATTTTGGAACACAGAATTTTGACCTGCAGTATTTTGATCATACAATATTTTGTAAATACAGTGTTTTGAAAAACAAAATATTGACCGTAAATACAGTATTTTGACCTTACCGTATTTTAAAATACAGCATTTCGAACCGCTCCCCTTTTTTCCAAATCCAACAGGGGCACGGAAACAACTTATGTAAATCCTCTGAACTGGGGTTGTGGATTGATTCCCCTGCACCAGAGATATTACAAGAAGAGAGCTGGTTTTTAAACAATATCCGTATTGAAGTTGTTCGAGAATTTAAATATCTAGGTGTTTTGCTTACTCACAACCTCATTATGATTAAGCACGCCCAAATGAAGAGTAATGAAGCTAAGCTTGCTTTAAATATGATGTGGCCAAAATTCTTTGCCAATCGGAATATTGATGTGGCCTCCAAGTACCGTGTCATGCAACAGTCAATACATGTTTGTGCTATGGAACTCAGGTGTTCGGATATAGATCTCTTGATGCTTTTGGGGCGATTCAAAGGCTTTTTATCAAACGTTTATTTCGTTTGCTGAACTCAACTCCGAGCTATGCGATATATGTTGAATCAGAAATACCGCCTATTTACTTTCAAACCCTCAAAGCAGATGCAGACTATATTTCTAAAGTTATGAACCGAGGTGATGAGCGTCTTCACAAGATTTTTGATTCGACTTCTTCATACAAATGCTACGCCGCGCCATTCAAAGATTGGAATGATCTCGCGTTGTCGCATGATGCCGTTCTCCCGTTGAATAAGACCAATACAGATGTTTGGAAGAATAATTTCGCAGATGTGATCGCCAAAGTGGATGAAAAAATGTATATGCAATGTTTGGGTAGAGCAGCTTCGTCTTTATCCAGAAGTGTATACAAGAACTCAAAACACGAGTTCAGGTCTGATTCAAACTATGTACTTCAGAAGAGATTTTTCGTCGAAGTCATCAGTGCTATTTTCAGAGCGAGAGTCGAAGTTTTAAATTTGAACTACATGCCACAAATCTGCAACTTATGTAATAGAAGGGATCCGGAAAATGTCTATCACTTCATTGCGATATGCCCTATCTTGCAAGAGATTCGACGACTTTATTTCCAACAAAATACTCTCACGCTACAACATCTATATGAGGTACTCAATGGGGCAGCAGGTTGGCTTAGTCTCTATCAGTATTGCAAAAACGCGCTCTCTTATCGCAATAGTTTTCCTTAAACGAGTCAGTTATTACAATTTAATTTAATTAATTTTCTTGTGTAAAATCACTTAAAATTGGTATTTATTGTTTATGTTTCAAATCATTAAAATTGTTATTTTATAATCCTAATACTTTTTACACAAAAATGTATCTAAATCATCATTATGTGTCATATCAGGCAGACGGCTAAATTGTCATGTCCTTAATTTTAAGTTTTCTATTTGTAAACTCTTTGATGAAATAATTAATTTATCTATCCATTTATCTATTGCTGAAAAAATTACTTGTGGTTGCACTGCAGGTTGCCATGGAAGCTTTGGTTGCAGAAAACTACAAAGAAGCCGATATTGCAGAAGAGGACATTTTTGAACATGTATAGATGTTGAATTGACCTTCAAATTGTTATTGAAGAGTTATAATAGTATATACCAGAATTATGCACTTATATTGTTAAGTAACAAATACCTTTACTTTGTGTAAACAACTATTTCTTTTTCAACAAAATAAAATTGAATGCAATCAGACGAAAAACAACGATAAATGTCTATATTTCGAGTGACAATATTTCGGTGAATTTCAAACGCAGAAAGTCCTGTGATATAGCATTTGAAAGAAAATTTTATCTTCTTTCTTTTTTATGCAGCAATGCCTATGCCTATCTGCAACCAAAACCAAATGCCATTAAAAAACTGACAAAACTAAAAAATTGGATAGAATTGACTTTTTTTCAGTATCTTTAAATGGCACGAAGTACCAGTCGGGTTGCATTGTCATCATAATATATGCACAAACTCGTACAGAGTTACAAGCGTTACAAAGATAAAGAATAAAGCACTAGCAAGACAATATGCTGGCAAAACGGTCATTAAGTACGGGTTTTTAATCGCTGGCATCAACAGGAAAATCCTGGCATCTACAGTAAAAATACTGGCATCAACAGACAAACGCTGGCATCAACAGGAAAGTCCTGGCATCAACAGTAAAAATACTGGCATCAACAGACAAACGCTGGCATCAACAGGAAAATCCTGGCATCGACAGTAAACATACTGGCATCAACAGGAAAGTCCTGGCATCAACAGTAAAAATACTGGCATAAACAGACAAACGCTGGCATCAACGGCTTATAGCCGGCAAAATAAAATAAAAAAAATCCTTAAGAGGCAATTGGGGGAATTTGTGCTAGGAACTCCAAGGAGACCTTGCTTAAAATTGGGAATCTCTGGGCACACTACGTACCCCTGGTTTTCCTCTAGTGGAAGTAGCCTGTACTCGAGATTGGTACTTTTCAACACGGGCTGGCTTCTCTCTTCTCGTATTTTTCAGGGTGCCTTATAAAGTTATCTGCAACTATTGAGTGTGAGCTCTGTGGCGTGAGTGAAAAATATCATATGAAAATAATGGTATGTATATTGGTTGGTGGTAGGGTGTGTAATTGTAACTTCATTACAAAATAATAACGGTATGTTTTTACTAGTTTTTGGAACATTTTTGACTTTAATTTGGATGTTAAGTTCATGTTGAATTTAGAATTGGAAGCTTTAAAGAAGAAAAGCTGTTCTAAAACAAATTTTTTATCCCATTTCCGTCCTTAATTTCACAAACCATTTTGAACAGCACAATTTCACAATTTCTTACCTCGTCAACTATGTTATTTGAGGATAAAGCTATCAGGTATATAACCAATGGTGCTCCAATCCAAGATAGGGTTTCTTGGAACTTTCGTAAAATACTTCCTATTCCATTTAATTTGCCTTCAATTACTGCGGCCATAAAAAAATAGGGTGTCGCTGGCGCTGAGGTAACTATATACACTGTTATCAACAACATGATAACTCCGTATACGTCCTCGACCTCAGTTTCACAAAACTCTAGGAGTTCACTTTGTGCCCAGACTAGGCTTGTAACACTGTGCTTTAATAACTTCCTATTGAGGTCATTTTCACTTATTTGCTCTTCCAATTTAACTTGTATTTCTCTAATAGAGTCACAAATGACGTTCATGAAATAAGTCAAACAAATCATCAAAAGCCCAATTACCGCAAAATGAAGTGAAAATGCAATCATGTTACATGACATTGCTAGGCCGCCATTTTGTTCCAAAATACTCAACAGCATGTTAAGCCAATAAATACAGACCCCCCAAAATGTGACAATTGAGTAAGACTGTGCAAGAAATTTTTCTGTCGCTTTTGGATGAAGAAACTCTTAGTTCATGAATGCTCATCCGTTGAACAATATGTAAATGTTGATGTCGTCGAAAATACAACCAAAAACTAAGAATTGAATGTTGAATTGTGACTAACACCAAGTGAGCATTGTGATAAGTTAGAGTGATGACTGATGTTGAGTCCTGCACATAATTGTGTGATAAGAAGAATGCACTCCAAAGAAATAAAACTAAGGCTGATTGAGTACAAATTTGCAGTACAGCCATTCGAAGTGCATCGTTTTTAGTAAATATTTCTTGTCTGCCGCGGGTATGAGTTGTCGATAGTATACCGAACCACTTTAAGAAGAACCGAGGTAACCGAAAGTCCTTTCGAAAGGACATCATGAATATGACTGCGCAATAGTTAATAGAAAATTACTATCAAAAAATAGGTGTAGGAAATTCATTTAATTAATAGTCTTTTGTTTATGTAATTTCTTAATTAACTCGAAAAAGGGCGGATTTTTATTGCATGAACCGATTAATGGGCTAGTTACTAGGTAAAACCGAAAGCGCTATTAAATTAGAGGGTGCATATCGGAAATATGGGTTCTAAACCATCTTCATTCGCTTTTTCAATATAACTCGAAAGCGAAGCAAACGTTTTCTGTAGAGAACAAATTTTCCCATCAAAAAACACCTATCGAATAATTGTAAAAAAAACTTTCGGTTTTTACTTAGTAACTGTTTCCACGAGAAATAAGTTATAAACTTACTTTTGGGTTGGCGATGTTTGGCGGGTGCAATTTTCGCTATGTAGCGACTAGCGACTTCTTTCCTTTTTTTTTTCTGATTTGTTTTGTGGTTTCCTTTGATTTTAATGAAAAAGATTTTTTTCTGTGATTTTGGTACAAATGGTACAAATTTTTATTGTTGGTTCGAGAGTGAACATTTAAGTTATAAAGATTTTTGTGATTTTATTATACCGAACAAAAAAATGGAGGCGAACTTGTGCCGGTGGTTGATGGTCTAGTAATAAAAATTGAAAATGACATCATCCTCATGCGGGCTATCGAAAAAACTGGTTGTCAAAAAACCCAACGAAAGGTTTATGGCAGTGATGCCAATAAACCTCGGTTGATCTTTTGGCGGCGGCTAAGTTCATCGATACAGCCTTTTTGGATGCAGATTTTTTTTACAGTGCAGAGATGCACAAATGCATGAACAGTTACTAGCCCATTAATCGATTTATGCAATAGACATCCGCCCTTTTCCGAGTTCCTTTATATGCCCTTTTATACGACATAATCAATGGACTATAAGTGGGCTCGACTTCATCGAAAATTAAGCTGTTTTCTTTTATGGGAACATTGGCAAGAATGAGTCTGTCTACTGAAGCATATCTTGAAAGGATAATTGTATTTGGCTTCAGTAAACATTCGAAAAATGGGGAGAGGTGTAACGTAGTTCCTAATCGCTTGAATATTTATGAAAGCCATAAAATAAAATAAACAGATAGGGAGGCGCAGAGCTAGGACCCCTGGGCCTAGCGCATTTTTCACAACCATATCTGGAGGGGACCTACAAAGCCTTGCATTATGCAAAATTTAATCACACACCATACCTATCTAAACACAGCTTTCTTAGCCGTGATTTCTATTTTCTATTTGACAGCTCAGTAGAGTCTTAGACGATGTTTTTCTCTGAACATTTTTTTAATAGTTCACTCGTATAATGTTCCCTGCTTCTTTTTCGAAATGGAGGAAACATGCGTTTGTTGAAAAAAAGAAGTAAATCTGCAAAAAAAAAATCTTCCAAATAGTGTTCGTTTGATGTTAAGAACAAAACACTTCTTTTGTCGCCTTGAGTTCCTTTGTAATAGTCTTTTCATTCTTCACGGGAGTAGCCTCTCCGATCTTCCTAGGAATGAATGGTGGAGGCAAATTGATCGCTGTTAAGCAGTCTGCAGAAGTGATTTTCCAGATCCTCAGTAGCGGCTGTGACTCTACAACGATGTTTCTCTGCTGGTCTTTACATGCCTGAGTCCGGGGCTTGCCACTCTTACTAGATCTTTTCACCTTTTGGTAAAACTTCCGAATCTTGTTCCTGTCATGGCACTTCTCAATTTCCTCAAACGAGCATTTCTCATGCTTTTTCTTTTTTTTACAATGCGGTGTTCCTCCCTTCTTTTCTCCTTGTAAATCTCGTAACTTTGTTCGTAAGCAGCCCTCGGACGTTTTTGCATTTGAATTGACTAACGTCTTACTTTCCGAATCCTCACGAAAGGCGATTCCCTTGTAAGGACATTTTTCACCCAACAACAAAGGTCTGTGTGACTGACATGCTTACCACCGCGTCACGGGTCCCAAAAAAACCTTACCCTTGGTGGGGGAAAATAAAAACATGAACTCAATAAAGCAAAATAAGCCACCAAAGCAAACTTCCTTGATTCGAATCCCAACAGAAACCATTGAAAATTTCAACGGGTATCCCCTAACAAGGAATTTGCAAGGCCAACGATGTTAAAATTCGTTATCCTAAAAAGCGCTTTCACGACTGACCGTGTGGAGTCTCTCACATATGTATCTTAGTTGTGAAAATGGCGCTAGGCCTTGGGGCTTCTTGCTTTGTTGCTCCACATTACTTGTTTATTTATTTTTTAGTTTATCAATGTTTCTATTTTTATTCATATGAAATGCGGTGTTCAGAAAATTCTCGTAAGCACGATGCTACGTGAACATGATCCCAGTAAAACCTCATCTTTTCGGCGAACAGAAGTATCAACGTTTTCAACCCAGACGGACAGGAAACATAAAATTTGTGTGAACTTGAATAGATACAGAAGCGAAATTTTTTGTTAAAAATAAAACACCGCCAAAAATTATTGAACTTAAAAAACTTATTGAACTTACAACATTCAATATTCTTTTTTTTGATTTTGTGACGTTTCTTTTGATGTTGCGTATATTTCAAAGCAATTAAATAACGAATTATGCTTCTAGTGTTACTTGCCTTTGTTTATTCATTTTTATTAAAAGTTATTACATTCTTACCTCATCAACAATATTATTTGAGGATAAAGCTATCAGGTACATAACCAATGGTGATCCAATCCAAGATAGGGTTACTTGGAACTTTTGTAAAATATTTAATATTCCATTGAATTTGTTTTCAATTATTGTCACTACCAAAAAATAGGGTGTCGCTGGCGCTGAGGTAACGATATACACTGTTGTCAACAACATGATAACTCCGTATACGTCCTCGACTTCAGTTTCACAAAACTCTAGGAGCTCACTTTGTGCCCTGATTAGGTTCATAATATTGTGCTTTAATAACTTCCTATTGAGGACATTTTCACTTATTTGCTCTTCCAATTTAACTTGTATTTCTCTAATAGAGTCACAAATGACTTTTATGAAATACGTAAAACAAATCATCAAAAGTCCAGTAATTGCAAATTGAAATGAAAATGCAATCATGTTACATGACATTTGTAAGGCGGCATTACTTTCTGAAATACTCAACAGCATGTTAAGCCAATTGATGCAGAGCCCCAAAATGTGACAATTGAGTAAAACTGTGCAAGAAATTTTTCTCTCGTTTTTGGAAGAAGAACATCTTATTTCCTGAATGCTCATCCATTGAATAATATGTAAATGTTGATGTCGTCGAAAATACAACCAGCAACTAAGAATTGATTGTTGAATTGCGATAAGCACCAAGTGAGCTTTGTGATAAGTTAGAGTAATGACTGATGCATTGTCCCAAATATAATTCTGTGATAAGAAGAATGTACTCCAAAGAATAAAAGCTAAGGCTAATTGAGTACAGATTTGCAATATAGCCATTCGAACTGCGTCGTTTTTAGTAAATATTTCTTGTTTGTTGCGGGTGTAAGTTGTCGAAAGTATACCGAACAATTTTAGGAAGAACCGAGGTAACCGAAAGTCTTTACCAAAAGACATTTTGAATACGACTGTAAGTTCCTAGAGAACTGGGTAAACTGGGAAATTTTAGTTATAGAAATTCATTAAATTGAGTGCATTTGACTTTATCAATTGTCAGTCATTTCAGGGAACAATGGCAAAAATGAGTCATTATAGAATCATCAATCAACACGTTTACGTCACACCTCATATCTCTCAGTCTTATAAGGGTCACAGAAGGCTGCTTGCTAGCAGCGAATCGAGTAGCCACTATTGCTGTGTGCCTTTATCAGTTGCTGGGCCTGCGTCATGTCGGTTTTCGGCTGTCACTGTGCCAACTTCTTGTGTTGCAGCTGAAAACTTTTTATTTCCTATAACAATTTTGGCTTTATTTCAGGATGGTGCTATTGTGACATCAAATCAAAGGCACGCTAATCAGATTAATATCACATTTTGCTCAATGATTTTTAAGTTATCTTAATAAATTAACGATGCAAAATCGCAACATATTCGTAAAACTAATATCTGTTAAATCAGACATAAACTAAGTGTTACCATTTACGAAACAAGCACTAGTTATAAAAAAACTTTAGATGGCGGACCCGTTACTCAATATATTCCTTGTTTAAATCCACTTTAAATAGGATAAAAACAAATTCTATTCGGGAGCATTAATTCTATAGGCTGCGTTATTATATTAAAATTCACATTGAATAAGAGTATGCAGTTTCGATTCGGTATTTCTATCAAATACAAATTTCAAAACTCCTTGACCTTTTCGTGTCAAATATGCCTAGTCTTATCACTTCACCTGTCACTTTAAATGAACTTAGTTCTGATCACTACCTAGTTCTATGCGAACTTCTCTGGTCAGGAATTAAAACAGAAAGATATTACCAAAACTTTAAAAATGCAAACTGGACACGATTTAGGTCAATTTTGAAAACGAAACTTCGTAATGTTCCTATGGACCTGGAAAGCGTAAATAGTAAAAATGATGTCGACAATATTGTGGATAACTTCACTCAAGAAATCTTATCATCAGTCGATCGTTCTGTCCCAAAAGCTATCAGAAAACCCTTGTCCTCAAATATTTCGCCTTATATCATAGAACTCATCAAAAATAGAAACATTCAAAGAAGAAACTGGCAAAGATATCGTCAACCTATTTATAGAGAAAATGTTTCGTACCTAAATAGACTTATCTCTAGTGAATTGTTAAGGATCCAGGATTGGAGTCATAAACTACGTTCACTTGATAAAAACGCCAAACCATTCTGGAATATTGTCAAAATTATAATAAACAAACACAGACAAATACCTTTCTTAAAAACTGACTCAAGAATCCACTTTACAGATTCGGAAAAAGCTAATGCACTTGCACTTAACTTCTGTCAAAATCATTCGGTTCACAAAATCGAATTCGAAAAAATAACGAAAAAAAAAAACTTAAAAAAAAAATTTTGACAAAAGTCGTTTTTGTATTTTTGGTTTTCTCAAAAACTACAAGTTATTTTGACATCCGGTTTGTTGTGTTTGATCAAAAATAAATAAGAGCATTGAAAATAAGCCCGAGAAATAGAAAAATACTACTTAATTACGTAAAATTTGGAAAAAAGTGGTTTTAAAAAGAAAATTATGTTTTTTTTCAAAATTTTGACTTTGAAAATTAATATTTCAAAAACTATTTACTTGAACAACTTAATTTTAAATTTAAATTAATGTTTAAGTTTTTGGCTTTTCAAAATGCTATAGTACGACTCTGTAGGTACTACCGTTATTTTTAAATAATTTTTTTCCAATTTTTAGTGACTTTTTTCTTAAATTGCCCCTCCCGCCTAAACGGGGGAAAATGGACCCCCCCCCTCCCATAAGATTTTTTGCTTGTCTAGGTCCAACCTACACACCCTATCTTTTTGTCACACCTTATGCGAATCACCCTGTATATATAAATGATTGTTTCACAAAATTTACTAGTTCTTTATATTCGCAAGCAAAAAAAGTTATGGAAAATAAGTAATTCAAATATTTATGGTTTCAGAACTCTCAGATTTTGATGCGCAAAATAGATAAGGGGAGGATCACTGCTATAAGATCGCTTGAAGATTTGGAGAAGTTAGAAGACGATTAATGTATCGTCAGCTTATAATGTATATTTTTCAAAATGTTTGATTTAAATAATAGTTTTTATCAATATAGCAGTGGCCCTTCTAATAACATCATGCGAAATGTAACCGATTTTAATTTAAATTTCAAAAATAATGTAAATTCCTTTGCTGTTGTTCACCAAAACATACGAAGCATGCGGAAGAATTTTGATTTATTAATATGTAATCTAGAAGCCTTTGTTTACTTGCCAGATCTTATTTTCTTGTCAGAAATATGGATATACGATTGTGAGAAAGATGATTTTAGTATTCCTGGATTTAATTTCTATGCTAATACTAATGAAAGCTACTCTGCAGGTGGTGTAGGGGTTTTTGATTTGTACGTGATTTGTTCGAGCATGAAGTCAAATGTTTTTGCTTGCAAAGTGCTGATGTTTTAAAAATTACGTGCAAAGTTAATAATGAATATTTTAATTTTCTTTGTTTTTATAGACTACAGATTCTGATGTTTTCTTGGAAGAGCTTTCAAACTTGTTGATGGTAGAAAAGGGCTCAAACTTAGTAATTATTGGCGATCTCAACATTGATATTTTAACAAGCAGCAATTTATCTGATCCTTTTAATGCCCTGTTAGCCGAGTGTGGTTTTTTAAGTTTTATTAATGAACCAACGCGACCACTATCCGGTACTTGCTTAGATCATGTCTTTGGTAGATTTTCTGAATTAGCAACAGATCTTTGTATAGGTGTGAACTTTGATTTGGGTGTAACTGATCACTGTATGACAGGGATTGTATTAAATAGTTTAAAATATGTCAATCAGGTAAAACCTTGAAAGCTGGATTGACGTGTATGCTCAAGACAATGCTAACAAAGCTTATGATATTTTTTTTTAATATTTTACAAAGAAAACGAGCCACAAATTGAAACCTTGGATGTCATACCATGTCCTAAAACTTGTCAAACTGAAAAACAAATTAAGAAAAAAATGTTACAAAAATCCTTCTAATCCAAGTTTAAAGAAAAGGGGTTAAGAAACTATGCAAAAAGGTAAAATGTGAAGCGAAATCATGTCGCGATAATTATTTCCACAACAAGTTTCAAAATGCTATGGGTAATTCTAGAAAAGAATGGGAGGTTATAAATTGTATAACAAACAAAAATAAAAAAGACAAATCTAATTCCATTGCTCTAACGATAGATGGTCAAGATATAGCTGATCAAACAGTGGTAGCTAACATTTTTAATGACT
Organism: Melanostoma mellinum; assembly: GCA_914767635.1. Classification (NCBI taxonomy): domain Eukaryota; kingdom Metazoa; phylum Arthropoda; class Insecta; order Diptera; family Syrphidae; genus Melanostoma; species Melanostoma mellinum. The sequence continues at coordinate 46,578,366 of OU612060.1, read as the reverse complement.
TTTTCGTTTCTGTTGGTGTTTTCATCCAATTTGCATAGGCCTGAGTAGACACGCTAAAGCCCACCTGACCGAGTTTTCTGCAAATTTTCATTATTACTGCAACGAATGCAAAACAATTACTACTTCGCACGTTATGCTTGCCATCAAATATAATAACGAACGTTTAGTTCAATTGTCTGAGGATTTTACTGAACTCAAAACTAATATCCGCCACAACTTTCTTAAAATAAATGAGGTGATTGCAGACAATAATGAATCCATTATGAAAAATTTAGAGTCCCAAAATATAGGACTCAACACTAAGCTATCTAACATAGATTCAAACATATAAAAAATATCACAAAAATTTAATGATTGCCTTGAAACTATTCATGCTTTCCCTAAGCTCATTAACACCGACATTATTAAAATGTTTAAATTGGTTGCTGATCTTAAATCCTCCGTTGAACAATCTACGGAAATAATACATTCTACAGAAAAGTACCTGTTAAGGTTTTCGGATTCTTCAAAGGAACAATCATCAATCATTAAATCTCTTGAGAGGGAGTCCACAGCTACTTCCCTCAGTATAAATAATAACTCTTCTACCCTTGAAGATATCATTACCAAGGAATCAAAATCTTTACGTTATATGATAACTGAACTATCAAACGAAATTAAAAAATCACACTACACGAAGTCAACTAACTCAGAAAAAGGTCTTGTTAGCTCTTTCGCCTCACCTGAATTAAGCAGTAATAACAATAAATCACTTCGTTTGGAACTCCAAGACCTTGATACCTCCATCACGCCAATTCAAATTGATGATATGATTCTACTTCATCCTTCCTCAAGTGTTCCAACTGAAAAAGAACTAACATCATCCTCTAATGATGACAATGCTTCTACACTTTCTGAACCTGTCCTCATCAACCGGTTTGGCACAACCTGGACTCCTGCTGAATGGAACAATAGAATCATGAAAATTAAAAACCAAGCTGAGCTCACACCTCTCTTCATAAAAACACTCCTGCTTTCGCTAATTTATCCTGGATTAAAAATTTTTTCTCTTCTTATTTTAAGATTTTTATTCAAAAGTGTTATAAATTGAGCTCTTCTAGCTTTAAAGTTTATATCCCCTCTAAATACCAATGGCTTTTTTTGTCCACTGACCAACACGTTTTTCGGGTTGGCAGAATTGAAATATCAAATTGGGGTCTTAAACCTAACAAGTTATTAAATGAAAATGTCAAAAAAGTATCAGTATCTAAAACTAGTTTTCAGTCCTTCAAACCCTCAATCAAATCTTTACCTGAACCTAAAAAACTCCGCATTTCTCCTAAGCCTAGACCGACTTCATCTAATCACAATAAAATTGCCTTTCCATCTCCTAACCTTCCTCAACAGTAAGTCCTCTCAAGTGATTCCTATAGCAATTTTGTTTGTGCAAACTCTTCAAACTCTATCCCACAGCCTTCCAGTATGTCACCCCTACCTTCATCCTCCAGATCATCCTTATCAATCAATCCCAATCACTCTTATCCTCCGGTTTTCGATCCTTTGTATCCACTAAGCGTTAAATTAACCGCGATGGCAAGACTGCGCGATAGTAAACTCTATGAAAATGTCCGTCTGTACCTGGCTTTTCTATACGACAAACCTGAGTCTGTTTGCATTAATGGCAAAACGAAAACTAATGTCATTTTATCTATCTTAAAAGAAGGTCTTCCAACCGATCCTCATGAACTTAAGAAGATTTACATACGTTTTCATGAAGGTTTTAATATATCTCCCTCAACTGTTCTAAGGGATCTTGCCACGTACTGTGCACATATAAATTTAAAAAACCCTATTCACTCCAAGTCCTCTAAAAAGCCTCGTCTTTAACAGTAACACACTAACGACTTTGAACTCTTTGTCCCTTTATTACCAGAATGTAAGAGGACTACGAACTAAAACTTCTTCACAAAACCTTCCTTTTGATATATTTGCCCTCTCTGAAACAAATTTAGATTCCAGTTTTCTTGATAGTGAATTATTTTCCTCCGACTTTGCAGTATTTCGTGCAGATGGTCAAACCTCTGAAAATGGCCGCTCCGGGCGTGGTGTTCTTTTAGCAGTACACAATAGTTTGAATGCAACTCGTGTTGAATCATCCAGTTCACCACTCATCGAATTCATTTGCATAAAATTGTTAGTCCCCAATCGATGTTTTTATATCCTCTGCTGTTATATTCACCCATCACAGCCCACTCTTGCTTATCAACAATTTGTTGATTCTTACGACTCTATCTTTGAAGCTGCAGAACCAACTGACGATTTTATCGTTATTGGTGATTTTAATTTACCCTACTTACGTTGGGCTCCATCCGAGGATCAATCAAACTTTGTTCCCAGTAATCCCACCTCAGAGAAAGAATGTATTTTTTTGTGACCGCTTATCTGGCTCTGGGATTTTCCAAATAAGTAGTATTAAAAATAACTTAGGAAGACAACTTGACCTTGTTTTTTCTTCTGATCCTTTCAACTCTGACGTTTCTGAAAGTATCCATCTTCTATCGACCCTTGACCACTTCCATCCCCCTCTTTCTCTTGTCTTCTCTTTCGATAAAGTTATCTCCACGGTAGATTCGGAAGTCTCCCTTCTTTTTAACTACCGTAAGGCTGATTTCAATCAATTTAACGTTTTGTTATATCAGATCGATTTTAACCTTTTCTTAAATGCTCGAACTCCCATCGACATCGCTCTTTCTTTCTTCTATACTGCCATCTCCGAATGTAACATCCAGACTGTTCCTCATTTACCACAAAAAAATTGTATGTCGTCTCCCCCATGGTATACTAAAGAATTGCGTACACTTCGAAACCTTAGAAATAAGTTATGCAAAACTTACATAAAATCGAATTCTTATATTGATTACTTAAATTATCAACAAGCTTTCTTCAACTTTTCATCCTTATCCGAAATTCTTTACAACAATTATCTTGATAAAATGCAGACTTGTCTTATCTATGACCCTAAACGTTTCTATCAATTTATTAACGTGAAGAGAAAATTGGATGGATTTCCTTCCTCTTTCAACCATCTTAATACTTCCTCTTCAGATCCTCAAACAATCACCAATATATTTGCGAGTTTCTTTAGTCAATCATATAACCATAATAAAATTCTACCTGACCTGGAATACTTCAGTTATCTAGATAATTGTCCTCAAAGCTCTCTTGTTTCTATTGGTGTTAGTCTCGACAATGTGTATGATAAAATCAATGCACTCAAAGATGACTTTTCTCCCGATCCTGACGGTATTCCTGCCATTTTCCTTAAAAAAATGTATAAACGTACTTTGTCAACCCCTTAAGGCATTATTTCAACTCTCACTCTCACAAGCAGTTTTTCCAACATTATGGAAAGATTCATTCATTTTTCCAATTCATAAGAAAGGCAGTAAAAGTGATATCTCCAACTTCCGTCCTATTGCTAAACTATCCTCTATTCCTAAGCTTTTTGAAAGCATTGTCTACGACTCGTTATACTTTCATTGTAAGTCTGTTGTTTCTCCACTGCAGCATGGTTTTCTAAAGGGAAGATCTACAACGACTAACTTAACCCAATTTGTTTCTACGACGCTCTGTGTTCTTGAACATGGCTACGAGGTTGACGTAATCACTACGGACTTTTCGAAAGCTTTCGATAAAATCTCACACCATATAATTTATCTGAAATTAGGTGCTTTTGGATTTCCCCCGCATTTTATCCAATGGGTGAAATCCTATTTAGAACACCGCATCTATAAGGTATTGTTTAGAAGTTTCTTATCTATTCCCATTTCTGCCTCCTCCGGTGTGGCTCAAGGTAGCCATCTCGGTCCTCTCCTTTTTGTCCTTGCTATCAACGATGTCCATATGATTATTTCGCACTCAAATCTCTCAAGTCTCAATCTATGCCGATGATATAAAAATAATGAAGTCAATATCGACACCTCGTGATAATTCTTTACTTCAACATGACTTAGATTCTTTTCTTAATTGGTGTCATAAGAATCTGCTTGATCTTAATGTGAGTAAATGTCAATTCATCACTTTTTCACGAAAACGAATACCTACTCTCCCTCGAACTTATGACTTTTGTGGGGTTCCCGTTCCAGTTGTTTCTTCTGTTCGAGACCTTGGAGTTTTTTGTGATAGAGAGCTCAACTTTCGTTTCCATATAGACCAAATTATCGCTAAGGCAAACTCTTCCCTTGGTTTCATAAAACGGTGGTCTAAAGAATTTTCCAATCCTTACGTAACCAAATCACTATACATTACTTTTGTCAGACCTTTCCTAGAGTACCTACGCATCTCAGGTTTGGTCCCCCTATCATATCACTCAATCACATAGAATTGAAGCCGTCCAACGTAGATTCCTTCGCTTTGCCTTACGCCATCTACCGTGGTCGAACCCTCTCATCCTACCTCCATACGAAGATCGTTTACAACTAATTCAGTTACAAAGCCTCGCCAAACGTCGTGCAATTGCGGACATACTTTTTGTACACCAAATAATGACTGGTGCAATTGAATCTCCCGCTCTCCTTGAAAATTTTAACCTTAATACCAATCCTCGTAGTCTACGGTCCATCCCTTTTTACAACCTTCCCACCCACCGCACTAACTATGGTCATTTAAACCCCACTACTCGAATGTTGCGCTTAGCCAATGGTGCACAAGATATTCTTGATTTCAACGCAAGCTTACCTTCTCTAAGAAATAAATTATCATCTAATCATTTTCAACTTCTTAATTAAATTTCCCTTAGCTTCTCTATTATATTAACTTTTAAATTAATTAATATTTATTGTAAATAGTATTTAGTATTTAAGAAATTGATTTTTGTAAATATTTAAGTTTTCTTTTTATTTATATGTATGTTGCTTGTATTAAGCCAGATAAATAAATAAATAAATAAATAAGTCATCGACTATGGTCGGTAATAATGCATGTCTAATGCGCTCTGACCTAGTTGAGAGTACAAACTTTTCTAGAAGCTTTTTTTCCGAACCAATTACAGGCTCCGAAGTCTTGAAATTGATTTATTCTTTAGATAACTCTAACTCTGTTGGGTTTGATAATATGTCAAATCAAACCATTAAAAGAACTGCGCTTTATCTTGTCGACATACTGGTTTATCTTTTTAACTTAAGTATTTGTTCAGGAACTTTTCCTGACAAATTGAAATGCGCCTATGTTTTACCTCTTTTTAAAAAGGGTAACAGAAAAGATAAAAATAACTATAGGCCAATCTCCTTGCTTTCATCCATTTCAAAAGTTTTTGAAAAAGCTGTTAAGGAAAGAATGCTAACTTACCTAAAAAAAATAAACTACTTTAATGCTGCTCAATACGGTTTTAGAGAAGGGCTCCCCACTGAGGATGCCCTTTTAGCTTTTAGTAGTATTATATATAAAGGATTAGACGAAAAAAACAATGTGCAGGTCTTTTCGTCGACATTACGAAGGCATTTGACATGGTTGACCATTACATCCTTTTGAGTAAGTTATATCTTGCTGGTTTTCGAAGCTTTATGTTGAGTTGGTTTTCATCTAACCTCAAGGATAGAAGACAGTTAGTGAGAATTGATGATCATCTTAGTAGCATCCTGTTTATCAACAAAGGTGTTCCCCAAGGCTCTGTCCTCGGCCCAATATTGTTTTTAATCTTTATTGATTCCCTATTCTCGCAAGGTTTTTTAGGTCAAATAACAGCTTTTGGTGACGACTTAGGGATTGCATATACCTCGTCCAGTCCACTTAATTTGGTTGCTGACATTAACCATGATATTAGATTATTAGGTTTATGGTTCATGGCACACAAGTTAATGATAAGTAGCAAAACGAAACTAATGTTTTTTAGCCTATCTTCAAAGGATCCTCCATGCAGTAAGTTTCGTTGTATAGACTGTTCTTGCTTACCATTTAATGATGGAATCAGTTATAAGGATGACTCAATTTGCGGATCGTCTTGTTTCAAAATTGAAGTTGTGGAAAAGTTTAAGTATTTAGGTGTGATTATTGATCAAAATTTAAATTGGTTAGATCACATCTCTTATCTGAAACAACATTTTCGAATATCTCTTCGTTACATCTACCATCTTAAGAAGTTCTTGAGTAGTAATTCCTTAAAGACGGTTTATTATGCACTTTTTCATTCTAGACTACAATATGGTATCTCTTGTTGGGGAGGGACCTTTGCTACCAATCTTCAATGCCTTGTTGTGTTACAAAAAAAAGTTATTCGTTTACTATCAGCTGCAAATCGTAGAAGCTCTTCAATATTGCTATTTAGAAGTTTGAATGTCCTTCCAGTAAAACATTTATATTACTTTAAGGTTTTAAAAATATTTTTCATAAAAAGTGGTTACTTTCAAAGTCCTTTGACTCATGCACGTAGTTTGCGAAGCAATTCTTTAGCACAAGGAAATATCCCTTCTTTTCGTACTACTCACTTCAGAAAATTTTTTACAATTACTGCCTGTAAGCTATTCAATAGTTTGCCTATTAATTTAAGACACATTAGAAGTTTATCTTCTTTTTTGAAGCAAGTTAAGCTTTGGCTTTTTAGTTTTGATCACACCGCAATAAGAAATGTTATTACATATGTGTCATAATCTTTAACATTTTCTCAAACAATGTTCATATCTTGTTTTGATTTATAGATTGCTTTTTATCCTCTGCATTTTTTTGTATTCCGTAATAGAGATAACTAAACTTAGTAAAAAATAAAAAATAAAAAATAAATATAAACATAATATATAATAATGTTCACCCCACATTAATAAATTTTGCAAAAAAAAATTATTTGAATTACATTGTATTATTATTTTGTTATAATTTAAATTTTTTATAAATTTACTGAAGTGATATTCTTTTTTACATATAAATATGGAAATGTTTATCACTACTTATTCTTAAATGTAACTTTACCTTTATACCTACATAAGTTCAAACTAATGTACATTTTTTGAATAAAGATTTAAATGAAATGAAATGAAATGAATTCCATCCCCTCACAAGGCATGGTTGTGAGCAATGCGCTAGGCCCAGGGGCTCCTCGCTCTGCTGCGCCACCCTATTTATTTTATTTTTTATTCGATTCAGTTTGGCATAATGGCCTTATTTATAAAATGATTTCAATCTATATTCCTTCTTACCTGTGCAAAATTGTACAAAGTTTCTTGTCAAGTAGATCTTTTATGGTTTTATGGCCGATTTTATATAACTTATATACTGCCGACTTTCCTGAGTTACCAGACTGTGAAGCAGCAATTTTTGCTGACGACACAGCAATAATATCTTCGCACAAGTTAGGTCTCAACATTGAGAATAATCTAAGTAATGCGATAAGAGTATTAGAGGAATATTATAACCGATGGAAAATAAAACTCAATGCTGAAAAGATACAAGCCATCTTTTTTACGAGAAAAAGAAAGTCTTGTTTTCTTCCCAGCAATCAACTTCAAATCCTTGGTACTCCGGTTTCTTGGGAAACCCAAGTCAAATACCTTGGCATCTATTTAGACCTAAAACTAACTTTTAACTGCCATATTACTCAAATAATCAAAAAAGTCAAGAAAGCAACCAACCTCCTCTTCCCCTTCATTAACAGAAAGTCTTCACTTTCGCAGGAAAACAAAATAATAATTTCAAAAGTTGTATTTCAGGCCATTCTTTTGTATGGCTGCCCTGTTTGGAAAAATGCCGCGCATAATCATATAAGAAAATTGCAAGTAAGTCAAAACAAGCTATTGAAAATGATGCTAAATCTACCTTGGCACCATTCAACTGCTGATCTCTACACAAGAACCAATGTTGAGATGATCGAAGATAGAATAAGCAAACTTACCACGAAATTCAATAACCGGCTTGAACTCGCCGAGAACAATTTAGTGAGTCAACTTATGATTGAAAATTGAATTTTTGTCTAGCTAAAATCGTTATCCGTGATATTATATTTATTTATACTTATATTAAATTGTTTAACCTTTTGTTGTACATTCATTGAATTTAACTATTTACCGATTTTGCTTATTTTTCCATTTAAATTTTTTATTGATTTATTTATTCATTAACTTATTTATTTATTTATTTATATTTATTTGTTTATTTATTTATTTATTTATTATTTACTCAAATATTTTTTGTCTGTTTTCAATATTTTTCCATGTTGTTTATCTAGTAATACATATTTTTTTTGTAATTATTATTATTAACTTTCGTTTGTTTATTCTCATTTGTTTTTCTTTGTACTCTGCTTTTGTAACCTTTTTGTAAATATCTACAAAACTTTAATATCTTTGAAAAACATTCACATCTTTCTAGTCACTAGTCTTAAGCAAATTATTTATTTATTTATTTTTTTCTTTTGCGTTTTGTAAACTTAAATAGAGGGTTTTCCATCGTATTTCCTCTAAACTACTATATTCAATCAACCTTAATTCAAATAAATATTGGCAACACTGTTTTGAAAGTGAAAAGAAGTAATTTCTAGAGGTCTCATTAAAATTTTATTATTAAATTGGTTAACTCGTTTTAATTAGAATTAATATATAGTGATTTGTCATTAGATCTAATCAAAAGTGGTTTCCGATATTTCAACAGCATACGAAAAGCTGGGTGAGTCTTGAATTAAGTAGCAACTAGTCAAAAACAGGGCGAAACAGTTGCGATACCGTCCCATAAAGAAAAAAATAAAATAAAAAAAAGTACGCAACGTACAGACATATACAGGGTGATTCGCATAAGGTGTGACAAAAAGATAGGGTGTGTAGGTTGGACCTAGACAAGCAAAAAATCGTATGGGAAGGGGGTCCATTTTCCCTCGTTTAGGCAGGAGGGGCAATTTAAGAAAAAGTCACTAAAAATTGGAAAAAAATTATTTAAAAATAACGGTAGTACCTACAGAGTCGTACTACAGCATTTTGAAAAGCCAAAAACTTAAACATTAATTTAAATTTAAAACTAAGTTGTTCAAGTAAATAGTTTTTGAAATATTAATTTTCAAAGTCAAAATTTTGAAAAAAAAAAAAACATAATTGTTTTTCTTAAAACCACTTTTTTTTTCCAAATTTTACGTTATTAAGTACCATTTTTCTAGCTTATTTTCAATGCTCTTATTTATTTTTGATCAAACACAAAAAAGCGGATGTCAAAATAACCTGTAGTTTTTGAGAAAACCGAAAACTACAAAAACGACTTTCGTCAATTTTTTTTTTTCAATTTTTTTTTTCGTTATTGGACTTTTAAGTGAATTCTCAATAAAAAAAGTAAAGAGAAAATATATCCTTTATTTCGTAAGTTCACTTAAGAATCCAATAACGAAAAAAAAACTTAAAAAAAAAATTTTGACAAAAGTCGTTTTTGTAATTTTTGGTTTTCTCAAAAACTACTAGTTATTTTGACATCGGATTTCTTGTATTTGATCAAAAATAAATAAGAGCATTGAAAATAATAGTAAATAATACTACTTAATTACGTAAAATTTGGAAGAAAAGTGGTTTTAAGAAAAAAAATTATGTTTTTTTTTTAATTTTGACTTTGAAAATTAATATTTCAAAAACTATTTACTTGAACAACTTAGTTTTAAATTTAAATTAATGTTTAAGTTTTTGGCTTTTCAAAATGCTATAGTTAGACTCTGTAGGTACTACCGTTATTTTTAAATAATTTTTTTCCAATTTTTAGTGACTTTTTTCTTAAATTGCCCCTCCCGCCTAAACTGGGGAAAATGGACCCCCCCTCCCATACGATTTTTTGCTTGTCTAGGTCCAACCTACACACCCTATCTTTTTGTCACACCTTATACGAATCACCCTGTATAATATGCAACGCACTCCCAAAAAATCGAACGAATTACTCGAATCCGCTGCAAAAAGACAAAGGAGCCTTATGGATGCGTCACCCAATGCAATCACCAAACAAAGCACGGGAATTGCAATGCCTCCTAACACCCCAGTTGGTAGCTTGGACGCCGCTAGCCTAGTGTCACTATTGAGTGCATCATTAGAAACTATGATCAGCTGCAACAAGTAAATGCCCGCTGCATGGAGCTAGAAAGACACGTAGAACGCACACAGGCGGATTTTTCGAAAATCCTGGCCAAAATTATTTTTGGTCGGTTTATATCAAATTCTTGCTTTAATTCATTAAATAATAATGAATTTTAGTGAAAAACATGTTTTCGGGTGCATATATAAAATATATGCATTTAAAAAAAAATTACATACAAAAAAAAATTTTTTATTAATTAGAAAAACTTACTTTTACATTTTTTCGCTAAAAATCTACTTTTTCTTAAGAAAAAGTTTCTCAAAAATTCCATTAGTTGATTTCTTAACAGATAAATAAAATTTCATTGTGAGCCTGGAGCAAAAAATAATAAAAAAAATTGTTAAGCCAAACTGCTATTTTCACCTTTTTTGAATGCTTTTTCTTGCGATATCTCGCAACATCGCAAAATATCGCAACATTTTTGGACGAAAACTTGTTGAGGACGATTGTAGCTACATTTTAAACTTTATTTTAAGGCATCATACAACTTTAAGACCAAACTTTTATATTACCAAACACAAATGTTTTTTTCTTTTTTAGGTTCAAAAAAGTATATCTCTAAGATGTCATACAAATCAACACAAATCATGAAGTCAATATAAAATTCTGATTGAAATTGACTAATCATATCACTAGCAACAGATTCCAAAATAAATTTTTCTAATCGCTTCACACAAAAAAATATAAAAAATAGTAGTACATCAACCTCTAGTCACACACCAAATCTAATACTAATCTTGTTTATCAAAAGTGATCACTTTGACTGCATCTTGTGACTAAACGGTAGCCAAGAAAATTACGGAATGGATCAGACTATACTGTCTGACTATTTGTGAACAACTTTGCATCAAAAAATATTCAATAAGTCCAATTTCATTTTTCATAGTTATGGCCAGGTTTTTGGGAAAATCCGCCTGTGTGGAACGTCTTGAATGGAAGGCTAATGAAAAAAATCTCATTGCCCATTTGCCGAGGCAAGATGGCGTAAGCCCAGAGGTAAAAGCAAAGTCAATATGCATGGATCTTCTGAAGTCAAATAGTGATGACATGGTTGAATCTTCAAGAGCATTGAATGCAGATGGAAAGATAGCTAACGTTAGCTAAGGTTGCGGAAAAGTGAAGATGTACCGAAAATCTTGAAAGCGGCATCGGCTCTTAGAGGAACAGGTGTATCCATTCATAGAGACTACCCGGCAGTGACTCGTGAAAAAGAAGGACCTTGATGAAGATTAAAACACATATAAACGCACAACATACAAATATTAAAACACAGTTGAGGGGACAAACACTTAAAATTGAAGAAAAAATATTTTATTTTGATAACAATAATAATTTATTATGTGACGGAGAAAAGGCGGCAGTTGTTTTGAGAAAAATACTTGGAGAAAATGATACTTTTCTGACATACGTCAACGATCTATGTGTTGGTGGAACCATAGGTGATAGTACCAGTGCTTCCCAAACAGCAGATCATTAAGCTCCCAACAGAATTTTTAAGTGTAAATGCCGTCTGCAGCAAAAATAAAATTATTAGTAAAAATGAAATTTGTAAAAGTAAATATATAAGTAATCTTCCAAACATAAATGAAAAAAAAAAGTCAAGAAATTCAAATTATTAGCATATAATGTATCTGGTTTATTAAATAAGTACTTGTACAGTGATTTTTTTAAGTACGTCAATAACTTTGATTTCATATTTTTGTTCGAAACATTTCTAACCGAAAACAACTTGGAAGATATGGAGGTGAAATTTACATGCAACGAATTCAAGTGGATCCCAGCTGTTAGAAACAATACAAGAGGAAGAGCAAGTGGAGGGTGCTACTTTGGATTCAAAAAAAATCTAGGAGAAGTAGAAGCTGAATTTATAGCAGTTGCGGAATCATGGTGTATTAAGCTAAAGTTCAATAGTCAGACATTTATAATTGTGCCTGTCTACTTAAACTGCAACCATTAGGATTCAGATTTCAACCAATTTCAAGGAATTCTTCTAAGGATCGATGTCCAAAACACAATCTTCATTGGTGATTTAAATGCTCGTATAGCCGACACAGCCGGTCACGAAAACACAAAAGCGGGAATAGCTCGAAATTCAAAGGACAAAACATGTAACGCAAGGGGTGTCAAACTACTGGATTTTTGCGACTCATTCGGTTTCCATATATTGAACGAAACTACGTTGGGCGATGCAGCTGGTAATTTCACTTTCATTGGAGCACAAGGTTCATCGGTAATCGATTTTTGTTTAGCAAGGGGAGGCTGGCTCATATTACAGAGTTTGAAGTAGGTCAACTTTCATATTCAGATCATCAACCACTAGTGCTCGAATTTGGTGTGGAAGCGGTAGATAGAGAAGGATCGATAGAACTGAAACTCTTACCAAAGATTAACTGGAAAAACGTTTATGGTGTTACATACAGACGAAACTTGGACACGATTCTATCAGCAGAAACAACCACAACATTCAGCCAGTTAGAGGAATGTATAAAAACAGCATACCCGGTGAAAAGACAAGTATCCGGAAAACGAACCTGCGCCGTGCAGCCATGGTTTGACTCCTAGTGTTTGCAGGCTAGAAACCACTCATTTGCTTGGCTCAGGTTAATGTGAAAGAGTCAAGGTGACGAATTCAAAGTGCACTACATTGAGGCAAACAAACTGTACAAAAACCTATGTTGGAATAAGAAGAAGATGTACTTCGAAGAAAAAGCTAGGAACTTAGCTTCCTGTACGAGCTCCGCTGAGTTCTGGAAAGATGTCCGTATAATAAACGGGTGTAGACCTACCATAAGCAGAAGCCTGGATGCAGCAACACTTATGTCCCACTTCAATGTACTACTAAATCCTGCTTTTACTGCAATTACCGTCAAATTTGCCTCACCCCGGTTTGAGGATGAATTACTTGACGCGCAAATTACGTTAACCGAAACAAAAGCGGTAATGAGAGAGCTCGACGACGGCAAAGCACCTGGTCTAGACCGAATTCCAGGAGAGTTTTACAAGCACGGTTCGGAAAGACTAATGAGAACTATAATCAAATTGTGCAACGATATTTTGGAGAAAGGAGAAGGTCCTCAAGAAATGAAGAAAGCACTAATATTCCCGATATTCAAAAAAGGCGATAAGAATGATCTAAGTAATTATAGAGGCATCTCATTTGTTAATGTGACTTACAGAATTTTCACAACCATTCTCCAACGACGTCTTACTGCCTGGAGCAACCACAACAATCTCCTCAAAAAAAATCAAGTGGGATTCAGAGCTGGCTACTCAACAGTTGATCACATATTCGTCCTTCGTAATATAGCAAAATCTTTTGCAGTGCAGGGGAAGAAGCTCTACGCATTTTTTGTGGATTTTAAAGCTGCGTTTGACACGGTAGATAGGAATTCCCTAATGTATAAGCTTTACAACAAAGGTTTATCGCACAAATTTGGAAGAGTCATCGAAAATCTGTTACAAGACACGTGGGCAGCAGTTTGGGATGGGAAAACAGTATCAGATTGGATCCAAACGAAGATGGGAGTGAGACAAGGATGTCCTTTGAGTCCCATACTGTTTACGTTATTCATCGACGATATAACGGACGGTTTACCTGGCGGAATCGAAATCGATAGTCTTAAGTTTAAAGCACTGCTTTTTGCGGATGATATAGTGATCCTAGCACAGTCACCCCAAACACTACAATTGATGATCAACCGACTACAAGAATACTGCGAGATCTGGAACTTAATCGTCAACACAGATAAATCAAAAATCATGATCTTCAATAGAGGGAGAGGTAGAGTAAGAGCCAATGAAAACTGGCACTTCAACAACGAAAATTTGGAGATTGTCAACGATTTTAAGTACCTCGGTGTAATCTTCTCCAGCAATCTTAAACTAGATAACCACCTAGCTGACAAACTGATAAAAGCTAAATCCGCTATTAACTCCACCTGGAAGATGTGCTTCTCCAATCAATACATAAGTCATAGCTCAAAATATAAAGTCTTGTGGCGATATCAATCATGCTCTACGCGTCACAAGTATGGGAGAGCCACCAATTTGAATCAGTAGAAAAGCTTCTACGTTTTTATTTAAAGCGAATATTCAGACTTCCACCTAACTCACCCAACTATGCTTTGAACCTGGAAACTGGCTTATCACCGTTATACATTAAGACTCTGAAACTACAAGCAGACTACGTTGTAAAGGTCTCAAATATGGAAGAGTGTAGATTGCCCAAAAAGATTTTAATGAAAACAGTGAGAAGCAAGATCGGTTGGTATGCAGAATGGCTACAGCTAGCAAGAGCTAGCAATTTAGAACTAGATCTAGTCCATCTATTGAGCTTAAACTGGAAACAAAAACTCTACAGCATCATAGAAGCAACCGACAACAACATTAGAAACGACTACGAGAGTGAAGCACGAGGATCCATCTATAGACAGATATATAACAGCCTTAATTATAATCTTCAGCAGACCAACTACTTTCGAGATTAAAATGATGTACAAACAATCTCAATGATTTTTAGACTAAGAGTTGAACTGTTGAGCCTCAACTACAGACCTTATCGAGATGACCTTCCAGTATTGTGCAATATATGTAATGAAGAAGAAAGAGAAGATGTATTTCACTTTGTGGGTAAATGTCCAACGCTACGGGAAACAAGACGGTTCTTCCTCGGAAGTAATGTGCTCTCAAGAGACCAAGTCATAAACCTGCTAAATGAACTCAACATCCATTTACTGGAGTACTGTAAAACGGCCTTATCCTATCGCGAACGAATCGTAAATGAAAACTTTTAAACAACACTTTTCGAACAAAATACCAAACAATCAATTCATTAATAATTTTAACTGTATCTTTATAAAAAATACTTTTTTGAATTACTTTTACTATTCAATCATAAACTGTTCCAATCGGCAGACGGCATAGCCATTAGGCAAGCCTAAAGATATTGTAAATGAAAAATGTAAATTACTTATGAATTGTCTAATAAAATCTTACTTACTTACTTACTACTACTATTAAAAAATATATTCTAGCTGAAAGATCATTGTATCATCACTATATTGTAAAATGTGCGGTAACAAACCAATGTTAAACTTAAAACGAAATAAAAATATCTATCTATCTATCTATCAAATTTCAAAACGTATGCCGTTGGAATCTAACGAATAATGAAGTCAAGCTATACATTCACAAAACAAATAAATGCATGTCGTTTGTCTTACTAAAGAGGCCCGTTTGCCCATTTCTTACCTCATCGACAATTTTATTTGATGACAAAGCTATGGAATATACAACTAATGGCGGTGCTATCCAAGACATGATATTTTGACCCATTATTAAAATCTCTGCTATTTCTTCAACTCGTTTGTCAATTATTGCAGCAATTAAGAAATACGGTGACGCTGGAGCCGAGGTCACAACATAGAATGTGATCATTATGAAAGTTACTCCATATACTTCTTCGATTTCTGTTTCACAAAAAACTAACAGCTCTCCTTGCGTCTTTAGTAATCTTATAACATTCTGGCATGAAGATTGTCCTTGTTGTAATATTTGCTTTTCCAAGTTAGTTTGTATTTCTCTAATCGAGTGACAAATCACATTCATGAAATATGTGAAACAAATCATCAGTAGTCCAGTTGATACAAAATGAAGTGAAAACGCCAATTTGTTGCCACACGTTACCATGTTGATGCTTTGTGCTTCTGACCACGTGTTGAGCAAGTAAATGAAAAAACCCACGGTAAAACAAATGATCATCACTGTATATGAATTCAGTTTGGCAGGTTTGAGTGGGGGACTTCTGAAATCATGATTACATATCCATTGAACGATATTGAGATGCTGATGTCGCCGAAAATACATCCAAAAACTAAGTATTGAATGTTGTATTATTACAAGCAGCACGTGAGCCCTATGATAAGTATCAGATGTGATGGACGAAGAGTTTGAAAAATAACTGGGAGACTTAAAAATGACGTTAAAAAGTATAATAGCCAAAACTGATTGAGTGCATATCTGCATCAAAGCCATTCGAATTGAATCGTTTGACGTAAATATTTGTTGGGTGACGTGAGCACGAGTCGTGGAAAGAATACCGAACCACTTTAAGAATAGCCGAAGTAACCGAAAGTCCTTATGTTATTATTTTTATATTAAAGGAATTTAATTGATTAAAGTTTATTTGATGAAACTAATAATGAGAAAACATTTGATTAGAATAAAAATGAAAAACAAAATATTAAGCTGAGTATAAAAACAAGAACTTGATCAAAATTAAAACTGCTTAAATAAAATGTAAAGTAAATTAACATTAAATTATAATAATTTCAACACTTTCCCTTGTTAATTGGTTCTTTACATATTTAAGTAAGCCCCATTTCTCTGGACAAAAGTTTTAATCTTGGACAAGGAAGTGGTTTCGTCATTATATCAGCCACTTGCTTTTCAGTTGAAACTTGTTGTATTTCAAGTCTTCCTTCCGTAACTTTCTCTCTGATGAAGAAATGTTTTGTTGAAATATGTTTTGTTCTTTTGTGAAATTCCGGGTTTTGTGCAAGCCTAATTGCTGCAGAATTATCCACTTGAAGAATGGGAGTTTGCTTCATTGGAATAATTCCCTTAAATAATCTGCACAACCAAATTATTTCCTTAGCTGCTTCATTAGCTGCTACAATCTCAGCTTCAGTTGTCGAAGTTGCAACCATCGCTTGTCTTTGACTTAGCCAAGAAATAGCTCCACCTGCATAAGTGATGACTACACCAGAAGTGGATCGCCCAGTGCTTTTACATCCACCGAAATCTGCATCACTAAAACATTCTAAAATACCTCTTTTGATATTTTGTCGATACTCGATTCCTATGTTTATAGTACCAGCAATATACCGAAATACTCTCTTGACTCGAGTGACATCTTCGGTAGTTAGATTCTCCAAAGATCTTGATAGAAATCCTATGCTGTAAGCCAGGTCTGGTCTTGTTCCTAGCATCAAATACATAATTGCACCAACAGCCTGTCTATATGGGAAGTTATGACTCTGGATTTCATCTTTCCCTTGTTTTGGAGTTTCACCGTTCTTTACCATAGGAGTTGAGATTGGTTTGCATTCTGCAAATTGAAAACGTTCAAGAATTTTTCTTGCATGAGCTTGTTGACATATTTTTATTCCGTTTTCTTTTCGTTCTATCTCTATTCCCAAAAAGAACGACGCTTCTTTTGAAACAATCTTGAACTCATTTCTCAGCTCCGCTATGAATTCATCTAACTCGTAACGGTCAGTGGATCCTACTAATCCATCATCCACATACAGAACAAGTACGACTTTCTTTCCATTTCTTTCCCTCATATATAAGCAAGGATCAGCATCACTAGCTCGAAATCCTAGTTTGGAAATGAAATTCCCGAAACGCTTGTTCCAACATCTAGATGATTGCTTAAGTCCATACAAACTTTTCTTCAGCTGACACACTTTATCTGTACCATCGTCATATCCTTCAGGCTGCTTCATATAGATAATTTCTTCCAAATCACCATATAAAAATGCTGTAGAAACATCAAACTGTATCAGATGCATTTGCTCACTTGCAGCAATACTAAGCACTGATCTAATTGTTCCTAATTTTGCTACTGGACTAAAAGTTTGGCTATAATCAATACCTTCACGTTGAATAAATCCTTTGGCCACAAGTCTTGCTTTATATTTATCGATACTGCCATCTGGATTCCTTTTCAAGCAATAAACCCATTTGCAAGGAATTGCTTTCGCTCCTCTTGGTAAAGATGTCAATTTCCAAGTTTTGTTTTCTTTCAATGAAGCGACTTCTTTTTCCATTGCTTTTCTCCACTCTGTTTTTTCTTTACTACATATTGCTTCTTGAAAAGATCCAGGATTCGATGAAGAGTTCTCAAAATCTGCTATCGCTGCCATTACATAATCTTCAAGACGCTGAGGTTTGTTTAATGTTGACCGATCTCTTAATTCTTTTTGTTCTTGTAGTGGAATTTCGGCTTCTTCATTTTCAAAGTTCACATCTTCCTGTGCTTCGTACTCGTCCAAATGCATGGTACCTTCTGAATTCTCTTGTTCTGTTCTTGTAGATTCAATGTCTCGAAGAGGTAGTTTAACAGGTTTTTCACATGCAATTGAACTTTCCTGAAACTTAACGTCTCTTGAAACGATAACTTTATTTTCTTCTTGGATGAATATTCTGTACCGCTCATCACCATCATATCCAACGAGGTAGCCTTTAATTGCTTTTCTATCCATTTTCTTCCTCTTCTGGATTGGAATATGAGTGAAGCAAGTTGATCCAATTATTTTCAAATGGTTGATTCTTGGTTTTTTACCAATCCACAATTCGTACGGACTCACACCATCTACTGAAGACTTTCCAGTTCTATTAAGTATGTAAGCCGCAGTATTTACAAGCTCCGCCCAAATTGCTTCCGGATAATTAACTTTGGTGCTTGAATACTTCAAAGTTCTTGCCATCTCTACTAGAGTTCGGTTTTCACGTTCACTACCGCCATTCTGTTCAGGTGTATAAGGCGCTGTAAGTCTCTGTGTGATACCATTTGTTCGAAGAATCTGTTTAACTTCTGCGTTGTCAAATTCACCACCATTGTCACTCAGTAGCTCTTTGATGGAGTGACCACAAATCTTCGCGTGTGCAATAACTTCCTTCAGTACATTCTTAACATCTGATTTGTGTTCTATTGCAAACCCATAACGAAACTTAGAGAAGCTATCCTTGAACACAACCAGATACTTTTTGTTCTTAAAAGAGTTGCTAAATGGACCACAAACGTCCGTTGACATCAACTCTCCTGGCGTTGTCGCTTTTCTTCTTGTTCCGAACGGTAATCTGTGGGCTTTGCCATAGATACACGGTTCACACAAGTTGTTGTTCATTTTAACTTTTATGTCCAACTCTTTTTCCAGCTTCTGCTTAACATGTGCTTTATCTTGATGACCCCATCGCTCATGATAAAGCTGCAGCGTTGCTTCATCTCCAACAGCTACATTGAATTCCATGCGAGACTTGACTTTCGAAACGATTGGTCTTATTGCTGCCTTTTATAGCGATCCGTTTATTTGTCGACTTCAGCATATAACCATTTCGTTTTTTATTCTTAACCAGCACTTTGTTGCTGAGGACTTGAAAATACTGTTTCGGTTTCTGTCCTGAGCAGCCAAAACAGAAAAAAGGTTTCTTGAAATTGTTGGAACATACCACACATCATTTAGTGTCACTTTCTTTCTGTTGTGTGTTGATTCCACTATTATTGTTCCTTTGCCAATAGCGCTCAATGTTTCTTTTCCTGCTGCTTGAATCCTGCAAGGACATTCAAACTCCTCAAAATCCACAAACCAGTCAGTACAGTTGGTAACATGCCTCGTTGCTCCATTATCAATCCACCAGTCAATTGAATTTACTTCGGTTGCATACATTTCATTGCAGATAGACAATAAAGACGCGTTTTTGTTGATTGAATTCTCTTGGCTACTGCTTGAAACATTGCCTTTTGTTGGTTTGCCTTCAGCAATCCATTTTCTGCAGTCTCGAACCCAATGTCCCTTCTTTTTACAAAAATTGCAAACGTCTTCTCTTTTGTTCCAGGTTTCCCTTGATTTTGGTCTTGCAACTGGCTTTCTTTTGTCGAATTTTACAACTAGTGCCTCTTGACTAAAATTGTCGTTATCTTCTTTACTTTTGAAATTTCTTTCGTACATACAAAGTTGCATAGCTAGTTCGTCAAATGTTTTACCTTCATCTTTTGTAAGTAACATCCAGCTTGATTTGAAATTTTCAAATGTACTTGGCAAAATATGCAAGACTTTGCATACTAGTAATAGTTCTGGTAATGCCCTTTCATTTTTAGCTTTCAGACCATTGTTAAGTTCGTTCCACAAACTTCGCAGCTTCGCAATATGTGTTGAAACATCTTGAGTAACATTCCAATTAAATGCAAAAAGATCCGTGCATATCTTGAACAATTGGTCTTTAGAAGTTGCCTCAAACTGTTGTCTTAAAGCATTCCATGTATCATGTGCAGTTTCCTTGTCCATTATCTTCTGGTATACTGCATCGGTAACCGAACTTGTTATCATTGATTTTGCATAGCTGTTTGCTTTTCTGTATAAATTGCTTGCTTCTTTGTGTTGGCTAATTTCTTCAGGCTTGGGAGTCCCTTCTAAAGGTTCTGGCTTCTTCAAAATCCCATCAATAGCATCTAAAGCTCCTTCATGATAGTCCAACAAGTCTCGAATTTTCCTTCTCCAAATAGGCCAATCTGATTCACCAGCCAGAGGTCTAATATGTTTTGCTAAATCCATATTTCTTGATCAATGAATTCTTAGCAATTCTTATTATCAGTGAAAATTCGATTCAAAATAAAACAATTAATCAATACTCGCGACTGGGCCCATAACCTATTATTTTTATATTAAAGGAATTTAATTGATTAAAGTTTATTTGATGAAACTAATAATGAGAAAACATTTGATTAGAATAAAAATGAAAAACAAAATATTAAGCTGAGTATAAAAACAAGAACTTGATCAAAATTAAAACTGCTTAAATAAAATGTAAAGTAAATTAACATTAAATTATAATAATTTCAACATATGTAAGGACATGATGAATATGACTGTCAATTCAAAAAGTCTTATTTGCAGTAAAATTCATTCTATTACAGATTGGAATTATAAATTGAAGAAGCTCTTCAAGGGGAATTAATGAAACAGATAATGAAGTCCTTGTATGTTTTGTAATTCATCGATTCATGAGTTTCGATCCTGTTTTTCCATTCCATTAACAAGATTAAAAATAAAATCATACTTTGAATACTTTTTGGTAAGGAATTAACATAAAAAATTCGTCAGAGTTTATCAACCATCGGTCCAAAAGCATGCTCTGAAACGTTTTACTGAAATTCGACATACTTCTATCGCTATGTAAGGAATTCGCTTTAAAAAAATGTTTTGAAATGGAAATAAATGCCGCAAATTGGATGAAAAAGAAGTATATCTCAAAGAATTTTAGTCCAAATTAGAGGATCACCGTAGAAAACGGTTAAGACTTGTGTCTGTTTCTTGTAACTTTGGCGAAAATAGAGGGAAGAAAAACGAAGGCAGCTCTTAAGATATATGTAAGTTAACAATACCAGGAGAAATTCTATCGGAGATAAAGTAAAGTGCTGCAAGTAATTTATTATTGATCTGTTTCAGTTGCGATCATTGAAAAAGCTGCGACCGTATTTACCAGGTATTACAATTAAAGTCCTTGTAGATTGGTGTAATGGTGCCAGATGGGCATTTTTTCTGGAAGAGTTCGCATGTGAAGTGCAGCATAGTTAAGGAAATTACGTCTGGTGTTCCGCGTGGAAACGGTCATATTGAAAGGATGACCGTAACAATAAAGTCAATTCTTAACCAAACGTCCTTCGAAAACCCTTTAAAATGTTATCTTCGAGTAAACCGAGTTCGAAATGCCATAAAATCTAACGGCAGCGAATGAAACACCAAATAATAATATGTCCGCACCTGAGAGAGAGAGTAAACTTGTTTAACTCAAAACAGTCCCAAACCAACATGATAACCAAGTGGTTTGCCATACAAAATTAAACCTTTTTAGTCACTGGGTTTCGTGATAACCTACTCGAAACCTAGTGTGGTGAATGCCCTATTTCCAATATTCCAGTGAATTTGACGTTTAAGAGAGTGGGTGTGAGCGAAGAGAGAATTAATTCTCTCATACGTCGTTGACGTTCTGGGTTCTGCTCACATTTTATGTCTGTCTCTTTTTAATTCAAGACAAAAAGATTTACTCAAATTTTTTTTTTTCATTTGCGGACACTACTTGGTTAACTCAAACCATCCTAGAATGAGACCCAGTTTAACTTCAGGTGCGGACATAGCATTAAATGTTAACTGAAAGGCCTATGAAAACTTTACTGGATGCAGATCACATCGCGAGCTAAAAGAGCACTGCGAGCTCAATACCAAACGAGCATAACTGGAAGCGAAGCAATAGTAAGCAAAAGTTTAGGAAGAAAGCAAGAAGATATTCGGCAAGAGTAGTAAACCACCTTATAAGTATGCTGTTAGAAATGGCAATACAACGCACTCAATTTTGCCATAGGTTGAAATTTCCCCCAAATTGTCTCGGAACCAATGAAGTCGTGAAAATATTTCTTAGTCGTAGACATAATGTCAAAAAATCAAGACGCACGAAAGCCCGAGTCAGTCTTCATCGTCTGCTCATAAAATACAGCCGTGGCTACGAGATGCTGATGAAAACAGTGGTTTTGGGCCCGAATAGTTTGTTGCAAGATCTTTTCACCAAGAAAGCCAACAAAACAACGGTTCTAAGCTAAAAATTAGAAATAGTGCAACATCACTTTAGCTATGTCACCCAAATGGGGTGTTCTCTGGAAAACGATTCAAAAAGCTTTTGGACCTTTCTTAATTCTTTTTAAAAATCAGACGGCTATCCAGCCAACTTCATTTATAATACCACTACTTTAAAAAAAATACCCGACATTTCCAATGCCTTTGCAGATCATTTGAATGGCTGTTTTTGTAGTAAAAATCTAGAAATTGATGACAATTATTTTGAATTTTTAACTCACTGCTCGCAAGTAAATATTAATAGTTTCCCCATTCACAGAAACAGAATTACTTACTACCTTTCTTCTCTTAAAGATGACGTTTCTTCTGATCCGGACAAGATCCTGCCAATTGTTTTAAAAAAGTGTTCCTCACTTTTATCCTCTCCACATGAATATCTTTTCAAGCTTTCTTTAAAATCTGGAATATTCCCCATTCCTTGGAAAAAATCTTTTACAACACCTGTTTTCAAAAAACTATTTCAAAACTATTTTTTATTCCGAAGGTATTTGAACAAGCACGAACTAACGCTGTGAAGAGATATGACGTCCGAAAGCTACAATCGCAAGAGATTGCCAATGCCTTTTCCAATCGAGTGTCCCTTCAATTATCCTTGAATCCCATGCCGCCAGCATTAAACATTGAAGACCAGTGGAAGCCATCAGAACCGCTGCCTCTGAGGTTCTGGGTTTCACTCGGCCACCAAAACGAAACCCATGGTTCGATGAAGAATGTAGGCAGGCAAATGCAGCCAAGCAAAGAGCACGACAAATGCTTTTGCAAACACGAACGAGGGCTTCTTACGATCGGTATAACGAGATTTACAAAGAGAGAAGAAGGGAAGAACACCGACTTCTCAAAAAGAAAAAGAAGCAGCATGAGAAGCGCTCGTTTGAGGAAATAGAGAGGTGCCATGACAGGAACGAGATTCGGAAGTTTTACCAAAAGGTAAAAAGATCCTGCCAGGGTGGCAAACCCCGAACTCAAGCCTGTAAAGACCAGCAGGGAAACATAGTTATAGAGTCACAGTCGCTACTGAGGATCTGGAAAGATCATTTCTGCAGACTGCTTAACGGCGATGAGGACACAAATTCCGCTGTCAGGCAGACTGCCCCATTCAACCTGGACGATGATCAAGAATGCCGTCCTCCCGACCTAGAAGAAGTTAAGCTTGCTATATGCAAACTTAAATCAAATAAGACTGCAGGTGCAGATGGCCTTGATGCCGAACTTTTCAAGGCAGCTGGAGATCAGTTGGAAAGGAGGATGCACCAACTGATCTTCATGATATGGTCGAAAGAAAGCATGCCCGATGAATGGAACCTCAGTATCGTATGCCCGATCCGAAGGAAAGGAGACCCTCACAACTACGCCAATTATAGAGGGATAAGCCTCCTTAACGTCGCTTATAAGATCTTGTCTGCTGTAATATGTGAACGTCTGAAACCCCACGTCAACAACTTGATAGGTCCTTATCAATGTGGTTTTAGACCGGAGAAGTCCACAATAACCAAATTTTCACATTACGGCAGATCTTGGAAAAAACCCGTGAACATAATATCGATATTCACCATCTCTTTATTGATTTCAAGACCGCGTATGACAGTATCTACAGAGACGAGCTGTACAGAGCCATGTCTAGTTTCGGCATCCCTGCAAAACTCGTACGACTATGCAGGATGACTTTGGAGAATTCACGCTGCTCCGTCAAGGTCGGTAAAGAACTCACCGAGACCATTAATGTCGAAAAAGATTTTAGGCAAGGCGATAAACTGTCATGCGATTTCTTCAACATCATACTTGAACAGATTGTAAGAAACTCAAACGTCAACACCAGAGGAACAATCTTTCAAAAGTCTGTGCAATTACTCGCATATGCAGACGATATTGACGTAATGGGAAGAAAAAAGCGTGATGTCATAGGTGCTTTTGCGAGTATTGAAACAGAAGCGGCAAAAATGGGTTTGATGGTTAATGAGGGCAAAACAAAGTATATGCTGTCATCAAATAAGGACACAGAACATCGACGAATTGGACAAAACGTCACAATAGACAGACATAACTTCGAGGTAGTACAGGACTTCGTCTACCTAGGATCCGCTGTAGACACGGACAACAACATCAGTGCGGAGATCAAACGGAGAATAACTCTTGCCAACCGTTGCTTCTTTGGGTTAAGAAGGCAATTGAGAAACAAAACCCTCTCCAGAAAAACCAAGGTAACCTTGTATAAGACCTTAATCATCCCAGTCCTGCTTTACGGCGTGGAAGAATGGACCTTATCGAAAGCGGATGAGGATACTCTTGGTCGTTTCGAAAGAAAAATTCTCCGAATGATCTTTGGTCCCGTATGCGAAAACAATGTGTGGAGAAGAAGATACAACAACGAGCTGTAGAGTTCGCATCGCGAGGCTACGATGGTTGGGCCATGTAGAGAGGATGGACCCAAACGCTCCGGCTCGTCGGGTGTTCGAAAGCACATTGCAGGGAAATCGCGGAAGGGGAAGACCTCGTCTTAGGTGGCGCAATCAAGTGGAGGAAGACCTCAACCGACTTGGAGTGCGAAACTGGAGAGAGCTCGCCCGAAATAGAAGTCGTTATCGAAGGATGTTGGTTGAGGCCCAGGTTCACCCCGAACTGTAATGCCCACCTAAGTAAGTAAGTAAGTAAGTAAGTATTTGAACAAGTAGTCTGCGAAAGTTTATCCTTTGGATGGATTGTCTGCCATCAGCAGCACGGATCTATGCAAAGAAAGATCGACTACCAGCCTTCTATCTTTTTATCACAAGCGTTCCAATGCTCTTGAGTTAACGAGCTTGATTGCATTTACATTTAGCTTTTGGGTTTCCCCCAGTATTTATTGCTTGGATAAGTTCCTAAGTGTTGTCAAAATGTTTCAACGCTGTGTATGGTGTGCCACAAGCGAGTCATCTTGGTCCCTTTTCATTGCTGCAATAAATGATGTTATTTCTTGTATCTCCTATAGCGAGATTTTAATATTTGCTGATGAAGTTTTTTTTTCTTTTTTTGTTAGGAGGAAGTCTTCTACTTGGCAGTATTCGACACTAAGTAGTTTGGGATTCTTACCTCACTAAATACTCCTCGTAATCAGAACCAATCTATGAACGATCGACAACAGATTTTTCTTTCTCAATAAAATAATCACTTTAGGGGAAGCTTAAGCTTTTAATGCATCCCATGACTTTTAGATCAATAGCTCATGTGGCTTGGTTCTTTTTAATCTCCGAACATTGCCTCTCGTATTTAATACGGACTCCATTTCAGAGTTGATATGACTATGCTGATTGTGTGATACAGCGCCTGCGTGTTTTCTTACAACTTTGTTTTGGAATTTTTGGATGATTTCAGTATTTGTTTTCTTTGTACAGCCCCATGATTCGATTCCATAGGTCCAAACAGGTCTAAGTACTTGTTTATAAAGCATTATTTTATTTTCGACAGATAGGTCAGAATTTCTAACGAGTAACCAGTACATTTTTCTATATTTCAAGTTGAGCTCTTCCCTTTTCTTTTTGATATGCTCTTTCCATTTTAGCTTTGCATCCAAATTCATCCCAAGGTATTTGGCCATTTTTTGGTCGTCCAATCACTAGCGGTGTCGATGGCATTTTGCAATTTTCTCAGCAGCCTTGACGATGTAGTTATCGGGTGCCAGAATTGCAGTATCATCTACAAAAGTAGCCATAATGGTGTTGTTATCCACTGGAATATCCCTTGTATATAGCAAATACATGAGAGGTCCTAGGACGCTTCCTTGTGGAACACCGGCTTGTTTGTTCCTTAGCTTTGAGCTTTGCTGATGATGTGAAGATTTTTCAGATCATTAAAAATGATTCAGATCTTGATAGTTTTGTTGTATAGGGTTCTAGAAACGAGCTAATTTTAAACATTTCCAAGAGCCAAGGTATTACCTTTTCCCCCAAAAGGTCTCATAGTATTGGAGAATATTCAATATCACAACAATCGCTATCTCAAGTTTCTAGATTCCGTTACCTTGGTGTTCTTTTTAGTACCAACCACGAATTTAATGAACACATCAACCTCATTATTAACCAAGCTAATTCAATGCTTGGCTTTATTAAGCGATGTGCAAAGGAATTTAATGACCCTTATGTTACCGTCTCTTTATACAACTGTTATGTTCGTCCCCATCTAGAGTATGCTTCTCAGGTGTGGTCACCATTTTATGATATTCATAAATCTCGAATCGAAGCAATACAGCACAGATTCATACGTTTCGCTCTCAAAGGCCTTCCTTGGGAAGACCATTTCAATCTCATTGAGAAGAATCTACAATGATTTCGTATTTTTTCATCAGTTAATAGCCGGTATAATCCTAGATAACAAGCTTCTTGATGGTATAAACATGTCGAGTAAAAGACTACTTTAGCACTCTAAGTCTTCTGGCAATGCCAAGACATTAAGTCTTTCACCAAAAAGCGTCTGTTCTCGACGCACTGCTGAATCTTCCTCTCCTTGATACCTACAACATGCGGTGTACTCTAAAACCATTATTCGTTTAAGGAGATGTGGTCTTTGGCATAATTCGCACTTGAGTTTCGAGATGTTTTCAAGCAGCATATCTCTTAACTCACGATTAGTGGATATGCCGCCCGACGCACGATGATCACAAGGCTCAAACTGTGTCAAAAGTTCACATTCATTTTTCACTCGGTTCAGGCCTGGTTCGTTCTAGAATCTGAGCCAGGAAAGGATTGTTATCGAATCTTCACAGTTGGTTCCAAATCCGATGATTGATCTAGCAGTGGTGCCTTTGTGAGAGCGATGACATATGACTGCACGCCTCTTTTGGCTCACACTCATCCGTTTTTCAAGCTGAGGCGTATTCTATCCAAATGGCTATAAGCTACGTTAAGAATAATGGCTGGATGGGGAGAAGTATATGTGTTTGCAGCCACAGCCAAGATGTGCTTCAGTACCATATTGACCCTCTTAATACTTCGAAAGTGACTAAACTCTCTGAGTTCCGTTTCGGTTCCAGGCCATTACGGCATAACTGAAAATGAGATTGCCGATGAATTTGCGAAGCAAAGATCTCAGACGGATCTTCCAGGGTTCACAGAGAAGGCTTCATTAAGCGATTGGATCTGTCGAGAGCACAAGCGTAGATTGAATGCAGATAGATTAAAGAGTAAGATAGGCAGCATAATTTATTCAATGCCGTAGCAGAAACGAATGTAGAAAGCTTATTGGCGTTGTCACTGGGCACTGGGATGAGGACACCGCAGGGCACTTCCTCTGTGAATGTCCTGCTTTTTCTCGCATGAGGTTATAAATACTCGGCGCAGACATGGTGAGAGCTGGTAACTTAGTCTTTTGGCTATTCTCCGAACATCTGGAAAGCTATAACAAAGAGAAGGTTGCATCCTTCAGTACAATGGACTGGTATTTAGGTCTGAGTGCTTCAGCTAGTATTTCAAAAACCTCCAACAGAAAATGATGATTGTTGCGTATTTCTGAGATTGGATTGCAAGCAATTTTTGTGTCCTGTTAATTGGCTGTGTACTTTGCACTCCATTCAATTTATTTAAATTATTTGTAAAATATTTGACTTTCGATATTTAACGTTAGATTGGTTAACAGTGAACTGAATTCAATGTTAGAAAATTAAAAATAAACGAACGTGTTCTAATTGAAACTACACCCTTACTCCCCATACAAATTTAGAAATATGTTCTTCGAAAGTTCTTAGATGTGCTTAAACCGTAAGTAGGTAGTGTTAGTCCCACAATTCAGTCTGTCAGTCCGCTGAACAAAAAGAGGACTTCAATAAAACAAATAAAATTAATCTCTTTTAACTTACAAAGGAAGCCTGATTCTTACCTCATCCACAATCTTATTTGATGACAAAGCTATGAAATATACAACCAACGGCGGTGTACTCCAAGATAAGATATTTTGAGCCGTTATTAAAATCTCTACTATTCCATCAAGTTGTTTATCAATTATTGCAATTATCAGGAAATACGGTGATGCTGGAGCTGAGGTCACAACATAGAATGTGATCACCATTAACGTGACTCCATATACTTCCTCGATTTCTGTTTCACAAAACGCTAACAGCTCTCCTTGCGTCTCTAGAAGTCTTATAATATTCTGACATGAAGATTGTCCTTGTTGTAATATTTGCTTCTCCAATTTTGTTTGTATTTCTCTAATCGAGTGACAAATCACATTCATGGTATATGTGAAACAAATCATCAAAAGTCCAGTGACTGCAAAGTGAAGTAAAAACGCAATCACACTACAAAGCCTTGCCAGCCCCGGAAATGCCGAAATATCCGACATATTGTTGAATGCATAAATACCAAAACCCAAAATGTAAAATTTTAGCATTTTTGTACTTGAGTTTATTTTAATGGTTTTGAGTGAGGAATTTCCCAAATCGTGAATGCGCATCCATTCAAGAATATAAAGATGACGATGGCGTTTTAAATACAA
This sequence comes from Melanostoma mellinum, assembly GCA_914767635.1. Classification (NCBI taxonomy): domain Eukaryota; kingdom Metazoa; phylum Arthropoda; class Insecta; order Diptera; family Syrphidae; genus Melanostoma; species Melanostoma mellinum. The sequence goes on along the minus strand of OU612060.1, from coordinate 46,549,429 downwards.
CCAAAAACTTAGAAGTGAATGTTGTATAACCACAAAAATGATGTGAGCCCTATGATAGGTTGTAGTTGTGACATGTGTTACGTTCTCAACATAATTTGGAGGTTTAAAAATGACAGAAAAAAGTATAATGGCTAACACTGATTGAGTGCATATCTGCATTAAAGCCATTCGAATTGAATCTTTTTTAGTAAACATGATCTGTGCGTCGTGAGAACGAGTTGTGGATAGAATACCGAACCATTTTAAGAAGCACTGAAGTAACCGAAAGTCCTTTCGCAAGGACATGATAAATATGACTGTCAATTGTGAAACTGAAATTCATTCAATTACGTCAATTGAAACATTCGTAATAATTCAAATTTGAAATTAATGAACATCAGGAAAGGAAATCAATGAAATGAATGAATGAACACTTGTTCGATAAATAACTTTGTATGTTTTGTGAATAATATGAGAAGTAATAATGTCCAACAGGAATTTGTTGATTGCGACGTTTCAATCCTCACACCTGTCAATTTATAAGCAAGACTTCATCGATTAAAGTGTTTTGCTCCTGTTTTTCTGACAACTGTAAGAAATTTCTGCACCGAAAAGCTACTAGTTCGCTTGATCTTCAACAAAAATAATTGACAACATCTTAGAAGTGGCTATTGAGTTGTAAACTTGTAGCTTTGTTTTACAGGTCCAAGGTATCTTTCCTGTTTGCAACTTCGACCGTTATGACTTTAGTTTGTTAATAATTGTTCTTTTTTATGTACAGTACATACATAAAAATATGCTGCAACAGGTAATACCTACAAATCATAATTATGACATATTCAACGCAATTATCCCACTAACACCATGGCCCTTTTAAGTGATGGTAAGCAAACAACAACCAAAACGCGCTGTCAGCAAAGAATTTTTTTGTAAGAATATAAACAAGAATCACATCCCAAAGTATGGCACATGAATTCCGGGGTACCCTGTATAACAGAGATAGGTGAGGTTATAGTAGAAGGTTTTTATTTAAGAGGGCGGCCGTGGTGCAGTGGTAGAGTGTTCAGTAGGTAGGCCCGATGCGTGGGTTCGAATCCCGCTCTGGGCATCTACTTTTCTTTCAGCCTCCTAGTTTCGCCGCCCTTGAAGTTATATGTGAAATAACTAACACCTTATTTCCACTACTGCAACAAGAAAGGGAAGGCTGCTACCCCGGTAGTACAATGGACCGGTAATCAAGTCTGAGTTCTCCAGGTTAGCATATAAGCCTCTTCTTTTTTTAATTTAAAAAAAAGAAGGTTTTTATCAAAACAGAATGAATGTCATTTCTACATTGTTCTGTTGTGTCTCTTGTGGGTGTATCAGCCACCGCGGCGGTGTTTATAACCAGTGTGTAATGTTTCGTTTCGTTTTTCGTCCGTTAGAGCATTTTATCATTAAACTTGGGTCAGCAGCAGAAGTCGGTTTATTCGTTTTTCATATAAAAACTTTCTTATGATGTACTATCAACTCCTTACCGCTGGTGGGGATGGGAGTGGGTTATCAATTTAGTTTAATTATTTGAATTGAACGTGGATTTACTTTGTGCCGACCCTCAATAGCTTAAGACTTACACGCTAAGCCTGTGTAAGCCAGCCATTGGTGACGTGCTATCAATATCAATTTCAATTTGTTGCTCTGACAACCACCAGAACAGTTTCGACATTTTTACAATGTCGCGATGATCGCGATCCGAGACCGCCCTACTGGACCGAAGGAGCTCTTCAACGTTTCCGCCTACTGCGGTGACGTCTCGGTTATAAAAGAGCCGCAGTTCCACGGACTTACGGCAGACGTGGTAGATTAGAGTAACGGCGAATCTGTCCTGTATCAGCCCTTCCATGTCAAAAAAGAGGAAAGCTTCCGGTGGGTAATGGACCGTCACCCTGATGTCAGCCCACATACGAAGCTTATGTAACACAATTCGCATCAGTGATCCACAACACGTCTGCATTATCCTTTCTAGCCACGTTGCAGAAACTCCCCAAATTTGCATTATCGAGAGCCATGAAAATACTAACCACAAAGTCGTTTTTCTTGATTGGATATTAGACATTGTTCTAAATCTCTTTTTTCAGCACTATACACACAATAATCAAAATGCTTTTTGGTGGTTAACACTTATTATGAGAAACCCTTAATACTAAGACGATCATTTCTTAAAAAGTTCAACTCTCGTGATCCTAACAGAGCTTCAGCCTGACTTTTGCGACAAAGCTGGCCTTTTTTGTCTTACTGCAAATAATTTAAAGCTCTGGTCGAGCAGTTCACTCTTTGATGTTCTAATCGATGACTTCTAGAGCTGCTTTTGATATTCTTGAATTACAATTTTGATGGAAATAGTTTTAGCAATAGAATCGCGACTGTTAACACTCGCTCATAACTGTACAAAAGTGATTGATTTGCAAATTTTAAAAAGAATAAAAGAGATACTTTGAAGAACGGACTTATACCCTATTTAAATTTGTTTGCAATTGTGGTGGAGAAGGGAAGAAGAAGCCGTTTGTGAGACTGAGGCCAGAATAAAAAATAGTTTTGTTGAAATAATTGAGAAAATGATTGAACATGTGCTAAAGCTGTTTGACGACGTACTTTTAAAGTCTTACTCCAAATGGGGGGATAATTGAACTCTGAAAAAACAAAATAATCTTTTTTGTTTTCATTTCAATTGTACTCACCCATTGTTGAATAATGTTTGCCTTTTTATACATAAAACAAATAAACGGGTTGCATTGTCAGCATCAGCATAATATATGCACATTGCACAAACTCGTTCAGAGCGATAAGCGTTATAAAGATGAAGAATAAAGGACTTGCAAGACAATATATTATAGCTGAGAAATAATAACCATATGTTTTTACAACCTTTTGGACCATTTTTGACTTTAATTTGGATGTGAAGTTCATCTTGAATTGAGAATAGGAAGCCTTAAAGAAGAAAAACTGTTGTATAACAAATTTTTTATCCCATTTCTGACCTTAACTGTCACAAACCATTTTGAACAGCACAATTTCACAATTTCTTACCTCGTCAACTATGTTATTATTTGATGACAGAGCTTTTAAATATGCAACCAATGGTGATCCAATTCAAGATAGGGTTGCTTGGAACTTTCGTAAAATATTTCCTATTCCATTCAATTTGCTTTCAATTATTGCCGCCATAAAAAAATAGGGCAACACCGTATACATCCTCGATTTCAGTTTCACTAAACGACTAAACTCTAGGTCCTAGAGTCTAGGAGCTCACTTTGTGTCTTGATTAGGTTCATAATATTGCGCTTTAATAACGTATTGGGGACATTTTCACTTATTTGGTCTCCCAATTTAATTTGTCTTTCTCTAATAGAGTCACAAATGACGTTCATGAAATACGTCAAACAAATGATCAAAAGTCCAGTAACTGCAAAATGAAGTGAAAATGCAATCATGTTACATGACATTGCTAGGCCGCCATTTTGTTCCAAAATACTCAACAGCATGTTAAGCCAATAAATACAGAAGCCCAAAATGTGACAATTGAGTAAGACTGTGCAAGAAATTTTTCTGTCGCTTTTGGATGAAGAACCTCTTTGTTCGAGAATGTTCATCCATTGAACAATATTTAAATGTTGATGTCGTCGAAAATACAACCAAAAACTAAGAATTGAATGTTGAATTGTGACTAACGTCAAGTGAGCCCTGTGATAAGTTAGAGTAGTGACTGATGCAGAGTCCCAAACATAACTCTGAGATAAGAAGAATGCACTCCAAAGAATTAAAGCTAAGGCTGATTGAGTACAAATTTGCAGTACAGTCATTCGAAGTGCATCGTTTTTAGTAAATACTTCTTGTCTGTTGCGAGTATGAGTTGTCGAAAGTATACCGAACCACTTTAAGAAGAACCGAGGTAATCGAAAGTCTTTACTAAAAGACATTTTGGATACGACTGTTAGTTCCTAGAGAACTGGGTAAACTGGGTAATTTTAATTATAGAAATTCATTAAATTGAGTGCATTTGACTTTATCAATTGTCAGTCAGTTTTTTTTTTTCAGGGAACAATGGCAAAAATAAGTCATTATTTTGATGCATATCGTGACGAAATGTTGCGGGTGTTCCTAATTTGACATAATTCCTATTAGTTTCAGTTTTTATGAAAATGTTGCATTACCCAAAATTAATTTTATAGAATCATCAATCAACACGTTTACGTCACACCTCATATCTTTCAATCTTATAACTCAAGCACGGGTCACAGAAGGCTGCTTGCTAGCAGCGAATCGGGTAGCCGCTTCTGCTGTGTGCCTTAATCAGTTGTTGGGCCTAAGTCATGTCGATTTTCCGCTGTCACTGTATGATCGTTGGCCTATAACAATATGATCGTTGGCTTTATTTGAGGATCCTGCTGTTGTGACATCAAATCAAGGGCACGCCAATCAGATTAAGTTCAATATCTGCTCAATGACTTTTAAGTTATGGCTATCTAATAAAAACTAATTATCTGTTAAATCAGACATGAGCTTAGTGTTACCATTTACGAAATAAGCACTAGTTGAAAAACGTTAGATGGCGGACCCGTTACTGAATATATTCCCTGTTTGAATCCACTTTAAATAGGATGAAAACAAATCCTATTCGGGAGCATTAATTCTAAAGTTTGCGGTTGTATGTCTTACTAAAGAGGCCCGTTTGCCCGTTTCTTACCTCACCCACAATTTTATTTGATGACAGAGCTATGGAATATACAACTAATGGCGGTGCTATCCAAGACATGATATTTTGACCCATTATTAAAATCTCTGCTATTCCTTCAACTCGTTTGTCAATTATTGCAATAATCAGGAAATACGGTGACGCTGGAGCCGAGGTCACAACATAGAATGTGATCATTATGAAAGTTACTCCATATACTTCTTCGATTTCTGTTTCACAAAAAACTAACAGCTCTCCTTGCGTCCTTAGTAACCTCATAACATTCTGACATGAAGATTGTCCTTGTTGTAATATTTGCTTTTCCAAGTTAGTTTGTATTTCTCTAATCGAGTGACAAATCACATCCATGAAATATGTGAAACAAATCATCAGTAGTCCAGTTGATACAAAATGAACTGAAAACGCCAATTTGTTGCCACACGTTACCATGTTGATGCTTTGTGCTTCTATAATTCCTGACCACGTGTTGAGCAAGTAAATGAAAAAACCCACGGTAAAACAAATAATCATCACTGTATATGAATTCAGTTTGGCAGGTTTGAGTGGGGGACTTCTGAAATCATGATTACATATCCATTGAACGATATTGAGATGCTGATGTCGCCGAAAATACATCCAAAAACTAAGTATTGAATGTTGTATTATTACAAGCAGCACGTGAGCCCTATGATAAGTATCAGATGTGATGGACGAAGAGTTCGAAAAATAACTTTGAGACTTAAAAATGACGTTAAAAAGTATAATAGCCAAAACTGATTGAGTGCATATCTGCATCAAAGCCATTCGAATTGAATCGTTTGAAGTAAATATTTGTTGGGTGACATGAGCACGAGTCGTGGAAAGAATACCAAACCACTTTAAGAATAGCCGAAGTAACCGAAAGTCCTTCCGCAAGGACATAATGAATATGACTGCTATTGGCAGTAAAAATTCGTTCCATTACATCAATTGACAGCTTGGAATTATTTATATGAAATTAAAGAAGCTCTTGAAAGGGAGCCAATGAAAGAGATCAATAAATAATCTTGTATGTGTTGTAATTCATCGATTAATGAGTTTTGCTCATGTTCTCCCATTTCAATTACAAGATTAAAGATAAAATCAAACTTTGAGTTGTTAAGGAATTAACATTAACAATTCATTAGAGTTTATCAACCATATAGGTGCAAAAGCATACTCATGTTGAAATCAAAATCTCGAACGTTTTACTATCTTTCCCCTAAGACTCAGAAGAAAACAACGGTTCTTAGCCAAACTTAAGGAATAATGCAATATCAAAAAAAAAAAAAAAAAAAAAAAAGAAAGAAGAAGAATCGTATTCACGAGATGATGTCAGTGGAACTCCCGGAATGGGAACGATGCGTTCAGACGTAAAACCCGCTACGAAAGAAACGCCACTTAAGTTACGATTAGCCCTATAATTTCAGTGTTTCAAGTATGGCCAGCTGAAACTTTAAACTTCTGTAACTTTCCTCTGAGTTCGAACTTTCAGCTTGTTATGTGTGCATTATCACACCCTTTTGTAATCGTTACACCATTGTAGTTATGCAAACTATAGTAGGACTGTGTAGTATAGACTTTGGGACTGGTGACGAACCTATTGTTTCCGGTTCAACCTAGAAATCACCGTTCCAAGCTATTGGTTTCACCATTTTATAAGCGATTGCGGCGCCATCTATTTGACACCTGGTGTGTCAGTAACTCTCTCAGGACCGTTTCTCATTTAAAAAGATGTTAACTCTGGCACAATTTGCACTGGAATTTTAGGGAACTTTCAAGCGGAATATCTTTTGACCCACGTCTGATGACTATGCCGTCTGATATGAAGCACTATGACCCCAAGGCTTTAACTAAAGTGTTGTTCAGAGAATCGGTAATGAATTATTAACATCGATCTGATGATTCTAGAAAAATACACTTGTTAGGTTCATATCTTAAAATTGAGTTGCTTTACTTACAAATTCGTTTTTCACGCAACTCACAAACAACTAATCAGAATTCATATATGTAGCAACTCAGCAAACTTCTATTTAAAGCAAAAATCTTACATTAATAAGTAATTTCCCATGTAACAACTATTTAACCAACCTATTTCTTTTAATCTTCGGCGCAAAAATTTAACCTCTCAAAATTCTACTTCTTTTCCCGCATGGATCGTTTTTTCATTTCAAAAAATTGCAACTTAGTCCTCTCTTTCTTTCGAAAGAGATGCAGAGTTCGTGATTGTAAAATTGAGCTTAACTTGTTGTAAGGAAACCATAGGATGATTTGGTATTGGTTGTACAGCGGTTCGATGACATCCCGGGGGCCTTCTGAGAACTGGTCCTAGTTCGAAGACTCCAAGTCCAGAACAGCGAGTCGCCCCACCAATCTTTTCAACTTCATAGTGCCGTTTGCTAGCTTGACATCGGCCACTCGTTCCACTCCATCTGGACCAGGGTAAACTTGCATGAAGCGTCCTAACTACCAGGCCGAGCGAATCTAATTGGGTTCGACCATGATCACAATATCATTTACCTGAACTGATCTTGTTTGCGTTAACCATTTTGTCGTCTTGTAATAGTGGGCATATATTCTTTGTACCAGCGCTTAGTCAACTCGGCCATCAAATGTTGAGATCGTCAGCTATAGAACTTGCTGCAGGAATCGCTGTCCACAAACACTCTAGGGGCTGTACAGTCTCGATCTTCTTCACCAAGCAGCATAGAACTAGGTGTCAAGGGCCTGGGGTCTTCAGGGTCCACTGGAAGGTGGGTAAGAGGGTGTCTATTTATTTGGCCTTGTGCCTTGGCAAGTGCGTTCCTTAATACGTCCTCTCTTGGAGTGAGACCTTTGAGGACGAAGTCGATGATCTTCTTGACTGATTGAATAATTCTCTCCCAGGCCCCTCCCATTCAAGGAGAGTAAGCAGGAATAAAGTGCCATAGGATGCCCTCATACCTTGAAGCATACTCACAAAGTGACGCCTCCATAGTCTAAGCGTCTTTCTCCAGCAGATTTTTCGTTCCTACGAAGTTAGGACTATTGTCACTGTAGAAAAATCTAGTGACAACACGGATGACCACGAACCTCCTGACCGCCATGGTACACTTTACATTACCTTAGTCGTTCAACAACTCTAAATGTACTGCCCTGAACGTAAGGCACGTAAATATTATCCCGTGTCGCTTTACCGTGCCTCGACCATACTTCACCAACATAGGACCGAAGCAATCTACCCCAACATGTGTAAAGGGTCTGCAATCAAAAGCCGTGCTATTGGAAGTTGTCCCATAATTGGCATAAGCGGTTTAGCTTTGATATATTTGCACATAAAACATCCTTTCCTGACTCGTTCCACTTCTCCTCGTATGCTGATGATCCAAGCGGATTCGCGTATATCAGAAATTACCGTCTCAGTTCCTGTATGAGAATTTCTGTGATGATCGTATTCGATTAGAAGTTCTACTTAGGGATGTCTACTAGGAAGTATCGCTGGATTACGTGATGAATAGGAGGAGTTAGCCTTTTGCACTCGCGAACTAAGTCTTAACGTTCCTTCTTCATCTAAGATCGGCGAAAAGCTTAGGAGTGAACTCGACAAACTAACTCTGCCACTGGACTTCAATGAAGCTATTTCTTCTGGTAACGCCTCTTCCTTTACTTTCCGGAACATCCAATCTTCAGCTTTGCGAAATTCCAAAAGTGTTATGTAAGTCTCCTTGTTGGTGGGTTTTCTTTGAAGGATACGTTTCCATCTAATCAAAAAGGCAATTACTCGAACCGAAGAACTCCATCTTGCTCTGAATCTAGCAGCTAGCAGCTCATACGCACCGTAACGATGACTTCTCCGAAAACTAGCGTGAAGTAAAATTTCGACCTTCCTAGGGTTTTCCTGATCTGGAACTTTGGTGTTCATGCCAGGAGTAAAGGGCTAGTCACTAAATGGTTGTGTTAAAAATGTTGGGCCTTTGAACCGCGCGTCTTGATTCTCCATCGAAACATCAAACCGTTTGGTGCCATCATCAGCAACATTGTCGTTAGACCCAACATGGAACCATTCTCGAGGTGAAGTTGAGTCTAGAAACTAGAATCTAGAATTCTTGGAGCGACGAAAGGGGGAGTTTGTAGTAAGAGGAGTTGATCCAAGCCAAAACGGTTTTCGAATCCGATAACAAACGAGTTTCAGCTATTTTTATAGTATGCGATGCCTTGATTGTAACAGCCAGGCGAATACCCAACACAGCAGCTTGTAGTTCTAAGCGGGGTATGGATAGTTGTTTGACTGGTGCTACCCTTTTTTTCGCCATTATACTTGCGTAACCTCCAGCTCATGATCGTGATCAAAACGCAGATGTGCCACTGCGGCGAATGCTTTTTCTGACGCATCGACGGAAACAACCAAACTAATTACAGTAGGTGCCTATTGAATCGCAGATTCTACTACGCATTCCATAATTTTTTTTTTTTGACCCAACTATTTTTGTTTACTTGGCATTGCCTGTTTTGTTTTTCAGTTACATAGGTTTTCAATCATTTCGCTGCACATTGACTTTGCATTTCTTATCTTGCTTACCATTTGTTTAACATTTCCACTGAACTTACAAATGATTAAATAGACTTTATTTATCTCGGTAAACTATTTTTAGCATTTTGTCTCTACGGTAATCTATTGTTTTGGCAGATTATTATTGCTTGTGAAACCTGGCGGTTCGGTTTTTCAGAAAATTAATAAATGTTTTTTTTAAAGTAACATGGAACATGTAACTATGCATTATGCATATGCGCAGTTTTGGTGAGCAAATGAACGTTTTTGTTAATAAAACAATGTGCCCAATGTTTCGAAATTTGATATTATTCCTGACTAATTGGTTCTAAAATATGATATATGTTTGATGGTTCTAATCAATTTTCAATAAAGCTTGATGAGATGCTAAGCAAACTGTTACTTACTTACTTACTTACTTAAGGTGGCGCTACAGTCCGGGTCGGACTAGGGCCTCAACCAACATGCTTCTCCAGCCAGCAGCCAGCTCGGTCCCTAGCTAGCTGCCTCCAGTTTTGCACGCCAAGTTGGTTGTGGTCCTCTCCTACTTGCGTGCGCCACCTGAGTCGCGGTCTTCCTCTACTGCGCCGTCCCTCGGGATTGGATTCGAAGACTTTCCATGAACATGACCCAGCCTTCTAAGCCGCTGGACCTTGACTCGTTTGACAAGGTCAGTGTCGCTGTACAGCCCGTACAATTCGTCGTTAAATCTTCTTCTCTACTCTCCATCTATGCAGACGGGACCAAAAATCACCCGAAGAATTTTTCTCTCGAAGCATCCCAAAGCGTTCTCGTCTGCCTTTGACAAGGTCCATGCCTCTGCGCCATATATAAGAACCGGGATTATAAGTGTCTTATACAGGGACACTTTAGTTGCTCGAGAGAGGACTTTACTACTCAATTGCCTTCTTAGTCCAAAGAAACAGCGATTGGCAAGAGTTATTCTTCGTTTGATTTCAGCGCTGGTGTCGTTGTCTGAATTAATAGCGGCGCCTAGGTAGACAAAGTCCTTAACTACCTCAAAGTTATAGCTGTCTATCGTGACGTTCTGTCCAAGACGTCGGTGTTGGGTGTCCTTTCTTGATGACAGCATATACTTGGTCTTGCCCTCATTTACCACTAAACCCATTTTCTTCGCTTCCATCTTGGCTCATAAACGCGCCATTGACATCACGCTGCGTTCTTCCAATTATATCAATATCGTCGGCATATCCGAGCAATTGAACGGACCTTTGAAAGATTGTGCCTCTTATGTTGACGTATGAGTTTTGCACTATTCTTTCAAGAACGATGTTGAAGAAGTCGCATGACAGTGCATCGCCTTGCCTAAAACCTTTTTTGACATCGAATGTATCGGTGAGATCTTTTCCGACCCTGATGGAGCAGCGTGCGTTCTCCATCGTTATCCTACACAATCGGACAAGTTTGGTAGGGATGCCAAAACTAGACATGGCTCTATATAACTCCTCTCTATAGATGCTGTCATATGCGGCCTTAAAATCGTGGTGGGTATCAATTTGAAGCTGCTGGGTTTTTTCCAAGATCTGCCGTAGTGTGAAGATTTGGTCTATGGTGGACTTTCCTGGTCTAAAGCCGCACTGATAAGGACCTATCAGGTTGTTGACGAATGGCTTCAGACGCTCACACAATACGGCAGAGAGGATCTTGTACGCGATGTTGAGAAGACTGATACCTTTGTAGTTGGCGCAGTTCAGAGGGTCTCCTTTCTTGAGGACCGGGGAAACGATGCTGAGATTCCATTCTTCGAGCATGCTTTCTTCCGACCATATTTTGCAAATGAGCTGGTGCATACTCCTGACCAGGTCATTGCCTGCCGCTTTAAACAATTCGGCAGTGAGGCCATCAGCTCCAGCAGTTTTGTTGGACTTTAGTTTGGATACTGCTGTCTTCACTTCGTTCAGGTCGGGTTGGCGGAATTGTTGGTCTACGTCGCCTAAATCGAGTGGTTCTATCTCTCTAACAGCGGAATTGGGTTCCTCATCGCCGTTATAGAGCTTGGAGAAGTGATCTTTCCATATCCTCAGCATTCACTGTGGCAAACTGTTAAAATACAAAAATAACCGGTACAGTTCCATTTTTGATTATTTCGCCATTGTTTGGTTGGTATTTTGCTTTTTGTGGATGAAAAAAGAGACTAGAGGTGTAAAAATTAGCGCGAAATTATCGAATGTTTTGCGCCCTGTTTAAAAAAAAAAGAAGTTATTTGACCCTTTAGGTCAAAAATACACAGTCAACTTTTCTTCTTTTCAGAACTGGTCCGCTCTAGAATTTGAGCCAGGAAAGGATAGTTATCGAATCTTCGCAGATGTTTCAAAAACCGATGATGGATATTGTGCAGAAGTTTTTTGGAGAACGATGACACACGACTCTTTAGGCTTTACGCATCCGTCTTTCAAGCGGAGACGAATGCTATAAAAATGGCTATAAGCCACGTAACGAACAATGGCTGAATGGGGAGAAGTATTTGTGTTTGCAGGGACAGCCAAACTGTGCTTCAGTTCCTTTCTCGACACTCTTATACTTCGAAAGCGCTCTCTGAACGCGGTCGGAAGACTGAATTCTTTGAGTCTGCAGAGTTTTCCTGGCCATACTGGAAATAAGATCGCCGATGAACTTGAGCGAGTCAAGGATCTCAGACATTAATAAGAAGACGGCAACATTTTTGGTATCCTGTAGCAGATTTAGAATTAAGAAAGCTTTTTGGCATTGGAAAGGGACACTTCTCTTTTCCCAAATACTCAAACGTGTAAGGCTTTAGTTATACCACACTCTGTGAATCTTGTAGAGAATATGAGGAGACCGCGGAGCTTTTCCTCTGTGAATGTCCTGCTTTTGCTCGCATCAACTGGAAAGCTATTATAAAGAGAGGGTTGCTGTCTGGTGGTAGTACAATGGACCGGTATTTAGGTCTGAGTGCTTCAGCTAGTATTTTAAAAGCCTCCGAAAAAAATTTGTTGATAGTGATTATACATCTTTTTTGATTTGTTTGTTGCCTATATCTGAGATTGGATTGTAAGCAACTTTTTGTGTCCTGTTAATTGGCCGTATACTTTGCTCTCCATTAAATTTATTTAAATTATTCGTAAAATATTTCACTTTCGAATTATTTTTTGATTGGTTACAGTGAATTAAATTCTTAGTTAGTAAATTAAACGAACGTGTTCTTGAGAAACTATACACTTGCTCCTGTATGGGGAAATTTTTGAATTTTTGAAAATATGTGCTTGGAAATTTTTTACACTCGCTTAAACAGTAGGTAGTTAGTGTAAGTTCAACAATTCAGTTGAACAAATAAGAGGACTTCAGTAAAACAAATAAAATTAATCTTTTTTAACTCACAAAGGAAGCCTGATTCTTACCTCATCCACAATTTTATTCGATGACAAGGCTATGAAATATACAACCAACGGCGGTGTACTCCAAGATAAGATATTTTGAGTCGTTATTAAAATCTCTACTATTCCATCAGCTCGTTTATCAATTATTGCAATTATCAGGAAATACGGTGACGCTGGAGTTGAAGTCACAACATAGAATGTGATCACCATTAACGTGACTCCATATACTTCCTCGATTTCTGTTTCACAAAACGCTAACAGCTCTCCTTGCGTCTCTAGAAGTCTTATAATATTCTCACAGGAAGATTGTCCTTGTTGTAATATTTGCTTTTCCAATTTTGTTTGTATTTCTCTAATCGCGTGACAAATCACATTCATGGCATATGTAAAACAAATCATCAAAATTCCGGTGACTGCAAAATGAAGTAAAAACGCAAACAGACCACAAAGCCTTGCCAGCCCCGGATATACCGAAATATCCGAAATATTGTTGAATGCATAAATACCAAATCCCAAAATGTAAAATCTTAACATATTTGTACATGAGTTTTGTTTCATGGTTTTGAGTGAGAAGTTTTGCAAATCGCGAATGCGCATCCATTCGGCAATGTTGAGGTGACGATGCCGTTTTAAATACAACCAAAAACTGAGAAGTGAATGTTGTATAACCACAAAAAAGACGTGAGCCCTATGATAAGTTACAGTTGTGACATATAACAAGTCCCCAACATAATTTTGAGGTTTAAAAATGATAGAAAAAAGTACAATGGCTAACACTGATTGAGTGCATATCTGCATTAAAGCCATTCGAATAGAATCGTTTTTACTTAACATGACCTGTCCGTCTTGAGAACGAGTTGTGGATAGAATACCGAACCATTTTAAGAAGCACCGAAGTAACCGAAAGTCCTTTCGTAGGGACATGATAAATATGACTGTCAATTGTGAAATTGAAATTCATTCATTTACGTCGATTGTAACATTCGTACTAATTCAAATGTGATATTAATGAACGTCAAGAAGTGAAAACAATGAAAGGGATGGATGAACACTTGTTCGATAAATAACTTTGTATGTTTTGTGAATAATATGAGAAGTAATAATGTCCAACAAGAATTTGTTGATTGCGACGATTCATGCCTCACACCTGCCAATTTATAAACAAAGTTTTTTTTTGCATCTCAGAGACTAAGTCGCACGAATCTTAGAACAAGCTCATTTGTGTATAATCTACTCATGCGCGAAAGCGGCTCATTCATGCCGTAATTGGTTCTATGATGGGGGCAATGAATCAACTCCAAATTACGCAAGTGGTGAGATCCTCCGCGGTAGTTAAAACCTATGGACTAGAGCAAGTAAGGAGCATCTATAAAGCCAGTCAAAAGCTGATGGAAAAATACTATGTCGTTGTTGATACGTCTTTGACTAAGGGTTTGCAATTGCAAAAATTGAATTCAGTGTTCATAAGGAGGTAGATTGAATAAATCTTCCTAAGGAAGACCCTTCAAAGCAAAACGTATAAATTTGTGTTGTACTGGCTCGATACGATGTTTATGAATTTCATATAGGGGAGACCAAACTTGTGAGGCGTACTCGAGATGAGGTCGAACGTAGCAGTTATACAAAGATATAAAGATCATCAAATTCTTTCGACCACCTCTTTATGAAACCTTGCATAGAATTTGCTTTCCTTACTATTGAGTTTATGTGCTCACTAAATTCAAGGTTAATATTGAAGTAAACACCTAGGTCACGAAAACTTGAAACATTACACAATGAATGACCAGACATTAAGTACATAGCTTTACTAGGTTCATGTTTTTTCGAGAAAGTCATAGTTTGGCACTTCGAGGGGTAAAGACTGAGACCATTCTTTTTACACCATGTTCCAAAGCTATCGATATCTTTTTGAAAAAGTACGCGATCAGTAGTATTTTGAATTTATTTAAAAATTTTCATATCATCAGCGAAAATCAGAATTTCACTATACGAAATGAATGAAACAATGTCATTGATGGCGACAATGAAAAGCAAAGGCCCAAGGTGACTGCATTTGGGTACACCCGACAGAGCGTTGAAGGGACTCGAAAGGCTGTTACGAAATTTTACTTGGTACGTTCTTTTTTCGAGATAAGAGCAAATCCATGCAATAAATATTTTTGGAAATCCAAAAGCTTTGAGCTTATATAATATTACATCATGAGAGAGATCGAACGCTTTGAAAAAATCAGTGTAAATACAGTCGAGCTCATACACCCATTTTCAAGGGCATGGGAACATATGTGAAGAAAAGAATGAAAATTTGTTACCATTGATCTTTTCTGCATAAAGCCATGCTGCTGCCTGCAAATAATATTTTTTGTAAAAAATAATAGGCTGTCACAAACAACCTGTTCAAAGAGTTTGGGAATGCAAGATAGCTTGGATGTAGGCCTGTAGTTTTTTATTTCTATCTTTTCACCCTTTTTAAAAACTAGAGTTATAAAGGACTTTTTCCAAAGACTAGGAAAAACACCTGTTTTGATTGAAAGCTGAAAGAGATATTGAAGTGGGAATATTATGACAGAACGGCATTTCTTTAACAGAATTGGCGGGATTCCATCCGGACCGGATGAAAAGTCATCTTGCAGAAGTAATAAATATCTTAAAATGTTGTCACTATGAACAGGGATGTTATTCAAATTTACTTGAGCGCAGTTACGTAAATACGTAAAGTTGTTTTCATCTATTACTATGAGGGTCTCACAGAAAGAGCTTCGAAAATGATGAGCGAAGGCATTACATAATATCGTTAGAATTCTCTAGCGGAGTATCACCACATTACATTAACTGCGTCAGATGAAAAAACTAAATCAAGCATACGATTCATAAAGTTTTTGATACAGCTTATTTGCTGTAAGTCTGAGGAAACGATATTATCAAGCAAACGAAGCTCTTGTTGAGACGAAGTCAGTGATGCTACTTGAAAGGATTAGTCTTTAGAAGGGACCCAATTCACTTCTGGCAAATTAAAATCGCCCAATAATAAAATACAGCTTTTAAGACAAGACAATTCCATTACATAATCTAAAACTAAAAAGAGCTCAGTAATAAATATTGCTTTTGAAAATTCTGTTGATTAAGAGATCGTAGATTTAAATAATAAATACTAAATACTAAATATAAGCTGAGACAGGACTCTTTGGAGGAATATAGACGTTTACGACATAGATTCTATTTAACTGTACGGATACTTTGACACAATAAGACATCAATTGTAAATGGAAAAGGAAAAGTGATTTGAGAAGACATGTAAGCATTTCTTACAGAAATTAATGCACCACCTCCCACATCTTCAGGCTTATCGTAATGACGGTCTTTACGATATACTGAGAACTCGAGGCTAAAAAGCTCAGTGGGCTTTGAACCAGGTTTCAGTTAAGAATTATATCATGCGAGAAGACATGAGAGTTTAGATCAAGATTTGTAATTTTTGTACGAAGCCCTCTAACATTTTATTAAAAGAGGGTAATTCTATTTAGTTTCTTGGCCCAGGTGTCCGTTCATCGAATAAAGTGTTTTACTCCTGTTTTTCTATACAATTCGTAGTAAAGACTTAAAAGTGTACTCTTATTGTGAACTGTAATACTCATCAAATAAATCTAAATCTAAATCTAATTAATATCAGTGGAAAGAGGTTGATCAAAAATACAATCTTGAAAATATAATCATCGAAGCCACATTGGGGCCCCTTGTGAGAGAACGATTTCCAAAAATCATTTCATAACCCATGAACTTTATGCGATGTACAGCTAATGAGCATGCAGCGAAAATTTGTTGTAGTTCAATGTAAATTTGACAAAAATGACCTAAAAGTTAAAATTTCACTCGGGGTAGAAAATTTTTATAACACTTAAAATTGAAAATCTGGCAAACCGAGAACCATATCAGCTCAATTTAATACAGTTTTGAAAATGAAGTCCTGAATAAGGTCACCGCCACCAGTACTGAAATAGAAATCAAACGTAACATAGGTCAGGGATCAGGGTACACCAAAGTTATCTTTATATTGTCAAAAAATAATGTCAAAGCTGAAGCGCGAACCTTGCTATGGACCCATTTTATTTCTAAGAATATAATCAAGGGTCACATCCCAAAGTATGGCACAAAAATAAAAGGATTCCCTGTGGGAAAGATGAGGTTATAGTTGAAGTTTTTTTTTTTATCAAAAAAAACTATAAATTTTCTGAAAAATTTGCAGACTTATTTAGTTTTTTATTTAATTTTAAATTTTGGTGGGAGCTAAAGCTCCTTTTATTAGGCTTAATACAAGCCAACATACAAACTGAGAAACTTAATAGATAAGACTTAATCTAACTTGTTGGAAGGCTTAGGAGACGAAGCTTTAGGCAGGGAGAACTCATATTGAAGTCAAAACTAGAAGAGTGAGAATTGACATTCCTCAGCATTCGGGAGATGAGTTCAACGGAGCCGTAAGAGGTTCGATGGGTGGGAAGATAGAAGAGACAGGGATTCCGAGTGTTACGAGGGTTAGTATTAAGAAAGATGGATTCTTTAAGGGCTGGGCGGTCAATGGTACCTGTAAAGATTCGCTGAATGAAGATAATGTCAAATATTTCTCTTCGATCTTTCAGCGTATTGAGATTGAGGAGTTTGATTCCTGATTTTAATAAAGTGGTAATATCAAAGAGCAAATCGGAGGAAACGGCGTTGTATGCTCTCAACTATGGCAATGTGCACTTGTTGGAAAGGCGACCAAACTTGACAAGCGTATTCAAAAAGCGGATGAACAAACAAAATGTAAAGGGATCGGGTTACGTACGGGTCTGCAAATTCTTTGGACCATCGTTTCACGAAGCCAAGTACTGCATTTGCCTTAAGGATTATATCGTCGATATGCTTGAGGAAATTCAGCTCACGGTCGCAAATAATCCCAAAACACCTCAACGGTGGAAATGATTTGACCGATTGGCAATTGGAAACAATAAGGTCCAGGCACTTTTTGGAACACCATATTGAAAAATTGTCGAGGTCATGTATTTTTGTATTCATTTTTGTGCTTTTACATACTATGTTACAATGCTGTTAAGGTCAGAATTCAATGAGCATATCATATCGGTGTGACTTACGATATTTTACTCTAAATTTTTCGGATATATCTTGCTGTTTGCAATATCATGTAGCTCTTCGGGTGGCTTGATGATGTCTTGAATGTACAAACTGAAGACATCTTCTTTATGCTCAAGGTTCTTATTGTTACTCTAAAATATTAAGAAAACTTTTTTCAGTGGAACACCCAACTGCCGACAGCCAAAAAACGACATGATAAAGTTGATTGGGATCTCAAATAAAAACTACTAGACAGATTTGCAAAATTTTTTCACCGTCAGATGCTACATTACTCCCCGAGTATCATTTGTTATGTTTTATCCCCATACTCCAACTGCAACAAGAACGGAAACTGACATGGAGCTGTGCACAAATAAGAAAAAAAACTGCCAAAAATGTTGTGGTTTCAAAGTTTTAAAAACTGCTGCATCCATTTCAAAAATGATAATGGTGTAATTTTTTTTACAATAAATTTTATTCTACCTTCAAAGAGTTGTGGAATACCGTGAAAATTATTGAGCTAGTTTTATTCTGATAAACCAAAGAAGTGTACATAGCTTTTTACATGAGTACTTAAGTACACACACAATTCATTCCTTTCGAACGTTCACCTATTACTTTCGTACTTAAAATCACTAAAGCAAAATAAATAAATGCTGTGCAGAACAGTTAGAAATGGACGAGGGCGTTGTAAATCATTGCTATAAATTGCGGAGAAAAGCTGCCAGACTAAATTAAATAGCAGTTTGTGTAGTAAATTTCGAAGGGTTTGCCAATTCCTGATGAAAGCTTTTCGTTGATGAAAAGCTATTTTAGATACGAATATGAATGAAACTACCAACTTCCAAACGGTAATCCTGATTCACAATCAAGCAAATAACAATCAAGCAAATAATATTCCGATTCGTTCTTTTTTTGACAGAAACGAAAACTCGTAAAATGAACAAAGTGGCTTAAGACTTTTTATCATTATCTGACCTCATCAACAATTCTATTTGATGCCAAAACTATGAAATACACCACCAACTGCGGAGCAATCCAAGAAATTGTCATTTGAATGAATCGAAGATACCCAGCTATTCCATCGATTTGGTTTTCAATTATTGCGGAAAATAGAAAATATGGTGACGCTGGCGTTGAGGTCACAATATACACTGTTATCACCAAAATAGTAACTCCATACACCGCCTCGATGTCTTTTTCACAAAACACTAACAGATCTCTTTGTGATCTGAGAAGTATCATAATATTATGCTTTGAAAATTGGTCATGTTCTGTTATTTGTAATTGCAACTTAGTTTGTATATCTCTAATGGAGTGACAAACTTCGTTCATGAAATATGTGAAACAAATCATCAAGAGTCCAGTGATCGTAAAGTGAAGTAAAAATGGAATAATGCTGGAAACGATTCCCACATCGCTGGGAAATGTGAAAGTATCCAAAACATTGTTGAAGGAATAGAAGCAAAACCCCACCAAGTAAAGTCTTAGCATTACTGCACAGGACTTCTTTTTAACGGTTTTCAATGTTGTATTCCGCAACTCCGTATTGGACATCCATTCAATAATGTTGAGATGTCGATGCCGTTTGAAATACAACCAGAAACTGATAAGAGAATGTTGAAAAATGACAAGATAGACGTGTGTGTTATGATAGCTGACAGTTGTGACAGATAACGAGCCTCGAACTTTATTATCCGGTTTGAAAGTGAAGCCAAGGATGAGAATGGCTAAGGCTGATTGTGTAAATATTTGCATTAGGGCCAACCAAATTGAATCATTTTTAGTAAATATTTCTCGGTTATCGGGTGTGCGAGTTGTTGTTAGTATACCGAACCACTTCAATAACAACCGCAGGAGTCGAAAGTCCTTTCGGAAGGACATGACGAATATGACTGTTGTGTGCTAATTTGATATTAATGTTTTCAATGTAATGAAATTCATCCAACTAAGAAAAATTTGTGGTATGAAGAAGAATAAAATATCGACGTGTACAATTAAGTCGGGTTGTAAGAAGATGTCAGTAATAATGTCACACTTTTGTCTTTCGTAACAAATTAGCTATTTTCCAATAAATATTTGGTTTTTGTCGTATCCTTTTGGATCTTTTATACGGGGTCGAAGAAGTGGTGTTGCTGTATAGCCAATGTTAAATAATTAGAACTCTCCCCTCTTAATGGTTTCTTTAATAAATCATTCCTATCTCTGGACATCTTGTATGGATTTGGCTTGGCTTCACAACAGTGTAAGAACACATCAACATACTTTAATGGCAATGCAAGCTTTTGCAATAAATTGATTGTTTAGAACAGTTGTGGTTATAGTTATTTTTGGTTTTTTTATTTTTATTTTCTTTCAAAAAACGCTACAAAGTAGAACATGAGTCTTATAATTTTTTGTTAATTGAGTTTTGAGCAACTCGCTTGCAGCATATCTTTTGACTCGCGTCTGATGGATATGACTTCTGACACAATGATCCCAAAGGTCAAACTGCGTCAAAAATACTCCATTAACTTTCCTTCGGTTGAGGACTGGTCCAATCTAGAATCTGAGCCAGGAATGGATTGTTATCGAATCTTCACCAATGGTTCCAAAACAGATGATGTTGTGCTTAAAGCCCTTCTCAGACCTCTAAATAATTGGCAAGTGATACAGGAATGCAAGACCTCTCTGAATGCGGTCGGAGGACTAAATTCTTTGAGTCTTTGTCGTGTATCTATATACGAAATAAAACTCGAGGCAACCCGCAGAGTACTAAGTAAAATATAACTTTAATTTACAGCTTAACACTTGCGACCGGATCGGTCGGAGATCCAATTAAAAAGAAAGAAAGCATGTATTTCATTTGGCATATATAGTGAGTTATTCACAATCCTTATTTCCGGAGTGTTCAGAAAAGGGAGAACGTCAAATTACAAGGGCCGTGTTTGGAAATACGTAACAGTCCTCACCACTAAAACGAAGTATATCCGAAACGTTCTACCGGCTTCTTTGTTCGGGTGCTCCGTCTAACTGTAGGCTGACCATCCGCAATTTGTTTGGGGTCACTGGCCACTTCTTCTTCAACAGCCGCCACTTTGCAATCGTATGACTCTATATTCGGATCCCTTTTTTCTGGTTCCCTAAGCGTGACTTCAGTGTTTTGATCTGTGAAAGTAGATGGTGTTTTAGTTAAAGGAATCAAAGATGTTACCTCGATGTCAGAATCCTTCATGATTTTTGATGGATCAATGTTGCACTTTAGAATTTGATCCACATGTCTTCGCCACAAACTCCCATTTACATTTATAAAGTAGTGTAGCGATCCATCTCTGCGTACTATTCTACCAAACTCCCATTTCCTGTCCTTGGATGTGTAATTCCGGGCTTGCACCATATCGCCAGGATAGTACTGCATTCCATTTTCATAGGTGGTGCATTGTTGTTTCTGTTGAACACTTTCCTTTATTTTGGAACGGACTAAGTCCAGGCGTACACGAATATCTCGCTGCAAAAACAACATACATGGTGCTATTCCAGTTGTAGAATTTGGTGTTTTCCGGTATTGCAGCAGGTATTTGGAAAGCTTCAGATTTAAATCCCCAGAATCGTTAACCATCTTCCGAAGTGCTACTTTCATGTTCTGCACAAATCTTTCTGCCTGGCCATTTGTAGCGGGATGATACGGCGCGGAAAACTTGTGGGTGATTCCATTTGCTCTGGTAAATTTCTGAAACTCCCCCGACGTAAAAGTAGAACCGTTATCGCTGACTAAAGTTACAGGTAACCCAAACCGGGCAAAAATGTCACGCAACACAGCTATTGTTTTCGACGCGGTGATGCAAGTCATGGGAATAATCTCCGGCCACTTCGAATGCGCATCGACCACGATGAGGAAATACTTGTCCATGAAAGGACCTGCGAAATCTATGTGGACTCTCTGCCATGCACTAGTTGGGTACTCCCATGGATGATGTACCCTTTTTGTAGACTGCTTCATAGTGCTTCTGCATGCAAAACATTCGCGAACCATATTTTCAATATCCGAATCGATGCGCGGCCACCAAACGTAACTTCTGGCAAGGGCTTTCATCTTCACTATACCTACGTGTGCCGCATGCAGTTCAGTCAGAATAAGCTCCCTCAAACATTTAGGTATAACTACTCGGCTATTTCTGAGTATTACCCCATCGGATAAAGAGAATTCTTGATCTTTACCTATGAAATCTGGATGCAAAATCTTCTTCCCCGTCAGCAAAGCAAAATGTACTTCTTTCAGTACTTCATCTTTTGTTGTCTCCTTTGCAACCATCTTATGCGTAACCGGAACCGTGTCAAATTGCTGCATTTGGTAGTAAGTAATGTCATCTATCTCATCAACTCTTCCAGCTTCCAGTGGCAGCCTTGAAAGCGCATCTGCATTTGAATGTTCATCCGTCGACCGGTACACAATATTGTAGGTGAAACCTTGTAGGAACTGGGCATAATGCAGCATGCGTGTTGCCACCATGCTTGGCAGGTTTTTATCTGGGCTGAAAATAGCTACCAAAGGCTTATGGTCAGTTATTAATGTAAACTTACGTCCGTAGCAATATTGGAAAAATCGTTTAAGCGCCCAAAAAATGGCGGTGGCTTCCTTATCAATTTGGCTGTAGTTCTTCTCGGATGATGACAGCGATCGGGAAGCATAAGCAATCGGATGTTCCTGTCCATTTGGATAAGTGTGAGACAGCACTGCTCCTAGTCCATATGGACTTGCATCGGTTGCCAATGACAAGGGCAGCGCTGGGTCATAAGCCACTAACACCACGTCCGAAGTAACTTCATCCTTAATAAGGTTAAAAGCGTTCTCGCATTCCTCATTCCAGTTGAATACCACGTCTTTTTGCAAAAGGCGGTGGAGTGGGTGTAATTTCGCTGATAAGTTTGGTAAAAACCTTCCGTAATAATTTACCAAGCCCAACCAACTTCGCACCTCCGTGATGTTCTTCGGGGCAGGTGCATCCATAATGGCCTGAACCTTGTCTTTGGTTTTCTCTAAACCTCTCGCCGAGATCACATGACCTAGGTAAGTAATGGAATTTTCGAAAAATTTACATTTGTTAAAGTTTACCCGCAGCCCCACTTTGTTAAGTCGGCTAAGTACTTCATCTAAACGAGCAGTGTGTTCTTGAAAATTTCTACCCTGAACCTTGATGTCATCCAGAAAAACACACACTCCCTCTATGTCCTTCAACGTCTGTTGGATGTACCTCTGCCAAATAGCCGGTGCCACCTTAGTCCCGTACATCAGTCTATTTACCTGGTAGTCTCCTTTAATTGTAGTGATCGCTTGCATCTGTGCACTTCGCTGATCCATTGGCATGTGTAGGTAAGCCTCACTGATGTCCAATGTTGTGAAAATTTTTCCACCTTCCATCGACGTGGCAAAAATATCTTCTATTGGCGGAATCGGGAAGTTGTCACTTTTAAGTACCTTGTTGAGGGTGATCTTATAGTCTGCACACAGTCTGATTGATCCATCCTTTTTCAGAATTGGCACTACTGGTGTGCCCCATTCACTGAACTGCATCTTCGTTATTATTCCAGCCTCCTCCAGACGATGAATCTCCTTCTCCATTTTATCTTGCATGGCATACGGTACCTTACGAGCCGCAAAGTAAATTGGTTGAGTGTTTTCTTGAACATACAACTTTGCTTCGTAATTGTTAATCTTCCCCACCCCCGGTTGAAAAACGTCTGCAAATTTTGCTTTTAAACCACGCATAATTTCTTCCTTTAACCCAGGCTTGACTTCTTCTTTCATTTGGTGCATTTCTGGCAATTTAACCTTGAAAAGTTTGAGCCACTCTCTTCCAAAAATTGCGTCGACTCTGCCGGGCATTATATACAAATTCGCCTTTGCTACTTCTGCCCCGTATTCTACATGCATGGTAGCATAGCCTAAAGTATTAATCACTTCGCCTGTGTACGTCTGAAAAGGAATAGAAGACTCATTAATTTGTTTCTTAGGCCACAATCTTACAAAATCCTCATGTGATATTGATGAAACCGCTGCTCCAGTGTCTAGCTCTAGACTTTTAGATATGCCGTCTAACCTGACACTCAACATAATTTTGTTAGGTTTCTTTTTTTCTTCTGGGAGAACAACTTCACTCAAATGATTGATATAAAAGCGATCATTGTCATCTGCCTGATCTTCAAGGGACTGAAATTGATTTTGACAATTCGTTTTGCCTGTGCTACGTTTTTGCGAGGGTGGCGGTGGTTGCGCGGTGCGCGAGCCACTCATGCAGACACGAGCTAGATGTCCAATTTTTTTACACTTCGAACATATTGTGTGAATGTGACGACATTCATTTCCCAAATGCTGCTTATCTCCGCAACGAAAACAACTTGTAGGGCTCGTGTGTACTTGCTTGCTGGCGAAACGTTGCGGTTTTTTTGTATTTTTTTTGTTTAGTTGAGGATTATGTTTTGATAATTGATTCTGGTGAGCCATTGACGTCGTAGCTTGTAGATTTTGAATTTCTTTTGAATCTTTTTGTGCCGACTCCATAGCCAGTGTAGCTGTGACGCAGTCAATGAATTTATTGTTCGGTTCTTTGAGCTGAATTAATTTCTCCAGCCAGTGTGCATTTCGCAAACCACTTATAAATTGCTGTCTCAAATGTGCGTCGGCTGTAGATGCCTGGCAAGATGCACATTTAAAATTACAATTTTTGCACATCTTTTTCAACTCTGCCACAAAGTTTGATATGCTTTCACCTTCGTGTTGTATACGTTTAGTAAAACGATTTTGTTCTGCAATTACACTTGGTGCTGGATGTAAGTGTTCTTTTACCAGTTTGACCAACTCGTCGTAAGTTTTAGATTGGGGATCGTCAGGGCTTGTTAAATTACAAAGAAGTTGTAAGGTTTTTGCACCGATTGCATGGATAAGCCAATCCTTTTTGCTTTTACGTACTTCTTCGGTGTCCGCAGTTAACTTCTTTAACCTGAAAAAATTCTCCAATCTCTTAGTGAAAATTTCCCAACTTTCGGTATCCTCATTGAAGCTCTCAATTTGGATGATTTCCTGCTGTGATGCTGCCGATTGGCCGGTATTGTTACTACCCTGAATCGCAGTTTTAATCGCAGTTAGAAGCGTATTTAATTGTTCTGCATCCATCTTGATCGGATAGGTTCTTTTTTTCTTAAGTCCTCGTCGCCACTGTCGTGTATCTATATACGAAATAAAACTCGAGGCAACCCGCAGAGTACTAAGTAAAATATAACTTTAATTTACAGCTTAACACTTGCGACCGGATCGGTCGGAGATCCAATTAAAAAGAAAGAAAGCATGTATTTCATTTGGCATATATAGTGAGTTATTCACAATCCTATCCACAATCCCATCCTCGTCGCCACTGTCGTGTATCTATATACGAAATAAAACTCGAGGCAACCCGCAGAGTACTAAGTAAAATATAACTTTAATTTACAGCTTAACACTTGCGACCGGATCGGTCGGAGATCCAATTAAAAAGAAAGAAAGCATGTATTTCATTTGGCATATATAGTGAGTTATTCACAATCCTTATTTCCGGAGTGTTCAGAAAAGGGAGAACGTCAAATTACAAGGGCCGTGTTTGGAAATACGTAACAGTCTTGTTTTTAGTTCCTGGCCATCACGGCATAACTTGAATTGAAATCGCCGATGAGCTTGCTAGGCAAGGATCTCATACAGCTTTCTCACGACCCGAACCGTCGATAGGTCTGCCAATTGGATCTGTTAAGAGCACAACCATTGATGGCAGACAGACCAAACGTATGCTCCCCAACATTAATAAGAAAACTTTTTATGTATTAATTCAAAGATTGTTTAGAAATAATGATTAATAAAAATAAAAAATAAAAAATAAAAAAAATAGACTGCAACATTTTTGCTATCAGGGAGCAGAAAAGAAAAAGTGAAAGGCTGCAATTATACCACACTCTGTGAATCTTGTAGAAAAGATGAGGACACCGTGGATATTTTCCTCTGTGAATGTCCTGCTTTTTCTCGCATGAGGTTACAGATACTCGGCGCAGACATGGTGAGAGCTGGGAACTTAGTCTTTTGGCTTTTCTACAAACAGCTGGAAAGCTATAACATGAGAGAAGGTTGCTATATTTTAGTACAATGGACTGGTATTTAGGTCTGAGTGCTTCAGCTAGTATTTCAAAATCCTCCAACAGAAAATGATGAATGATAATACATCCTCTTCGATTTTTTTGTTGCATATTTCTGAGATTGGATTGCAAGCAACTTTGTGTGTCCTGTTAATTGGCTGTAGGTATACTTTGCACTTCATTTAATTTATTTAAATTATTTGTAAAATATTTGACTTTCGAATTATTTAACGTTATCACAATGTTAGAAAATTAAAAATAACGTGTTCTCATTGAAACTACACACCTACTCCCCATACAGATTTAGAAATATGTTCTTCGAAAGTCTTAAGATGTGCATAAACTGTAGATTGGTAGTCCCACAGTTCAGTGTGTCAGTCCGCTGAACAATAAGAAGATTTCAATAAAACAAATAAAATTTATTTCTTTTAACTTACAACGGAAGCCTGATTCTTACCTCATCCACAATTTTATTTGATGACAAAGCTATAAAATATACAACCAACGGCGGTGTACTCCAAGATAAGATATTTTGAGTCGTTATTAAAATCTCTACTATTCCATCAAGTTGTTTATCAATTATTGCAATAATCAGGAAATACGGTGACGCTGGAGCTGAGGTCACAACATAGAATGTGATCACCATTAACGTGACTCCATATACTTCCTCGATTTCTGTTTCACAAAACGCTAACAGCTCTACTTGCGTCTCTAGAAGTCTTATAATATTCTGACTTGAACATTGTTCTTGTTGTAAAATGTGGTTCTCCAATTTCGTTTGTATTTCACTAATCGAGTGACAAATCATGTTCATGGCATATGTAAAACAAATCATCAAAAGTCCGGTGACTGCAAAGTGAAGTAAAAACGCAGTCAGACTACTACAAAGCCTTGCCAACCCGGGAAGTGCCGAAATTTCCGACATATTGTTGAATGCATAAATACCAAATCCGAAAATGTAAAATCTTAACATATTTGTACATGAGTTTTGTTTAATGGCTTTGAGTGAGGAATTTCCCAAATCGTGAATGCGCATCCATTCAAGAATATTCAGATGACGATGGCGTTTCAAATACAACCAAAAACTTAGAAGTGAATGTTGTATAACCACAAAAATGATGTGAGCCTTATGATAAGTTATAGCTGTGACTTGTGTTAAGTCCCCAAAATAATTTTGAGGTTTGAAAATTATAGAAAAAAGTATACTGGCTAACACTGATTGAGTGGATATCTGCATTAAAGCCATTCGAATTGAATCTTTTTTAGTAAACATGATCTGTGCGTCGTGAGAACGAGTTGTGGATAGAATACCGAACCATTTTAAAAAGCACTGAAGTAACCGAAAGTCCTTTCGCAAGGACATGATAAATATGACTGCCAATTGTGAAACTGAAATTCATTCAATTACGACGTCAATTGAAACATTCGTAATAATTCAAATGTGAAATTAATGAACATCAGGAACGGAAATCAATGAAATGAATGGATGAATACTTGTCCGATAAATAACTTTGTATGTTTTGTGAATAATATCCGAAGTAATAAGGTCCAACAAGAATTGTTGATTGCGACGACACGTGTCAATTAATAAAAAACAATGCTTCATCCAATCTAAATGCGCCTAGAAATATGACTGTTGACAAACAACAACCCAAACGCGCTGTCGGCAAAGAATATGTACAAATCCGTTCCGTAATCCTGTTTATAATCGAAACCATAATTTGTCGGAAGTTTTGGATGGTTCTAGATCTAGACTGTCCGTTGTCAGGTTTGTTTTTAGTGGATAAAAAAAGAAAAAAAAAATTGTAAATGAAAGCATCCTCTACATAAGTCGGATGTGCTGATGCCTATTCTCATCATCCAATGAGTTGTGAGTTGTGACCCTTGAGAATGCCAATCAACAGAGAGATTCGAGGCCTCCTAAGCTGGGGCCCTACTCTGTATTTCGTTTCGAAAGCCAGTCCTGTTCGAAAGTGATTTTCGATCCGTATATGAATTGATACCTTGTAAAATTTTCGAATTGAACAAAATATACTTAGTACAATTTCCATTTACGAAATAGATTTTTGAAGGTTTTTTCATGTTTCTCATGAAATCTGTCAAATCAAACAGACAAAAAGACATCAAAACAAGTTGCAAACCAAACAGGAACTAGTTTTTAAATAAAGCAATAAAAACTAAAACCCATTTAGATGCACCTTGGATGCATGAAAAAAACAGAAAAGAACGGGATCAACGAACAATAATGCGCGATAATTAAAATATTCTTTAAATGTGTGCCAGAACGTGATTTTTATTTATTGGAAGTTTGTTAGGTGTCTGAGGTGTTCAAACGTCCCTTGGGCCAAACAAGAATGAGCACACATGTACTACACCATCATTTCGAAGTGCTTTTGTTTTATGCGAATATTTTTTCCTAATTATTCCGTGTCTTGTAGTAAAATTTTACATTTTATTTATTTATGGAATAAACTACTTGGACCTCTTAATAGTGTTGAAAAATGTGTTCCCTCAACAAAACCATTGTTTTTGCTGTGAGTGAATTGAAATACGTTAGCTACTTTGTTGTCGAAAGAAAATTTTTATTTTCGAATGGATTTGGCATTCGAAAACGGTTTGCACGGTATGAAAAAACAGTTTTCGGATTTGCTTTCCCGAATGCAGTAGATTCGAATCCGCTTTAAAAATAAAGAGTACAAAATATTCGATTTCGGAAAGTTTTGCTTTCGAATCGAAATACAGAGTAGGTCCCCTATAGGCAGGTCAGATAGATTAAGTTGTTTCACTTCCGAGGAATTTGCAAATTTTTGCGGCAGCAATAACATACAACATGTGAAAATAGCAACAAGCTCAATCCAACGGACAGGTTGAGAGGATAAATACAACTTTAACATCGATGCTTGCTAAGGAAAGTGAAATAGATCATGTTGAGTGGACAAAACATCTGAATAAAGTAGAGTTTGCTTTAAACAATACCAACAACAGAAGCACAGGTGTTTGCCCAAGTGTATTATTATTCGGTGTAACGTTTCAAAATGGAATACAAGAGCTGCAGAAGAGAAGCGAAGAAAAAGTGCGCCCAACTTCAAGCAAAAAGCACGGAGGGCCTGTATCGAGGGCTGGAAGAGATTTCTGCCCCAGCTGCTGAAGCAAATCAGGCAATCCAAGAGCTAAGACAAAGCAACTTGAGTAAGGGAGCAACCATTTTCAAAATAGCCGCTCAGAGAAGGAGAAATGCGCAGGAGATTCGTTCGCCGAAGTTCATCAATGATGCTCAAGGAGTGCTACTTGTGGATGACGACAAAATTCTTCACAGGTGGCGACAGTATTGTGATGATCTTTTGAATGGACAGTTTCCTCGGCGCCACTTTCCAACAGCTGCACCTAACTTTACGGAAGTATCCGACGTCACAGTCGAAGAAGTTAGGGAGGCAGTTAAGAACTCCAAAAAAGGCAAAGCGTTTGGGCCAGACGAGGTACCATATGAGTTTTGGAAAAATATGGGAGACATCGGGTTGAGATGGCTCACGATTCTCATCTCCAAACTTATAAGAGGTGACAGTTTGCCTAATCAATGGAGGGAAAGTTTTCTTCTTCCAATGTACAAGGGAAAGGGAGATACCAGAAGCTGTGACAACTATCGTTCGATCAAGTTGATGTCCCACACTATGAAGATCGTTGAGCGGGTTTTAGATAGCCGACTGCGGAAAATAATAAGGCTGTCTGATGACCAATGCGGGTTTGTCGCGGGTAAGTCAACTACAGACGCAATCCAAAGTATAAGGATCATTATGGAAAAACACCGAGATGCCTTAGAGGATTTGCATATTGTGTTGGTTGACTTCGAAAAGGCATTCGATCGACAACCACGAGATCTGATATGGGTGGCCCTCAGACACCGAGGAGTTCCTGAAGCCTATGTGCGAATAATTATGGACATGTACGAAGGAGCAGTTACAAAAGTGAGATGCCCAGCTGGAGTCACCGAAGAATTCCAAATAACAGTAGGTGTACATCAGGGAAGTGTCGTGAGTCCACTGCTCTTTATTGCTGTTCTGGATTATTTGCTCGAAGGAAAAGTAACGGACCATAAAGTACAACAATTATTCTTTGCTGACGATGGAGCCATCATAAGCGAGGATCCTACATCCCTGCAACGAGCACTTGACGTTTGGATTGATGTTCTGGAAGGAAATGGGTACCGTATTAGCGCTAAAAAGACGGAAAACCTGTGCTGCCCTTTTTCAGATCCAGACAAGCCTATTCCAGACATTTATTTGAATGGAAATGTGCTTCCCAAGTGTGAAAAGTTTAAATATCTGGGATCTATGATCAATAGTGAAGCATCTTGTGATGACGACATCAATCATCGAGTAAGCGTAGGGTGGATGAAGTGGCGAGAAAACTCCGCTATCTTCTGTGAGCGAAAAATGCCCCCTAAGCTGAAGGGAAGACTCTACACAGCAGTTGTCCGTCCAGCTCTGACATACGGTTCACAATGTACAAGAAGTATGAGAGCAAATTGACGGCAGCCGAAATGAAGATGCTTCGAATGACAGCAGGAGTAACAAAGCTTGATCGAATTAGAAGTACTAAGATCCGTGGAAACCTTCATGTCAAAAGTACCATCTTGGACAAAATTCAGCACGACCGGCTCAGTTGGTATTGTCATGTTCAAAGGAGAGATCCGCAGAACCCCGTCCAAAAGGCAATATCGTACAACGTTTCAACAAATTCGCGACGAAAAAGAAAAGGCAGGCCAAAACACTCCTGGTACAAGCAAATGCAAAAACAGCAGCTTTTGGTTGGTCTCAGACATGGAACAATCTAAAACCGGGAGGTTTGCCGACGCTTTCTGAGGTCAACGCGGTGTACCCCACAGGCGGATCACTAGTGTGAAGCGGGAAAGTGGGAGAGTTGTGATCGCTTCAAGATCACTGCTCGTAACGCCGGAAATGAAAAAGAAGAAGAAGAAGTGATGACCAATCGGTAAATTTGGATTCTCTGAGAGAAAAGGCAAGTCAAAACATTGTTCGTAATCAAGCAAAGAATAAAATATATTTTGATAATAAACATAAGGCACCGTATCCTTATAAAGTAGGTGACGTGATTAAAAATACTGATAATACGCCTGGAACTAATAAAAAATTAATAGCTATGTACAAAGAACTTTATGAGATCACTAAGTTGCTTCCCAATGATAGATTTTTAATAAAAGATTTAGACAATTTTCAAATTTCGCGCATTCCATACGAAGGAGTAGCATCTCCTGAAAATATGAGAATTTATTCTCTACCAGAATAATTCGTATCATACCATTACACGTATCAATGTTCAATGTGTATGAGTATATTTTTTAATATGTGCTTAAACGTTTTGTTTTATTTTAAAAAGAAAAAGTATTGTTATCATAAAATTGTATTATAATTAAAACTTTCGTTTAATTTTGAATGAAAATGATTATTAAATTTTTTTGTTGTCAAAAATGTTGTATTCTTGATGTTCAATTTTCAATATTCATTTTTGTATTTTAATGAGTAAATCGAGGGCGATTTAATGTCAGGATGGTCGAGTTATAGCAAATTTCTTTGTATAAATAATAAATATAGTTCCAAAAATTTCATTTAACTTGAAACACCCTGTACACAAACGATTTTATTAT
Organism: Melanostoma mellinum; assembly: GCA_914767635.1. NCBI lineage: Eukaryota > Metazoa > Arthropoda > Insecta > Diptera > Syrphidae > Melanostoma > Melanostoma mellinum. Next base: position 46,517,930 of record OU612060.1, on the reverse strand, counting down.
GTAAATCTACTTTATATTATGTAATCTTAATAATAGCAGTACGATCGAATCATACAACAGTATGCCCTTTAGTTTCCTATGTAAAATTATTCGAACTTCTTTATGTGCTGTCGCGGTAAAATTTACCGTTACGAAAAGCACTCTTGGATCCTTTCCTTATCCTTACCCTTTTTGTCGTCGTTGGTTGTGGCTGCACAATGCTGGAAGAGTTGGGGGCAACCAAGGTCTCCATCAGCCTTTGGTCTTCTCGTCGAGCATTTTGCAAAAGCACCCCTCATAGGTATCGAGGTGAAACCGGTCGAAACCAGACCGTGAAGGGACAGGCGATCCCCAACGCGAATCCAAACTACGTGCAGACGGGCGGTCTCACGACAAGTGGAATTGATCACCAAATTGATAAAGGTAGAAGGAAAATTACTACCCAACGTTACACACCCTTCTGACGAAATGGAATTAGCATGGCCTTTGGCCCATCCTACATTAATAAAAGGTATAAAGGTTGGAACGATAAGTGTTCTTCCCCTTCTCCCCCCAATCTGCAAAGAGGATCCACCAATTCCAGAGTTAGGGATTTACGCGATTTGAATTTCCTCCTTCTACGTTATTTCTCGAGGTAATTTATATTTCGGTCTAGACTTACTCGACTCACCTTCCGTGCGTTTAAATGTAACTGGGAAAATGCCCAGCAAGAACTTCGTTTCGCTTGAGGAGTTTTTAGAATTTTTCTCAAAAAGATGTAAAATAGTAAGTTAGGGGTCTGGACTCACCCATCGAGTTTGGCAAGCTTTGGAAGACACCAACAGCTTGTCGACTCCTTGAATGTTGGATGTCTGAACTCACTCATTGAGATCATCAAGTTTTGGACGACACCAACAACTTGACGAACTCTTTGATGTGAGAGAGCGCATGCGCACTTTCGTCGGATTCAACGGCGATGGCGCAACACACCCATGGTGGTTGACGTCGAGATACCGAATCGACGTTGGTGGTTGTTGGATGTATGCGTGTAAGAGCGTGGGGTTGAGGACAGACAAAGAGCTAGCCAAAAAGTGAACGACACTTCTTGGTAATGCTGTGTCAATCGTTCATTTCCAGTGAACGAATCAATCATCAATCGTTCAATGGAAAGATTCGGTCATTTCAATCAATCATTCAATCACTTGAACTGGCCGAGGCGATCGACCGAAACTGAAACCAATAGACGCTTGAGAACTAGGAACGACCGAAATTGAAACCAATCATTTGCAGTGTAGCGTATAGCGTTGTATTTTTTAATTTTTGTTACTCTCTGTTTACGTTTCGTGTCTATCTACATACATATGTACATAGGTGCAGTCGAGTCAACATCGAAACAGAAACGTAGGCAAGAACCAATAGTATGGTACTGAGTTGTGGATGGGGGATGGTTTTCTTTTTTAGATGTGCATATACATACACACATTACATTCATTTTACGTTTTCAGTGAGAATGGCTTTAAAAAAAATTCGAAGTCGAAATCTTTCAATATCGCTTTAAAACAAGGACTAGAAAAGTTCTAAATCATTCAAATTCTAAAAGCTGAAAATATAAAATAAACATAAGTATGTATATATGTGCTTCATCTGAAATGAAAAGCATCGCCCACCTATGCAGCAATAGCACCATTCTATGAGCATCAAAGTAGACAGAGTACTGTAGTACTTGTTTGATTGGTTTCAGTTTCGGTCAATCGCTTCGGGTCTGGTTCAAACGATTGGTTTCAGTCTAGGTCGTTCGTTTGGTTCAAGTGATTGGTGATTGGTTTCAGTCTAGTTCGTTCGTTTCGTTCAAACGATTGGTTTCAATCTCGGTCGGTCTTTTGGTTCAAGTGATTGGTGATTGGTTTCAGTCTCGTTCGTTCGTTTCGTTCAAACGATTGGTTTCAATCTCGGTCGGTCTTTTGGTTCAAGTGATTGATGATTGGTTTCAGTCTCGGTCGTTCATTTCGTTCAAACGATTGGTTTCATTTTCAGGCGTTCGGTTCGTACAAATGATTGGTTTCGGTCTCGTCGTTCGTTTCTATCAAATCATTGGTTTCAGTTTCGGTAGTCTTCACCCATCTCATACAAATACAGCATATAATAGTAAAATACTGAGTTTCTTTCAGTGGCGTTCTATGGAAATGATTGAAATGGTGATTGATTGTTTTAGTTTTGTATGATTGCAATCATCAATCATTTCCAGTGAACGGGTCGAAAAGACCGAATCAATCGCGATTGACACAGCACTACTTCTTGGTCAGCTAGCAAGCAGTTTAGGTGTTTTTGAGTAGAGAGAGAAAATCTGAGAAAGCTAAAAGCGAAGCGAGTTTAGTTAATTATTTTACCAGAGGGAAAAAAAAGTGTTGAAAAAACTTTAGGAAGTGAGTCGAGGAAGCTAGGACAGGAGCACAAAGAAGGGTCCAGAAGGGAACCAGAGAAAAGTATTCGAGAGGAAACATAGAGGAAGGAAATTAGAAAATAGGAAAAAGATAAGTACATACAGATTTATACATATACATATAGCGTTGCGTGTGAACTTTGAAAAGAGTTGTTTCGACGGTGAATTTGAGTGGCCCCTTTTTAATTGATAGTATCGCGTACCAAATTCCAGGATTTGACCTGGTTCGTATAAGAGAAAACCCCCTTCTTAATTTACGTCCATTTGGAAACTTTCGGGTAGGACAATATCGGTCCAACCTACTATACCTTTACTTTGTTTTACCATAAATTTTCTGTAACGGTCTTACTGACCCGCTATCTATCTAAATTATATTTTAACTTCAATAGAGATTTTCGGAAAAGATTGGGTTTTTAATCCAGACTGTGTTACGGTTTTCCCACAATAAAGATAAAATCATTTTACAAACCCAATTTGGGAATACAAATAATTCTTTTTTTTATCGCCGTCGTATCCGCATCTGGTTGTCTTTTACCGTGTCACTATATTTTCATATTTTTCAGGTTAATAAGTTTGGAAATTTCCTTTGAAAAATTTCCTGGTGCCCATCAAGATTCGTTTTGATACCCTAATATAAAACATTTCAATCATAAATAATTAATTTACTTAATCGCATTTTCAACTTTCAACAAAAGAAAAATAAGTTTCCTTTTGTTGCACTGAACCCAACCCAGCTGAGCAGTCGAGGTCGGCAGCAGACTACCTGTTGCTGGATGCACTTAATTTTCGTACAATCAAGGCCAACTTCACCTTGGTACCTAGAATTGGTAGCCATTGTGATTTGAATTGTGAATTGGGTGAAACGTGGTCGCGTGGATCAATTTTTATTTTAATACATAGCTAGATAGTCGAAGTTAATATAGTTGACGGAAATATAAAAACAAATAAATTGGGTAGAAATAAAAAGGAAGAAAACGTCCTCAGAAGGAAAAGAAGTAAACTAGGACACCAAAAAGGAAATATCAACGAAGAATTCAAGGTGAGTTGGTAGTACATAAAAAACTATTTTTTGCATCAGTGCAAAGGTATCATTTAATCTCTAAGAACAAGATAAATTCAATTTGTAATAAACAGTCAAACCGAAAACATCACTTGTTTTTGTCTTCTCTTATCGGCCTCTTACATTATCTTACCTCATCAACAATTCTATTTGATGACAAAGCTATGAAATACACCACCAACTGCGGAGCAATCCAAGAAATGGTCATTTGAATGAATCGAAGATACCCAGCTATTCCATCGATTTGGTTTTCAATTATTGCGGAAAATAGAAAATATGGTGACGCTGGCGTTGAGGTCACAATGTACACTGTTATCACCAAAATAGTAACTCCATACACCGCCTCGATGTCTTTTTCGCAAAACACTAACAGTTCTCTTTGTGATCTTAGAAGAATCATAATATTATGCTCTGAAAATTGGTCGTGTTCTGTTATTTGTAATTGCAACTTAGTTTGTATATCTCTAATGGAGTGACAAACTTCGTTCATGAAATATGTGAAACAAATCATCAAGAGTCCAGTGACCGTAAAGTGAAGTAAAAACGGAATAATGCTGGAAACGATTCCCACATCGCTGGGAAATGTGAAAGTATCCAAAACATTGTTGAAGGCATAGAAGCAAAACCCCACCAAGTAAAGTCTTAGCATTACTGCACAGGACTTCTTTTTAACGGTTTTCAATGTTGTATTCCGCAAATCCGTATTGTACATCCATTCAATAATGTTGAGATGTCGATGCCGTTTGAAATACAACCAGATACTGATAAGAGAATGTTGAAAAATGACAAGATAGACGTGTGTGTTATGATAGCTGACAGTTGTGACAGATAACGAGCCTCGAACTTTATTATCCGGTTTGAAAGTGAAGCCAAGGATGAGAATGGCTAATGTTAGTTGTGTAAATATTTGCATTAGGGCCAACAAAATTGAATCATTTTTAGTAAATATTTCACGTGTGTCGTGTGTGCGAGTTGTTGTTAGTATACCGAACCACTTTAATAACAACCGCAGGAGTCGAAAGTCCTTTCGGAAGGACATGACGAATATGACTGTAGTGTGCTAATTTGATATTAATTTTTTCAATTTAATGAAATTCATCCAATTAAGAAAAATTTGTGGTATGAAGAAGAATAAAATATCGACGTGTACAATTAATTCGGGATGTGAAAAGATGTCAGTAATAATGTCACTCTTTTGTCTTTTGTAACAAAATATTTTCCAATAAATATTTGGTTTCGTCGTATCCTTTTGGATCGAAGAAGTGGTGTTGCTGTATAGCCAATGTTAAATTAGAACTCTCCCCTCTTAATGGTTTCTTTAATTAATCACTCCTATCTCCGGACATCTTGCATGGACTTGGCCTGGCTTCACAACATTGTAAGAATGCATCAATATACTTTAATTTTGCTTTAGCTTTTGCAATAAATTGATTGCTTAGAACAGTTGTGGTGGATGTTTATCTGATAGAGTCACAGTTGCTACTGAGGATCTGGAAAGATCACTTCTGCTCTTCTGCAGACTGCTTTACGGCGATGAAGACAAAAATTCCGCTGTCAGGCAGATTGCCGCATTCAGCTTTTACGATGATCAAGCATGTCGTACTTCCGATCTAGAAGAAGTTAAGCTTGCTATATGCAAACTTAAATCAAATAAGATCTCATGTGCAGATGGCCTTGATGTCGACCTCTTCAAGGCAGCTGGAGATCAGTTGAATCATGCATGATCATCATGCACCAGTTGATCTGCTTCGTAAGAAAGCTTGCCCGATGAATGGAACCTCAGTATCGTGTGCGCGATCCTAAAGAAAGGAGACCCCACAATTGCGCCAATTATGATATCCCTCTAGCCTTCTTAACTTCGCTTATAAGATCTTGTATGCTGTAATATATGAACGTCTGAAACCCCACGTCAACAGCTTGATAGGTTTCTATCAATGAGGTTTTAGACCAGAGAAGTCCACAAAAGACCAAATTTTCACATTACGGCAGTTCTTTGAAAAAACCCGAGAATTTAATATCGATATTCACCATCTTTTTATAGATTTCAACGCCGCGTATGACAGTATCTACAGAGACGAGCTGTACAGAGCCATGTCTAGTTTCGGCATCCCTGCAAAACTCGTACGACTATGCAGGATGACTTTGGAGAATTCACGCTGCTCCGTCAAGGTCGGTAAAGAACTCACCGAGACCTTTGATGTCGAAAAAGGCTTTAGGCAAGGCGACAAACTGTCATGCGATTTCTTCAACATCATACTTGAAAAGATTGAAAGAAACTCAAACGTCAACACTAGAGGAACAATCTTGCAAAAGTCTGTACAATTACTCGCCTACGCGGACGATATTGACGTAATGGGAAGAAAAAAGCGTGATGTCATAGGTGCTTTTGCGAGTATCGAAACAGAAGCGGCAAAAATGGGTTTGATGGTTAATAAGGGCAAAACAAAGTATATGCTGTCATCAAATAAGGACACAGAACATCGACGAATTGGACAAAACGTCACAATAGACAGACATAACTTCGAGGTAGTACAGGACTTCGTCTACCTAGGATCCGCTGTAGACACGGACAACAACATCAGTGCAGAGATGAAACGGAGAATAACTCTTGCCAACCGTTGCTTCTTTGGGTTAAGAATGCAATTGAGAAACAAACCCCTCACCAAAAATCCAAGGTATATCTTAATAAGACTTCAAACATCCCAGTCCTGCTTTACGGCGCGGAAGCATAGACCTTATCGAAACCCTTGGTCGTTTCGAAAGAAAAATTCTCCGATTTTTGGTCCCGTATGCGAAGACAATGTGTGTAGAAAAAGATACCACAACGAGCTGTATGAGCTGTACCGCGACATGGGCATAGCAAAAAGAGTACACATCACGAGGCTACGATGTGCAAGTGGATGAAGAACTCAACCGACTTAGAATGCGAAACTGGAGAGAGCTATAGCACGAAATCGAAGTCGTTTTAATAGAATGTTGGTTGACGCCCAGGTTCACCCCGAATTGTAATGCCCACATAAGTAAGTATCATCGAAGGAGCCCATTGATGTAAATAAATTCAACGAGTAGAATAAAACTACTTCAAATCTTCTTAAGGTCAAACATAGCCTTAAACTCCTAACTCCAACAATTCACAAAATTCGAGAAATCGCTTTTCTATTGGAGGACTTGCCAATTAATCGCGAAAGGCGATACCCGTGGGTAAACATTTTTGCTTCTTTTGGGACTTGCAATATGAACCTCTGGGTTAATACTCTGGCATACTAACTATCACCCTACGGGTATCACGTTGAAACGTTCTAATATATGAAAAAGAAAAGATAGAGACTATATGGTAATATAAAAAACCATTTTGCCGGACATTATTAGAATCAAACGAATGAATAGGTCCAAAAATTATGTAAAAAAATGACCTCAAATTCAAAACTTTGCTTGGGGAAGAAAATTTGAACACCATTTACAACTGGAAATCTGGCAACCCTAAGCCTGTAGGAGCCCAATTTAAACACAGATTTAAAGATCATTATTTCTACAAAAAATTTAGTCTGAAATTAGGTCTTTACCATGAATATTGACAGAGAAATCAAATTTAACACAGGTCAAGGTACATCAAAGTTTTCCTTTTTTTAAATTGTCAAAAAGTGATGTCATAGTTGAGAAACTGACTTTGCTGTCTTTCAATTTTTTTCTTAGAATATGACGAATAATCATATTTCAAAATATGTTTTACGAATTACGTGACACCCTGTATAGTAGGTACTATCATAGTTCATCGTTCTTTTCCAAAATGATTTTTGAAGTTTGTCCACAAAACTGAAAGGGGAATTTTAAAGTTGGTCCACTAGCATACATGAAAAGAGTGAGAGGTGTGCGAGCATGAAACAAACAAGAACAAATGTTTAACGGTTTATTGCATGAGAGGAGTTATTGTATATAAAACAAATAAATAAATAGGGTGGCGCAACAGAGCGAGGAGCCCCTGGGCCTAGCACATTTCTCACAACCATGCCTTGTGAGGGAATGGAGGGGACCTACAATTTTTCGCCGGTTCCGAACGGCTAATTGAGAATGCGCTTTTCATGGAAAGGAATTTACTAACGGAGGACTTGCCAATTCCTCGCGAAAGGCGATACCCGTGGAAAAACATTTTTGCATTTTTCCTCTGCTGGGATTCGAACCTCGAACCTCTGGGTTAGCAGGTGGACATGCTAACCATTACGCCACGGGTACTACATTGTATTGTATTGTTATTGTATATGAAAACACAAAATGTTAAACTGTGTGTGAGCTTTTTAACACATTGACTGCCGTGGCTATAAAAAATAATAGCCAGGTATGCTTTCCTAAAGTGATAAGAGTACCAGAAATGGTAGCTACTAGGAAGAAATCTCAATATAAATTGAAAACTCTGGCCCCTGTGATGTGCATGGTAAACTTAGTTTGAGTAAACTGGATATCACATACTAGATAGCCATGACCACCGACGGAAAGGTAGTAGTCTAACTTATTGTGCTGTGCCATGGCTATCATATTTGATTGCCAGATGCCAGGCAAAAATCCCTCCCAAGGTTTCCCAGGACATAACAAACATAAATACTCATATAAATAGAAACATATATTTATGTAGTAAAAATTCACAATGTAGCAAAAAACGTTGTTGGCACCCAGTGAAATATAAATATGACCATTTATTAAAAAAAAACTTGTAAACTGCAAAAAGATTATTGGGATAGAAGATCCGCTTAAGACTCAAATTTTAAGCAACGTTATCGTTTTGAGAGAGAAAATATGAAATGGTTAATTTAATACTTTTTTGGTAAATATTTCTACAAGGAAATTGCGATTATCAGTTTTAAGATGATTGATTCAGCTTTTATTGAAACATAATTAATTTTTGAGTAAAAGTAAAGTCGCTGAACCTAAAATTTTTAATTAAATATCGTAAGTTAAATTATCAAATTCATGTACATTCAACCGTTTTGCGTTGGTGGTAAGCGTAGGTAACAAAATGTAACAAATCAGAGAAGTATTTTACCCGATTAACTACGCCTAGTTATTCGAATAGATTACCTCAGGTAATTTACTCTGCCATCTCTTAGCTACAGCAATGGTCATTACAACTCACCACAAAGAAAGAGCGAGAGAGACGCGCTGTGGTGAAGAGTGGACATTTGCAAAACATTGCCCACATTGTTCAATGAATCTTCGTAGAGATCGGACGTGTTTAGTCATGAGTCATGGTGCTCCCGTGAGACACAGTTTATTTTATTGTGAAATACTCTCGGTTTCAATTTAACGTAAAATGTATTTTTTTAATTGTGAATGTAATCTATTTTTTTATTGTTAAAACCTCAAAATAATTTCTTAATGTAAAGTGATCACGTCTTGTGCATAGTTTGATAGTTCTGTGTTAATTTTAAATTTCAAGCTATTTTGTTCAATTTTATCAGAGTGAACTTTTGCTGCTTTTTTTTTTTGCTGTGTTTTGGTGTGTTGAAGCATTAATGGCTGTTTCAGCCTTTTAATTGAAAAATCCTGGATTTATTGATTTATTGGTGAGTGTTTAATTTTTTTTTTCTTTGTTTCTTGTTATGCTATATCACAGGCAAATACTTGATTTGTTCTTTGAAGTCCTGAGTTTGCCATGTGATTGATTTAAAGCCTTTTTTGAAAGTTACACCTCGCCTAAAGTGAGATTTTTTTTCAAATTTACCTAAAGCTACTTTACTTTATGTTTTTCTTGAAGGGGTGAGTCCAGGTTATGAACGGGGCTGTTAATTTTCATTAGATAAGTTATGCTCCGTCTTTTTTGTCGTCAGTTATGCTCTGTCTTTTTTGTCGTCAAATTTTTGGGTCATCAAAAAATTTTTTCTCCCAAATTTATTTTACGTCTTTGAGAGAGTGCAAGGCATGTGCAAAGAAGATTTGGAACGATTTCCTCTTCTTTTTTGGCACTTTCCACAGATATCGTTTGAAGGAATATTGAGCCTTGCAGTATTTCTACCTATGAGGCAGTGTCCTGTTATAACACCAATTACAGAGCTGAAGCGCAATCTGCGATAGGATTACAAAATTTTGGTGTGTTATAGATCAAGCTTCGAACTGATCTTTTTGGCCAGATATACAATTTTTTTTTATCAAAATGCAATTGATTCAACGCATTCAAATTGTTTCCATGTTTTTTGGCTTCTTTAGGAAGAGCCTTTTGAATGTGAGTAACTTCGATCCTTCGAAAGCAGTAAATGGAATCTTCGAGCTCAAGGACGATAGGCATTTTAAGACCTAACATTAAAAATGAATATATTAGGCGTTTTTCTTTTTTAGTTCCGAACAGAGAGTGAAACGTCAAAAACGTAAGAGTATTTCTTTTTCAGTTCAGCGACATCTGAACGCTCAAAATGCTTTTCTTTTTTCTTCAGAACACTACGCGAGCGCGGTCTACGTGCTCAAAATAATATGACGGGGCATCTAGAGCAAGAGTCTGAGCGCAGCCAACTTCACATAGCTCAGTTCAGAACACGTTCACGCTGTTCGTTCTCCGTTCAGTGCACGGTTCGGAACTAGAAAAGAAAAACGCCTATTGTTTCCTGCAACAGAGAACGGGTCTACGCGGCTTACCGCATTTCTATCAACAATGTCTTTTATAAAATCGAGCAGAGCAAAAATTTTTAACCAATTTTAATTGAAAAAGAATTTTTTTTTATAGCATCTCCTCGTGAGATGCTATATCCGTAAAAAATCACGTGGATGACTATGGCACCCGATATTTGCTCTGTGCGGTCATAAAGTTAGAGGGGTCATAATGAAGTTGGCAACTTTCTCTCTATGTCATATTTGAAAGCTTTTCTATTATAAATCTGTCCCCTCCTTCAAATCAGTATGAATTTTTTTGACATAATTTTCAATCCTCAGTTTCTCACGGGTATCACTTGTTGCTCAAATTCACCGAATAAAGGTTAGGTTAAAATGACTGTCAGGAAAACAACTGACACACTTAGACCAATATTAGGTCCATTGTGATACCATATAAATTGTGCAAGGGAGTACCTCACGTAACAAAACCATTTGGAGCTTTTGATAAAGCGAAAGAGATGCAGGGTATCTGTGTTCGCCAGATCGTTGAACCTTAGATCATCAAAGAAATATTTTCCTAGATGCTGTTTTCTTTTAAAGGAGAGTGCAGGACATGAGCTGAGGAGGTGTGGGATTGTCTCTTCCTTCTCCTCATTTAAGCAACTTTTGCAGAAGTTATAAGAGGAAACGCTCGGCGAGTCTTATGGCGTGTCTTCCTATCAGACATTGTCCGGTGATGACATTGATTACGGAGCTAACGTGCAATCTGTTAAGAAATGTGCTGTGCGTTTTGGATCTAGTTTTGGTCATATATGTTTTGTTGCCTCACACCTAGTGATACTGTTCCACGTATTATTTGTTCTGTACATTGCCTTCTGCTTTAGCATAAGTTTACATGTAGCGACTGGTATACCAATATTCAACCTGCTGGTTGAAATCGTTAGAACGGTGCCTTTTCTGACGAGTTCATCGGCTTTGCAGTTACCCACGATATCTCTGTGCCCCGGCACTCAAGACATAGGTGACAGGTAAAGGCGGTTACTGAGTTCGTAGAAACAGCGCCGAGTGATTTGAGGTTTGCGCCGATTGATTGCTGTCGTTGTTGACTGTCTGAGAAGATCCGGATATTCGCTGAAGATATCACGTTTTCTTTTAGCCATGATAGGATCTCTTTGATGACCAGAATTTCCGCTTGGAACACGCTACAATGGTTTGGAAGGCGGAATGAGAGACTAATGGCACTTTCCATTGGACGAAAAGAACAGTCCAGGAGCTTCCAGAAGCATTCTCAAGCCGTTCCATTGGTGCAAAAAGATCGCTTCTCATGATTCTGAGGAGTGACAGCCGCTTCTCGATTTGAAATGAGAATCGACTCAAGAAGCACTAATACATGTTACCCAAATGTCAAAAAGAAAAGTTTCCACAGGAAATATTTTTTATGCGTTATAGGTGTTTCACTCACACAAAGACAACATGTTAAATTGAGCAGAAACAATTTTAGGTGTTCCATTGGTTTTCAAAATGAGTGCTTCCCCGAGTGAAACCAATGGAAAGTGCCATAACGTTAAGTCGGTTTGAGTACACCCCGCAGCCGACCCCTTCTTCGGCTTTTGATTTATTTATTTATTTATTTACTAGCTGTGCCCGCGACTTCGTCCGCTTGGAATAGTGACTTTCGGCAGCATTCTTAATTTTTTAGGCTACTTATTTTGCAAATAAGACACATTCATGTGTTTTAAGTAAACTACTATAGGTATATAATTTTATTTAAGTATATGTTTGCACACGACGTTCTTATTTTTTCCATCTTTTGCGAAATAAAAAGATTTTGTGGGATTGATACACGTGATTCTGCAACATAAAGTTGCCATGGGTTGTTTTCTAAACGAACACCTGCAACTTCAAGCGTCTGAGCTTTATTTATAAGGACCAATCAGTGGGAATTGAAGGAAAACGGGGAATCAAAACGTTTTCTCCTTTTGTCGTTCCAGTCATTATTAAAATTTTGATAGTGCCGCATCCAGATGTGTAATTTCTAGCTGTGTGCAATTCTGGATTACTCATTATTGGATTACTGGAACACCAACTTGCTGTCACTCCTAATAATCCTAAGAAATTGAGAAACTCTATAGCAGGGTATATGACTTGCTCAGTGTCCATTATATTGTCTACTTATAGACAGACATTCGATAACATTCCCCACCAGGTCTGACATAATGTATTAGCTTATATGGCTAACTATCTCATTAGTCGGCGCCAAAATCGACCTTTCACACAGCCATTCCCGATTGCCAATATTTATTTGAAGATCAAGATAGACATTTTAATTGAATCAAATAAATTTTTAAAATTGCACTCCTGACCTAAAAATTAAATACTATTTTTAAGTACTCATTATAAGAATGTAATTCTTTTTGTACAACCTTTTTCTTTGCAATAAAATAAAATAAATAAACATTTCTTCTCAGGTCAAATATATTTTCGACAGTTTGACAGAAATTTCCCCGCAGTGAAAGAACTTTTATCGACCCAGCAGTTTTAAGGCTCCCGTTTACGGTGTCTATCCCGTAGAAATATAGGGATTACTGATTGAGCCCATGTCCTTCCTCAGGCTCTATGCTATCTCTGAATAAAATTCCATTTAAATCAGATCAGTGGTCTGGGCGAGAGATGCTAACAAAGAAACACGAACAGACAGAGTTAATTTTGGATTTGTAATATTAGTAAAGATGTCCATCTACGGGTTCTAGACTATCTCTGTACCAAAATTCATATCAATCGGTTCAATAGTTTGGGCGGTAAAAATAAACAAAGAAAAACAGACAGACAGAGTTTATTTCGGATTTATAATGTTACTAAAGTCTTCCATTCCCGTGGGAATATGAGGGACGTTTCCGGAGGATGACTTAAAGTTTATATTACTTGGGAATAGTGTAGTTTTCTAACGGTGGAAATTTTTTGAAATGGGTGCTGTATTTACAAAGCTCCCGTTCCCATGGGAAAACAGGGATAAAACATATTGCATAAAATATATGTCCATCCTCAGGTTCTAGACTGTCTCTGTACCAAAATTCATATAAATAGGTTCAATAGTTTGGGCGGTAAATGGCAACGAAAGGAAATAGACAGACAGATTTATTTTCAGACCTATATTAGTATAGACTCCCGTTCCCGTAGAATCATGGTGACCATTCCTGTAAGGAATATGGGGATGAGTAAAAGTTTATGTTGCTCGGGGATTATGGAGCATTCCAACGGTGGAAGAGTTTTTGAAATCGGTGCTGTAGTGTCAAAGTTCCCGTGGGAATATAGGAAAAAAATATATGGCTTGTGTCCCTCTTCCGGTTCTGAACAATCTTTGTACAAAATTTCATTGAAATCAGTTTATTAGTTTGGGCGGGATATGGTAACATAGAACGACGAACAGACAGAGCTTCTTTCACACTTATTATATTAATGAGGACTCCCGTTCCCGTAGGAATATGTGGATGAATTAAAGTTTATGTTACTCTGGGATAGTGTAGCATTCCAACGGTGGAAAAATTTTTGAAATCGGTGTTGTAGTTTCTAGGTTCCCGTAAAAGTTCCCGTTCCCGTGGGAATATAGGGATAAAATATAAGGCCTATGTCCATCCTCAGGTTCTGAACATTCTTTGTACAAAAATTAATTTTAATCTGTTCATTAGTTTGAGCGGGAGATGGTAACATAGAAAGGTGAACAGACAGAGCTACTTTTGCATTTATAATAATAGTGAGGACCGGTTCCCGTGGGAACATTCGAATGAAATACAGCCTATGTCCGTCTTTAAGTTCAGAACAATCTTTCTACAAAATTTCATTTTAATCGTTTTATTAGTTTAGGCGGGAGATGGTAACATAGAACGACGGGAAGACAGAGCTTCTTTCACACTTATTATATGAGTAAGGACTCCCGTTCCCGTAGGAATATGTGGATGAATTAAGGTTTATGTTACTCTGAGATAGTGAAGCATTCTATTGGTGGAAAAATTTTTGAAATCGGTGTTGTAGTTTCTAAGTTCCCGTATACGTTCCCGTTCCCGTGGGAATATAGGGATAAAATGTATAGCCTATGTCCTTCTTCAGGTTCTAGGCTATCTCTGTACAAATTTTCATTTGAATCAGTTCCGTAGTTTGGGCAGGAGACGGTAACATAGAAAGCCGGACAGACAGAGGGACTTTCACATTTATAATATTAGTTAGGATTTATTCGCTTAATTCAAGCTATGTAAAAATACTTAAACAAAACAATAATAACTTAAATCTATCTTAAAAACTGTGGGATTATGGAGGATTGGAATACAAATTTCTTTAACGGGAAGATATACTTTTGTTAAAGTCGAGGATGTGTTGTGAATTATTGGCTAGGCGTAACATACGAGTAATAGGGTTGAAATGCCCATAATTAGTGCGGTGAGTAGGAAGGTTATAGAAAGGGACGGATCTTAGGTTGCGTGAATTGGTATTGAAGACCATGTTTTCAAGAAGTGCGGGGGAGTCGATTACGCCAGTTATTAATTAGTGCACAAAGAGTATGTCAGCAACATCGCGACGTCTAGCTAGGGTGTGTAAGTCGATTAATTGTAATCTATCTTCATAGGGAGGTAAGATAAGGGAATTCGACCAAGGAAGATTGCGTAAAGCAAAACGAAGAAACCTTCGCTGTACAGTTTCAATTCTAAGAGAGTGGGTTGTTTGATAAGGAGGCCACACCTGAGAAGCATACTCAAGGATGGGTCTGACGAAAGTTATGTAGAGTGACTTTGTGACGTAAGGGTTTGAAAATTCTTTAGACCAGCGTTTTATAAAGCCAAGGGAAGAGTTAGCTCTTGATATAATTTGGTCAATGTGGGAACGGAAATTGAGTTCTTTATCACAATAGATACCGAGATCGCGAATGGAAGACACTGCTGGAACGGCTACGTTGCAAAAGTCGTACATTCGAGGGGGGAGAGGAAGACGTTTCCGTGAGAAAGTCATGAATTGACACTTGCTAACATTAAGTTCAAGGAAATTTTTTTTGACACCAAGTTAGAAAGGAATTTAAATCTTGTTGAAGCAGGGGAGGGTCGAAAGGTGTCAAAATGACCCTCGTTATTTTTATGTCATCTGCGTATATAAAAAGGTTGGAGTAGGAAATAATCTTGCCCACATCATTTATGGCGAGGACAAATAAAAGAGGGCCAAGATGGCTGCCCTGAGGAACACCAGAAGTGGCGGAAATGGGGGTCGAAATAGAGCCTCGGAAAACTACCCTATAAAAACGGTCTTCCAAATAGGATTTGACCCATTGGATGAATAGTGGTGGAAAACCAAAAGCTCTTAACTTAAGATAGATAATGCCGTGAGAGATTTTATCAAATGCTTTAGAAAAGTCAGTAGTAACTACATCAACCTCGCTGCCTTTTTCTAGAGCACAGATTGTCATAGAAACGAATTGTGTAAGGTTCGTTGTGGTTGATCTGCCCTTTAAGAAACCATGCTGTAGTGGGGAAACAATTGACTTGCAATGAAAATTAAGCGTATCATAAACTATACTTTCAAAGAGTTTAGGAGTTGCTGAGAGTTTAGCTATGGGACGGTAGTTGGAAATTTCATTTTTGCAACCTTTTTTGTGAATAGGGAAAATAAAAGAATTTTTCCATACTGTTGGAAAAACAGCTTGTGTGAGCGAGAGTTGAAACAGATTTGAAAGCGGTTCACTGATTGTGTTGATGCATTTTTTAAGAAATATGGCAGGGATACCGTCCGGACCAGGAGAGAAGTCATCTTTAAGTGAGTTGATTTTTTCGTAGACAGTGTCCCGACTAACCCTTAGAGAAATAAAACTGGTATTTGAACTGTTTGTCAGATTACTGAAATAATTAAGGTCGGGTTCAATCATATCTTCTTTATACGATAGATTAAAAAAATTTGCAAAAAGATTAGCGATAACTTGGGAATCAGAAGAAGAGGTGTCAAGAAAATTAAAAGAAAGAGGAAGTCCGTCAGATTTTCTCTTAATATTTATGAATTGGTAGAAACGTTTGGGTTCGGAAAGAAGACTGGTTTCCATTTTATCGAGATAGTCATGATAAAGAGAATCACATAAAGCTGAAAAATTGAGGAAAGCTTGTTGGTAAATTATGTAATCAATAGTTGTTCTTGATTTAATGAACGTTTTCCATAATTTATTTCTAAGATTACGAAGTGATCGCAATTCTTTCGTATACCAAGGGGGAGATAACGAGCAATTCTTTTGGGGCAGATGGGAAACACATTGGATGATGCATTCGAAGATAGCCGTGTAAAAGAAGGTAAGCGCAATGTTGACGGGAGTGAAAGAGTTTATGAAATTGTTAAATTCAATCTGGCTTATTTTTATTATTTTGAACCATGTGTATAGAATTGAATTGAATCAATTCTCAAGAATTCTTCGTCTTCCCAGGGAGTTCTCGGTGGGATTGAGACCTGGAACTTATTATCAAAAACGAAACGAATGGTGTAGTCGGAGTGGCAAGAGATTGATCTGAATAAATTCAGGATTTTATCGTGACCCATGTTGTTATCGGTCCATTGGGAGATAGCTCTCAAACGAATGGTTGTACTGGCGGCCATTTGCTTGCTGAAGATATCTAGTGGTGTGAGGTTAAGGAGTGTATTTAGGGCCGCTGAGGGGGTTGATTTCAGTGCTCTGCTTTTGCGCAAACAGGCTGTTCGTTGGACCTTGCTTATATTATCGCAGTAGGACCTTTTATCAAGAGCGGTCCACCATACCACTACGCCGTATGTGAGTATTGGTCTGATGACCGCGGTGTAGAGCCAGTGGGTGATTTGGGGGGGATTTTTTACAGGAATTACCGAACATAAGAGTTGAGTAAAATGAATTTTGATTCCTTCTCTTTTCGATTCCACCCTTCCAATTCTCTAACCATAAGCAGATCTGTCTTTTGTCGGAATATTTAAAGTTGTTCGAGAGTCTCAAAAGTTTGTTCAGATTTTAATTCATTATCGTGCGCACCAAATTTAAAAGCCAAATTCAAAACTTACCTCATCGACAATTTTGTTCGATGATAAAGCTATGAAATACACTACCAACTGCGGAGCAATCCAAGAAGTGGTCATTTGAATGAATTGAAGATACCCAGCTATTCCATCAATTTCGTTTTCGATTATTGCGGAAAATAGGAAATATGGTGACGCTGGCGTTGAAGTCACAATGTACACTGTTATCACCAAAATAGTAACTCCATACACCGCCTCGATGTCATTTTCACAAAACACTAACAGTTCTCTTTGTGATTTTAGGAGTATCATAATATTATGTTCTGAAAATTGGTCGTGTTCTGTTATTTGTAATTGCAACTTAGTTTGTATATCTCTAATGGAGTGACAAACTTCGTTCATGAAACATGTGAAACAAATCATCAAAAGTCCAGTAATTGCAAAATGAATAAAAAACACAATCAAGCTACAAAGCACACCCCACTTAAAAGTTGTCATAGTCTCCGAAAAATTGTTGAAGGCATAAAGACAAAACCCACCAATGTACAACTTTAGCATCATTGTACAGCGGTTCTTTCTAACAGTTTTGAGTGTGGAATTCCGCAAGTCTTGATTGCACATCCATTCAATAATGTTGAGATGCCGATGGCGTTTGAAATACAACCAGAAACTGAGAAGTGAATGTTGAAAAACGACAAGATAGACGTGAGTATTATGATAAGTTACACTTGTGACAGATAACGAGTCTCGAACATAATTTTCTGATTTTAAAAATATGATTGAAAGTAGAATGGCTAAGGCTGATTGTGTAAATATTTGCATTAGGGCCATCCAAATTGAATCATTTTTAGTAAACATTTCTCGGTTATCGGGTGTGCGAGTTGTCGTTAATATACCGAACCACTTTAAGAACAACCGCAGGAGTCGAAAGTCGTTTCGGAAGGACATGACGAATATGACTGTTGTGGGTAGTCTTGGAATTATTTTGCGTAGTGCAAAGAAATTCATCAAACTAAGTGAAATTTGTGGTGAGTAGAAGAATGTAATATCGACACAATCAATCAATTCGCGATGCAGAAAAGATGTCAGTGATAATGTCACTTGTTGTTACAAATTATCTTGTGAAAATAAACTGTCTTTTGGGAGTGTTTTTCTAATTATTGATTCCTACTATCGATCATTGCAATGTGACAATTTTTTAATGGACTTGGCTTAACTGCAGGATGGAAAACATAGGTACGAAGACGTCGACTTAAACTGTTTTTAGTACCAATGCCAGATCTCACAACAAAACAAAATGATGAACATTAAATTTTTATGACTTCTATGACAAATGATGAACATTTTTGTTTTTTTGTTCCTTGTATGTGTGTATCACAGTCACATACTACAATTGTTTTAATCAACTTCTACTATTCTGGGCGATCTTTTATCGACCATCTCTGATTTAAAGTATTTTGTTGGCTGTGTAGTGCAAGTACTAATTTCGTGTAAGAAATTCAAAAACCACCAATACAATCGGTGAGTTTATCGACGTATTTTAACCCGGCTTAGGTTTTTTGACATCTTTTTTTTTTTAATTTGCAAGAATTAAGTTGAAGCCATGTCCATAATCATGCAAAAAATGTGTGTAAGTGTAGACGAAGTAAACTGGCTACGTTAACTTGACGTAGCGTGTTAACGAAGTAATCACGAGTACATTTGCTGCGCTCGTACGCCGAAGCTATTCTTTTTATCCAAACATAAGTTTTTAGAACAAAAATTGTAATAAATTCATCATCTTACCTCATCAACAATTTTATTTGATGACAAAGCTATGAAATACACCACCACCGGCGGAGCCATCCAAAAGGTGGTAATTTCGAGTAGTTTAAAAAACTCAGCTATCCCATCAATTTGTTCGTCAATAACTGCAGTAAGCAGGAAATATGGAGACGCTGGCGTTGAGGTCACAATGTGAACTGTTATCACCAAAATGATTGCTCCATACATTTCCTCGATTCCTTTTTCGCAAAACACTATGAGCTCTCTTTGTGTCTTAAGTAGTTTCTTGATATTTTGCTCTAGTACCGACCCACTTATTTCACTCATTTGTCTCTCCAATTTAGTGTGTATATCTCTTATCAGCACACAAATCACTCTTATGAAATACGTAAAACATATCAACAGAGGTCCAATAGCAGCAAAATTCATTGCACATGCAAACATGCTACAAAAAACTGCTAATCTGTGATTCTCTACTCCAAAAACCTCTATTGTAATGTTAAGTATAAAAACACAGAACCCCACAATATATAATTTGAGCATCAATATACAAGAGTTCCGTTTGGTGTTTTTGATTGAACAACTTTGGGGATCATGAATGCACATCCATTGAACTATTTTAAGGTGTCGATGTCGTTGAAAATATAACCACAATCTTAGAACTGAATATTGGATAAGGGTAAAAACCACTTCAGACCTGTGATAAATGAGGGATATGACAGATTCTGATTTCATAATACTTGTTTGAGGTTTAAAAAAGATCCCAAAAAGGATAAAAGCCAATCCTGTTTGTGTGCAAATTTGCATGACAGTCATTCGAATTAAATCATTTTTAGTCAATATTTCTTGTCTGCCGCTGGTATGAGTTGTCGAAAGAATGCCGAACCACTTCAAGAATAACCGAAGTAACCGAAAGTCCTTTCGAAAAGACATTACGAATATGACTGCCAATTCTTGTGTATTGTTTTTATTCTTAGCAGTACGGAAATTCATTCAATTAAGAGATAACATCGACGGCACTGTCGAACGAAAACGCCCTTTTCGTTCAACTAATAAGGGGATTTCGTGATTAATTTGACGAGAAATACATTATCGCTGTCTCAACTTTCAGGGTTAATAATCTGAATAGCCGAGTTCACACTGTACAACTAATTGGACAAACATCGTTTGATAGATGTTGGACGGTCGGATGTAGTTTGCGTTTAGACTATCAAGCTCGTCGTCCAACTTTATGTCATATATCCGCTCCATTCAACTTCAGAGTTTTCCAAAATATTTGAAAATCTTACAACAAGCTGGCCAAGTGGTTTTCTGAGGGTTCACATTGTCAAGCACTGGTCGTTCAAGCCAAAGTCTGTCTTAGGTACTAATTATACAGTGTGAACGGCTCTAATAGAGCGATTCAAAGTCTGACTGAACATTTGGAGAACATTAAGGAAGTCAAAAGACATGAAAGGATCAAAGATCCATGACCACAACTCTTGAAAATTGTTGGCGTTTCGCCCAGGTACGGCAGTGGGCTCATCAGTTAGATGCTACCGTACCCTTCTAAGACGCGAATTTCACAGCATATAACTGCTGTGAAATTTATAAGTGTTTCGGTGTAAGCCAAACAAATTCGCGTCTTAGAAGGGTACGGTAGCATCTAACTGATGAGCCCACTGCCGTACCTGGGCGAAACGCCAACAATTTTCAAGAGTTGTGGTCATGGATCTTTGATCCTTTCATGTCTTTTGACTTCCAATTCAACTCAAAAAACTTTTAACAATAACAAATTATTTGTTATTGTATTTATATTTTAAACATTAAGGAAGTTGTTGTCTGAATTTTATTTCTTTTGGAAATTTGTGACTACCAAGGCTTGAACTTGAACAACTTTGGTTCTTGAGTTTTCCAAGACTCTGTTAAGTGTTAAATGTCAAAGAGTAATTCTGCTGCCAAATTAAAATTGAGCGCACAAAAAACAGTCAGAAAAGCAAGGCTTCAGCTCTGTTACAAGTTTTTTTTTTTTTTGTTCTAGAAAGTAGGCTCATGAATGGGGAAAATTACAGTTTTCCACTGAGAAGGTTAAATTTCACGACAGCTGTTGTCTCAAATGTGGTTGTCGAGAAGGCTTTGGTTGATGTCAACTTACGTCCAGATACTTTCTTACTTAGGTGGGCATTACAGTTCGGGGTGAACCTGGGCCTCAACCAACATCCTTCGATAACGACTTCTATTTCGGGCGAGCTCTCTCCAGTTTCGCACTCCAAGTCGGTTGAGGTCATCCTCCACTTGATTGCGCCACCTAAGACGAGGTCTTCCCCTTCCGCGATTTCCCTGCAATGTGCTTTCGAACACCCGACGAGCCGGAGCGTTTGGGTCCATCCGCTCAACATGGCCCAACCATCGTAGCCTCGCGATGCGTACTCTTCTGGCTATGCCCATGTCGCGGTACAGCTCATACAGCTCGTTGTTGTATTTTCTTCTCCACACATTGCCTTCGCATACGGGACCAAAGATCATTCGGAGAATTTTTCTTTCGAAACGACCAAGGGTTTCTTCATCCGCTTTCGATAAGGTCCATGCTTCCGCGCCGTAAAGCAGGACTGGGATGATTAAGGTCTTATATAAGGTTACCTTGGTTTTTCTGGAGAGGGTTTTGTTTCTCAATTGCCTTCTTAACCCAAAGAAGCAACGGTTGGCAAGAGTTATTCTCCGTTTGATCTCCGCACTGATGTTGTTGTCCGTGTCTACAGCGGATCCTAGGTAGACGAAGTCCTGTACTACCTCGAAGTTATGTCTGTCTTTGTGACGTTTTGTCCAATTCTTCGATGTTCTGTGTCCTTGTTTGATGACAGCATATACTTTGTTTTGGCCTCATTAACCATCAAACCCATTTTTGCCGCTTCTGTTTCAATACTCGCAAAAGCACCTATGACATAACGCTTTTTTCTTCCCATTACGTCAATATCGTCTGCATATGCGAGCAATTGCACAGATTTTTGAAAGATTGTTCCTCTGGTGTTGACGTTTGAGTTTCTTACAATCTGTTCAAGTATGATGTTGAAGAAATCGCATGACAGTTTATCGCCTTGCCTAAAACCTTTTTCGACATTGAAGGTCTCGGTGAGTTCTTTACCGACCTTGACGGAGCAGCGTGAATTCTCCAAAGTCATCCTGCATAGTCGTACGAGTTTTGCAGGGATGCCGAAACTAGACATGGCTCTGTACAGCTCGTCTCTGTAGATACTGTCATAAGCGGCCTTGAAATCGATAAAGAGGTGGTGAATATCGATATTATGTTCACGGGTTTTTTCCAAGATCTGCCGTAATGTGAAAATTTGGTCTATTGTGGACTTCTCCGGTCTAAAACCACATTGATCAGGACCTATCAAGTTGTTGACGTGGGGTTTCAGACGTTCACATATTACAGCAGACAAGATCTTATAAGCGACGTTAAGGAGGCTTATCCCTCTATAATTGGCGCAGTTGTGAGGGTCTCCTTTCTTTAGGATCGGGCATACGATACTGAGGTTCCATTCATCGGGCATGCTTTCTTTCGACCATATCATGCAGATCAGCTGGTGCATGCTCCTTTCCAACTGATCTCCAGCTGCCTTGAAAAGTTCGGCATCAAGGCCATCTGCACCTGCAGTCTTATTTGATTTAAGTTTGCATATAGCAAGCTTAACTTCTTCTAGGTCAGGAGGAGGGCATTCTTGATCATCGTCCAGGCTGAATGGGGCAATCTGCCTGACAGCGGAATTTGTGTCCTCATCGCCGTTAAGCAGTCTGCAGAAATGATCTTTCCAGATCCTCAGTAGCGACTGTGACTCTACAACTATGTTTCCCTGCTGGTCTTTACAGGCTTGAGTTCGGGGTTTGCCACCCTGGTAGGATCTATTTACCTTTTGGTAAAACTTCCGAGTCTCGTTCCTGTCATGGCACCTCTCTATTTCCTCAAACGAGCGCTTCTCATGCTGCTTCTTTTTCTTTTTGAGAAGTCGGTGTTCTTCCTTTCTTCTCTCCTTGTAAATCTCGTTATACCGATCGTAAGCAGCCCTCGTTCGTGTTTGCAAAAGCATTTGTCGTGCTCTTTGCTTGGCTGCATTTGCCTGCCTACATTCTTCATCGAACCATGGGTTTCGTTTTGGTGGCCGAGTTAAACCCAGAACCTCAGAGGCAGCGGTTCTGATGGCTTCTTGGCATTGCTGCCACTGGTCTTCGATGTTTAATGCTGGCGGCACGGGATTCAAGGATAACTGAAGGGACACTCGATTGGAAAAGGCATTAGCAATCTCTTGCGATTGTAGCTTTCCGACGTCATATCTCTTCACAGCGTTAGTTCGTGCTGGTCGTGAACAAGATATCCTCATTCGTACCTTGGCTACAACAAGGTAGTGGTCCGGGTCAAAGTTGGCCCCTCGGAAAGTTCGGACATCTAGCACACTGGAAGAGTGCCTTGCGTCGATCGCAACATGGTCAATTTGGTTGACGGTTAATTGATCTGGGGACCGCCATGTGCCTTTATGAATTTTGAGATGCGGGAAGCGTGTACTACTTACAACAAGATTTAGCCCCGCAGCAAAATCGATAAGCCTCAATCCGTTTTCGGAGGTTTTGTCATGGAGGCTATGCTTACCGATTGTGTTTCCAAAGATGTCCTCCTTCCCTAGTTTTGCGTTGAAATCGCCAAGAACGATTTTCACGTCGTATCTAGGGCATTGCTCATATGTTTCTTCGAGGAGCTCGTAGAAACAGTCTTAGGAATCGTCGTCTTTCTCTTATGTGGGGGCGTGGGCGCATATAAGGTTGGCGAATTTAGCCCTGATGCGGATGGTCATTATACGCTCATTGACTGGATTTTGGCTAATCACCTTATCCCTGAGTCTACCTCTAACGACAAATCCGCACCCAAATAAACGCTTTTTCTGTTGTCTGTAGCAGTCGCCATAGTATATGTCACAGTTTTTCATATTCTTTATGCCCGGTCCATTCCATCGCACTTCTTGGATGGCGGTTATGTCTGCTTTGCAGCAGTCCAGGGCGTCCGCTAATTCTCCAGCTGCACCTTCTCCGTTAAGAGATCTTACGTTCCAGGTGCAGATCCGGAGGTCGTTGTCCTTTTTTCGTTTGCATGGGTCGTCAACTTTAAAATCATTATCGTTATCCGAGGCTGTTGATTGTTTCGGAACTATATCTTTTTTACGTGGTTGGGTAGTTAACCCTACGCACAACCCCCAACCTGGAGGGCCAGGTCCTTTTGGATCCCTTCGGACACAAAGGGCTGGAGTATCCAGAGTCAGTACCCTGCTGCAGGGGTGTGAGTGCTGCCGTTGGCTCACCAGGAGCTCGTCCGCCACCATCTCTACTTCAATACCCTGTCCTAGTATTGAAAGACCCCAAAAGACCTTTAAACCAGATATGTTGGAGTAGCTCTTTCAGGGGTTTCTGCTTTTATGGCTGCTGAAGTCCACCGTTGATTCTGTCCTTCGAATTCATCCGCTGGGACATTTACACGAAAGCTCTCGTAGACCACTGAGATTCGTGCAGTCAGTCATTGTTCGCAGAGCAATTATAGTGTTGATCGATCACAATTCTTTGTTCCGGATTCCCTTACCTCAACACTCGCACTTACTAGTTTAGCAGGTCAGCTCTGGACGGAGCATCCCAGGTCCCAGTGGATACCGCTTGGAGGTATAGTAAGCACAGTTGACGTGTACTATAAGTTACAGCATCTGGGCGCTGCCAAGTTAGCACCAATCAGAGCCTACCCGAATAGTACAACGCCCATCCACTTACGTCCAGATGGCGCAGCTTAAAGTGTACGTCAATTGCGCCTACTATACCTGCTAGCTCCTAGCTATAACCACTGCATACTCGTACCGGTTACCGGTCAAACGAGTAAGTCCGAGTGTTAAAAAAAATTACGAGAAACAATAAAGCGGTTACTGTAATGCGACTGACCGACTCTTAGTCCTGTGCCAGAGTCTAAGTGAAATGTCACAGCGCAGCGAATACACTAACAAAATCCATGGTATACTCCAGCATTAGAAAAGCGGAAATCCGCGAATGAGATTCTCTTACACTTTTGGTTTAATTTTTTTTTTTGTTTTTCAATACAAGGAGAGGGTGTTGAAATGGAGATGGTAGCGGAAGAATTTCTGACGAGCAAACGGCAGCTCTCTATTCAGCAGGTAACTGACAGCAGACAATCCTTCACTTCATGTCCAAAGGAGTTTCAAAAGGTGTAGGGGTACGTGCCTTTCATGTTATGGCTTGTACGTATCGTCAACGAAAGATGATAATTCCAAAGACTGTTTCTACGAGCTCCCCGAAAAAAGCCAAGCTCAATGCCAAATGACGTGACAATCGTCTTTCGTGATTTTAACTCAAAACTACCTAGGGAAAGAGGACATCCTTGGAAACACAAAAGCAAAGCCTGCATAATAAAGCCTCCGAAAAAGGACTCATGTCAATCAATATTGTTGGTAGCACACGCTTTAATCATATCAAAGTTCACAAGGGTAAGCCGCGATCCTCAGATCGGTCAACCAAATTTATTGCGATTGGCCCAAAATACTAGTGTCATAAATGTACGACTTGAACCATTATTTTATTGCATCCAAAATACGAATCAAAATATTTTGTTCATGATATACGCAAGCTAGAGCTGTGAAATGATATGATATATGAATGAAAGCTATAATCGCAGTAGATAATTGACAAAACCTTTCCAATCGACTGTTCCTCCAACTGTCCTTGAATACTTTGGCACCAGCATTAATTTATTGAAGACAAGAGAAGAGGAGGAAGCTAGGCTCAGGTTGCGGTGGACATTGAGATTCAAATTTCCTTTTGTTGTGGTTGGGTTGCTTTGATATCACAGCCGGGAAGGAACATTTAACTGGGGGAAGTACAGGGTGCGCCAGAGAAATTTACTTATTTGAAAGGTCAATAAAAAAAAAGTAGTTCAGCTATTGTTTTAAATTTTTTTTTATTTGAGAATACAATATCCCAATTTTTTTCTATGCAGTCTTAAAAATGACATCGGATAAATGGCGAATTCCATTGCGAATACACTGATGAAGCCGATTTTTGAAATTCGTATCCACTTTTCGCAGCATTTCAATCGGTATGTTGGCAATGGCGTCGCGAATGTTGTTCTTGAGGTGTGCTGATAAACCAGGGATTTCAAATAACCCCATAAAAAGAAATCGCATGGAGTCAAATCTGGAGAGCGTGCCGGCCATTGGAGATCGCCTCTGAGAGAGATGATGCGGTCGGGGAAATGTTGTCGCAACAAATTCATTGAGTCTCGTGCTGTGTGTGCTGTGGCTCCATCTTGCTGAAACCACACGTTCCTAACGTTCATTTCTTCGAGTCTTGGAAGAAAAAATTCTTCGATCATGTTCCTGTTACGAGCTCCATTCACGGTAACTGCGCGTTCGTTTTCTTCAAAAAAATAAGGACCAATTATTCCCATTACCGACATCGCACACCAGTCAGTAACTCGCTCACAATGAAGTGGCTTCTGGTGAAGAAGCTCACGTGGATTTACACCACGCCAGGAACGAGTCTGTGAAGAGGAAACTTCAAAGCGAGCGCGGAAGGCACGTTGCGTAGCAACAAGTGAGCGACCGTTAGAAAAGAAGCTCTCAACTGCGAAGGCCTGCTGCTCTCTAAACCAGAGCATGATGGCAACTGACTGGAGGGAGAAAAAAAATTGGGAACTTCCCCCTCCCTGGGAGTCCCCTCTTGCCCCTCTACCCGCCCAACTCACCGCGCGGGATTTTTTTCAAATAAGTAAGTTTCTCTGGTACACCCTGTAGAAGCCTTAGACAACAGGTCATTTATGAAAATAAAGAAGAGAATCGGGAATAAAGTAGAGCCCTAGGGCACCCCAGCAATTTTATGATGAGTGAAACTTCTGCGCGCGCTAATTTTATGTCATTATTTTTTTAACCGCAAGTAAAGTGATTGAAATTTGAAATTATTTTTACTTTTCTTTTCAATGACAAAACTAGTAACACCTAAAACTCGCGCGTGTTCTGGCAATGCCATAAGATTTTCAACTTAAACGACTGCATTTAATCAGTGGTGACCAAACCAACAAGAGCCTACACGACACTATTCCACTCAAATTACTCAAAAGTCAAAATGCGATGTTTAACGAACCGTCACGACCCACACCGTGTGCATATAAACACTTCCTATGAATTATCAATCTCTCTCTTACTCTTTCCAAGACAGTGGCCGAGTTTCATTGAGAATCTGTATTCAGTTCAGCAAAACATCGCAAAACATCGCACATGAGAAAACAACAACTCCAACTACCAGCCATCCCTGTTGTTCACTTCAGCAAGTGACTTTTTTTTGTTCACTTAACTTTAGTTGTTGTTTTCCCATGTGCGATGTTTTGCGATGTTTTGCTGAAGTAAATTAATGCAGATTTTCAATGAAACTCAGCTAGTGTTAGGATTTTTTCCACTTTTCTCTGCGATTTGTTATGAAATCATTAGTGG
The DNA here is from genome assembly GCA_914767635.1 of Melanostoma mellinum. Lineage (NCBI taxonomy): Eukaryota > Metazoa > Arthropoda > Insecta > Diptera > Syrphidae > Melanostoma > Melanostoma mellinum. The sequence goes on along the minus strand of OU612060.1, from coordinate 46,490,626 downwards.
ACCTTTTCCTACAAAACCTTTAATTCTGTCATTAAGAAACTTTCGTACTTGAAGATATTTCATGAGATAACTAATGGCTCATCAACCTTTCCATGACCATAGAAATTGCTAGTGCAATTGGACGATGTTTCAGGAGGAACAGCCGAGCCAGATTATAGGTCCCAACACTCGTCGAGCTCCTAACATTCTTAGCAAAAAGCCAAAAGTGCTTCCTTTTGAACACGATTCTTGGACTTATTTTACCTTAACGAACGTATCGTCTAAACCAGCTTTTCCTGGAGAACATGTTCAAAATTACTTCTTTGCTGCTTTCGTACGCCCGTAACTTTTTTCCATAGTTTAATTTATACCAATGTAAATGTAAATGGTGATTTTTTAAGTGTAGTTTTTTTTTAAATTGCATAATACACTGAAAAGTGTGGGCCATATATTTTTATTGGATTCAGTGAACTTGCTTTTACCATTTACTTTTTAAAGGCAACGTCAGATAAATGTTGTCTGTGGTTCCGTTTGGAACGGTCCAATTGGAAGGCCCGTCACTTTTTCGAGCATTTTGGACTGTATTCCACAAATTACATAGCCCCACTGGAAGAAGTGAAGAAGCGTTAAGTCGCATGATCCTGGTGGCCAACTCACCGGGCCATTGCGAGAGATAAGCTGTTCACCAAGTTCATCCTTCAACAAGTCCCTTGTTTCACGAGTTGTATTGCATGTGGCACTGTCTTGGTGAAACTACATGTCAATCAACCTCAAATCAGCCAAGTGGGGCAACAAAAAGTTACGTATCATGGCTCGATATCTAATGCCGTTGACGGTAACGTTTCTTCCACGGTCGTCTTTGAAGAAAAATAGATCAATGATCCCATCAGCTCTTGAATCACACCAAGCTGTTGTTTTTCCGAGTTGCATCGGTAATTCTTTTTAATCCAGATGCGACAATTTTGCTTATTTACGTATCCGCTGTGCCAGAAATTAGCTTTATCGTTGAACACCATTTTTCAATAAAACAGCGGACTTTCACGGAAATGTTCTAGGGCCGTCTACCAAAAAGTTAACTTTGTGGTAGGTCATTCGGCTTCAATTCTTGCAGAAGTTGAATTTTGTAGGCTTTCAAACCCAAATCGACACGTAAAATTTTCCATTTGTTTGAGTAACACATGCCCAATTGCTGAAAACCGTGACGAATTGACATTTCACGATCCTCATTAACACTGGACGCTACCACTGTAATTTAGATGAAGGCATTAGGGGTTTTTCTTTTTTAGTTCCGAACAGAGAAGTGAAACGTCAAAAACGTAAGGCTATTTCTTTTTCAATTCAGCGACATCTGAACGCTCAAAATGCTTTTCTTTTTTCTTCAGAACACTACGCAAGCGCGCTCTACGTGCTCGAAATAAAATGATGGGGCATCTAGAGCAAGAGTCTGAGCGCAAGAGTCTGAACACGCTCTGTTCAGAACACGTTCACGTTGTTCGTTCTCAGTTCAGTGCACTGTTCGGAACTAAAAAAGAAAAACGCCAATTGTATCTTTATAAATAAGGTAAAATGAACGTCGCGCAATACGTTGTGGAATTACAAATTAGGTCCTTCTGGATCACCATCTTACTGCACTCTTCGAAATATGAAAAAGTTATGAATACAAATTATGCTCACTGTGTATTTACATATTTTCGCACGTTAAGAGTTATAATTTGACATAATTGAACGGAAAGAGATCAACACATATCATCTCTTATCATATCGCAAAAGGTCAAGTAGTCTTTAAGATTCCTTTCCAGCGGGAATATGTGAATAAATTACAGCATATATGTTACTCTGATGTATAAGCTATATTATTGCTAGGTTTCATTAAAATCCTTTCAGTAGTTTTTGGGTGAAATTAGTAATTAGACAATTATTTTATCGCTTCGCAATCTTATGAGCTTCCCGGCTTTCCTTCGTTACGTAGTCTCAACGACACCAAAATAGTATAGAGACAAATTACGAAATTTAGCTGATCTTACTTTCCCAAGAGTGAGTGAGTGGAGCACAGGCTAACTATAACTAATTGAATCTCATTGGATACATTGATTTGAAATGGAAAGTTGCCACTTTTACTCATTTCCTGAAAAGTAAAAATAGCTCAATCTCTTCAGAGGTAGGCGTATGCCATCCAATAACTGCCCATCGGAAGAAAATGGTGAAGAATTTGCCAAAGACAAGGCTCTGGGTACCACACAAAAACTCTTGTGTAAATTTCATTCTTAAATCGGGGTATTTTTAAGAAACACAAAGTAGCACATTCAGTCATCTTTAGAACTTAAAAACTCTATGCTCGCAGTATTAAAAAGAGCTTTGATTTTTCTACACTTACCTCTTCCACAATTTTATTTGACGACAAAGCTACAGAATACACCACCAACGGCGGAGCAGCCCAAGATATGGTTATTTGGAGAATTTCAAAATACTCAGCTACTCCGTCAATTGTTTGGTCAATTATTGCCAAGAACAGGAAATATGGCGATGCCGGTGTTGCAGTCACAATGTAAACTGTTATCACCAATATTGTGAGTCCGTATACCTCCTCGATCTCAGTTTCACAAAACACTAACAGTTCTCTTTGTGTCTTAAGTATTTTTATAATATTTTGCTCTAATAACGGCCTATTAGTGATTTTCATTGCGTTTTCCGATTTTGTTTGTATTTCTCTTATCGATTCACAAATCATGTTCATGAAATACTTGAAACAAATCAACAAAGGACCAATGATAGCAAAATGAAATGCAAATGCGCTCATGCCACAAACAATTGCCAATCCAGGACTTTCTTCTCTCAAAATCTCTATTATCATGTTTATAACTAAAACACAAAGCCCTACAGTATAAAGTTTTAGCATCATTGAAAAAGAGTTTTGTACAGCTGTTTTCAGAAAAGAGCTTCGAAAAAAGCAGACCCATTGAACGATTTTAAGATGTCGATGTCGTCGGAAATATAACCAAAAACTTAGTAGTGAATGTTGTATTAAGATTAACACCACCCGAACCCTGTGATAACGAACGGATATAGGAGAATCCGATTTTCTAATACTTGTTTGAGGTTTAAAAAAAATTCCGAAAAGTATAAAGACCAAGGCTAATTGAGTGCAAATTTGCATGACAGTCATTCGAATTTTATCATTTTTGGTAAATATTTCCTGTCTGCCGCTGGTATGAGTTGTCGAAAGAATACCGAACCACTTCAAGAATAACCGAAGTAACCGATAGTCCTTTTGATAGGACATGGCGAATAGGACTGCTACCCCTAAGAGTTCGATTGCAGTTAAGAAATTCATTACACTAAGTGTAGAACGTGTTGTGTTATGTGTATAAGATAAGCATAAATATTCTACCGTGATAACATCGACACCTTTCTCAGAGAAATTTTCATTTCTTTTGCTTCACTGATGGGCTTTTTCAAATAACCTTTGTGAGGCATACCTTTGAACCCTATAACAATTGAAGTTATTTACCTTTTTACCCTGCTATCCTCTTTTTATTCAATAGAGCTGGCAATAGAGCTGGGATGCTTTAAGATAGTCAAAGTGTACAGTATTGGGATAATAAATTCGAAACTTATTGTCGTCTACTATGCTATTGAGTGTCAGCTTCATTTTCAGGACGCTTTATTTTTTATCTCACCAGTTTTTTCTTCTTTTTGTGCTTAGTTGTTATATCGATTACCCCATTCTTTTGCTTCTCTCATTTTATGGTATTTTTTATAGTTATTTTCTTATATTAGGCGTGTTTTTTTTTAACCTAGTATATAGTACAGCATTCGAGTTAAAAAAAAACGATCCGTCCACAGTATTTTCAGTACTATTTTCAGCAACAAGATGGAGCTCAACGTCAAAGCTTGCTGCTACTTTTCAAAGCTCTCTGTGAAATTCAAGATGAAAAAAAATCAAATTCATACTAGGTTTGTTTCGTTAATTGTTCTATCAAATGAATAACGATACCAAGCCAGGTATGAATTTGTATTTTCTTATTTTCCATACATCAGATTCTCTCTTACAGCTCTTTTTAGCTATTTTTGGAGGCATCGTCCAGCAGTGAAGAAAGCTCTATGTCAAAGTCAGCTGTTTTGTTGAAAAAAACTTTCGGGTATGTTCGGGGAGTATGTAAAAAGATATTAAAAACTAATCTTTGATGAGATTTTCCATTGGCAAACAGAATCAATTTATTTTTTATCCAAACCTGTGGTAAAGCAATTTTACACTATTGACCAGTCTTTTCGATAGGTTTAGAAAGAAAATAAGTTGATTCTATTTACAAAACCGTGAAATTGAACTATAATATTCCGCACAAATAAACACAACCCAAATTAAATTAAGTTGAAACACGTACTAGCAAGACTTGGATTTCTATTGAAGAATGTTTAATTTTCATACATATATCTTTCCCTTTTGACCATTTTTTACTGCTTTGTTTGTTTGTTTGATTTGTTTTTTTCTTGCATTGGGCTATATTTTTTATTCAAATAATTCCATGAGTAAAGCTATTAGCTTCAGCAAAAAAGAACTAGTGCAAAATCCTGTATTATATACACCACCAGGTAAGAAACAGGGCAAAAATTCAATATGAATATAGTTTTTATTTCTTTAATTTTTAATCGAGAGAAAAAATTTCTTTGCGAATACCACATTTTTTTTGAACACGTCCTTTCGAAAAAGCTTTGATGAACTGAAATCATTGGTGGCGCCATCTTATTTTCAAAGCTGGAAACTATCAATCCACAGCAATGCCATCCCTGTTTTCACTGTGGAAAATTACGACAGTAAAATGATTTGTTGTTGTTCCCCAAGGGAAATTTTTACTGTACTATATACTAGCATAAAAAAAAACACGCCTATTGATTACAAGCTTTTCAATTACCGTAGGTATACGCAACAATTTCATTGAAAATGTGTTCCTGTTTATCTGACTTATGAGTATGTAAGGCTTTTAGGTTTATTGGATTGAAATGTAAATCTTTAAATAAGTTCATACGATGATTGAAAGCCTTCTTAGAGAAATTAGCAGAAGCCAATATGCTGCTAAGATCTTTTGTTGGATTACGTGCACGTGTAGAATCAGCAGACGCCCTGAACTGCTACAAAGCAGACATAACCGCCATCCAAGAAGTGCGATGGAGTATACCGGGTATAAAGAAGATGAAAAACTGTAATATCTACTATGGCGACTGCTACAGACAACAGAAACAGCGCTTATTTGGGTGCGGATTTGTCGTTAGAGGAAGACTCAGGAATAAGGTGATTGGCCAAAAATCCAGTTAATGAGCGTATAATGACCATCCACATCAGGGCTAAATTCACCAACATTGGCCTAATATGCGCCCGCGCCTGGCCCCCAAAGAAGAGAGATACGACAATTCCAAAGACTGTTTCTACGAGCTCCTCGAAGAAACATATGAGCATTGCCCTAGACACGACGCGACGTGAAAATTGTTCTTGGCGATTGTAACGCAAAACTGGCGATGGTGGACATCTTTAGAAATACAATCCTCAGAAAACGGACTAAGGCTAGTCGATTTTGCTGGTGGGCTGCTTCTTGTTGTAAGTAGTACACGCTTTCCGCATCTCTAAACTCATATGGGTACATGGCGATCCCCAGATCAATCAACCATCAACCATCAAATTGACCATCGACGCAAGGCACTCTTCTAGTGTGTTAGATGTCCAAACCTTCCGAGGGACCAACTTTGGCTCGGACCACTACCTTGTTATAGCCAAGGTACAAATGAAGATATCTTGTTCACGACCTGCACGAACTAACGCTGTTAAGAAATATGACGTCGGAAAGCTAAAATCGCAAGAGATTGCCAATGCCTTCTCCCAACCTAGAAGATGGCATGCCATATGGAAACTTAAACCAAATAAAACTGCAGATGTATACGCTCTTGTTGCCGAACTTTTCAAGGCAGCTGGAGACCATTTGGAAAGGAGCATGCACCAGCTGGTCTGCGTGATATGGTCGAAGAAAGAATGCCCGATGAATGGAATCACAGTATCAGATCCCCGATACAAGAAGATAGACCTTAACAATTGCGCCAATTATAGAGGGATAGGCCTTTTAATAGATTTTGTCTGCTATAATATGTGAACGTCTGAAGCGCCATGTCAACAACTTGATAGGTCAACTTATCAATGTGGTTTAAGACCAGAGAAGTCCACAATATACCAAATTTTCAGAACACCGAACATCGCCGAATTAGACAAAACGTCACAATAGGCAGACATATCTTCGAGGTAGTACAGGACTTCGTCTACCTATTATCCGCTATAGACACGGAAAACAACATCAGTGCGGAGGTCAAACGGAGAATAACTCTTGGCGGCCGTTGGTTCTTTGATTAAAGAAGGCAATTGAGAAACAAAACGCTCTCCAGAAAAACCAAGGTAACCTTGTATAAGACCTTGATCATCCCAGTCCTGCTTTACGGCGCGGAAACATGGACCTTATCGAAATCGGATGAGGAATCCCTTGGTCGTTTCGAAAGAAAAATTCTCTGAATGATCTTTGGTTGAGGCCCAAGTTCACCCCGAACCTAAGTAAGTAAGTACTACCTTGTTGTAGCCATAATTCGATCTAACGCTATGAAATGATATGACGTCGGAAAGCGATAGCCTATTCCTTTTCAAATTGAGTGTTTACATCAATGTCAACAAGCCATCAGAACCACAGGTTCTGAGCAACCACCAACCACAGAAAAACCACGACAAATTTTGATTCAAAAGAAACTATTGTTGCTTGTGGTTAGTAGAGCGAGAAAGAATGTAAGAAAACCGAATTCTTAGAAAGAGAAAGAAGGTTTATAAGAATGGTTCGTTTTAGTAAACTAGATGAGACATGGTTATTCGAAAATTTTATCGTTGGTTTGAAAGATGTAGCTATACTTCAAACTCAAGCAAAGACCAGCAAGAAAACATAGAGAAAGACTTCTTCAGACTTTTAAGTGGTGATGACGTTACAAATTCCATTTTCTAGCAGAGTACCGCTTTTAATTGGAACGAGAATGCTGTCCTCCCGATCTAGAAGTTGTTAAAATCCCTATATGGAAGCTTAATTCAAATAAAACTATAGTTGCAGATGGTCGATCTTTTCGAGACATTTGGACATCATTTGGAAAAAATTCCTTGTGAAAACTTAGCTAGGAAGGAACTTGCGAAACTTTGCTGGATGTAGAAGGTTTGCTGATTTAGAGCCGGTATTTCATTCATTCAGGGGTCTTACTCTGTGCCTAGATATTTGTTTTGGAAGCGGTTTTCGGTCTTAGTCTTAGTCTCGGTCTCGGTCTCGGTCTTTAGATGGATAGATAGATAGATGTTTGTTTATTTCTTAATAATCCTTATGTTTTTAAAAGTCTTAAAAACTTAAAGCAAGATGCTTGAGCTCTGATAGAGGATGGAAGTTTATTGAATAAACGACATGAAGCAACACTGTAGAAGTTACGGAAAGCTGTTGTGTTGAAAGCCGGTATTGGAACTCGGTTCAAAAAATTTACCCGCAAGCTATGGCTAGCAATTTGTCTAAAATTAAGATTTCCCGATCTAGAAAAGAAAACCATTAAAACTTTATAGCAGTACAAATGTCTAACTGAAAGAATGTTCAAATCCTTAAATAGAGGAAAACTAAGAGAGAGACGAGGTTTTCTACAAATTTTTTAAGTACGTGTTTTTGTAATATTAAGAGAGCATAGATTTTATTTTTATAGGATCATCCCCAACAAGCTATTCCATATTGCAGTTTTGAATCAAAGACACCGTAGTAAATTTTCATAAGCAAATTAATAGAGCAAACTTTGCTAAGATAATAAAAATTTCTGAGTGTGGAGCGAAGATACTTTTTAAATTATCAGTGTGTTTAAAAAAACTCAAACTGGAATCAATGGTTAGTCCTAGATATTTAAACTCATGTTTATTTTCTATCTGAAAACATTTATCGCTGCAGTTGTTAGAGTTAAAGAAAGAGCCGAATGAATTGCATGTGCAATGAAAAAGTCTAAACTTTTGACAATCTGAGGCATGAAAAATGAGATCTGCATGTGGACGGTTCTGTCTAGACAAATTGAAAAACATTGCCTTAGTTTTCGAACTAATTATAAGTTTATGCTCAGCAAACCAAACCCTTAACAAGCTAAGATCCCAATTCATATCTGATACACGATTCAAATAACTATCAGTGCCATAAGTAAAACCAATATCGTCAGCAAATGCTGTCAGAAGGCCCTTAAAAGGTAAGCTGAACAATGAGTTGATATATATCAAGAAAAGAATAGTCCCCAAAACAGACCCCTGAGGAACTCCAAGTCTTATAGGCCTAATATCACTACTTACATCGAGCTAGTTCACCGTTTGTGTTCTATGTTTCAAATAAGAACTAAACCAATCAATCATGAAGCCTCGGAACCCAGCATTTTCAATCTTTGTTAGCAACAAATCATGGTTAACCATGTCGAAAGCTTTTGATATATCAACAAATAGTCCTGACGTATTTTTTCTTTTATCAAGATTAGAAAATACCTGCGAACAAAAATTTAACAAGGCATCTTCGGTTGATTTGCCACTTCGCAACCCAAATTGAATATCGCTAAAGAAACCCATGGAATTCAGAAAGCTAACCATCCTATTTTTAATGGCTTTTTCAAATACTTTACTTAGTGATGGTAAAAGCGAGATTGGCCTATAGGTACATAATTCATTAGTATTAACTTTTTTGAAAAGCGGAAGAATATTAGCACATTTAAGTGCATCAGGGTATACTCCAGACAAAATACTGTTGTTAAAAATATGAGACAGAACATCTATAATAAAGAACGCTATATTTTTGACACAAATGTTAGAAATATTATTAATTCCAGAGGAATTTGTGTTTCTTAATGTTCCAATAATTCTAAGCAGTTCGAGACCGGTTATTTGATCAAATAAAAAGCTACGGGATGAAGAGTGTAGTCCTGAAGCAAAAACAGGAGTACAATGTGAACAATTCAAACCGGAATGTGTATGTGCATCATATGATATGGTTGAGAAATACTCATTAAATGAATTAGCGATATCAATTTTTTGTGAAACCACACGATCATTAACTCTCAATTCAATTCAATTCAGTTTATTATAGCACAATTTTAAGATTTACATCTTGTTTATAATTTGCTTAAGAAAAGGAGTTTATGACAATGGTATTAGAAACAAAAATAATTTAACTTAGCTAAATTAAATAACAAACTAATAATTAATATAAAAACAAAAGAAAAAAAATAACATTATAAAAAAAATTTAAAAAAAAAAAATTTTTAAAAAAATAACATTATAAAAACAATTTAGAGTGATACATTTGAAAAAAAAAGGAGAAAGAAGAGATAAAAAAAAAGAGAAGAAAAGAAAGAAAAGGCAAGTAGCAGACCCTACAACGACAGAAAGAATATATAACAACATTACACTGAAACTATGACAATGTTTTATAGTAGGAGTACACATTTTTTTTAAAAGTTTGAATGCTATTTGTGTTCCGCACATTTCGTGGTAGGGAGTTCCACAGACGTGAAGCATTAACAAAAAATTGGCGACCAGTGTTAAGGCAAGAAAAACGCGGAATAATCATTTGATTAGTTCTAATAGACGACGAGTGTAATATTTTTTCATGAAGGTAAGAAGGTTGACCTGTAACTATTATTTTAAAGAACAAAGTTAAAGTTCTCGCTTTTAAGAGGTTTTCAAAAGACATTTCATAGATACGTTTAGCATAAGGCGAAATATGATCATATCTTCTTAAGTCGAAAACATATCGAACTATACAATTAAAGGCTACATTAATTTTTCTTCGGTTGTAGCTGTCTAAACAGCCAAAGATCTCACATCCATGCATTAATATAGGAATAACCAAGGTTTTTGCTAACATTTTCCTGATATTAGGAGGAGTGAATTTCCTAGAAGGCCAAAGCAAGCGAAGCGCACCATAAGCTTTCCCAACGACTTGACTAATATGGTTGTTCCAATTCAATGTCCTGTTAAAACAAACACCAAGATTTTTTGCTGTTTCCACAAATTCTACTTGGACATTATTAAGTTCAATAGCAGGGAAGTAAGACACATCAAGCCGTGTTTTCGAAATGACCAAACATTTTGTTTTTTTAGGGTTGAGAGCTAAGCCACACCCAGTAGACCATTGATTAATGTTTTTAAGATCTTCATTAATCTTGGAAGTGCAGTCTTCAATGAGTCCGAGCGGACAGCTCCTGATTAGTTGAACATCATCAGCAAACATGTGGTACTTACAGTAACGTATAACACTAGGAAACTCGTTGACATATAAAGAAAAAAGGGTAGGACCCAATATTGAGCCTTGGGGCACGCCTGAAGACAGAGGTAAAAACTTTGATAAGCGTCCACTAATGGAAACAGCTTGCTTCCTTTCGGTTAGATATGACGAGATGAGTTTAGTAGCATCAAGGGAGAAGTTATACATCTGTAGCAGTTTTTGACACATAAGGTCATGATTAATTGTGTCAAAAGCTTTCGAATAGTCTAGTAGAGTCAAAAAGGTTACATGATTATCATCCAGGGCATTCCGGGTATGTTCAATGACATCAATGAGAGCAGTTGTCGCACTATGGCCTTGCTTATAACCTGATTGCCTAGGTGCCAATACATTATTACATGTTAAAAAATTGTTCAACTGCCTTTGCATGATTTTTTCAAGGATTTTAGAAAGGAAAGGAAGGATTGATATGGGGCGGAATTCGGAATTGGAGCTATTTTTAGGAATGGGTATTACTTTGGAAAATTTCCACTGAGAAGGAAAAGTACTTTTTGTTAAAATTGTGTTGTAGGTGTATGTTATGTATGGAAGGGTTATAGGCAATGTTGCTTTAAGGAATGCAGGATGAAGGTTGTCAAGACCGGTTGCATTGCTTTTCAACAGTAGAAAACATTCAAGTACGTCTTCAGCTGTTACCCCTTTAAACCCAAATAAAGAGCGATTCGGTTCTATATTTGGAGTTTCACCAGAAAAAACAATCGATGGTAAGGAGACTCGCGGAATAGAGGAAATAAAACTATTGTTGATTTCGTCACAGTCAACATACTCTAAGTCATTTAGCTTTTCATGTTTTCCAGCAATTTCCGATAGGTTTTTCCACAGTTTACGTCCACTTAGAGGCGTTCTAAGACGATTTTGGTACCACGTCACTTTCGCTTTACGAATAAGTTTGACCGATAAATTACGGAGACGACGATATTCGAGCAAGTCCTCAGGTAATCTGAAACGTTTCCATCGTTTGTATACGGAATTCCTAAGTTCTATTTTTTCACGTATTTCACTATTGAACCATGGACACTCACCATATTTTACACGCACCGTTTTCAACGGAATATGATCTTCAAAAATTCTACTTAAATTACCTTGAATAAAATCAACTTGTTCATCTACCGTTTCCAAAAAGTAAACTCTTGTCCAATCAACTTGTCTCAAGTCAAATTCGAGTCTTGGACTTTCAATGTTTTTGAAATCACGAAACTGAAATGTTCTTATTGGTCGTTGGAGAATAAAGTCAAACGAAAGGTGTATAAGATCGTGTTTTGAGAATCCCGAAGCTTGAAGTTGGTTAAAAAGAAGTACCTTGTTAAGGTCGCTAACAAAAAACACGTCCAAGAGCGTACTAGCATTTTGCGAAAAATGAGTTGGGAGAGAGGTATTCACTGCATGTAAATTAAAAGATCTAAAGTTATTCAAAATGCTGTCATCACTCAAAATATCACTATTGAAATCTCCACAAAGAATAATTTCTTCAAAACAAAAACTCTGATTGCAGAAACCTTATTTCCACCTCCTGTTTTATTGAGAATACTGATTACAATTTGCCATTCACTTCTTATATTACCTTTAGCTTGATTGAATTTGCTTTTATTATAGTTATCGCGACAACAACGTATTTCTTTCTTTAGCTCATTACATAATTTTTTATATTTTTCTTTGAAGAACTGATTGTTAGGGTGTTTTGCACATTTTACTCTTATTTTGTTTTTATATCTAATTTTGTTCAGTAATATACTAGACATCCATGGTTTGAGACGTTTGTCATGTTTTTTCGGTACAACTGAAAAGGAACATTCAGATATGTGTCTAGCTAAAGTAACATAAAACACATCATATGACTTAGACGGATCATTTTCAGCGAAAACATCTTCCCATCTTTGTTTCGGTCTCGGTCTCGGTCTCGGTCTCGGTCTCGGTCTCGGTCTCGGTCTCGGTCTCGGTATCGGTCTCGGTCTCGGTCTCGGTCTCGGTTTCGGTCTCTGTCTCGGTTTCGGTCTCTGTCTCGGTCTCGGTTTCGGTCTCGGTCTCGGTCTCAGTCCGGTACTCGGTTTCAGTCTCGTACTCGGTCTCGGTCTCGTCTCGGTCTCGGTCTCGGTCTCGGTCTCGGTCTCGGTCTCGGTCTCGGTCTCGGTCTCGGTCTCGGTCTCGGTCTCGGTCTCGGTCTCGGTCTCGGTCTCGATTTTGGTTTCAGTCTCGGTCTCGGTCACGGTCTCGGTTTTGGTCTCGGCTTCAGATCCCAGACTGGGTCTCTCAGCTGAATTTTTTTTTGTCTCTTCCAATCGATTGGCCATTCAAATATCAATGCAAAAACCAGAATCGTCTTCCAGCGTAAATTCAACTAAATAAATCGAAACTGTTGCAATTTTTTGATTGTCTTCAAATTACACTTCTCATAAATGTTTAAATGTAAAATGTTTTCACTTAGTTATGATTAATTCCCAACCAGCTTTGAATAACCTAAAACCATTTACTTCGAAGTAAACAAACTTTTGCTGTAAAAAGTTCTAGAAAATAAATAAAATCCAGTTCTATTTACAAACTGAAGAGCTTTTCTGTCCATCATCTTACCTCTTCAACAATTTTATTTGATGACAAAGCTATGAAATACACCACCAACGGCGGAGCAATCCAAAATGTGGTAACTTCGAATAATTTGAAGAACTCAGCTATACCATCAATTTGTTCGTCAATAATTGCAGCAAGCAGGAAATATGGAGACGCTGGCGTGGAGGTCACAATGCAAACTGTTATCACCAAAATTATTAACCCGTACACCTCTTCGATTTCTGATTCACAAAATACTAATAGTTCTGCTTGTGTCTTCAGTAACGTCATAATATTTTGTTGTGAGAATTGTTCGTGTTCTGTTAGTTGTCTCTCCAATTTAGTTTGTATTTGTCTTATCGATGCACATATCACATTCATAAAATTCGTGAAACAAATCAACAAAGGTCCAGTAACAGCAAAATGAAGTGCAAATGCAGCCACGCTACAATAAACTACCAACTTGTAATTTTTTTCGATGAAAATATCTATTATCATGTTGAAAACATAAATGCTAAACCCGAAGATGTAAAATATGAACATCTTTTTGCAAGAATTCCGATTTCTGTTTTTGACTGAAGAACTTTGGGGATCGTTATTGCACATCCACTGAACTATTTTAAGATGTCGATGTCGACGAAAGTATAACCAAAAACTAAGAAGTGAATGTTGTGTTAAAACTAACACCACGTGGATCCTGTGATAAATAACAGATATGGAAGATTCCGATCCCATAACATCTCTTTGAGGTTTAAAAAAGATTGTGAAAAGAACAAAGGCTGAGGCCAGTTGAGTGCAAATTTGCATGATACCCATTCGGATTTCATCATTTCTAGTAAATATTTCTTGTCTGCCGCTGGTATGAGTTGTCGATAGTATGCCGAACCACTTCAAGAACAACCGAAGTAACCGAAAGTCCTTTCGAAAGGACATTATGAATGTGACTGCAAATTCTTACATCAGTATTTGCAGTATAGAAATTCATTAAATTAAGTGGGTGTCATGGTGTGTAGAAGAATACAAACCTTCACTGTTGCGATAACATCCATAAATCACTCAAACGTGTTCAAAAGATCTACTGTCTAAGTAAATGTCACTCCTTTGTGCCACTTCTTGCAATAATTATTTCGATTCTCGACGGGTTTCGTCAAATGACGGCTATTCTTTATCTGATAACTATTCCCACTTGTGTAATCTTTGGTCTCTATTACAACTTGCATTGAGGCTTTGACTTAGTCAAATGGAAGTCGTGTCACATTATTCAACGACAACGTAAAAGATAAAAATAATAGAGAATAAAACTCCTTTTTTACGATAAGGATGAGACTTGGTACTTGGATCATTGACTTTTTAAAGCACACAAGAAAATGCGCATGTTTTGTTGACGCTTGAGTTTTTCACAATTTTTTCAAGTATGGTGTTAAGGAAATCGCACGACAGTTTGTCGCCTTGTCGAAAGTCTTTTCGTCATCATAGGTCGCGATAAGTTCCTTGCTGACCTTGACGAAGTTTCGTGAGTTATCGTGCATTGTCATACGATTTTCTGTAGACACTGTCATAGGCAGCCTTGACAGCGAAAAGAAGATGGTCTAAATCGATAGATATATCGAAAGTGTATCTGTATATTCAAGGCCTTATGCCAAGATTTATCGTAATATGAAAGTTTGCTCGATCAGGTACTTTTCTGGTCTAAAACCGCATTGGGATTGACCTATCAGTTTGTTGACATTGGGCTTCCGTGGTTCTCATATTTCATCAGATAAGAGCTTATAGGTATGCGAAGTTAAGTAGGCCTATTCTTCTATGATTGACGCTACTGTGAGGGCTTCCCTTTTTTAAGATCGGACATACTAAACAGTTGTGCCTGTGGCGTAATGCAAGCATATTTCCTGTTACGTCTGAGGATCGTGTTTCGAATCACCCTTCTCAAAGAATTGGGAAGTTCTTCGAGAATAATTACATATTACACCTAGGTTAGGTTAAGTTGAAATGCCTGTCAGGAATACAACTGACACACTTAGACCAATATTAGATCCATTGTGATACCATAAGAATAAAGCTAAGAAGTACCACACTTAACAAAACCATTTAGAGCTTTTAATAAAGCGGAGGAGATGTAGAGGATCTGTGTTCACCAGATCGCTTGGATCATCAAGAAAATATTTTCTTACATGCCGTTTTCTTTTAAAGAAGAGTGCAGGACCTCCTCATCAAAGCAACTTCTGCAGAATTCATTAGAGGAAACGAGTCTTATAGAATGTCTTCCTATCATATCAGCAATACATTGCCTATTGCTTGAGCATAAGTTTACATGTAGCGATTGGTATATGTACCAATATTCAACCAGCTTGTTGAAATCGATAGAACGCTTCCTTTTCTGGGGAGTTCATCGGCTCTGCAGTTACCTACGATTCACGATATCCCTGGGCCCCGGCACCCAAGTAAAGTGAATATTGAATTGT
Source organism: Melanostoma mellinum (assembly GCA_914767635.1). Classification (NCBI taxonomy): domain Eukaryota; kingdom Metazoa; phylum Arthropoda; class Insecta; order Diptera; family Syrphidae; genus Melanostoma; species Melanostoma mellinum. The sequence continues at coordinate 46,475,292 of OU612060.1, read as the reverse complement.
TCACCCATCTCCTTACGACATAGGCGATAGTTAAGGGCGGGTATTGAGTTCGTAAAGAAAAAGTTCCGAGTGCTTTGAGGGTTGCTTATTCGGATATTCGCTTTTTTTAGCCATGTTAGGACCTCTTTGATCGCCGGAATTTCCGCTACGATACAATGGTTTGGAAGGCGGAATGAGAGACTTACGTTAAGCCGGTTTGAGTACACCCCGCAGCCGACCGCTTCTTCGGTTTTTGAACCATCTTTATAGAAGTGAATTGAATCATCTCTCTAAAATTCTTCGTCTTCCCAGGGAGTTGTAGTTGGGTTTGAGACTTGGAACTTATTATCAAAAACCAATTGGGGGATGGTGTAGTCGGAGTGGCAAGGGATTGATCTGAATAAATTCAGGATTGTAGCGTGGCCGATGTTATTAACTGTCTTGGGAGATAGCTCTCAAACGAATGGCTGTACTGGCGGCCATTTGTTTGTAGAAGATATCTAGTGGTATGAGGCTAAGGAGTATGTTTAGGGCAGCTGAGGGTGTGGATCTCAGTGCTCCGCTTATACACAAACAGGCTGTTCGTTGGACCTTGCATAGATTATCGCAGTAGGACCTTTTATCAAGAGCGGTCCACCATACCACTACTCCGTATATGAGTATTAGTCTGATGACCGCGGCAAATTACACTTAGCCGTTCGAAATTGGCATAAAATTGTAAGTTCTTGAAATGCGTTACAAGCCGAGGTTTCCATAACTTTGTTACACCATCTTCTTTCACCTTATTCTGCCGGTTTCTTCCTCTTCCAGCCAAATGCTTTCGAAAACTTTCAGACGTTCACATATTACAGTTTACAAGATCTAATACACGAGGCTAAAAAGGCTTATTCCTCTATAATGGGAGTGAGGGTCTCCTTTTTTTTGAGAACGGATGATACTGAGGTTCCATTCATCGGACATGCTTTCTTCCTGCTATAGCATGCAGATTAGTTGGTGCATGCTCCTTTCTCACTGATCTCCATCTATTTAAAAGCAGTGCTTCAAAGCTATTTGCACCTTAATTAAGCTTAACTTCTTCTTTAAATTGAGAACGACGTTCTTGATTATCGTCCAAGTTAAATGGGGTGACATCGGAATTTATGTCTTCATTGCTGGTTGCCACTAATCAGTCTGCAGAAGTGGTTCTTCCAAGCCCTTGACTGCTTTTCTATCTAACCTATCCCTCTAGGCTCTTCCCGAGTAGGTGGAAAACTGTATTATTTCTGTTCTTTCCAAGGTCACGGAAACGTTGATAAACCGTCAACTATGAAATCTGAAATTGAAGAATGAAAGGTTCTTAATGACCGACAGTTCCACTGGTGATTTGAAGGCATTTCTGAGAAAGTAAAAGTATTTTTATTTAGTTTTTATTTGTTACCGTTGTTTTCAAGATTCTTACAAATTAACAAAAAATAACAAAAGTATGGCCTTGCTGCCGCCTACCTAGTTGACAAAACAAAAAAATTGCAAAATTTTATTAATGAAAAAAGATTTTAGCTCCTACTTTTAATACTGATACTGATATATGCTTCAAAAACAAAATTATGCGAATTATGGGTAGGTCCTCCCTATGTGGCACGGAGTTTAGTTGAATAAGTTCTCCTCACAGCTTTAACATCATTGATATTTCGGCAATACTGTTACCGTGTGTAAAATAACTCTTTTCTTCCAAATCGTGGTTTAGCTGAGAGTAAAGTTGTTTGTATAAGGATCCAGTGACACTGTTCATATATTGCTCTCTCTGATTTATGTCTGCCATAGAAACAAGCTGATAGATAGAGACTTTCATTGCATCTATATTAGAATAATCCAGACTCAATTCCATTCCAACGTTTCTAGTTAACTCCATATAATCACCATACCAACTCTGTTTTACGTTTGAATAACTTGAAGAGCTGCTATATTTGGAAGTCGGTGATTATCCATCTTCATAACTTTCAAGATATAATCCACTTGCATCTTCAGAGTTTAGATGAAAAGAGGAGACAAACCTGTTTCCAACATAATCACGTAGTTGGGTGTGTTGTGCGGCAATTGAAAAATTCGCTTTATATAACGGGTGATTTTTTAAGAGGCTTAGAACTTTTTTTTTAAAAAAAAAAACACAAAAAATTCGAAAAAATGAATGAAATATTTATTTGAATCGATAGTTTGAACCTTGCAATTTAATGTTTAAAGATAATTTCATGCAAATGTTGACCGCGGCTGCGTCTCAGGTAGCCCATCCGCTGAGTCTAATTTTGGCATACTCTTTCACACATATCGGCCGGTATCTCACGAATGAATGCATGGATGTTGGCTTCCAGTGCGTCAATCGAAGCGGGCTTGTCCCTATAGACATTAGCCTTGACATACCCCCACAAAAAATAGTCTAATGGTGTCAAATCGCACGATCTAGGCGGCCAATTGACCGGCCCGAAACGTGAAATTAACTGTTCACCAAACTCGCCTCGTAATTGCGCCATTGTTTCGCGTGCTGTGTGGCATGTGGCACCGTCTTGTTGAAACCACATATCATGCAAGTCAAGAACTTCCATTTCGGCCAAAAAAAGGTTGTTATCATCGTTCGGTAGCGTTCACCATTGACAGTAACGCTGCGATTCGCATCATCTTTGAAGAAATATGGCCCAATAATGCCGCCGGCCCATAAACCGCACCAAACAGTGACTTTTCGGGATGCATTGGTAGCTATTGCAATGCTTCTGGCTGATCTTCACTCCAAATGCGGCAATTTTGCTTATTTACGTACCCATTCAACCAAAAATGAGCCTCGTCGCTGAACACAATTTTTCGATAAAAAAGCGGATCCTCGGCCAGCTTTCCAAGAGCCCATTCACCAAAAATTCGGTGCGTTGTTCATTTGTAAGACGAGCCATGGTTAAATTGCAAACCAAACTGAAGCTGTTTGACAATGACACAAGGTACTAAACACACGTCAGCTGTCAAAACCAGTGTTGCCAAAACCAAACCAGCTAAAAAATCAACCGTTAATATCGAAGATGTTTTTTTTTGAACTGCGTAAAACAAAACTGACCTTGATATTGCCTCAAATATCTTGTACTTACTGCTATGGGTGATGCTTTTGTTGTAGAAACATTTATTCCATGTTGCGTTGATTGCGACTTTAACCTTCTGTAGTTTGTCTTTTTTTTTTTGCGTACGTTTCTCATAAAGTACACTCCTAAATAATTAAATAACGTGACAACTTCAATGGACTCACCATTGTAATGCCATTTTTCGTTCGCACAGTTTCGGCCTCCTCCACTTCGAAAAATCAAAATCTTAGACTTCTCTAAATTCAAAATCAAACTCCATAACTTGCAGTACATATAGACGATTTATCATTAACTGTAACGATTTAGGTGGTGATGCCAAAAGAACAATGGCATCCGCCAATAGCAGTGCTTTTATCGAATGTTCAGCGTAATCGATACCATGAGAAAGAAATCTACAAGGTCTTCAATAAATAAATCAATTAGGCTTGGACTCAATGTACAACCCTATATGACACCATTTTTGTCTTAAATGCTTTTGAAAGTTCTTCATCATTCCACACTTTTGCTGTTGTGTCATCGTATAGATTTTCAATTCTCTTCCAAACTTCCATGACATACCGATAAAGCTTGTAAATTGCCTATTTACCATAAGAAACCTATAAAATCTCTTACCTTAATGGAGATATTATTCCGCAATGCTTTTAATGATGAAGATATGGTCAACTGTCGAGTAACCTTCTCTTAAACCGAAACTCCTTCAAAAGTTTGTATTCCTCGATCCATTTATATCCATAGAAAGTAAAAGTATGGCGTAAGATATTTCTAAGGCATTCAATAGAGTTTTGCTCCAAGCGCTCATATCGAAAATGAGTCACTTTATCGCTGGATGTATTGGATAGCTTTACCAATTTCAGTAATGCTGGTGTGCCCCAGGGCTCCGTTTGGTCTCCGACTCTCTTCCTTGTCTTCATCTGAAACTTCTAATTCTCTCAACTGTTGCGCTTGCGGCTCAACCCCTTGCTTTTCATATTCGTTTCCAAATTCACTTCCTTGCTCTTCGGATGCGGAGGTGGAACGGTTGCGTATGAAAAGCTTATTGAATTCTGACTTTGACAGAATTGTTACATGAGGTCTTAAGAACCGAGTAGAATTCAATGCTTCGAACACTCAATGATACCAATTGAGCAGCAAAACCCAACTCGCTTGTAATGCTCAAAAGTTTTACCTTGAACCCAACTTCTGACGTAAAATAAACTACAGAGATTGATGCTTTATTCGCACCACTCGAATGTGGAATGCTTTGCGAAACTTTGTTTTTCTACAGAACTACAATTCACAAAAAAAAGCAATGTACATCGGTGTCTCTTTTTAAATCCTCTTCTTTTTTTTCTAAATCCCCACTTTGTGTTTACTTAATAGATATTTTAATAACATACAAAAAAATTTTAAAAAATCTTTTAAACGATAATGTGGAGAAAGTTCATAAAAAAACTAAAATTCCGTTTTATAATTTATTATTTTGAATGCAAAACATCATTTCTTAGTCTTCTAAGAAAATTTACACTAAAATAAAATAGAATACTTTTATTGTTCGTGGTCTTTTCACTGTTCTTGATGGCTATTGTTCATTAGAAAGTTTCCTTTAAAATTGTGGTTAGTTATCGAATTTGTTTCGTTATCTGAAGTTTGTTACATACTTGTTCCGTTGGAATTAACTAGGATTTTTTTTTTTTTTTTTGCATTTCAGAGACTAAGTAGTACTGAGCTTAGAACAAGCTCATATGTACATACTTATATACGCTCTTCATCATGAATGCAAGTGTTAGTATAACACCAACACCAGCACATAGAGAACGTAAGAAAAGTAAAAACAAAAAAAAGACATTATAACAAGAACTATCAAATAAATATTACAAAATTATCTTCAATAAAGTACACTATAAAATAAATAAGACATACAAAATGTGATATAATAAACAAAAACATACAAAATGTGATATATAAACTAAAATTAATTGAAACATGCAAACATGCAAACATGCAAACTAAACTTAAGAAAATGGAGCACTGGTTTTTAACAAATTTTTTAAACTAGATTTACTTAAGTTGAAATCAATTAAACATGAGTTAAGATTAAAAAGTCTACCCATACGAGTCAATGGCTCATTCATGCCATAATTCGTTCTATGGTAAGGGCAGTATATTAAAACTAAGTTGCGCAGGTGGTAAGATCCGCCTCGAAAGTTGAATTGAACACAAGAAAGTAAGTCAGGTGCATCGATATGTCCGGTAATAAGTTGATGAAAAAACACCAGATCGTTAATGGTACGCCTTTGAGAAAGAAGTTGCATATGTAATAATTGGATTCTATGCTCATATGGTGGTAAATCGTAAGGGTTTTCCCACGGAAGCCCTTTAAGAGCGAATCTTATGAATTTATGTTGTACTGATTCAATTCTTGAGTTGTGTATTTCATAAAAAGGGGACCACACTTGAGAAGCATACTCTAGATGAGGTCGTACTAAACAACTGTATAGAGCAAGGGTAACATATGGGTCTTGAAACTCTTTTGACCATCTTTTCATAAAACCAAGCATACTATTGGCCTTACTAACTATGTAGCTGACATGTTGAGTAAAGTCCATATTGAAACTAAAATACACGCCAAGATCCTTAAAGCATTTCACTTGACTCAAAATATTATTGGAAATAGAATAACTTGGGTTGTATTGTTTGTCTGAAAATATTTGCGAACATATTTGAAAATTGGTTTAAAGTTTTTGAATAGTTGTTATAACAATGTTCGCTATACAACGTTAGCTGGGGCGAGATCTGAGGTCGTTTAGACGAAAACATTGAAAATATGATAAAGAGAGCGGACATATGTAAACATACGAAGCAAAGTTTCAGAAAGAGAACGATGCTATTGGTTCACAGCCAGATTTTGAACGACATCAGTGATAAATCCAAATCACTACGTTTTAGTCAAGACACAACTTTCCGCCGATTTTTCAAAATGCTTTGTGGCTCTCGTCAGGTCGCATAGTTATAACTTGTAAGCTTTGGTCAAAATCTTAAGAAACCACACTACCGGCCAAAAGTTTGAGTCTTTTGTAATCAACTGACTTCATTTACACCTGCGCGTTAATGAATGAATTGTATATATGTGGTAATGCTTAGCAAGTCTGCTTGTAACGCGGGAGGTTCGTGGCTGGAATACAACAGTTATCACCTTTGGCGAGGAATAAGCAAGTCCTCCGTTATGATTTCGTTGCCTCGCTTTTCGCTTTACATCGCCTTCTTGATTAGCCGTTCGGAAGCGGCAATTCCGTCACATTTATTTATTTGTAATGAGCTTTTACTCAAATAAATACAAATACTCAATACTAAAGCTTGGGTTTTTGATCCAATTTACGACTTGTAGTTGGTCATTCATATGACTTACATAAAAAGGGTTTCAAAAATAAGATCTTCCAACTCACTTCTTGAAAATTTTTATGTAAGTGTCATAACGCTTTGAACTCAAAAGCGTTAATTTGAGACTCTTCAGCTTTTTAGTGAACAACTTGTTCAAAATGGTTTGGAAGAGTTCCAAGCAAAAACAATGAAACGCTCCGCAATGAGCACCTTCATATAGGAAAGAAAAGTGCAGCGAAGAGTTGCTTCGTAGTTGAAGATATCTTAGGCGTTACTGCCTTCAGCGTGCCATTGAACGACACGTTCAAAAGTTACTTCTTGTTTGGTTTTGTCTGGGGTTCTTTCTCTTCAAGTAGAGTGGGGAAGTTAAATCGAAGTTTTGAAAAAATTAACTGGTAGGTGTGTATTGTGTAAGAAGTTATTATAAGAAAGCGCTTTGATCACTGGACTAAGATTTTTTGGCGAAGGATTCGCATCTGGGCAGAACCACGGCCTTGAAAACAGCCTTGAATTTCGTCAGAAGCACCTCGAACAGGTAAAAGACAAGGAAATTTACTAACCAAGACGTGGTAGTCGTAATCATCCATTATATAGCCTATAGAGCTGTTGCGTACAAGAAGCTGAATAGAAGGGTTCGAGATCAATGCCCTTCGTCGAAATTCGTATTGTAGAATGGTTTACTCTTTACTGGGTTACTGAAGCAGTAAACAAGATGAAACAATTCGAAAACTTACTGCTACTACACCGAGAACTGTAAATCAAGTACGAGGGACTTTTTCGTCGAAAAATCAATTCAAGCATCATTCTTTGAAATTTTTGTCAATCAAAATTTGTTTGTGTTTTGGTTGAATGCATATTCCTCATAAATTCTACATTTTGTCTTAAAATGTTTTTTTTGTGCTTAAATTTGGGATTGATTAAAAAAAAGTTTTATTTGACTCAAGCTTTTGGCCGGGACCTAGTTCTCTCTCTGAAACAAATTTTAAGCACAGTTGCAAACCCACTTTAAAGTAAAAAACGCAGAGACACAGAAACTCGTCCTTCCTTTATTAAACTCAATTTATTATCTTACTTTTGTTTCCAACTTGTTTGCCGCCAGCGCCACTGAGTAAGCTACAGCTACCGCAACAACTGCACTCGTATTTGAATATAAATGAACCAGAAAGTTAACATAATCTGTCGCTCCGAAATCGATCACTTTATTTTCCAATATAAGAAACGGTATCGATGGTACAACCGTTATCAAAACCACAGCTAACATTATGAGAGGAGGGCCATAAATCCAATTGACATCGTTCGTACACAACGAATTCAAAATACAAATTTTCCTTATGCACTCTCTTACACAAGCTCTCTGCACTTGGTTCTGCTCATGATGGTGAAGTGTCTTGTTGCAAATCTCAAAAGCATATTCTATCATCTCCACAATACATGAGTAAAATGAAATAAACAAGCAAATGCTTAAAGAGTGTATTGATGCAGCTATTGTTGCAATAACCGCAAGCACCCTAGAATCATTTTTCTTGAACACCCTGATTAAAATGTTAATAGACACAAAAATTATTAGTTTTAATGAAAAATGATATCCCGTGCGAATGCTTCTGCTTTGGAAGTCCTTCGCTTCATCCAGAACGGCCAAAATATTTTGTAACATTCTCAAATTTTGTGTCCTTTTTGAATACGTCCACAGGACTTGTGAAATTCCCATTGTCGGTGTACAAAAATATTGAAATTTTAAAGCGTTGCTTCCGGTTTGATCGTCGCCATAAAATGTCTTTGAAAAAAAACTTGAATATATATAAGACTTGATGATAATATAATCGCACACTTAACAAAGACTTGAACTTTTTCACAAATTACATCACTTTTTGTGGTGTACAGTTGAGAAGTACTTTGGTCGTAAGTAACTGCAATAATACCAAAATACTTTAGTAAACGAAGGTGCCTGTCAAAGTACGTCAATAAAGACATGTTGGCTTTAACTGAGCACATGTCCACCAAACTTGATATTCTTTCTCCAATCAAGAAGTTTTTTTTTTACGATGAATAAACTAAATAGATGTTCTTTAATTTCCGAAATTTAATATTGGTAAAGTGTTTGGTTTGAATAATGATTGACAGTAAAAGGTTTTAGTGTAATTGAATCCATAAAGCTAATAACGTCCCTAACATTTGATAGTCTTCCATTAACAAGTGGTGGGAAGTGGAATGGATGTAAAATTAAACATCTTAATCTACATCATGTGGGGCCAACTATACCATACGCTATAGTAATCTGCTTGACCACAGCTCTTGAACTTATCTGCTTCACATTAGACTGATTGTAAGGGATAGCTGCGCTGCCGTAGATTTACTGCTTTTGTGTTAAATAGGTGTGGTTGAGTTAAGATGACTATGAAGAAAACTTGTTACTCACTAAAACCAATAATGATTCTTTAAATATAACTTATTTTTGTTACTGTCCTATTATTGGCTAAAGCGTTTTCCTGACAGTCATCTTAACTTAACCTCACCTATCCTAATCCAAAAGCTGTAAGTTTACAGTGGCGCAGCTTTCCCCAGAATCCGTTTATTATGAAGCAGATTTGTTCAAGAAGGTGTGTGGTACCCGTGGCGTAATGGTTAGCATGTCCACCTGCTAGCCCAGAGGTTCGAGGTTCGAATCCCAGCAGAGGCAAACGGGTATCGCTTTTCGCTAGAAATTGGCAAGTCCTCCGTTAGTAAATTCATTGCCATGAAAAGCGCTTTCTCAATTAGACATTCAGAACCGGCAGAAAATTGTAGGTCCCCTCCATTCCCTCACAAGGCTTGGTTGTGAGAAATGCGCTAGGCCCTCGCTCGTGCTCCTCGCTCTGTTGCATCACCCTATGTATTATTTATTTATTTAGATATGTTCAAGAGTTGTGGTTCAGCTCGCGATCGTTATGCTCGTTGTGCTGAAAGAAAAGAAGAAGGAGCCAATAATGAGTCTATTGCAGTTGTGATACAACATGAAAATACGAAGGAGCTTTCAATGAAGCGATAAGGAAAATGAATGTTTATTTCTTTAGATCACTGTAACGATCAAAATGTACACCTTTGGAACAGAGCTTGGTATGCACGAACAAATGTAAGATGATCTCCTCTATTTCTTTGTTTATACAACAAGTTATGACACCTATTTGAGCTCAGATGTTATCTGCTTCGAAACCACAAGTATTTTGTGAGTGGATCTGGTTTTGGTTCTTAGTAAGAAGCTTTGATAGCTTCATTCAAATGACAATGGTGACCTGAGAGCTCGTCGCCTTTACTTGCTCCCATTTAAGTTTTGGATTGAAATTCGTAACCATCAACACTTCAGCTTATATTGATGACTTGTCAAAAATAAAAACTATAGGAATCGATCGCAGTGCGAAACGCACGAGCTGAGCGAACTAACGCTGTCCAACGACATGACGCTGAAAAGAAAACAATGGCAAGATACAGCCAGTGCCTTCCAATCAAGTATCCCTCCAACCAACATTGATTGCTAAGCCACCAGCACTAAGAATAGAGAATAGAAGACCAGTGGCAGCAATGCCAACAAGCGATTAGTTTCAATGAAGAATATACTCAGGCAAATGCAGCCAACAAAAAACATGACAAATGTTGGTGAAAAAAATTAGAAGGACCAGCTCAAGGAATTCTCAAAAGAGAAGCAGAAGAGCTCGTTTGAATGAATTGAGGGATGCCATGACAAGAATAAGGGTCGGAAGTTTTACCAAAAGATAAAAATATCTTGCCAAGGTGGCGAAACCCGAACCCAAGCCTCAAGACCAGCAGGGAAACATAGTTATAGAGTCACAGTCGCTTCTGAGGATCTGGGGGTCAATTCCCGATCTGTGAAGCTGTGAAGTGAAAACATTTATCACAGCCTCACCGAAAATTCGATTCTCGATTAGTGAAAATCCAACCTCAAATGTCAATTTTTTTCATATGATAAATTTCTTTTCATTGCCGTATGAGTCGGTGAAAAATTCAATTATGAAAAATGGCCGCAAAACTCAAACAATGAAAAATCCAATTTGAATCCAATTGAAATGAGAGAGAAAATGAGAGAAAACTGTCAGAATTTATCATTTAGAACGTTTTAGTACTTTTTAGATCCGGAATCGCTTAGAGTGGGTTCGTGAAGTGATAAAATGAAAAAACTGTATGAAAACTGAAATGATATTTTTTTTTTTCACTTCACAGCTTCACAGATCGGGAATTGACCCCCTGGACTGCTCAACGGCGATGAAGAAACAAATTCCTCTGTCGGGCAGAATGCTTGGACGATAATCAAGAATGCCGTCTTCCCGACTTAGAAGAAGTTTAGCTTGCCATATGCAAACTAAAGTCAAATAAAATGCAGGTGCAGTTGGCCTTGATGCTGAGATTTTCAATGTAGCAGGAGAAAGTTGGAAAAGTGCATGCATCAGCTAATCTGCATGATGTGGCGAAAAGAAAGCGATCCCGATGAATGGAAATTCAGTATTAACTGTCCGATCCTAAAAATGGGATACTCTCACAAAACCTCCTTCAGCTGCAATACAAGATCTTGTTTGCTGTTATATATGTAAACGTGTCAGTCAATAATTTGGAAGTTCGGTATCAGTTCAAATTTACTGTGGCAGGTCTTGGAAAAAGCTGGAAAATTAACTATCGATAAACACCATCTTTTAATCAATTTGGATCCTACGTACACCGTTTGAACGGACGAGCTGTTCAGATCTATAATTTTGCTTCCTTGCAAATCTAGTACGGCTATGCAGGATATCTTTTGGGATTCCATGCTGCTTTTCTTGTACTTTCGTAGAAAACTCACCTTTCGCTGTCGCTGTTGAAGTGGTTTCCTACATGCCTACACATTGAAGTGTGACATTTTTGACACTATTCTTAGAAGTATACTCTATGGTTAGCAAAATAGGGCAATAGTCTTTAAAAAGTCTGAACAATTATTCCCTCATTTATACAATATTGACCCATGAGAAGAAGTATGTCTGTTTTGCTCTTAAGTGCTTCCGAGAGCTTTAAAACACAAGCAGAAGAAATGAGTTTGATGGTTAATCTAAACGTGCTTTACATCGCGGAAGTATGAACCTTATCTAAAGCGGATTGGTCGTTTTCGTTGAGCTTCCGGCTCACTCTGAGCTGTTATGCAAACCTAAGCAAATCAGTAAGTTTTATATTTAACTGCGATGAATGTAGGAGAATATTCTTTTTAGGATACCGTCAGAGTGTTCGTTTTAGATCTACTTATCATGTCCTTTTTAAGCTACCTCTGGCGTTCCTCAGGGTAGTCATTTAGGTTCTCTTCTGTTGATTCTTAATTTTGATGAAGTCTTACAAGATCATTTTCAACAAGATTTCGACAAATTTCTCTCTGCTACCTCAAAAACTGTATGGAACAAAGCATTACCAAGTTGCAACCGATTACTTTCTTTGGTAGGTGTTTCAAATCTCCTCCTCGTTGTTGTTTTGTTCACAATTCAACCAGTGCACCAGTTGAAGCGATTCGTGACCTAGGGATCATTTACGAGCGGGAGCCTAAAAGTTCATCTTTTCCAGTTTCTAAGCCACCATATTTGTTCAATATATCTGGATGAAAGCTTCTCAATCCTTATGTTATGTAAAGTTGTAGCTTTTTTGAAGCCAAATATGTGGGGGCCTTGCCTTATCTAAACAAATATTTTGAAGCTCTTTCCTTACTTGAGCAGATTGTAAATCTTCTACTAAAATCCGATTTCGATTCCAAACGGCTGCCAAATCCTCACGGAAGTGTACAACCCTTGGAAGACATTCTATAATATTTCTGGGATTTGAACCTCAAATTCCCACATCACAGACAGACATACTTACAATTACGTTGCGGGAAACACCACAAACATTTTTTCGTACAATGTTTTTTTTTTTATCGAAGCTTAACTACACTTGTTTAAAACAAAATAATTTAATGTTGAAATGTGTTTTGAGAAGTTCTTTACTGAATAGAATCAGAAAATAATTGTTCAAAAATAACAAGAAACTTTCAATGAAGGTTATATTTTGTGTTCAAGAACAGCTCATAGTTTTCCAATTGATAAGCTTAACAGTCATGCAATTGAATTGGAATCAGTGTTAAGAGTGTCAACTTTGCTGCTTCACGATTGGTCCTCTGAAGTTACTTGAATTCTTATTTATGTTTTCCATATCCTTTAATTGAATCAAAATGACTATGTATGTAAATATTGCTGCAAAAATCTGCAAAAGATATCAAAACTTTAGATAAATCTGTTTAGTTTTTTTTTGGGTTAAAATATTCAATTACTTTGAAAAGAGTTCGTTTATTGAGTGGAAAAAATCCATAAGCGGTCAAAATAGGCTTCTGCTGCATGTTTTTCATTAAGAATTTATCGACCTGAAATAAAATTTGGAATTTGCAATAATTTTTTACCAATGTTTCAAAGAAAAATATAATCAAATTAACAAAAGGCTCAGTAAAAAAAGATAGCATCATAACATCATATGGATTTCCATGTAACTACTGTTCTTCAAATGTAAAGTTGCTATGTTTTTTTTTCAAGCTTTGCCTATCAAATGGTTGTTTGACCGAAAGCTGTGTCCAATATCCCAAGTTCATTTCGATTTGGTATCAGTCGGTCGGAATGGGGCTTCGAATCAAGTACCATACAAACCAACCACCTTTTCTACACGAATGCTCGTTTTTTCATTTTTATTGCTTTTCTTGGTGAACAGTACGAACAAACGAATGATCTTTAAAAAAAAAATAAGCAAATTTCTTTGAACTTCCTTACCATTTTCTCTATTGCAGTTCCTCTTTGAGATATCCTTGAAAGTATTCTTGCAGTTTTGTTTGCCTGAAATTATTTACAGCGTATTTTAGTTTGATCGATAAATTTTTTTGTTAAATTTATAATAATTTTTGCAAAACTGTCAGTAAAATAACAATGGAAAGCTTAAAATTCAATTGCTTCTGATTTGAATTGGTGGGGAGAGAGATTTTTTTTTATAAAATAAAACACACAACGTAAAAAAGTCAAGCATCAAAACCGTGACAATACATACGTACATCCAAACATAGGGTAGCGCAACAAAGCGGGAAGCCCAGGGAGCTAGCGCATTGTGAGGGAATTGTTGGGACCTACACTTGTCTACCGATTCCGAGCGGTTAATTGAGAAAGCCCTTTTCATAGCGATGAATTTACTATCGGACTTTCCAATTCCTCTAGAAGATCTACGGCTTTTTCAACCAAAAAGCGTCGGTTCTCATTAGAACACCGTAATCAAATCGGAATGGGCGCTGTTAGTGGCTAGATGCGAGACCGTCTTGTACTACTGCGTGCTGTTGTCAGTGTTGTTGTATATTTGTGTAGTTAGTTTGTGGTATATCAGCCAAATGGTCTTTGTCGCCCAGCAGCAACCCTTTCTACCCTGCGTACCAATCGAGAAAACTGTGCAAAAATTTGAGTAAACCGGGTCTTTAGGGGATGTGAAAACGCCAGTGGATGCTCGTACAGCTTGTATTGTACCTACTGCAGAAAATACTGCTGGTGTTCGCGATAGTGTGGCTGATGAGCCGTTCGGGCCCAACAACTGCACCTCTCACGCTAGTCGTTGATGAACATTATGTATAAAGACTGGCATTTACACGCTTTCAAGGTGCAATTGACTCAAGAACTAAACCTCCAGGGTATTCTTGGGTTGTCAATGGTTAGAATGGTTGCAAGAAAGACAACAGCGAATGATCAATTTTCGAAGAAAATCGTCTTCAGTGATGAGGCACATTTTCACCACAGTGGACTTGTCAATAAGCAGAATTTCCGCATCTGGGCGAATGATAATACAAGAGTGATTTTCGAAAATCCATGCACCCACTAAGAGTGACTGTTAGCGTTTCGTTATTCACTTTCACGTTATTGAAGGTCCAATTCTGTTTTTGTTTGATAACCATGTGTAGCGATCAGCAAAAAAAAAATATCGATCATAAAAAAGAGCTATCATGCTATCGTTTCCTCTGCACCTTTTTTTAACACCTTCAGACTTTGAATAAAGCTTTTTGTTTAACTTCTGAAAAGTATCTTTCCAGCAGAAAAGTAGCATTACTTCCAAGTCAAACTGAATAAAAAATGACTGTATACAACGTGTTGTCTTGAGTGTAAGATGCATTACCAAAATCATTTACCCTGTTAACACTTTCAAACTAAGCAACTTTCGCAAACGATGAAATTCTGTTAGCCTATATACTTGATCAGCTCTAAGTGCAAGACAAGGAGTCTCCCAGCCCTTGAATTCTGATCTGACTGCTGTAACAAGTGAAGAAGCATTTTGGATATAGTAATTGTAAGAGTATTTACATAGTTGAACGAATATTGTGTTTTCAACACCACCTTCTTTAAAGACATCAATCCTCTGACCTTTTCAAATTTCAATCGGAGATCTCTAAATAGGATTTTGACCAGCTGTGAAATTTAGCTCTTCAAACCCTTATTTTTTATTTTGCGTTCCCTTGCAACCAAGACCAAGAAAAGCTAAACCGTAATCAAAAAACAGAGTAAGGGAATTACAGAACCTTAGCAAAAGGGACAACGCAGGAATAGATCTTGGCAGTCTTGACAATTATATCAGGACAGCTGATAAACTCTGTAAGCAAAATCGATAAAGTGAAGTCGACCACTAACTGCAAGTACGGCAAGTCATACAATTGTTTCTCTTATTGATTTCTCCCCACCAGCGGTAAGGAATCATTAATGAAAATAGCTGTCACAGTCATAGTACTCACACTCACTAATAGAAGTTCAGATTCAGGTTCCAATCCGCAAAAGAAATGCACTTAGCCAAAAAACAAAATTTATTGCTGTACAAGCAGGTAATATGACCTATCGCCATGTACTGCTTTCCCGTCTTGTTCAGATTGTCTATATGAACAAGACTGGAGTGCAAAAACTGGCTGTATTCGAGATTGCATCACAGGACTTAGCCACGATCCAATGAAAACCGTCAGCAACCGAAAACTATCAAGAAGCTGGGTTCGTTTGGGTTCGTTTCCATAGAGAAGTACATGGTTGCAATCTGGAAGACGCCTTCTGGAAAACCTGACCAACCATACAAACTCGATGCGATGACCCTAACGGGTGACAACACACCCAATATTTAGTTTTGAGCCGAATCTCATTTGACTATGAGCTATTTATCCTCCGACTGGGCTTGATTTTCTTACCAGTCTTTGAATGCTTATTTGAAAGCGATTGACTGTTGACTTGTGTGTATTTGCCAGCGCAGCGTAGGGCCCACCCATAGAAAAGGTTGAAGTCATAGGATTGCATAGACCGAATAAAATCTTTATTTTATTGAACTAATCTGAAGACAAACAAGAGGATTGAACCGATTCAAGACCAAAATCTTACGTGTTCTTTTTGGACAACCCTCGACGTGACGAGGATAACACAGCCCTAAATAAAGAAGCACACCACAAAATATACATTTTTTTAATTTTATTTAAAATCTTACTTTTTTTTCCAACGTGTTTGCTGCAAGCGCCACAGAGTAAGCAAAACTTATCGCAAAAACTGCACTTGAATGTGTATAAAACACAATGAATATGTTAACATAGTCAATGACCTTGGAGTCCAATTTGAATCCAATTATCAGAAACGGAATCGATGGCATTATTACAAACAAATTTGCTGATATCATAATAAGTGCAGGCCCATGAATTTCAATAACATCATTCCTGCACAATGAATTCAAATTGGAAATTTTCCGAATGCATTTTCTTACATCACTTTGTTTCACTTGGTTTTGGTCGAGCAGGCACAACGCCTTGTTGCAAATTTCAAAAGCGGACTCTATCATTACAACAATGAACGAGTAAAATGACAAGAAGAGGCAACAATACAAGCATTGCAATGATACACATATTGCACCTGCAAGAGCAACCACCCAGGACTCAGTTTTGTTAAAACAACTCAGAAAAATGGTGCTAGACATAAAAACTATTAATTTCAATGATACGTTGTGTCTTGAGCGAATGTCCTTGCTACCGAAAGTCTTATCTTCATTGAGAAACACCAGTATTGTTTGTAGTAGTCTCAATGTTGATTTTCTTTTTGAATATGTCCACAATATTTGGAATATTCCGGCGACTGGTAAAAACCAAAGTTGAAATTTTAATGTGCGTCCTCCGGTCTTATGTTCGCCGTAGAATTTTAGCGAAAAGAAATTTGAATAAAGAACACTGGTAAGTAAGATAACCACACTCTTAACTATAAGTTGAGCTTTTTCATAAGCACTATCAAATTTTGTTATGTAAAGTTGAGAAGTTTCTTGATCGTAAGTAAGCGAAATGACACCGAAAAACTTAATCAAGCGAAGGTGCCTGTGAAAGTATTTCAATAAGGACATGTTGGCTTAGACTGAAATATAATCGCTTCACCCCTGTATATGTATGTCATATTAGCTTTAGGTGCTTTTTTGGGTTATCATCACATAAACTTGATGAGTTGGTTCTTCAATTTCCGGATGGATGCTTGATGATCCATGAATTTTTGATTCACAAAAATGGTCTACTACTAATTAAGTTTACTGAACCAGACAAATGGGCTAAGAACTGAGTATATATTTATGGTTCAAGTTCACAAATACACTGAATATTTTAATCAATTAGTAAAAAAGCCATTATATTAGTTTCGTTCGCTTAGCTGCCATTGGTTGTTACTTGCAATGGAAGCTTTTTGTCAGAGGTATGTTATGAAAAGGGTGTTTTTTAGATGTGTGGTTCTCAATCTGGAAATGCTTTTATTAGCAATACTACTTTTTGTTAGCTGTCCTGTCACTTCTATGCTCAGTTTGGTTTGCCATTTCAAATGAATAGACTTACTCTAGAGCAACGTTTACAAATCCAGCAAATTTATCGCCAAATCAATGGTTTGGCTCGCGCGCTGCGTCCAATAATCGGTTGATATAATCGCTCAGCATAGTCGGTGAGTCGAGCACTCTGTTTGTTCTTGTCGATAATGCGCATCCTTCCTCATAGACACCTTATAGTGCGCACTTCAGGGACTATTGCTGTTGTGGAGCAGAATATCGAAGAAGAACCGAATGAGTACATCCACCACAATTGGAGCTACGCCCATTATAGAATATTTTGGGGAAGGATCTTGGTCTGCTGCCTTATAAAATTTAATTCGTGCAAGAATTGAAGCTAAGCGATCATCATGCGCGTTGCACATGTGGTGAATAAGTCCACAATGAGGCCATTTCTGGTTAAATGGTTAGGGTACATTTGGACGATGGTTTGCAAGTCATTGTTCCGCGCCGTACCGTTGTATCCTCAAAAATTCACTATTTTTACAAGTCTTTATGGACAGAGGGGATCAATAGTTGATATTTCTTCAAAAATGATGCCGGCAAACGGCCATAGTGAGACATTCAACGGGGAACTCTATACCTAGAGCCTTATTAATGACTTTTTCGTGGCTGAATTGGAGGAGAATAGAATAGAGCTGCAAAAAGTAGTCGAAAATTGGGCCTTTCGAGTCAGGCCGCCAGCCACTTGCCAGGCTGATATATGATTGACTCGCAAGCTCATTTGTAATTTTGTTTACAGTTTTGCTTTTATGGTATGGAACCCAATTGAGTCTTAATGAATTTAGTCTTCCGAGCGCATTCGGAGGGGCAGCACTTGAATTTTGTTAGTGAATATTCAAATGGACTCAATTTTCGATGCATTACCGACTTTGGCGTAATAAGAGTAGTCCTGGCAATTTAATCTAAGGCAGTCAGCTTGGTTCGTTCAAGCTGACTGCCTCACCCAAACTTTTTAAAGCTGATCTTCCCCATGTTTTGCCCTTTCTTACACATATATTTAGTTCCATTTTAACCACTTCATTTTATTCGTTTGTCTTGAAAGGATTACACACTTGTTAGGAATAGGGCCCAAAAACTCACCTACAAATCACTTACACCTACATCAATTCTAACTTTCATCTCGAAGGCTTTTGAAAAAATATTGTTTTAACAGATTTCCATGTGTTTGTCTGGCACAAGCTTTTACCTTCAATTCTAGCTGGCTTCAGACCAAAGCACAGTTGTATTACCGAACTTCTAAAATTAGTGTATGAATAAGTGATGAAATTAGCAATGAAAATGGGTCGACTTAAGGGTGCTTAGCTTTTCAAAGGCACTTCAAACTGTGTCTCATGAGCTTCTCATAAGAACCTGAGTTTGAATGTTCGCCTTGAAAGAACTGCGGTCAAAGATAAGCTCTCCGATTTTGTACACTAACGCCGGTGTTCCACAGGGTTCTATTATCGGCCCCCTTCTGTTCTCGTTACTTATAAACTTTCTGATGTTATCAGGTCTTGTAAAGTGTTTAAGTACGCAATCGGAATGATTTAAGACGCTACCCGCCAGTTAAACTCTGGCCTGAGCATTGTATTTCAATGTGAAATACAATGTGAACAATGAGTTGCGACTCAACCTGAAGAAAAGTCAAGCCATTGTCATTAGCAAAAATATCATAGAGACGACTATGAAATAGAACTTCTTTCTTCCATTCTTCCTTATTTGACTACAGTTAAAAGCATCATTTTCAGCCAAACTTTAACTTGGGATAATCATTTTTCTTGCACCTTCGACTAAACATATGGTGCACTTAGAGTTCTCAGTTCCTCAGGGAGCTGGCTCCCGATCAAAATTTAAATCATTTCAGCTAAAGCATTTTCTTGTACAAAAGTGTAATTTTCTGTAAACTAGATAGCAGTAGTCTCCGAAAACCTCGAGTTGCTTTGAACAATACAGCACGTTTTGTACGCAAATGGTATCTCCAATAAGTCGTTTCAAAATTACCAAGATAGCAAGGTGTTATTGGTTTTGATTAACTAAGTACAAACAAAGGCCCCTGACTACCTTTATGATAAAATAGGTTTTGCAGACTCGCTGAAAACTAGAATACGAACCCATAGGTCTTCTGTTTCTAAAATACAATTTTACGCTATTGGGCTGTGCAACTCTTCACCTACCCAACCCATCTTAGAAGAATCAACAACTTCGCTTTATTAAAAGGAGAACTTTTCGATCATTTAAGGTGCTAAATTTTTTTTTGCATTTCCTTTTGTTTTTATTGATGTTAAAATAGTGAATAGTTCGTAAATTATTTTTTGTCTGTTCCAAAATTTCTTGAGAAAACCTAAACATTGTACCTCATTTACTAAGTATTATCTATAAAGCATAATGTTTTACTATAAATAAATAAAAAAAAAACGAAGAGCCCCATGACCCAGCGCATTCCCCACAACTTATCGAGAAAGCTTATTTCATGGTTAACAACTAAGGAGTTGCCAATTCCTCCCACCACATGTTTTACCATACTAATGTTTAGATAAAAATAAATTTGAAAAGAAGAAGTTATATCGAACTCTGAAATTTCTCGACCAAACCTAAACATACAATTTTGGTCTTAAGAGCTTAATAATGAAATTGAGTGCTGCAATAGAGCGCGGAGCTCCGTTTCGCGCTTGTAGCATTGCTCACTATCATGTCATGTGACGAAATTGAAGGGACCTACAGTTTTTTCGGATAGAGTTTTTCGTGATATAAAATTACTATCGGAGAATCTGCGATACCAGTGGAAAAAGATTTTTGAAGTGAAAACTTCTTTAGGCGCGTTTGGCACTTTTGCGATGGGGGTAAAGCAATAAATTCGCGACCGACACCATTTTTTGGCTCATCGTATTTCGTATGTTAAGTCGTCATAGCCCAGCGTCTCAGGTTCGATTCCCAGCTATGACTTCCATTTTTTTATTTATTTAAAGTGAAAACATAAATAAGAATTATCGCCACGGCTGGGATTCGAACCTGAGACCCCTAGTTTAGTAGTCAACGACTCTGCCATTGAGCCAAGAAACACCTAAATTTTGATGTTGCTAAATGACTTAAAAGAATGTAATAGCAGCATTATAGTGTAGTAAATGAAGACATAAAACAGGCAATCTTCGGAAGTCCTCAAGAACAGCTCCGATTTTGATGATTTTTGTTTTATAAATTTTGTTTTTAAATTTCTTTAAAATCAGAAACCTTTCAGAGCGAGCACGGAACTATTTATCTTGTTTTGGGGGGGAAGCTGGTCTAGAATTTTGAAAAAACCAATATTTTTTTTTTTGTCTTAAAAGCTACTTTAGGGTCTTAAAAATAATGGATAATGGATGCCGGCAAAAATGTCTAAATGCCCAAACTTTCCATTCTGCGGCAGTGCCTCTCAGATATGCCATACGATTTCATAGTACTTAAAACTTTAAACGCGTTTTTCTCGAAATCTTTTTTTTTTAACTGGCCGAAGACATAATTCGAACAAATCTTCACCGATCTTAACGAAATTTTGACAGTACAATCAAAATATCTTTCTTCGGAGGCGTACATTAGATTTTTTATTTTATATTGCATAGTATTTTTTTACCATCAATTTTGACGTTTCTTATAGTGCAAATTTCAATGTTTTGTTCAAACGTGCACCATTTCGCGAAAAAACTAAATATCGAAAAAATCCTTCGTACGTCTCTTGCTGTTGTTATATAGAAGCTAAAAATTTTCCGTATTTTGTTTCAAGACTAAAATTAAGGAGGTTACATCTTCGGCCATGGACCCGTGTAAAAAATGAGGTGCCTCCGAAGAAATGCTAGACAGCCGCCATTTTGAATTTAATTGACACGAAAAAATTTGTACTTGTATATTAAAACCTAAGTTATAAGACCTCATTCACAGATTTTTGATTGATTTTTTTGTTGAGTCACAAAAAATTCATAAATTATGCCCATTTTTCACGTTCTAGACCAGCGTCCTCATTTAAACAATATCTGGGATATTTATGCACAAAAAAAATTTGTATTGCTGTTAATCTCAATGTTGGCAGTCCCCGAGTCACTTCAGTCAATTTTTCCTGAACTTGAGTTGAGGTACTTGGACATTTATATTTTCACCTAGTTCGCAAATACAGCAAACGTTCTCTGTAGAATCTACAGCGCCTTGTTCTTGCTCCTATAAAAATAAGTATTTGAACAATTCAGAATTAAAAAAACTTTTACTGACATCATTAATAGTTTTTAATGGATTCATCAGTAAATTACAGTAATTTTTTTAATAAATTTTTATTGAGGTTCAGTAATGCACTCGGTTCTGATGTCCTTAATTAATAGTTACTGATGTTAAGTTACTATTTACTAATTCAATTTCAGAGAGTATAAGGGGTTGTTCAAGTATTACGTAAGCACCCCCCTTGTCAGCAAAAGTAAACAAAGCACATACCCCCTCCCCCCATGCTAACGTTAACATTTTTCAATTAATGTTTTTTTTTTTTTTTAATATTATATTTTACACAAATGTTTACTTGCTTTGCTATGCTTACAATACGTCTACTCGCTAGAGTATATAAACAAGACAGTATACTGGAACTGGAAGATCAAATTTAGACAAGTGAATAGAATAGAATAGTGAGCTCCCGGTGACGTAATCATCATCTAGGCCCCCCTACCCCTCATGTCATCCAAAATAAGCAAAGCAAAGATCCCACCGCCCCCTTGTAGTGCTTACGTAATACTTGAACGGTCCCTGAATTATTAATTATATTTATATGTATTAGCTTCTAAATAAATACCTTCTGCATTATGCTGATATATATAAAAATTGTTTTTGCTATAAATAGTTCACACTGATAATAATACACTGTAAAAAAATTACTACTTAAAACTTGAGGAAGCGTGCAGTTACTCCAAAAAGTAAATGAATACTGAGTGAAGTAAACAACTATTTGTTACAACAAGATTATTATATGGAGACTTTTTTTTACAAAAAAATAGACACCAAACTGAGTTTTTTATATAAATGTCGTTGATATTGTTTAAAAAATATAAATATTTCCGTCCCCGCTCTAAGAAATCTCTGATTTTAAATAATATAAAATAACAAAATTAAAAAAATAAAATTCATCAAAATCGGAGCTGTTCTTGTAGATATATGTACATTAAAAACTACCAAAAGTGCACATATTATTGTCTTATTCAAACAAACTTCAAAGCTAAAAATCATTTTTTTTTATAATGTATGGTTGAGTGCCTTTATTGTTGAGTTTTTTTTTATTATTGATTTGTTCATCTGTTAAAAAAAAGAAACCTTATGTTTACCGGGCGTTTTCTGAAAAAAAGACCTCAAAGTCAAAAGTTTGCTTGGGGAAGAAAACTTGCACACCATTTAAAATTGAAAATCTGGCAACCCTAAGCCTATACGAGCCCAACTTAAATACAGTTTTAAAGATTATTATTTCAACAAAAAATTAAGTCTAAAATTAGGTCTCTACCATCAGTATTGACAGAGAAATCGAATTTAACACAGGTCAGGGTACACCAAATATCACATATATTGTTTAAACAATATAAATAGTTCCGTCCCCGCTCCAAAAGGTTTCTGATTTTAAATAATATAAAAAAACAAAATTTTTAAAACAAAAATCATCAAAATCGGAGCTGTTCTTGAGGACTTCCGAAGCAAAAGCTTTATTGACTCCACTATTACCTAATAATATTACTTACCGACTAACTCGGACAAATACAGAGAAGAAAGAAAGGAATTGAAGGACAGAAAGGACAGAGAAAAATTTATGCAACGCAGAAAAAATAAAAAGCACCAAATATTTTACTACGATTACAATGAAGTGGATGAGTAAAGCTGGAAATTTCATCATGGCAGTGTAGTAGACGGTACCCGTGGCGTAATGGTTAGCATGTCCACCTGCTAACCCAGAGGTTCGAGGTTCGAATCCCAGCAGAGGCAAAAATGTTTTTCCACGGGTATCGCCTTTCGCGAGAAATTGGCAAGTCCTCCGTTAGTAAATTCATTGCAATGAAAAGTGCATTCTTTATTAGCCGTTCGGAACCGGCGAAAAATTGTAGGTCCCCTCCATTCCCTCACAGGGCATGGTTGTGAGAAATGCGCTAGGCCCTCGCTCTGTTGCGCCAACCTATTTATTTATTTATTTAGAGTAGGAGACGCACTGGTCGATGATTCGAACTTTACAACAAATTGAAAGAGATCAACAACTCATCGCGATGATTTATCGATGGAGTTGAAATGGTTGCATGAAAATAGTTTGAAAACCATTACTCAAATATTAATTAATTTCGTTTCTAAACTTAATGCATTGTCCTTTTTTTCATTTCATTGTCAAAGTTTACGAGCGCAGTTACGAAATCTGTAGACACTATCGTTAAAAAATTTAATGTATTGATTTTAACAGAATTTCACAAGGGTGACGAAGAAATGTAGATATTATATTCCAAATTTCAATTTAGGTGCAAGTTTCAGAAGGCACGATCGTCCAGCAGCAGGAGTAGCTATCTATAAAAGGTTGTCTGATAAAACTGCCATATTTTGTTCAAATCATATGGATTTGCATACGAGGTACACTAGTATGTTTAGTACTAATGTTTTTGATATCGGCGATTTGTGTGTTTGTCGTTGCCACTCTGGAAATGGAAATGAATGCAAGTTATAACAGTAGGCGTTTATAATTCACCGAATACGTGTTCAAGTGTAATACAACAGTTTTTATATAAAAATTTATTTATTTAGTCTGAAGACGCTTCTGCATACCTTCACGATAAAATTGGGGAGAGATTTGATGATTTCGTAATGATTTTGAGTGGTGATTTTAACATCAACCTCGACGATGCTACAAATTTGCCACTTTTTCAATTTTTAAAAGAAGAATACTATTTAACAATGACGAAAGACCGCAGCCTTAGTACAACGAAGTATAACTCGACAATTGATGCAGTCTTTGAGATATATTTAAATAGATTTGAGACAAAATTGTTCGTTTCCTATTTAAGTTACCATAGACCTATTATTTCAGTATTAGAATACGATGATTGTAGAGATGATAATAGAAGATATGAAATTGTGAATGAAAACTCATAAGTTTCATTGATGTTCTTCTATATATGTACATCTACATAAGTATATTATAAAAGATTTTCCTGTACCTACATTAAAATATTTACTGAAAATTCAATTCTGTTTTCACTTCCGTCGGCACTCCCGGAGTGCTTCTTTTTTTTAAGATGTTTCTGGGATTCGAGCCACAGTCTTGAGAGGGAGAGGTGTCAATCATGAAAACCAAGGGATGATACTTATATAGGCAATATAAAAAAAAAACCACAAAATATGTAATTGAAAGCTAACAGTTCACTACTTACCTCCTCCTGCATGTCCTGATGAAATGCAATTACAGGGAAAACTATCGATGGCCCCATATAAATTAAACCAGTATTCAAAGCAAGGAATATGGTGCTGATTGTGGAATGAGGACTGTCATTCCAAGTATTTATTGCATAGGTCGGCCCACATGGTGCGAATATCAAAGTGGATGTGGAAGTCAAAATTAGTGGAATACCAATCGATGAGCTTATGTCTTCTTTGCAAAGTTTTATCAGGTCATTCCGATCTTTGATTTTCTGTTCAAAGTCACTAATGGATCGTTTTGAATTTAAATTCATAGGATGTTCATATCGTTCATTCAAATTGACCATTATCTGATTGCATATGTTGGCCAGTGACGAATAGAAAATAGAAATCAAACCCGCCAAGAACATTTGGATAGTGTAAATTATTATTTGTGCTAAGACATTTCGATCACAACTCCAATGATTAAATATTGCAACTACAAAAGCAGTATTTCCGAGACACATCAAACAAGTTGCTAGATATACTAAAAGTAAAACCCAGGCTGTATCTTTGGACAGATTCTTATTGCGCATCGCGTATTTGCGCTCATAATTCATAACTTTTTTGACCACTTCAAAATTAGTTCCTTTTCCAAAAAACAAGATTAAATTTGCTGTGGTCTGCAGTGAAGCCACAAAAATATTCGCATACATTTCGTATGTTGCTCCGCTAACACTTTCATTATAAGTTTCAAACCAGTTAGAAGAATACCAAATTAATATTGCACTTAATACAAGGCCTGAGTTTAATGCACTCAACACTAAACATTGTACGAGTGTACGAAATTTACTAGTGCTATTTTTTGAAACTGGAAAAAATCCTGTTAGCCGCAGTAAATTAATTTGGTACGTAAAACCCTTTTGATTGGACATAACTAAAGTAAAGTTTTATTTCTGCTCATCAAGTTATTGTTGAAATTTCAGTACTAGAGTTAATTAGTGAAAAGGACTCAATTTGACTGATATCATTCTACAATAGCCACAAAAAATGTTCTTTCATTGTGCGGCTGTCAAGCCATCTGAATTAATGTCAGAGAACATAAATTAAATAGTTATTTTTAATTTGCCAAGTGTAGTTGATTTCTATCTGCCCGGTTAGTTTTCCGTAAACTTAATAAAGGGTTAGTAGGAGGTGGTTTAAGCTGATTTTGTTACATTTTCATTTTATTGGTATCAGACTTAGGGACAAAAACTTCTTTCAAGGTGCACTTTACGTAATTGTGGCATTATGTTAAAGCAATAAGAGCAAACATGAACAGCAGCACATTTTTTTTTATGTTGATTAGATATATGAAATTTTTTTTACATTGGACGTGAGGTATAGAGAATAGGAAAGGATTTAATAGAAGACACCGATACATATTGCTTCTGAATTTTTGTGAATCATAAAGCCAGTAGTACCCGTGGCGTAATGGTTAGCATGTCCACCTGATAACCCAGAGGTTCAAGGTTCGAATCCCAGCAGAGGCAAAATGCAAAAATGTTTTTCCACGGGTATCGCCTTTCGCGAGGAATTGGCAAGTCCTCCGTTAGTAAATTCATTGCCATGAAAAGCGCATTCTCAATTAGCCGTTCGGAACCGGCGAAAAATTGTAGGTCCCCTCCATTCCCTCACAAGGCATGGTTGTGAGAAATGCGCTAGGCCCAGGGGCTCCTCGCTCTGTTGCGCCACCCTATTTATTTATTTATTTTATAAAGCCAGGGAAAACGGAATCTGGTAAAGCATTTCACATTCGGGTGGTGTGACTAAAATATGAATCCGTACTGTGTGTCCGAAGTAGGTAAAGCTGATGGGGACTCTTACTGTTTTTGAAAAAAGGGGTAGAAAAGAAAGAGACAGGTAACGTCTCGACGATGTTCAAGAGAATCAATCGATTCTACGACTAAGCCATAACCTATCCCTTCACCCTATAAACTATCCAGAAGCGCAAAGATGTTTTGGAAACACCTGATCAGATATGAGAGTTATACTCCAGTTTGGGACGGATGTAAGCCTTTTAAATTGAAGCCAGATTAGAATGGGTGACAAATTTTAATTTCACGAATGGTTAGAATAAAAAAAAATTTCAAACATGTTTCTTAGAGGAGATTTAATGTTCTAAAAAAAGGACATTCCAGAGTTTTTCATAAAATACTACATTCAGAAGTAATTCGCGATTAAAGTTTAACAATATTAAAATGTTCAGTTTGTCTCGTTATTGATTCATTTTTAAGCTCAACGTAGCGAACTGATAGTCGAAGTCATGCAAAATGATTTTTGTTTATTATTATTATTATTGAATTTGTTTATTGATCCTTAGATCTAGTTTTAAATGAAATTAGATAAACAACGATTAAATGATTTAAGCCTAAAACTCAATTTTTATTTGTGATCTATAAACTTGCTCGTGAGTTAAAAAATTTCACAGGAAAAGAGCCGAGTGCACTTGTAGTCGCAAGCCATCTCTTTGGTGGAAAGATTTGGAAAGTTGGCAGCTGGAAAGTTTCGAGAGTTGCAGCTGTTTGTGGCGTTATTATGGCAATGATTGAGCCACTGCATGCAAGTTTTTGGATTTAAGCATTGGCTTCGAGGGCTTCTCTATTATAGGTGTGTTTATTAGGGTTGGTGACGTTTGCCCCAAACCAAAAACCCCAAACGGAAATCCCCAAACGCAAAATCCCCAAATTAAAACCCCCAGCTCTGAAATCCCCAAAGAGAAAATCTACAAACCTAAAATCCCCAAACCAATATCCCCAAAACAAATATATTCAAGTAGTGAATCATGCGATAAAATCGCCGCGATTTTACCGCATGAACCGGATAGTGAACGTCCTTCATCATCACTTGCGTCAAGAAGAAGTAGGGTGCCATATCATTCTCGATCAGGTGCCATTTTACCCCCCATTGTTTCAAATCATTGTTTGTAACGTTTTTTTTTTTGCCTAGAAGACAGGAGCTTTTAAACTATCTTTCTGTTCTTTCTGTTTGTGTTTATGAATTAATTTTAGAATAAAGTTGTTTTTGGTTGAAAAAGATATCGTGTCTATTTTTCTAGTAATAACGTTAAGCGAAATAGACAGATTGGAATGTGGTTAGTCTCCAAACTGCAACTGTGAATTGGACAGTCTCATAATTTTCATCAAAAACGCAGCTGGTCAAAATACGCTGAGAAGAAATGTCAATGCAAATTAGCAAAATTTGTTCGAAAATGAGTAATTGGCAGAAAATCTATCTTTTGAAAATATGACTACTATTGAAATATCAGACAAATGTCGTCGACGCATCCGCAAACAAAAATTACAAAGAGCTTTGCAAACTTAAACAACGAAACATGGAAATAAACAAGCCATTTCTGGAAAGCAGTAAAGCTTATGCGTGGGAAAACAAATTCAACATCTGCAATTCTACGCACCTTACTTAAAACCTTTAAACAACGAGTCTTCTCTGACCGTCCAATACAAATTGTGTTGGCTGGCTTCAAGTCTGATACCCCTGTTGTGCCCCAGGGCTCCGTTTTGTCTCCGACTCTCTTCCTCATTTTCATTAATGATCTCTTGTCTGAAACTTCTAATCCACTTAACTGTTTTGCTGACGACTCAATCCTCAGCTTTTCATATTTGTTTCCAAATTCACACTAATTCCCTGCTCTTCGGACGTGGATATGGAACGTTTGCGTATGATAAGCTCATTGAATTCTGACCTTGACAGCATTGTTTCATGGGGTCTTATAAACCGAGTAGAATTCAATGCTTCGAAAACTCAATGCTGTCTTTTGTCGTTGAAGTTAACATTCCCTCATTGCCATTATCCATGAATGGTACCTGCATCGAAGAAACCGAAAAGCTGTCAGTTCTTGGTATGTGTGTCAACGATGATCTTCGTTAGAATGACCACATATTTGAAGTCGCCAAAAATGCTGCTAAATACTTAGGTTTCCTTAAAAGGTGCAGGAAATTTTTCACGCCTTCTGATCTGGCTACTATTTATAAAGCCTACATCCGTCCTAAGTTAGAGTACAATTCACATATCTGGTCAGGTGCTCCAAAAACATCATTGTGCCTACTCGATAAGGTTCAAAACAGAGCATTAAGAATGATAGGTGATAGTTCAATTGTTGAAACAATTGATTGTCTTGATCATCGTCGTAATGTTTCATGTCTCTCTCTTTTCTATAGGTTTTTTTACAAAAATGCTCGGACGAAATAGCCAGTTGCATTCCTCCCCTTAAGCAATTTAACCGCAATACACGCCTCTCAAGGAATGTAAATCAGTTTTACCTTCAGCCCAATTTCGGTCGTACAGTGAAATATAGAGATTCATTCTTTAGCCGTACTACTCGGATGAGGAATGCTTTACCTGACTTTGTTTTCCCCTCTCATTGTAATACACAGAAGTTTAAAAATAATGTGCATCGGCACCTCCTTTCTAATCCCTTCCTTCCTTCTTAGCCGCTCGCACTGTGTTAATGACATTATAAGGGTATTAATAACCCCTTGATGTGCGCGTATATTATAAAAAAAAAACGCAAGTGAAATGTCATCTTCAATGAATTAAGCAGTTCATAAAATTCTTGATGTTCCAATTTCCCTATCCGAATTGAAAAAAGTAGGACAGAGGACAGAATACCTTATGAATTTTTCAAATATCTTTCCCTTGAATCCTTCGTCTTCTACTTTAGAATTCCACATTATTTACGAGACAGCTGATGCTCCCGAGAGTCTCCGTCCGATCAGCAATCTTCTTCCCTTTACAAAAAGAAGGCAGCATTGATGGCCCAGCAAACTGCAGGGACATTTCATTTTTAAAAACACGGCGACAAAGCTCTTTCGTTCAGTATTGTACAATAGACTTTACGACTGTGTTCAAAACACGTTTCGAATTATTTCCAAGTCGGGTTTAGA
The DNA here is from genome assembly GCA_914767635.1 of Melanostoma mellinum. Classification (NCBI taxonomy): domain Eukaryota; kingdom Metazoa; phylum Arthropoda; class Insecta; order Diptera; family Syrphidae; genus Melanostoma; species Melanostoma mellinum. The sequence goes on along the minus strand of OU612060.1, from coordinate 46,445,711 downwards.
AAAAACTACTCAACAGTCGATCAATTATTAACTAATAATATAGTTTTATACTTCGGTGGGAATTTAACAAGGAAGATCCTAAATACCTAGCTTTCTCTTCATTTTAAACATAAATTACATTACCGACTCAATGAAAGGTGGTATAGTGCTGAGTAAAAAATCCATTCTAGCTCTAATGTGTGCTGACGATATAGTCTTCCTAGCCGAATCTATAGACCGGATGCAGCTGATGATTAATAGACTTCAACGCTATTGCAAAACCCGAAACCTATCGCTTAACCATTCGAAGTCCAAAACAATGATATTTTGAAGTGGTAATAGACGGAAGATACTCTAGAACGGAAAAATGGACATTCCAAGAGACGCAGTAGAAATAATTTAAGAGTTCAAGAACCTGGGAGTCTTGATTACCTTAATTTGAATTCATATAAACACGTCCGAGGAAAAGTAGTGGAAGCTAAGAGTGCAATGTCTACCGAGTGGAGAAGCTATTATTTGAGAAGTGACGTTTCTCATATAGCTAAATACAAAGTTTTTTGATCCACCGCAATCTGACTTTTTTTACGGAGCGCAAGTATGGAAATACCTTCCGTTTGACGCTGGAGAAAATTTTCTCCGTTTTTTAATGAATTGAGCTGACGAGTAAGTCGCCCAACTATGAGCTGCACCTAAAAACATGAATATTTTTCGACACTCTGAAATCGCACTTCAATTATGCGACAAGTTATGGTAGTAGGAGAAAATATGATTCCGAAGCTAGTGCAACACCATTGATTCTGGAGGAGCGGATGTAAAAGAGAGGTACTAACCTTAACGATATCAGCCCAAGAAAACGTTTCATCTTTTGAGAAGAAGTTTGACGATTTGTTGGAGAAAATCAGAAATATGTAGGATGTACGATAATAATGTTGAGGAAGCAGAATCATCAATATATGAAGCATACTACAGTAAAGTAAATTGTAAAACTTTCTTCATGGCCGATAACACCTAAAACATAATCAGTATGATTTTTTAGATAAGAGAAGAGCCCATCGTTTTGAAATTCATTCCTCATTGTTCAGATGTTCCAATATTGTGTGATTTATGAAATTTTAGAGAGTTCCATTTTTGGGAGTTTGGCCAATTCGAGAAGAATTTCGCAAGACATATTTTGGATTTGAAATTTTAAGTTTAGAGGAAACTATGAACTTAAGTCAAACAAACAAAGGCTCCTGGGAGAATCAAGTGGTACAATCTGGAGAAAACCAAAGGACAGCAATTCATTTCGTATATGCAAAGTCAGCTGTGTAATACCATCGACGAAGTTTCAAATGCAATCACGGCACAAAATATGTGGTATCGCCTACAACGAACCTGCTTAGAGAGAGCCAAATCACTGTAAGGAGTCTCAAAAGGACACCACCAACAAGCTAAAGAAACCTGGTGGTGGGATGATGAAGCTAAAGCAGTGATTAGAAAGAAGAAAGCAGCTTTCCAAGCTTGGTCGAAGTGCCCCTCAAGAAATACAAATGAAAAAGCGCGTTTCAAAATGGAATACAAGAGCTGCAGAAAAGAAGCGAAGAGCAAAAAGCACGGAGGGCCTGTATCGAGAGCTGGAAGAGATTTCTGCCCCAGCTGCTGAAGCAAATCAGGCAATCCAAGAGCTAAGACAAAGCAACTTGAATAAGGGAGCAACTATTTTCAAAATAGCCGCTCAGAGAAGGAGAAATGCGCAGGAAATTCGTTCGCCGAAGTTCATCAATGAAACTTGTGGATGACGACAAAATTCTTCACAGATGGCGACAGTATTGTGATGATCTTTTGAATGAACAGTTTCCTCGGCGCCACTTTCCAACAGCTGCACCTAACTTTACGGAAGTATCCGACGTCACAGTCGAAGAAGTTAGGGAGGCAATTAAGAACTCCAAAAAACACAAAGCGATTGGGCCAGACGAGGTACCATATGAGTTTTGGAAAAATATGGGAGACATCGGGTAAAGATGGCTCACGATTCTCATCTCCAAACTTATAAGAGGTGACAGTTTGCCTAATCAATGGAGGGAAAGTTTTCTTCTTCCAATGTACAAGAGAAAGGGAGATACCAGAAGCTGTGACAACTACTATCGTTCGATCAAGTTGATGTCCCACACTATGAAGATCGTTGAGCGGGTTTTGGATAGCCGACTGCGGAAAATAATAAGGCTGTCTGATGACCAATGCGGGTTTGTCGCGGGTAAGTCAACTACAGACGCAATCCAAAGTATAAGGATCATTATGGAAAAACACCGAGATGCCTTAGAGGATTTGCATATTGTGTTGGTTGACCTCGAAAAGGCATTCGATCGACAACCACGAGATGTGATATGGGTGGCCCTCAGACATCGAGGAGTTCCTGAAGCCTATGTGCGAATAATTATGGACATGTACGAAGGAGCAGTTACAAAAGTGAGATGCCCAGCTGGAGTCACCGAAGAATTCCAAATAACAATAGGTGTACATCAGGGAAGTGTCTTGAGTCCACTGCTCTTTATTGCTGTTCTGGATTATTTGCTCGAAGGAAAAGTAACGGACAATAAAGTACTACAATTATTCTTTGCTGACGATGGAGCCATCATAAGCGAGGATCCTACATCCCTGCAACGAGCACTTGACGTTTGGATTGATGTTCTGGAAGGAAATGGGTACCGTATTAGCGCTAAAACACTGAATACCTGTGCTGCCCTTTTTCTGATCCAGACAAGCTTATTCCAGACATTTATTTGAATGGAAATGTGCTTCCCAAGTGTGAAAAGTTTAAATATCTGGGATCTATGATCAATAGTGAAGCATCTTGTGATGACGACATCAATCATCGAGTAAGCGTAGGGTGGATGAAGTGGCGAGAAAACTCCGCTATCTTCTGTGATCGAAAAATGCCCCCTAAGCTGAAGGGAAGACCCTACACAGCAGTTGTCCGTCCAGCTCTGACATACGGTTCACAATGTTGGACAATGTACAAAAAGTATGAGAGCAAATTGACGGCAGCCGAAATGAAGATGCTTCGGATGACAGCAGGAGTAACAAATCTTGATCGAATAAGAAGTACTAAGATCCGTGGAAGCCTTCATGTCAAAAGTACCATCTTGGACAAAATTCAGCACGACCGGCTCAGTTGGTATTGTCGTGTTCAAAGGAGAGATCCGCAGAACCCCGTCAAAAAGGCAATATCGTACAACGTTTCAACAAATTCGCGACGAAAAAGAAAAGGCAGGCCAAAACATTCCTGGTACAAGCAAATGCAAAAACAGCAGCATTTGGTTGGCCTCAGACATGGAACAATCCAAAACCGGGAGGCTTGCCGACGATTTCTGAGGTCAACGCGGCGTACCCCACAGGCGGATCACTAGTGTGAAGCAGAAAAGTGGGAGAGTTGTGATCGCTTCAAGATCACTACTCGTAACGCCGAAAATGAAAAAGAAGAAGAAGAGGAAACTATAAACTTGTTGAATGGAGGTCGAGGTTGGCACCCTTTATATCAATATTACTTGAACGCCTTGCTTCCGATACAAGTCTTGCAAAAATCATGAAAGCTTTTTTATAAACTATAGTATAAATGACAGTCTGGAAAACATTAATGAAAGTTAAAATTTTGAAGGCAATAAAAAAATAAATAATAACAATTATGTGTTGATTAGTACTCATGTCAGAAAACTAACAGAAGTTTAGATTAAAAAGTATTTACATCACCTGCGGACTAAGTTCAGCTACACTGTCTGCTTCAATATAAATATTAAAAATTAAAACTTATACGAAAACAATTAAACAGATCATCAATCTCTACACATTTTGCACAAACAGTTCACTTTACTTACCTCCTCTTGCATGTCGTGGTGAAATGCAATGGTAGGAAACACTATTGACGGTGCTATATAAATAAGGCCCACACTTAAAAAGAGAAATAAAAACTTATATGTGGAATCAGGAGCGGCATTCCAAGTAGCTATTGCATATGTCGGCCCACATGGTGCGATTATTAACGTGGATGTTGAGATTAAAATTAGAGGAATGCCAAGTGATGTGCTTATGCCTTGGTCACAAAGCTTAATCAGGTCATCCCGATCTTTGATTTTCTGTTCTAATTCACATAAAGATCGTGTTGAAATCAAATGAACCATATGTTCTATTTGTTTATTCAAATTTGCCATAATTTGATTACATATGATGGCCAGTGACGAATAGAAAATAGAAATCAAACCCGTCAAGAACATTTGGATTATGTAAATTGTTATTTGTGCAAAGTCTTTTCCATCCCAATTCCAATCATTCAATATTTCAATTACTAAAACGGTATTTCCGAGACACATCAAACAAGTTGCTGAATATACTAAAAGCAGAACCCAGGTTGTATCTTTGGACAGATTCTTATTGCGTATCACGTATTTGCACTCATAATTCATAACTTTTTTGACCACTTCAAAATTAGTTTCTTTTCCGAAAAACAGAATGAAATTGGCGATGGTCTGCAATGAACCCACATAAATATTCGCATACATTTCGTATGTTGCTCCAGTATGACTTTCATGATAAGTTTCAAACCAGTCTGAAGAATACCAAATTAATAATGCACTTAATACAAGGCCTGAATTTAATGCACTTAACACTAAACATTGTGCGATTGTATGAAATTTACTAGTGTTATTTTTTAAAAGTGGCAAAAACCCTGTTAGGCGCAGTAAATTTATTTGGTACCTCAAACCCTTGCGGTTAGACATTGCTACACTAAAGTTCAATTTCTTCTCATCAACACTTCATTAAGTTACTGTTATAATTTCTGTACGAAATTTAATTAGTGAAAAGGACTTAATATGACACCATTGGACAATAGCCGCAAAAAGTTGTATTTTTATTGTGCAGCTGTCTCGCTACTTAGAGCAAGTGTCAGAAAAATTATTGACACAATTTTTTAATTTACTAAATGAATTTTATATTTGTCGGCCAGGTAGTCTAGCTAATGAGTGAACAGACTCTTTTCTTTGTTTGCTCTTGACTAAAAAAGCCATTTTTTAGTAAAAAAAAACGCCAACACTCAGGAACAAGGAGAACGAATACGGGACATTACAATTATTAACAAAAAAAGTGCATCAAAAGAACAAAATGAACTAGGGAAATATTGCTAAGCGAAAATGATGAATAAAAACAGAAATTAGATTGAAATAATCAAACATTAACATCAATTATGCAGGTTAAAGACTGGTTTTTAGTTTTAATTTTAAACTACTTGTACTGAGTTTCACCAACAGAATCAACACCATTGACTGTCCATCCACCTAGCAAACTCACAGCCTCATTTCCGGCCCACACTGCTGCCATATCATAAGAGACCGCAGATTGGCACAGGTCTACAACTTTGGTCAGTGATAGGTTTTTGATAAAACTTACCGTTTTCAAAAAAAAAAATTATTAATATTAAAAAATAGACTTAATTTTTCTTAGATCCTCCAAGTTATTTCTCGATAACTCGATAAATTCTGAATGGATGACTTCAAGGATCCAACAGTTACTTAAGCAAAGAGATAACGCGTTTAAAAGATGGAAAAGATTTTAAATTTCAGAATTGTTTGATGCCTACAAGTCTGCAAGGAATAATGCAAAACGGAAAATCAGGAATTAAAATATCCCGGCATACAATTGCAATTTCAGTCCTAATATAAATATAACAAAAATTTGGAAAAATATCAAAGCATTGGGAGCTTGCAATAAAAATAGATTTGGTGAAGATATTTGTGAAAAGAATCCAGATGATTTAAACATAGACTTTGCTTCCATTTCGAATGTCCTATATGACCGAAACCTTATAGATCACAGATCGTGTGCTGTAGAGAAATTGCTCATACCAACAGTGTCTAGGAGTTTTAGCTTTCAAAGAGTTACCGAAAACGTAATTGTGTGCATTTCCTTATGGGGAAATACATTGGCAATGGCCATCTGATTTTTATATGCAGAGTTGTCATTGACCTGATACAGCTCACATTTAGTTTTAGTAGAAAAGTCAATGAATAGAGGTGGTTTATTCACCATAATTCGGGAAAAGATTTACATAGGTTTCTCATTGTTGTGGCTTTTTGAGCGGGGCAAATAAGAATTTACCCAATACTTTTTCTCCTCCGCCGCAAAAGATATTCTTTTTTTTTTTTTTTTGCTTTGATAGTCTCCTCATAGGAAATTACATTGTTGTGGCTTTTGGAGCCGGGCGTGTGAATTCTCCTTGCCGTTTAGTCTTTGTAAAGCAGATCTAGTCGTTGTCCGTTGTGGCTTTTGGAGCCGGGCGTTTGGATTCTCTTTACCGGTAGACATTGTCCGTCTGTGAAGGAAATTCCATTGGCTTTTGGAGCCGGTCGTGTGAATTCTCCTTACCGTTTAGTCTTCGTAAAGCAGGCCTAGTCGTTGTGGCTTTTGGAGCCGGGTGTTTGGATTCTCTTTATTCGTAGACATTGTCCGTCTGTGAAGGAAATTCCAGTTGTGGCTTTTGGAGCCGGGCGTGTGAATTCTCCTTGCCGTTTAAGTCTTCGTAAAGCAAATCTAGTCGTTGTGGCTTTTGTAGCCGGGCGTTTGGATTCTCTTTATTGGTAGACATTGTCCGTCTGTGAAGGAAATTCCAGTTGTGGCTTTTGGAGCCGGGCGTGTGAATTCTCCTTGCCGTTTAAGTCTTCGTAAAGCAAATCTAGTCGTTGTGGCTTTTGGAGCCGGGCGTTTGGATTCTCTTTACCGGTAGACATTGTCCGTCTGTGAAGGAAATTCCAGTTGTGGCCGGGAGTGTGAATTCTCCGTTCGCAACCGCAGACCTTTTCTACGAAGTCCGCCGCCGCCGACAGAGTGTTTTGCCTCTAAGTAAACGCATGCACTTTCTACGAAGTCCGCTAACGCCGATAAATTGCTCTGCCGTTTTATACAACACAGGCACTTCCTACGCAGTCCGCCGCCGCCGATAAATTGTTCTGCCTTCCACGCAACGCAGACCGTTGCTACGAAATCCGCTGCCACCGATAGAGTGCTCTGTCTAACGCAGAGCCAGATAGGAGTTCACCGCCGCCGAACAGAGGAAACAGCTGCCGTGGCATACAACCATATACCCCGAGGAACCATCACCGCTACCCCAGAGAAGATCGATACCAGCCACTTCGTGGACTAGCACCAGGAACAAACTTTATTCAATCAAAATCGTTGAAACTTGCTTTTTGTGAAAATCAGAATAAAATTTGTTAAAATTGTAAACCTGATCCTGAGAATAGACATTATAATAAAATTTGAGTTAATTAAAATTAAACCGACCGTCTCCTCATATTCATTTTTGGGAAAATGGACCGCCGAAGCCCAAGTTTTACGAAACTTCCTTAGGTAGACCCTAGACACCCTGAGTCATACCCCAGCCTCGCAAAAGAAGCATCACAAAACTTATTAGCAAACAAATACATTCTTTTCTCAATGAGTACAACCTTTTATCATCAAGGCAATCCGGTTTTAGACCAAAGCGCAGTTGTACTACGGCGCTCTTGAACTTGGTTGATGACATTCGAATGGCATTGAATGAAGATAATGTCACTTAACCTGTTCTGCTCGATTTTTCAAAGACATTCGATACAGTTCCTCATGACATTCTCATTCTTAAACTGAAAAACTACTTCGCTTTTGACCCCACAGCTTTGAAGCTTATGGAAAGTTACTTAATAGGTCGCTCACGTCACAAACCGTCTACTGCAACCAAGAAATGTCAAATTTCCTTGGCACAAACGCTGGTGTCCCACAAGGATCCATCTTGGGTCCACTATTGTTCACCCTGTTCAATAACGACATTCCATCAATTCTAAAATGCTGTAAGGTCTAAATGTACGCAGATGATGTGCAGATACACTATAGCTATCCAATAGGTCTTGGTGAAGATGCCACTGAACGAATTAATGAAGACCTTTGCTTGATGACCTCTTGATCGATGAAGAATAAGCTTATGTTGAACTCCAAGCTTACCAAAACTGTGCATAGAAGAATTAGTATTACCCTACATTAGTAGTGTTAAAAATCTCGGTATTATATTTAACCAAAATCTCAACTGGGAAAATCACACTTATAAAACAGTTTCCAAGATATACGGTTCCCTTCGTGCTTTGTATCAATTTGGAAACTACCTTCCTTTTAGAATTAACGCAAGGCTGATTGAGACACTCCTGTTCCCAATTATTTTTTATGCCTATCCCGTTTTTTGTGGCCTAGATAGCTACGAAAGTTGAATGTAGCTATTAATAGCACAGTAAGATTTGCTCATAACATCGGTCGAAGAGAACACATTTCTGGTAATGTTAAGGCTTTCCTTGGAATGGAGTTACAGAAATATCTCGAATCTAAGACATTAACTTTTCTATTCACTGTAAAGGAAAACAAAGTGCCCGAATATCTTTTCCAAAGATTACAATATTCATCTTCCTCCGAAAGAAGTAGAAGTTTTGTCACACTCATCTCGAACTACACTGTTACTCAAAAACAATTCTTTGCTTACGCTGTAAGACTTTGGAATTCTCTTCCGCTTTATGTCAGGAGGTTTTCAAATATCAAGGATTTTCAGGAAAAACTTTAACAACATTATTGCACATCAGCTTTGTAAAGCAAACGAGAAGGAAGGAAGGAAAAAGTGAATGAATGATTAAATATAAACAATTGCAATATGTTTCAAGTAAATACATAAATAAAATACATAACAACATAATAGATATATAAATGAGAAAGGTTTGAGTAAATCATAATTAAAAGTTTGCATTTAATGTAATTATAACCTTGATCTATTGTTTCACAACTAAAAGATAATATTGTATCTACGTGTAAACATAATTTATATAAAAATAAATACAAATACAATACAATCCACATCCACTTAGACAGCCTCTTTCAGAGATCCATTATTTGGTACTGGTGGCTCTGTTTTAATTATGGAGTCACCAAGTTGCTTTCTGATGCTATCCACGTCCTTAAATTGAATCAAAACAATCATATACGTTACAGTTGCTGCAAATATCTGGAATATGGGAAAAAACAACATAGTTCTTCAGAACTTTGATCCACCAAGCTAACAAAATTTCTTTTCCTACACTAAATATTGTTCCTTTGTTGAGTGCGAAAAATCCATAAGCAGTCAAAACTGGTTTTTGTGGCACGTTTCTTGTCAGAAATCTGTCAACCTGAAAAACTCAGAAATCATTATTTTTACTTCTCCGATCTATCGTAAAAAAAACTTTTGAAGTCTCATCATCCAAGCAACACAATTTGATTTTCTTTCAAAGTTTTGTTCGATGTCCACTAAAATCGGAATGAAGTTTAATTTATGAAAGTCAAGTGCTCCGTAAATCTTAACTCTTAAGTGTTCGATGTGAAATCAAATCTAGAGCTTGTAATCAGTGTATTGACATGTTATTTCAATGCATTGACATTTCCCATTGTTCTCTGGGGCACTGCACATCGAACAAACCGTAAAACAAAGTTTATCACTTAAATGACACACGCTTCAAAAACTGTTTCGTATTCAATTACAATTCTTTTGATTCCTGGTACTCTCATTGTCATCCTTGATAAAATTCGGCCTGTTTGGTTCAACTGAAATTATACAAATGCAAAATAGGCAAAATTATGCTACAATCAATTAGGGTGTTAACAAAGCTTTTTACTTATTATTATGTTACATTAAACATGCTTCGCAGATAAATCTACTATGTAAGGCGGATTGCAGCTTTTATGTCGGCTACAAACTTTCTTATTTAACAACTCATTTACCCTAAAAAAAAAAATTTTTATTTGTTTTATTTTTTACTTCTAGTGACTATGTAAACAGACAAAGAAGAATAAACTAAAAGTACTTAACTTGGTAAGTTTGCTTTTGACATAATTTTTTTGGTTCCAAGAATTCGTCCTGTTTTGAGTTAAAAGACAACAGTTTTTCGAAAATGCTGCCCAAAACAGTTGAAAATGTCCCTAGTTACTTACTTAGGTTGACAATAGAGTTCGGGTTGAACCTGGGCTCTTAACTGATATCTTTCGATAACGAGTACGATTACTGAGGACCTCTTTCCGGATTTGCACTCTAAGTCGGTTGAGGTTTGTCTTCGTCCACTTTATTGTGCCACCTAAGACGTGGTCCTCCCCTTCTGCGATTTCCCCGCAATGTGCTTTCGAAAACCCATCGAGCCGTAGCGTTTGGGACCATCCGCTCTACATGGTTCAGGAATCTTAACCTCGCTATGCGTACTCTTCTACATATATATGCTGCCAATGTCGCGGGACAGCTGGTACAGCTCGTTGTTGTATCTTCTTCTCCACTCATTGTCTTCTCATGCGGGACCAAAGATCTCTCGAAACGTCCAAGGGTTCCTCTATTTTGACATGGAAGGGTTGATACAGGATATATTGGCGGTTCCGCTGATCTACTACGTCTGCCGTAAATCCGTGCAACTGCAAATTTCTATTCCATTGTACTACCAGGATAACCGCGTTTTTTTTAGTGAAGTGCATGGAAATAAGATGTTTTCAATTTCACTTATGGCCTCAAGGGCTGCGTCTTGTGATAATCGGAGACTGAAAGAGAAGCAGTTGCCCATCGCAGGATTCGAGGCCTGGCATCTGGCCTATCCTTTTAACACCCTACCAATCTCCTGCGCCTTACATTTTAGTGCTGGATTGCTGCGCAATCATACTCAACTGCTTTTTGCTTTTCTGCCTCGTATGCCAATATTTTACCAATAGCATTTTTCACAGTTTCTGATCTGACCAGACATATTAAAAAAAAAACACTTGTTGCTTTCAATTTAAAGTTTCAGCTTGGTTTAAGTACAACAATTATTCTTTGATGACGATGGAGCCATCATAAGCGAGGATCCTACATCCCTGCAACGAGCACTTGACGTTTGGGTTGATGTTCTGGAAGGAAATGGGTACCGTATTAGCGCTAAAAAGACTGAATACCTGTGCTGCCCTTTTTCTGATCCAGACAAGCCTATTCCAGACATTTATTTGAATGGAAATGCGCTTCCCAAGTGTGAAAAGTTTAAATATCTGGGATCTATGATCAACAGTGAAGCAACTTGTAATGACGACATCAATCATCGAGTAAGCGTAGGGTGGATGAAGTGGCGAGAAAACTCCGCTATCTTCTGTGATCGAAAAATGCCCCCTAAGCTGAAGGGAAGACTCTACACAGCAGTTGTCCGTCCAGCTCTGACGTTGGACAATGTACAAAAAGTATGAGAGCAAATTGACGGCAACCGAAATGAAGATGCTTCGGATGACAGCAGGAGTAACAAAGCTAGATCGAATTAGAAGTACTAAGATCCGTGGAAGCCTTCATGTCAAAAGTACTATCTTGGACAAAATTCAGCACGACCGGCTCAGTTGGTATTGTCATGTTCAAAGGAGAGATCCGCAGAACCCCGTTCAAAAGGCAATATCGTACAACGTTTCAACAAATTCGCGACGAAAAAGAAAAGGCGGGCCAAAACACTCCTGGTACAAGCAAATGCAAAAACAGCAGCATTTGGTTGGCCTCAGACATGGAACAATCCAAAACCGGGAGGCTTGTCGACGCTTTCTGAGGTCAACGCGGCGTACCCCACTGGCGGATCACTAGTGTGAAGCAGAAAAGTGGGAGAGTTGTGATCGCTTCAAGATCACTACTCGTAACGCCGGAAATGAAAAGAAGAAGAAGAAGATAAGCGCTTCTATTTTTTCATTTTGCTGAATTTAGAATTTTCTGGGTTGAATTTGACAGGTTTATAGTTTTGCATCCTCAATCAGATTCGCTTTTAAACGGTTGAAAAATGTTGTGATGTAAGCCTGTAGGCCTGCGCAACAGAGCGGGGATCCCTGTTGCCTAGTGCGTTTCTCTCAGCCATACGTGGTCAGAGAATGGATGGGACCTTTAATTTTTTTGTCGATTCCGATCAACTAATCGAGAAAACGCTCTTCACAGTATGTTTTTACTATCAGAGAAATTTTCAATTCCTTTCAAAAAGCAAAAGGAAAAGCATTTTTTTCTATAATTATGTTTCCGGCATTCAAACTTCGAATCTCCAACGTAACAGGCAGACATGATAAGCCGTGGGCACCACAATATTTTTTACCAAAGAGTCATTCTGTTGTAGGTTTTGAAAGTAAAGCTTAATACAACACACAGCGATACATTTTTGATGCAAATTTATTTCATTTCTTTTAAGTTGGACTTTGCCATTAAGTGTGAAAATTAACATCATTCAAATGGCCACCTCTTCCGCGAAAATTCACAACAGCCGAATCTGTCGACGTAGTTTTTAACAACTTTCCCGCGGTATCTTGGCCATAACTTAAGTAATGTTAGACTTCAATTCGTCTTAAGTTCGAGGACTATTCGTGTAAACACGGATTTTACGTTGTTTCTACGGAAAAAAGCCAAACGGTGACAAACCACATGATATTGATGGAGAATTGACGTCACCGAAACGTGAAATTGCGTCACCAGAAAACTGTTGAAATTATTATCTTTAATGTTAATTTACTTTACATTTTAATTAAGCAGTTTTAATTTTGATCAGGTTTTTATGTTTTTATACTCAGCTTAATATTTTTGTTTTTCATTTTTATTCTAATCAAATGTTTTCTCATAATTAGTTTTATCAAATAAACTTTAATCATTAAATTCCTTTAATATAAAAATAATAGGTTATGGGCCTAGTCGCGAATATTGATTATTTGTTTTATTTTGAATCGAATTTTCACTGATAATAAGAATTGCTAAGAATTCATTGATCAAGAAATATGGATTTGGCAAAACATATTAGACCTCTGGCTGGTGAATCTGATTGGCCTATTTGGAGAAGGAAAATTCGAGACTTGTTGGACTATCATGAAGGAGCTTTAGATGCTATTGATGGGATTTTGAAGAAGCCAGAACCTTTAGAAGGGACTCCCAAGCCTGAAGAAATTAGCCAACACAAAGAAGCAAGCAATTTATACAGAAAAGCAAACAGCTATGCAAAATCAATGATAACAAGTTCGGTTACCGATGCAGTATACGAGAAGATAATGGACAAAGAAACTGCACATGATACATGGAATGCTTTAAGACAACAGTTTGAGGCAACTTCTAAAGACCAATTGTTCAAGATATGCACGGATCTTTTTGCATTTAATTGGAATGTTACTCAAGATGTTTCAACACATATTGCGAAACTGCGAAGTTTGTGGAACGAACTTAACAATGGTCTGAAAGCTAAAAATGAAAGGGCATTACCAGAACTATTACTAGTATGCAAAGTCTTGCATATTTTGCCAAGTACATTTGAAACTTTCAAATCAAGCTGGATGTTACTTACGAAAGATGAAGATAAAACATTTGACGAACTAGCTATGCAACTTTGTATATGTACGAAATAAATTTCAAAAGTAAAGAAGATAACGACAATGTTAGTCAAGAGGCACTAGTTGTAAAATTCGACAAAAGAAAGCCAGTTGCACGACCAAAATCAAGAGAAACCTGGAACAAAAGAGAAGACGTTTGCAATTTTTGTAAGAAGAAGGGACATTGGGTTCGAGACTGCAGAAAATGGATTGCTGAAGGTAAACCAACAAAAGGCAATGTTTCAAGCAGTAGCCAAGAGAATTCAATCAACAAAAACGCGTCTTTAGTGTCGATCTGCAATGAAATGTATGCAACCGAAGTAAATTCAATTGACTGGTGGATTGATAATGGAGCAACAAGGCATGTTACCAACTGTACTGACTGGTTTGTGGATTTTGAGGAGTTTGAATGTCCTTGCAGGATTCAAGCAGCAGGAAAAGAAACATTGAGCGCTATTGGCAAAGGAACAATAATAGTGTAATCAACTCACAACAGAAAGAAAGTGACACTTAATGATGTGTGGTATGTTCCAACAATTTCAAGAAACCTTTTTTCTGTTTTGGCTGCTCAGGACAGAAACCGAAACAGTATTTTCAAGTCCTCAGCAACAAAGTGCTGGTTAAGAATAAAAAACGAAACGGTTATATGCGGAAGTCGACAAATAAACGGATCGCTATACAAGGCAGCAATAAGACCAATCGTTTCGAAAGTCAAGTCTCGCATGGAATTCAATGTAGCTGTTGGAGATGAAGCAACGCTGCAGCTTTATCATGAGCGATGGGGTCATCAAGATAAAGCACATGTTAAGAAGAAGAAGAAGAAGAAAAAGAGTTGGACATAAAAGTTAAAATGAACAACAACTTGTGTGAACCGTGTATCTATGGCAAAGCCCACAGATTACCGTTCGGAACAAGAAGAAAAGCGACAACGCCAGGAGAGTTGATGTCAACGGACGTTTGTGGTCCATTTAGCAACTCTTTTAAGAACAAAAAGTATCTGGTTGTGTTCAAGGATAGCTTCTCTAAGTTTCGTTATGGGTTTGCTATAGAACACAAATCAGATGTTAAGAATGTATTGAAGGAAGTTATTGCACACGCGAAGATTTGTGGTCACTCCATCAAAGAGCTACTGAGTGACAATGGTGGTGAATTTGACAACGCAGAAGTTAAACAGATTCTTCGAATAAATGGTATTACACAGAGACTTACAGCGCCTTATACACCTGAACAGAATGGCGGTAGTGAACGTGAAAACCGAACTCTAGTAGAGATGGCAAGAACTTTGAAGTATTCAAGCACCAAAGTTAATTATCCGGAAGCAATTTGGGCGGAGCTTGTAAATACTGCGGCTTACATACTTAATAGAACTGGAAAGTCTTCAGTAGATGGTGTGAGTCCGTACGAATTGGGGATTGGTAAAAAACCAAGAATCAAGCATTTGAAAATAATTGGATCAACTTGCTTCACTCATATTCCAATCCAGAAGAGGAAGAAAATGGATAGAAAAGCAATTAAAGGCTACCTCGTTGGATATGATGGTGATGAGCGGTACAGAATATTCATCCGAGAAGAAAATAAAGTTATCGTTTCAAGAGACGTTAAGTTTCAGGAAAGTTCAATTGCATGTGAAAAACCTGTTAAATTACCTCTTCGAGACATTGAATCCACAAGAACAGAACAAGAAAACTCAGAAGGTACCATGCAGCTGATATAATGACGAAACCACTTCCTTGTCCAAGATTAAAACTTTTGTCCAGAGAAATGGGGCCTACTTAAATATGTAAAGAACCAATTAACAATGGAAAGTGTTGAAATTATTATCTTTAATGTTAATTTACTTTACATTTTAATTAAGCAGTTTTAATTTTGATCAGGTTTTTATGTTTTTATACTCAGCTTAGTATTTTTGTTTTTCATTTTTATTCTAATTAAATGTTTTCTCATAATTAGTTTTATCAAATAAACTTTAATCATTAAATTCCTTTAATATAAAAATAATAAAAACAAGCAATATAACCACAATAGGTCATGTTGTGTGGTGTGATTTTCGCTTTGTGAGGATGGATATACAAATCAAAATGCCATAGAGCACGACACTCTCAATTGCTGTAAACACCGGGAAATATATAAATTCGTATTATTAGCAATACTGCCCAGCCCTTTTTTCACTGGGTAAGGAAGTTTTCATACTTCCCCGTATTCCGGACTCTCCAAGGTGTCCTTACTATGACATACCGGCTAAAACTCCAAAAGTTGCTCGCTGATCCCCCCCCCCCCCCCCCCCTTCCTCCCTCGGCACCTTATGCGCATCTTCGAGGGAGAGATAATGTTTAGGTGGTGGATTTTGGTTCTTCAACTTCATTTTTGTTCCTTTGTTTTCAGAATCTGCCTATTCGTTTCCAATTCACTTCGTCTCTGAGCATCTTCTGAACGATATTATTTTGGCTGATTTCTCCAACTCGTCTGTTTCTTTCCTGACGTAGAGATTGCCACCTGCTGCACCAAAACTTTATGGTAAAAGTCATCTGTCAGCAAATCGCCGTATTGACACAAGGGCTTTTTCTTTTTCCAATCATGTGCAGAGAGGAGTGGAAATACCCGTGTCCGTTGAGGAACTGTGTGAAGTAGTAGTTCACCTCTTTATGTTTCTGGTTTGCTTAAAACTCCGATCAGCAGTCCAGTCCACCGTCCTTTGCTTTCCGTATCTAGTCCCAAAAGTTCAGTTTCGTTTCGAGTTTTATTTCCAGGTATTTTAGCACATTTTTGGTCTCTACATATACCTCTGAAGTCGATGCGGAAGTGGATAACCAAAAAACCGGTTTTTTGTTGTAAGTACTACTTTGGCCTGCTCAATAGACAGTCCATGTGCCTGCATCCAGGAGTTTGTCCTTCGCATCAGTTGATGCACAGGCTTTACAACATCAATAACGTTTACATTATGGTTTTTGTTGCAAGTTTCAACAATTTTAACGTGTTGTTTGATCGCTACGCTTCTTTCTACTTTCCCGAACTACAAGCATTCGGCTTACTTCATGACACTTTAAATGATTGCTGAGTTTGACATTTTGAAACAACGAAACAAATGACCCGGTTATTTTTACTGGTCCTAGCTTCATTGTTTAGGAAATAGCCGCTAAAGCGGAGCAGCAAGGTTGAATGTGCGGCTTTCATTCAAATACTTTAAGTTGGATTCTGAGTTACATAACAAATCGAATGCAATACCTTAAGGTCGGTTCTTATCTGTCGAGGGTTGTTTGTAACTACTCTGGTGTTCCTCAATGTAGCGATCTTGGTCCTGTCCTTTTCTTATTTTTCATCAACGAACTAGCTTCTTTTATTCCGCACTGTCACTTTTTATTTTTTGCAGATGATTTGAAGTTATTCAAATCCATTGCTTTATATCTGATGCTTGCTTGACCTACCAGAAGATATTAACACACCCGGCAATGAGCTTAAGTGCTTAAGTTGTGAAATTTCTAACAACTTATTGCAATTATTCTTCCGATTTCGTATAAGGTTGAGGATAATTCTGCTCGCTAAGATTAAGGTTTGCAACTGAATATTAGCAAATGCTCATTGATTACTAATTTTTTGCGCAATCTAATCTATTTTGAATTTTAACAAAACTCCTTTCAAAATGAAGTTCTACCATGAGTGGAGAGTTATACTGATCTAGTAATAGTCTTCGACAATAAGCTTAATTTTCTCTGCATTATGATTTTATATCGAAAGCAAATTCTTCATTCATTTAAAGTACATCTTGAAAACCCTGCTCTATTTTTTTATACGTTCAAGGCTTGAGTATTGCAGTATTGTATGGAATCCCAACCAATTGGAAAGGTTCAAAAGTGTTTCACGAAATTTTTCTTAGTTAAGTTGGCGTGGGACAAAGAATTGCTGGTATATGAAGCTAGTTTCACGTTGCGCCCAATTAGGTATTAAGTCCTTATTAAAATATCATTAAGTTCATACTCACCTCATTCTCCAAGAAACTGGATGCAAATGCTGTGTAGTAGAGATAAAGTATGGGAACCGTTGCACTCAAACCACTGAATATTAATTGAAAAACTAGCCAAGTATCAGTTATTTCCCAATGTAAAATACACACTGCTACTAACATTGCTGCACTGGGAGTACGAAGTAACAAGTCAGCAGAAATCAAGATGAAAACAAAACCATACACAAAGTTTAATTGTGAGGAGCAAAACTTAATCACATTGCTCCTGTTGGCAAGAATCTTTCTAAAATGAATCCGGTCACACACTTTGTTACTGGTTTCTAAAATGCACAGTTCCAAGTTGAGAATATCAATGATGTTTCGCAAAGAAATGGCTAAGCATGTGTAGAACGCTAACAAAGAACAAACGTAGAAATAGCTTACGATCACGAAAAGTCCTATACCATAACCCGAAACCCCTCGAGACATTTTTAAAAACATTGGAAAATTTGCAGCGACTAAAAGTATGCAGTAAATAAAAAATATACGGAGTTTAACTCGAAGCACATTGTTGGGGTGAAAGTTTTTAGGTATGAATTCAAAAATTCTTCTCACAATACAAAAATTCCTTTTTCTGTTTACGAACATCCAAAGAACTAATAAAATTGTCAGGAAATGGCTGATTACTAATTGAATTCGTAAAGTATTGTTACTGACTATATCGCCAGGGAAAAACTCTTCATTAGTCAGTTTATAAATGACGAACGAAATTAGGAGAGAGGAAGTTGACATGAAAATTAATGCAAATATTTCACGACTTTTGTCAGATTTTGTGACAAAGAGCTTGGATGTTCTCTTATTAAAAGAAACGCACAAAAAACCAGTGTACTTTGCTAGTTGAAGGTATAACTTGAAGTCCTCATGAAAGGACATTTTGTATGGCACTGACAATCTTTCGTTATTTTATGTTTCTGTGTTGATACTCATCCAATATTGAATAATTAATACCAATTCAATTAACCGTAATGCATTTTTGGTACAAATTAGATTTAAGAACTACAATGAATTCAGAATTACCTTACCTCTAAGAGTTTATGTTCCCTAACCGCTGTTTGTTGAGGGACAAACATTTTTTCAACCCTTGAAAACCAAGGCAACTTTGCTAAGCAAGGGAGAGGTGATGCATAAGTATCGCACAAAACAGCAGCTGACTAAATTCAATTCTTTTGCAATTTTTGAACTTGTAAGCTATGGCTTCCCTGTCAGCCTAGTTAACCTATTTTAAGATTTTTGGTCGAATCAGAACACTAAATATTTGCAGCACAAGCACTTAATGGGTAGAGTTATGGATATTTTAAGGTTGCTGCCACCCCATTGTAACGTTCACCAGATTCGATAAATAAGGCCAGTATTATGAGTAGCGAATCGAACGTTCGCTTCTAGGCGAACTGTTCAGCGAACTACAAGCTTCGTGGTATTATGAGTAGCGAACTAAAACATTCGCTTTTGATGTGATAGGTACCAACATAAAAAACTAAATATTTCATAAAGTCATATGTCAAATTGCCTTATAATTGTTGTTGATCTGTTAATAGACCATCTTTCTCAATTGAATATTAAGAAAATAATTTATTAGAAGTATGATTAATAGTGTTGATTTGTTTTTTGAAGATGTGGAAGAAAATGAGAATGCACGGAACAAATTAGTGTGTCAGTTTGGTCTTTTAAAAATTTCATATGTGCATTTTCTCTTTCATTTAAACTGTTCTCCCTTCTTTTATAAGCTGGCAGGGATCGCCGCTGACCAGATTATGATGGTCCTTAAACATCCTGGGTATCTTCATCATTCAGAACGAGGGCATCTTCATTATTACTGCACAATTTTGCTTCTTCCATTCTGCAGGGGATCCTTTTATATTCATTCTTCATTAGAATATACAGCCAGATGGATTTGCTGTATGTTAAGGGCTGAATAAGTAGGCGCAGGGACATAAGTCCCCGGGACATAAAACCCAAATTTTATTTTTGGGACTTATGTCCCATCTAAGTGAGACATAAGTCCGAACTTCGATCTGGGAGTTATGTCTCACTTAGATTGGACATAAGTCCCAAAAATAAAAGTTGGGACTTTTGTCCCTCCGAATATACTTTTTATAAGCTCAAACTTTTTTTCAGAAGCCCTTCACAAAAATTGTCTGAGTTTTTCTCAAATTCTTGAAGCTTATTTTTTCAAAAAGCAAACTTATTACTCATTAGAAAGTAGAGATATGGTTTCCCGGAATGAGGAAATGTTATTTTACTTTCAGAGTTTATTTAGTAAATTTTTTTTAGTTTAATAAAGAAACCTAAAAAATTTTGAATTCCGTTTCGAAGGCTCTGTTCGAAATATGTTGTAAGGGCAGCGGGCGATGGAAAATGTTTACTTCAATTATAGCTGAGGTATTTGAACATATAGTTCCTCCGACTTTCTACTCATTAGAAAGTAGAGATATAGTTTTCCGGAATTAGGAGATATTATTTTACTTGTAGAAGTTAGTAAAAATTTTTTTAAATCGCGCGATTTTTTAGTTTTATTTTCTCAAATACTCAAAAATTTAAATATTTTAAGTTTCTTCTTTAAAATAAAAAATTTTTACTAACTTCTTCAAGTAAAATAATATCTCCTAATTCCGGAAAACTATATCTCTACTTTCTAATGAGTAGAAAGTCGGAGGAACTATATGTGCAAATACCTCAGCTATAATTGAAGTAAACATTTTCCATCGCCCGTTGGATGGAATATAATATTTCGAACAGAGCCTTCGAATCGGTATTCAAAGAGTATATTTATAACGATTCTGAGATTATCTAGAGGTTATTGGTTCCATTATCTAAAATCACTTGAGAGAAAGGTGTCAAGGACCAACAAATTTATGGCAAGCAAAAATTGTTTGGCTGCCTAGTAGAAATGTACAACGATTAACTATGCACTATTCCTGAAAAGTTGGGACTTATGTCCCATCTTCAACGGAAAAAAGTTGGCACTTATGTCCCGATGCCTTGGGACATAACTCCCAAATCGAAGTTGGGACTTATGTCTCACTTAGGTGGGACATAAGTCCCAAAAATAAAAGTTGGGACTTATGTCCCGGGGACTTATGTCCCTGCGCCGAATAAGTAGTCAACTGCTTGTTCTAAAGGCATCAAAGACAGTGGCGTATTCTCCCTCCAGAAGCTACAATTACTTTTTTGTTTTCTGAAATTTTTTTATGTTTCAATTTGAAATCCAACGAAAACTAGAAACCTATAAGTAAACCTTATGCCATTTTTTTCTCTCACGAGAAGATGAGCCAAGTGAGTTGAGGTCAATTGCAAAACAATTGCTCAATTGCTTTGCGAACTGACTGCTGTTTGTCCTTAATGAACCGAAAGAAATTAGCATCTTGTTTTTACTTGTAAATAAAAATATAAGAACTTTTTTCTTAATTCACTCATTTTTGCCAGAAATGCATCCAAACAGAAACAGTAAACAAACACAAAAAAAAAAACTAAACCCTTCGTTCACTTGCTTTATTACCAATAACTTTGGTTCGACTGATTTTGACGCGCTGGGCGAATAGAATATCGAACGTTCGCTACTCATAATTGGTCGATAGCTCTAGTCGATAACTTTTTGACATTTGAAGCGAACTTCATTTAAGTCGCTACTCATAATACCAAATTATCGAATTCGCTACGATTTTAGTTCGATTCGCTACTCATAATAAGGGCCTAAAGCCTTACTTTCAACTTCCTTATCCACTTTGTCTTATCCAATCCTTATATCATTAGCAATAAAAACTGACTCCTATACCTGCGCCAGCGGCCTCTTCATATAGAAAAGAATACCACAATTATTGAACTTTCTAGATCAGAATAGAAATTTCAAGAAAATTCGGAAACGTTTGCATTGTAGCCCTTCCACATTTATTCTATTTGTGTACCTATACAAACAACCCCCATTCGCTCTTCAGTTATATTTCACACACATGAACTCACAAACAACCCCTTTTTGTGGAATGTCCATTGACTGACATTGCAGTCAGCACATTCCTTTGTTTAAGTGCAGTTAGTTCCCATCGATATTATTGTTTCTTAAAAACCTTTCCATTCGCCACTTCTAAGGACTTGGGCCCAGTCATTTACTTAACTACACCGTGCACATTCGCATCGTTTGACCACCCCAAACCAATGTCAGTACCACAATTTAATAATACAATTATTAGGGCCTTTTTTTTCTTGTTGTTCCTTTCACTCTGTCTCCTCTTTCTTTTTCGCACCTAGCTCACTGTGTTTTGATTATTTTTTGGATTCGAATTTAATTTGAAGGCCTACCCGTTCGCCTATTTGCAGGAACTACAGTTCCATCGTCACCAAATCAAAGTTGATGTAATTTGGTGTTCTGAGGTAAAGTACGATAATTTTGGCTCCCAAAAATAATACATAACGGTTTTTTGGTAGAAGAACTCAATACTAGCATTTTTTACCATGCGAGGGAGGTCTATTTCACCCCGTTAAGGCGGTAGGGGCAATTTTATAAGAACTGACTAAAAATCTAAAACAAAATTTTAAAACAGAACGGCAACACTTACAGTTATAAATTATACCTTTTTCAGAAGGCAAAATTCTTTTTTAGTATTTTTTTTTTTTCTTAAATTTTATGTCAATCTTTATAAAATTGCTTCTGCCGCCTAAACAGGGGAGATAGACTATCTCTCTCACAGTAAAAAATGCTTGTATTGAACCCTTTTACCAAACACCGTTATTATTTCTTGGCGCCAAAGTTATCGTACTCGAGCGGTGTTCTGTACTTTATCTTCCGCCAGATAGCCAAGAGCTGTTATAAAAAGCAAAGGACTCAAGGCGCTTCCTCGGTGTACACCTACTTAGACTAGGGTTGTTTCGATGGAAATCTTACCTTCATTACTTTTCTATTAAAGGGTTTCACTGGGACTTGACAACTTTGAACTTAATTTGTGAACGCAACCTTTCACCAATCATCGAAGTGCCATTGTCAATTTTTTCAGAAAACTCTACATTTTCATCATGTTGAAAAGTATGAACGAGCAACGCCTGCAAATTATAAAAATTTTCTTCCGAAATTAGGAATGGGTGATCGAAATTTGAGTCTACATATTCTTTGTGTGATGTTGACGTGTCAATGAGGCAATGAGCTGATCGAAGTGTCGGAAATGTCGGTGCCGTTCAAGCAACCGTAGCAAACGATCCATTAAAGTCAATTCTAAGGCGGTAGCGTTCTGAAGAATTGGACATCACTTTGACCACATTATATTATATGTGCAGGATCAATGTAACTCAAGAATTGATTCCGATGGACCAGTTGAAGCGACGAACGATTGAAATCTGGAAAAGGCGCAACAAGATGATGAATTTCATCGCAAAATTTTCTTCAGTGACTAAGCATATTTTTAGCTCAATGGGTTCGTAAATAAGCAGAATATTGGTCGGGGTAAAATCCACTGTTTGGTACAGTGTGAATGCCGGCAGCGTTATTGCATCGTCACGTTGCTGTCAATGGCCAGCGTTTTCGTACCATGACTACCGATTTTTTTTTACAACGTGTTATCTCAAGAAATGGGCCAGTCCATCTATCGCCTCATTTGTGCGATTTAACGCTTTCAGACTATTTTCCTTAGGGCTGATTTGAGTCATTGGCCTATGCCAAGAAACTGTTGGAAAGTATAAAAAATAACTTTAATGTAATAATTCCTAGCAAGCTTAGCTTTGTATGTCATATTATAGTTTTATTATGTCAATTGAAGAAAATAATAAAACTTTCAATTTGTTCATTACGTTCATTCGAATTGGCTGTGTTTCTATTTCTAGAAGGAAATAGATTAAAATATATTTCTAAAGAAAAGTCCAATTCCATCAGAAACCTATGACGATGGGACAGCTCGTAGCCAACATTGAACACGAAATAGTAGCTGCTCCGGCCGAAATGTGTGGTCTAGTCCTGCAAAATGAGGTCCAATAAATTGACCACTGCAAATGTGCGCCTGGTTACCACATAAACGAAGTCGAGTTCCATTCACAAATGTTCTGATTGTTCTTCAATTCGATAAAAAAGTTTTTGAAATATTTCGATCTACCAGAATAAGTTGTGAAGTCATTTTTGGAAAGCTCAATATATATTCTTGACTTCTAGAACTCCTATGTAGGTGTCTATATTAGATTTCGTGGCTGTCGATTGAATGATTTTTTGAAGTGAACCAGCACAACATGCAAATCTCTAAGAAATCAGGATGTTCTTACATAAGGAACCTTATTCTTTGGATTGAATCTGCTTTTTACTTGACCGCGACAGACTCGCAATATAACTTTTCACAGACGGCTTTCTAGTTACCTGTAACCGATCTTCAAAGTGTGCGAATTCAGCTTGATCGAACGGTAGTTATTGAAACTTCGTGTTTCTTCCTCCGTCTTTGTGGATTGGTAGAAGCATAGGCTCCCCTTCTGCGACTGCGATGTAGTGTATTTACGTTAAGTAAGGTTCAGCCTGTGAAAAAAGCTCTTGAGGATGCTGTTCATTCAAAAGGCCATCACAATACTGTAGCCGCTTGTGCAGAATTGTCTTCATCCACAGGAAGCTGTCCTTGAGCATCGTTAGTGAACTTCGGCTAATGAATCTTTGTTGTTCATTTGAATCTCTTCGTAGCTCTGTACCGCCTCCATAAAAAATTCTGCCATTAAAAAACGGTGTTGCTATGGATGAAGCTGTCAGTATCTTCTTGCAGTCTTCCACCCGAGCTTTCATAAATTTGGTTAGCAAATTGTGGTCAATTTGGGTGTTTGATGAACATATTACTCAAACGGTAAACTCTCGAAATTGTCATTACGTTGCCAAGTAGCTCGTTCTCAAGAGTGATACTTTTTCTGTTTTTACCCTGATCCTTTCCATAGTAGAACATTTTTAAGTCTGTCGCAGTCTTCAGTGCTTTTCATTTCAATCAAACTACTATCAGAGGACTTCCCACTCCTCGCAAAAGGCTGTGCCCGTGGAAAAACATGTTTAGTTTTTCTGTTGGAGTTCGAAAAACGAACCTCCCGCGTAGGAGGCAGACATGTCAACCAATACGCCACTGTTTCCGCAGCCGTTTTTTTTTTTTAACTTAAGAACTGTTAAAACTTTAGTTGTTTTTTTTCTTCAGTGGATCGTCTTTGTGACTTTTTACTTTTACAATTTCGTTGTTTGAAACTTTGTAATTTGAGGGAAAATTGTAGAAGTGAATTTTTTCCACGCACCGGGCCTCTTTTAAATGGTAACGTCTACCCCAAAATCTTGTTTCAAAGACAAAAGACTTATATTTTCAATCGAAAAGCGTTCTTGAAACAAAACTCGTTGTCAAAAATGACGGTCTTAGCACAACCACCACTATAGCGGCATTGCTTTATTATACACAGAGATCCACTAATTGTATCCAAGGATACAATTGGAACGGTGTTCTGTTACAATTCTTGCGCCTGAAACTTTCTCTGTGAGACTTGGATAGTAAAAACAATTGTATTCAATCTATTTTGACACTTTTTTCTGCATGCTTAAGTTAAAGTGAACATATTTCAAAAACTGTTGATAGAAATTACTTGGCATTAAGCGAAGTGACCTAAAAGGCATTTGGTTTCAAAAAATGGTAGGACACCTGGCGAAATTCCAATTATTTCAAACGAACATAAGTAATTTTCATAACCCCAAACTCATTATTTATTTCTTTTTCTTTTTGCTTGCCTGTTCAATTTAACTTCTATCTTTTCGTTTCTCGTAAAAAGAAGTAAGTCATTAAGCTCATACTTACCTCTTTTTCCAAAGAACTGGCTGCAAGTGCTGTACAGTACAGATATCCTATTGGCACAACTGAACTCAAACCATGACAAACTATGAGACAAGTTGTTTCAACACTAAAAATGGTTTTTTCGAAAGCAGTAATTGCTATTAAAATTGGTGTAGTTGGGACCAGAATCAGCAAGTGTGCAGATATCAAAATGAAAGCAAGGCCATAGACCCAACTTAATTCTAAGGAGCACATTTCAATCAAATTATTCCTTTTTGTGAGAATCTTTCTCACACAAATCTGATCATACCCTGTCTTATTTTTTTCCAAAGTGCACAATTCCAAGTTGAAAATGTCAATAACTGTGCGAATCGAAATAGCTAAGCTTGTGTAGAATGCTGTTAACACGCAAAAATGATAAGCGTTCAGGACAGCTAGAAAACCAATTACATATCCTGAAAATCCAGGGCAGATTTTCAAATAAACAGGAAAAATTCCTGCGGCCAAAAACACAGAAAGAACCAAAAATATGCGAAATTTTACTCGAAGCTGATAACTGTAGTGAAAGCTCTTAGATTCTGATATGAATTCTGAAATTCGGCACACAATAGTCAAATTTGTTTTTCGATTGAAAAACAACCATAGAAGAATTGAAATTTTCAGAAAAAAGCTGATCAGTAAATCGATTTTCGCAGTATTTTTACCGACTAAATCGTTCAAAAACAAATGGTCTCGATACATGTGATGACATGCAAGCGCAAACAAAATTGAAGCTATTATCATGATGATTAGTGCACATTGCTCACGAATCTTATCGCAATTTGTCACAATGAGCTTGGAGGTGGTCGGATGATTGGTAACACACAAAAAACCGATATATTTTGCCAGACGAAGGTATAAGTTGAAGTCCTCTTGAAGGGACATTTTGTGTTAGACTGAGAATTCATCGGAACATTCTGTTTTTGTTTGTTCATCCGGTATTGAATAATTGATAGCTATCCAATTAATTTTTTGCACTTAATTTGCTGCCTACATAATATGTCTTTAGGAATGGTATCTCTTCAATGACATGAGTTTTCTTAGATCAACTTATGTCATGTCATTCTTATAATTACGATAAGTCTTTTTTTCTGTGGTCTCAGGTGTACCAAAAATAAATAAATGAATAAACAGAGTGGCGCAACAGAATGGGGAGCTCCGGTACCTAGTGCTTTTCATGGCAATGAATTTGCTTAACAGGCAGTCTTGCTTACCATTACCCCACGGGTACCAGTGTGGACATATCATGAGTTGTAGTTTTTGCCGAAAACTTTACTTAGAATATCGTTTCTTTACTCCTCTTTATCCAAAAAAAATCCTAACAATTGCTCGGCTTCCAACAACACCTTTGGAATATAAATTCGCACAAAATCGTGTAGAATACGACGGAGGAGACGAAAATTAACCGTTGGGAGTTGGAAAGCCGGGAGGGTATGACAAGTAGAAGTTTCGAAAATTAAGAAATTACGAAGAGTAGACATCTGATGTGTGTCCAAGAGTAGAAATGGCGGAACTGAGGAACAGGGTCTCTCTCTTTGGATGTAAAGACAAAAGCCTACAAGTTTTTCTCCTTTAAACAGCTAGATGTAAAAAAGATGTTGACTTGTCAGTGCACAACCCGGTCACCCGGTCACTCGGTGGAAAAGATGTTTTTTGGGGTCAACTTTTCTAGAATATTTAAAAAAATTTTTGTTTTGTGGGCTTGTTGAAATGTACTTATTAGAAGAATTATGACGGTATGGCCTTTGCTACCAGGAACCCTCCTGGTGATATTATAAAGCATGTACAAATAACAAGTCAAGTGGTTGGGCGTCTAATATTCGGAAAGGCTCTGAATGGTGTCAACTTGGTTGCGCCGGCGCCCAGATGTAGCAACTTATAGTACACGTCAATTGTGTTTGCTATACCTCCACGTGGTAACTACTGGTAAATGAGATACTCCGTCCAGAGAGGACCTGCTAAACTAGTAATTGCGAGTATTGACAAATGGCCGAAGAAGAAATAGATCAACACTATAATGCTCTCCGAGTAATGACTGACTGCCCGAACCTCAGTTGTCTACCAGAGCTTTTTGGGAATGTCTCAGTGGATGAATCCAACTACAGAATCAACGGTAGACTTCAGCAGTCAAAAAAGCAGCAACCCCTGAATGAGTTACTCCGACATATTTGGTTTAAAGGTCTTTCAGGGTCTTTCAATACTAGGACAGGGTATTCAAGTAGAGATGTTGGCGGATGACCTCCTGGCGAGACAACGACAGCTCTCATACCCCCGCAGCAGAGTACTGCTTCCGGATTATCCAGCCCTTTATTTTCAAGGGAATACCAAAAGGACCTGGCGGTTTAAGGTTGGGGGTTGTGCGTGGGGCTAACTATCCAACCACTAAAAAAACGCGCTTACTTAGAGACAGCGCTTGTTAGACAACAATGCAATGGGGACGGAACGGATCATCACTCAAAGATGAAATGAGTGTTATGTATTCTATCTCATTCTCTCACCGACTTTATCCTATACATTTATAGTTTGTTTCTTTATCGTTACGCATTTTCGTTTCATCGAGTTTCAAAACACACCGATTTTAAAGAAGTTTCATTTCAATTTGGTATAGATGTTAGAGAAATTTTAACTATGACAACGTAGGTAATTCGATCGGAATGGGATGAGATTTTCTACTTATGCATGATTTTAATGCTAAGGTTGCTTTGTTCAATAACTTAGTTAGGAGTTTATAAAAATATATATATATATATAGATATACATATAATATCAATAACAATAATCACCTTCTTCGCAGCGAGCGGTTTGTTTTTCTTTTTACCCTTCATCTCCTTTCCTAGCCAAGTCGATGGTCTCTGTACTTGCATACACTGTCTAATGTATGCTTGCATGGAGCCCATTGATTTGTAAGGCGGACAGTTAACCATCGTGTGTTGTTTCTCATTAGATAACCGAATTCATATTGCGCTAGGGCATAACACCGGCTGCAATTAGTTTTTTCGGTTTTCTTTTGAGAACTTCACCTGATGGTTTGACTTAGTTGTCTTTGTTAGTATTTTGTTTTTTTATTTCTGTGTGTTGTAATGAGGGGTATTTTCAGTGTTGATTTTAGCAACATCCGGGGGCTGAGATCAAATTTCTTTTCAGTGTACGCTCACACTGCTAAATGCAGGCCAGCTGTTTTGGCACTGAGTGAAACACAGGTGGGTCCGGATTCTGATCCTTCAGAGTTTTTCCTTCCTGGGTATAGCTTGGTGCCATTATTCTTTTTCTCCTATGGCCTCGCCGTGTATATCCGTAATGATGTTGCTTATCAACTTCTACCACAGTACGGCCTCTGTTCAAATACGAACTTTAACTTCATGTGGTTAAAACTCACCGTCAATAAGCACATCATCCATTACTGTTTTATTTATAGAAGCCCCTATTTAGATAGTAATTCAACTTCTAACGAGTTCGATGCGCTATCTGACTCCATTACAAGAATTGTTTCCCTTTATCCTCGCACTGAAATCGCCATTGCGGGTGATTTCAATGTACACAATTCTGGGTGGCTTCGCCATTCTGGCCAGACAACACCCGAAGGCAGGTGTGTTGAGATTTTTGCTGAATTAAATCTTTTAACTCAGCTTGTTGATGAGCCCACTCGCGTTCCAGATATTGAAGGCCATGCGGCCAACACTGTTGACTTATTTCGCACTTCTCATCCCGAAAAATACAGGGTTAAAGTGTCATCACCTCTAGGCACATCGGACCATTGTGTCATATCGGTAGATTTCCCAGTTTCCGACACAGTAAACAGAGAGAAAGTCCCAAAAAGAACTGTATGACAATATGAGAAAGCCAATTGGGACGGCCTGAATAATTTCTTTCAAAATTTCTATTGGTCATTGTGCTTTCTCGACGGTAAAGTGGATGCATCAGCTGATATGATATCTTAGGGGCGGCCGTGGTGCAGTGGTAGAGTGTTCAGTAGGTAGGCCGGATGCGTGGGTTCGAATCCCGCTCTGGGCATCTACTTTTCTTTCAGCCTCCTAGTTTCGCCGCCCTGGAGGTTATATGTGAAATAACTAACACCTTATTTCCACTACTGCAACACAGAAAAAAGGGAAGGCTGCTACCCTGGTAGTACAATGGACCGGTAATTAAGTCTGAGTTCTCCAGGTTAGCATATAAGCCTCTTCTTTTTTGATAAAAAAATAAAAAAAATAAAAAATATCTAACGTAATTCTCAACGGCATGACTAACTTTGTTCCGCATAGATCAAAGAGCATCATCCCCAAAGAAAATTCGTGGTTCGATTCGAGCTGTAGGGAGGTGATTAGGGAAAGAGAAAAATGTTTTCGGATTTTTAAAAACTACCCTACAGAAGAAAACAGAAATAAGTTTAAGTGCGCCAGGAACGCCTGCAATACTCACATACAGAAGACCAAGTTTTTATCAAAAGGTAAGGCAAAAAATACTATTGTGTCCAAAAGGAAGTAAAAACTTTTGGTCTTTTGTGAAGAACATTAAGAACTCGACCACGTCATCGGTTCCAACGCTCGTCTTCAATGACTCTCCGTATGTCAGCTCCATCGACAAAGCCAATTTGCTGGCAGCTAAATTTGCTACCAACTCGACACTTCCTCATAGCATACTGGCTCCACCTGAGCTCGAGTCTGCAAATTCTTTGATGAAGCAGATATTTTTTCGAACTCGCTCGGTTGCGAGAGTCCTCAAAGATCTCAACATACATAAATCCGCTGGTCCAGATGGTATCCCCGCCGTTATTCTGAAGAGGTGTTCTTCTACGCTGGCAAAACCACTGCGTAAACTTTTCCATCTATCCTATTCTGCTGGGATTTTTCCGAGCAGATGGAAAACTGCATTTGTCCAGCCGGTCCCTAAAAAAGGCGAATCTTCCTCCCCTTCCAATTACCGTCCAATTGCACTAACGTCCCTTCTTTCCAAGGTCATGGAAACGTTGATAAACCGTCAACTTATGAAATATCTTGAAGAACGAAAGCTTCTTAATGACCGTCAGTACGGCTTTCGTAGCAAACGGTAAAGCTATCAGTTCTTGGTATGTGTGTCAATGATGATCTTCGTTGGAATGACCACATATTTGAAGTCGCCAAAAATGCTGCTAAATGCTTAGGTTTCCTTAAAAGGTGCAGGAAATTTTTCACCCCTTCTGATCTGGCTACTATCTATAAAGCCTACATCCGTCCTAAGTTAGAGTACAATTCACATATCTGGTCAGGTGCTCCTAAAACATCATTGTGCCTACTCGATAAGGTTCAAAACAGAGCATTAAGAATGATAGGTGATAGTTCAATTGTTGAATCAATTGATTGTCTTGATCATCGTCGTAATGTTTCATGTCTCTCTCTTTTCTATAGGTTTTTTTACAAACAATGCTCGGACGAAATAGCCAGTTGCATTCCTCCCCTTAAGCAATTTAACCGCAATACACGCCTCGCAAGGAATGCAAATCAGTTTTACCTTCAGCCCAATTTCGGTCGTACAGTGAAATATAGAGATTCATTCTTTAGCCGTACTACTCGGATGTGGAATGCTTTACCTGACTCTGTTTTCCCCTCTCATTGTAATACACAGAAGTTTAAAAATAATGTGCATCGGCACCTCCTTTCTAATCCTTTCCTTCCTTCTTAACCGCTCGCACTGTGTTAATAACATTATAAGGGTATTAATAACCCCTTGATGTGCGCGTATATTATAAAAAAAAAAAAGAGATATGATTTTTTTTTTTTTTTTTTTTCACTATCAGAACAGCTTATTTCAAGCTTGTGAAACAATGTATCTTTTCTTCAAGAGTTTTTTCACCCTTAAGTACTCAGAAATATGTATCACTGTCATCATTTAGCGAGGTGTTAGTAGTTAGTAAGCAAAAATTAAGTCTAACACACTCAAGACAACCGAGCTAAAAAATATTACAAAATTATTGATAAACATATACAAAAACAAATTAGATAGCTACATACAAACGTAAAATTAATTATTAAATATGGCAATTATAAAGATATAAGAAACATAAAAAAAACATAGTCAAGAGAGTGGAGCTCTGGTTCGAATTAAGGACTTTAACGTAGTTTTACTGATATGAAAATCTATTAAATTTGAGTTTAGGTTTAAAACTTTTATCATACGAGTAATA
The DNA here is from genome assembly GCA_914767635.1 of Melanostoma mellinum. Taxonomy (NCBI): domain Eukaryota; kingdom Metazoa; phylum Arthropoda; class Insecta; order Diptera; family Syrphidae; genus Melanostoma; species Melanostoma mellinum. The sequence continues at coordinate 46,414,408 of OU612060.1, read as the reverse complement.
GGCTCATTCAATCCATAATTAGTTCTATGATAAGGACAGTGAAGTAACTCCAAGTTGCGCAGTTGGTATGAGCCTCCCCGGTAGTTAAAACTTATGCATGCGAGCAAGTCAGGAGCATCAATTTGTCCTGTTATGAGCTGGTGAATAAAGACTAAATCATTATTTATTCGCCGATGCGAAAGCAGTTGCATATGCAAAAGTTGAATACGATGCTCATACGGTGGAAGGTCATAAGTATCAGTCCAAGGAAGTCCCTTGAGAGCAAATCTAATAAATCTTCGCTGTATACTTTCTATTCTTGAATTGTGGACTGCATAATAAGGAGACCATACTTGAGAAGCATATTCTAGATGGGGTCGAACATGACAGTTATACAGCGAAAGAGTGACGTAGGGGTCCGTAAACTCCTTAGCCCATCTTTTAATAAAGCCTAGCATTGAGTTTCCTTTACTAACAATGTAATTGATATGCGATGTAAATTCTAAATTGGAACTAAAGTAAACACCGAGGTCCTTAATACTGGACACCTTGCATAATATTTGATGAGAAATCGAGTAATTATGCAAAGCCGGTGTACGTTTCTTCGAAAAAGTTATACTTTGACATTTGCTTGGATTGATAATCAATCCATTTTTATCGCACCATGTGGCAAAATTTTCAACATCAGATTATAAAATAAGACGATCGGCTGCGCAGTCTATTTTCTTGAAAATTTTCATATCATCCGCGAAGATCAAAATTTCACTCGATGACAAGCTAAAAGTAACATCATTAATGGCTAGAATAAATAGGATAGGGCCAAGGTGACTACCTTGTGGTACTCCTGAATGCGCCTTAAAGGAGTCTGAAACAATGCTTCTAAATCTTACCACATATGATCTATCAGTTAGGTACGACCTGATCCAATCGACGAAGGTCGAAGGGAATCCATATGCATTTAGTTTAAACAATATAATATCGTGAGATAGTTTATCGAAAGCCTTTGAAAAGTCAGTATATATACAATCTAACTCTTGCCCGCTTTCAAGCGCGTTTGAACATTTATGAAGGAAGTATACAAGGTTTGTTACTGTTGATCTTTTCTGTACAAAACCATGCTGCTGTTTGCAAATTATATTTTTAATATCGAAAGTTAAGCTTTCACAAACAAGCTGTTCAAATAATTTGGGGATACACGAAAGCTTAGATATGGGTCTGTAGTTAAGGATATCTGATTTAATACCTTTTTTAAATACAGGTGTAATAAAAGATCTTTTCCACAGTAAAGGGAATCGACCAGAATCTAACGATAATAAAAACAAGTAATGAAGGGGAAATGCAATTTGGGACTTACACTTTTTTTAAATTATTGGAGGGATGCCATCAGGGCCAGCAGAGTAATCATCGTTCAAAGATGAAATATTGTGAAGGACTCTTTCTAGGTTAATTGGAACATTATTAAAATTAACTTGAGGACATATACGTAGAAACTCGAAATAATTACGATCTATATCAACAATAGAATCATGTTTAGATATGTAAGAGAAATCAATGTCCATGGTTTACAAACATTAAATTTCTTATTAGAGAAAGAGAACGTTTTTTCCCCAAATATAAAAGTAATACTTTCATTAGGAATTAGAAACGGGATTACTCAATGAAACAATTGAATCAATCATTCAGCTCTTACGAGGTTTAGAGGAATCTTAAGCAGGCTGGTATTAAGGAGGACAAAAACAATGGATATGTCCTTTCGATCCTGGTGTGGTGATGAATGTCTTGATTGCTAGCCACTCTAGCTTTGAAATTCCGGAAAGAATCTTTGACCCTCCTGACAGTGTGAGCTCATTTAGTTTTGTATGCATCAGTGCTTCTAAGATTGTTAATTCTATTAAATCGGTTAGATCTAATGCCGTAGGCTCTGATGATATGTCCCCAAAATGTATAGAACTGATTTTTTCGTTAATTTTGAGATATTTGTTCCATATTTTCAATTTCTGTCTTTACAGTAGTGAGTTTTCAAATGAATGGAAAAATTCATGATTAATACCAGTACCTTAAAAACCAAAAAACAAAAAATTGAAACTGCGACAATTAAAGTAACCAATGACATCCTTCGATAGTATTGACCACTCCATTCTCATTTGCAAACTTAAATCTCAGTCTAATTTTTGTAAATCGTTCCTCAAGCTCTTGTGTAGTTATTTGAAAAATCGAGTTCAAACAATCAAAACGGAAACCGGGACCTCAAATTCTTTCATCGCAAATATTGGAATTCCCCAAGGCTCGGTGTTTGGCCCATTACTATTTTCGTTATTTATTAATCACCTTCCAGAAGTCATTTCTAACTGACAGATTCATTTGTATGCCGACGTTTTTATGATTTATATATTTAGTGCAATTGGCTCGATGGATGATTAAATGGTGAGATAATTTTATATTTGGTACCTTGATAATAATTCTTAACTTTTGGCTGCTTCTGGAACACTATAATATTATCCAAGGTCGAAGTCCAATGTACCTTAAAGAACCTCCTAGCTTTGCTCAATCTCAAAGAGGATTGAAATTAATTTTACCTCATTTCACCCACATTATTGCAGAGCAATACTTTTATCTGAAGTCTTATACTGAATAAAAACTATTCTTAACTCAAAACATTTTTTTTACTTTTTTAGTTTCTCTTACAATATTCGATGTTCACATTCAAGAAAGGCTTTCATATTTTTGATTAATAAAAGATACATTTGTTGAGACCCCTTCACTGGAAACACTTTCGATTGGGGCTTCCATGTCCTTGAACTGAATAAGAATTACCATGTACGTAACAATTGCAGCGAAAATCTGTTTGAAAAAAAAAATTAGTATTCAAATTCTTAAATTGAAAAAAGTTAAAGTCTTACCTTGAATAGCGTGCGTCTATTTAGTGGAAAGAATCCATACGCTGTCAATATTGGCTTCTGTTGAAAATTCTTTATCAGGAATTTATCAACCTAAAAAAATGCGATTATTGTATTCTTAAACACACATGTAAAACTGTAAGTGAAAAGTCTTGACATATACCATGGATGTACCCATGTATGCTACATCCGTTTCCCTATTCTGATTACCATTTTTTCGATTCCAGTGTCTCTGCGGGATATCCTTGACAGTATCTTCGCTGTGTTTTTCGCCTGAAAAGAAGAATGTGAGAGATATTTTGATTATTTGATATTCAAGTTTCAAGACTCAAAATGGTGGCGAATGAAATACATTACAAAAAACATACACTAAAAAATTTTTTTTATTTTTTTTTAAATTTTACCCATTTTGTATTTTTTCAAGTATCATAAAATGTATTTGTTTTTGAGTGAACTCGCTCCAAATTTTTTTTATTTTGTTTTGTTCATCTGTAAAAAATAAAGAAACTCTATGTTTATCAGGCATTTTCTGAAAAAATATTGCCTCAAAGTCGAAACTTTGTTTGTGGAAAAAAATTTGATTACCATTTCAAATTTTAAATCTGGCAACCCTAAACCTATGGAAGCTCAACTTAAATACAGTCTTAAAGGTTGTTATTTCTAAAAAAAATTAAGTCAAAGATTAGGTCTTTATCATCTGTATTGACAGAGATATCGAATTCAACACAGGTCAGGGTACACCAAAGCTAGCCTTTTTTTAAGTTGTCAAAAAGTTATGTCAAAGTTGAGAAATTAGCTTTACTGTGTAACAATTAATATAGAAATATAAAATAGAAAATGACCAAGAATCACACCCCAAAGGATAATACACGAAGTACGGAACATCCTGTATAATGGAAATGTTTGGATTTGTTCAAAGAAACAAAGGAAGAGCAAAACTTTTCATTTGGCTTTTACAACTGAATATGATTTTTACAAACTCGGTGCTTGACCGAGTTTCTTTAAAATTTGCAGTTAGGATCTGTGCGGCAGCCTTTAGACTGTAGAGTGGTTTTTGGAATAATGTTTCTAGATCTTGAAACAATGGTACCCACCATATGCATTGTACAGTTGTGGCCAAAATAATAAGAGCGAAACCAATTTTTTCCATTAGCTCTTCCATCAGCTCTTCATTGGCCCTAGTTCTAACATAAGTTCTGCCATCAGAACAAAACAAATTTATCTTGATTTCATCACTAAAAAATACATTTTGCCAATTCCTGTAAGCCCATTGTGAAAGATTTACTTTTGCAAATCGTATACGCTGCTCAGATTCTTCGAACTAAGTAACGGAACCTTCATCGCATGACCAAGTAAATTTTTATCGTGCAAACGTCTGCGGATCGTGCATGAGCTGATATTTAATGAAAGATTTGCTTTTTTACCGCTAGATGTTGCAAAAGGATTCTTAAGCACCTCTCTTACAATCCTTTTGTCCAGCAAAGTTGTTGTTTTCTTGGGCGTCCACTTTTTTCGGTGAAATTTGTTGGTAGACTTCGCTGCTTTAGCACCTAAGGAAAGGAACAACACATTGAGATCGGTGAAGAGCATCTTGAATAAAACTGAATGTTTTGCCTCGATCTCCTAGTTGGAGGATCAAACGGCGTTCTTCCTCATATCAATGCTTTCCGCGTCCTATTATTTAAAAAATTAATGCGTTTTAAACACTTAAACACAAGTCTAACGGCAATTCCAATAATTAAATTGCGATTGGAAGTGAAAAAGACCAGAAATAATGCAATTCTACACAGCACTCTTTTATTTTTGACCATTGCAAATCTGACATTTCTAAGTAAAACTAACGGTACATTGCAAGTGACCATCATTAATGTTTGGTAGCACTGGAAATATTTAACAGTCAGGTCAAAGAAAATTCGTATATATATTTTGCTCCAATTAAAAAGGTTTAAGGCATAGATTCTGTTGTGAAAAAAACATAATAGTCAACTCTTATTATTTTGGCCAGCACTGTATGTGCTAGCAACTCCAAAAAATGGATTTTTTTTTGTTTTCGCTAAAAAAACTTTTGATGATTCTGTTTACTCTTCTACTACTTTATGTGATTCTATTAAATTTTCATAATTAATGTGGAGCTGGCAACCCTGTATTTCAAAATATATTATGAAGTACCAAATTTCAAACTGTGTGGTCAACTTCAAGATTTTGATACTGTACTTAGCACACAATTGTGCGACCCAGCCGTGCCCATTTTTTTCTGGCTTTACAAGGTGTTTTTGTTCAAGCGTATACAAACACGTATTGAAACGTTTTGTGTCCTTCTTTTTGACTTCGGATGGATGCTAATCGACCGTTTACGACTGCCTAGAACTCTATAAAATTGCCTACGCATTAGAGTCGCTGAAAGACGGTTTGTAAAATTCTTAAACGTCCAGCGTGCAGTCTGCTCCTTAAAAACTACTCATAACGACTGAATTCCCAAGAGTCACGCTTACGACTGGCATACCCTACGCCCAACAGATTCGCTGCTTTCATGAAGTTGACTTTCTTTTGAGACACCCTATAAATTGGTTGTCGTTTGAACAGACCGTATATGTATTTTACGACGCAACAAAAAAAAAAGTCCAGACGTTTTAAATCACAAGATGTTGGTAGTCAATAGCAATTAACTATTCGAAAAATGGTAGCGCAGGTGACGTAATGGTTAGCATGTCTGCTTGTTGCGTTGGAGTTTGAGGTTCGAAAGTCAGGAACAGCTTATTGTTTTTCGACGATTATCGCCTCTTGCGAGAAATTGGCAAACCCTCCGGGGGTCCTTTTCTCAATCAAACTTTTGGAATCGGCTAGAAATTTGTAGCTCGTCTCCATCCCTCACATTTTATGTTTGTGAGGAATGTGCTGGGTCTATAGTCTCCCGAAACTTTGCTGAGTCACTCTTTTCATTTATTTTATTTTATTCGAGAAATCACATGATCAAGAGACTCTCCACCCTAAAAAATAAGTGTATCGTTGCTTGTGTGCCACGTAGTTCCCGCCATCTTGTTAAAAACAAGCCCTGTACACAACAGTATCTTTTGATTCTGACCATGCAAAATCATTGTACATCGCTTGAATCCATAATCCATTCACCGTAACAGTCTGTTCCAGTCTATTATTTTGCCACCAGACCAAAAACCGCACCAATCAGTTGCACGTTGAGGATGGAGACGTTGTTCCAATAATAATAATATTTCGATTTTCGAACCTTCAATGTCCCAATGCAGCTTGTAAACGCAACTTAGAGATTAAAATGGGCCTCCGATGAAATTCCGAGTCATTTTAGTGAATTTGTTGCAACGTAGGCTTTGATCCTTGTGATAATTGATTTTTAAGAACCTTAAAACCAAAGTTTTTATAAAAAATTCGATTTAATGTCAACTGCCACATATAATCTTCACACTTGTTATCTGCCTTTGAGACTAGATTAAGAGACCGATAGAAAAATAATATGCGCAGTCGCTCATACGAATAAAGTGCGTCGATTTGTTAGCTTACCTCTTTTCTTAGATCCTGATAGAACACTAGAACAACAAATATTAATTGTGGAACTGACCACATTAGACCACCTCGTATAATCAGATTCCATAGATCTTTAATGCTTTTCCCAAACGCCAGATCTTTGAAATTTGAGATCATATGAAAATGTCCACTTGGCGAGCTCGCCAACACAGCTGCCAAAATGAAAATTATTGGAATACCAAACGATGTACTAATGTCCACTTCACACAGTTTTATTATTTCCCCTCGATCTTCCAGTAACTTCTTTACTTTTTGTGCTTCAACAAGTTCACATTCGTTTTCGAGATTCTTATTAATGCAAGCCAATGTTTTATTGCTTATAATGACAAGTGATGTGTAAAAAATACTAATCAAACCACTAGTAACTAATTGCACTACGAAAATAACACTCACAGAGATGAAAGTAATGCTTTTTAAGTTCGCGATTTCAAAAAACGTTGACAAGTTAAAGACACACATTGAACAAATAGCTAAATAGAGTAAACATAACTTCATCGTAACATCACCAAAGTAATTTGCTCTCAAATGTTTGTTTTCCAAACGCACTATACACTTCAAAATTCGAAGGTGTGTTTCAAAATTAGTTAACATCCAAGTATTGGCTATTATTTGGGTAAAAACTAATACGAAACTGGTAAAAATCTGACTAGTGGTACCGGTTTTATAGTGGTTAAGTGTTTTAAACCAATGGGAGGCTTCAAGCAGGCTGCTACTAGCTGCTATTAGCATAGCTAAATTCAATGTACCAAATGAAAGCCCAACGAGCAGTTTCAGCTTTTTGTCAAGGAGTTCAATCTGTCCATTTTTATATGAGATTGGGAGCAGTCCCAAGTAGCTCAACCACTTTATTTGAATGAGTAGTCCTTGACGGACGTGCATGACTGGAAAACACGAGTGAATATTTCTAACTACAAGGCTCGTAAGGAAATGCAATTAAATTACAGTCGCAAATAATTCTAATTAAAGTGCTGTGATGACAAGTAGGCGTTTTACAAAGTCATTCATTCGACAGCCATTCGTATTAGTTTTAATTAATGTAATGAGCTATGAGTGGCGTTGCATCGAACAACAAACAGACAGGCTATTCTTGGCCTTTTCGACTGAAAACTTGCTGACGTTATTTACCTGAGTGTTTCAATTCAATTTCATTTCCTAAAAAATAATAAAAACAACGTGAAAACAACCTAAAGTAAGCATTTAATACTTATCACTGACCACCATATTAAAAAACAGTTTTCAGACTACGTACTTCGTTTAATGTACTTATGTATAGTTATTAGCCATGTTGTTCTTTGGAAGAGCTTTGCCATCTACTGTATATTCTTCCACAAACCACAAACGTGCCGGGGCACTACATCTCAAAGGGATCGATTAAAATAAGATACCTACAATTTGATGAAAAATCATTGAGAAGCCATAATTTTAACGTACTTTAAATTTATAAATTATTATGGGAAGCTAAAATACTAGCCGCTCCGTCGAATTTGATAGTAACAGAAACTTCTGTTGAAGTGAATCATATAGATTTGATGGATTATAGTAAAAAGCATTTAAAATTGCCTAAAAAGCCAGGAACTTTTTTTTACTTCCAAAAAGTCTAAGTGATTAGATTAGATTAAGTGATTTTTATTTAATATTTTGTAAAAAAAGAAAACAATTAATAACATACAAAATCAGATACAGCATGGCATTGCCGTCTGCCAGATTGACAAATAATTTTATAAAATTGGTTATATTTAACCGATTCAAAATTGCAAGTAGTAAAGCAAATATAAATTTAAATTGATCACATAATAAGTAATACAACAACAAAAAAAAAAAAAAAAGGAAGATAGTACCTGAGGGTCTTAAAACATTTCATTAATTAGCCTTTCACGGTAAGCCAGCGCCACCTTGCAGTAATTGAAGAGCTTTGGGACTTCCATTTCATTTAAGAATGATAACATCTCATCTTCGTTTAAGACATTGCAGCCATAGTAAAATCTTCTTGTTTCTTTTAACACTGGACATCTTCCAAGAAAGTGGAACACGTCTTCTCTTTCTCTCTGATTACACAAATTACATAATACCGGAAGGTCATCTCTATGAGGAACAAAGTTGAGACTTAGAAGTTCTCCACGTAGTCTTACCATCTTTGATATTTGATCCACACTGTACTCATCTCGAAAATAGTTTTTAGGGCCCAGGTTGTGACATAATCTATTGTATATCGATCTATGCACTGAACTAGTATCTTCTTCTATATATCTTTCGCGATATTTTACGTCCACAGTCTCAATTAGTTTGTAGAGAGAGCTTTTCCATTCACTGATGTTTTCTAAGTTCAGATTTAGTTGAATACCACACCATTGCGCCAGCTCCAACCACTCCGCATACCTGCTAGTTCTTCGATCAATGACTTGTAGCGCGTTAGACATGTTCAAAACCTTGATTATATATTCTATGTGCAGCTTAAGTGTGCGAATGAAGAGCGGGGAGAGTCCTGTTTCCAACATCACAGTAGTTGGGCGTATTCGAAGGAAGACGAAATATCCTTTTCACATAAAACCTCAAAAGTTCTTCAACCGTTTCATATTTTTTGTATCCCCATACTTGAGCTCCGTAAAGCATGATCGACTCCGACACTGCTTCAAAAACACGATACTTACTACTATGGGCAATGTATTTGTTAGCAAAACATTTCTTCCATGTAGCACCAATGGTATTCTTGGCCTTGACAAGTTTTTCTTTGAAATGCTTTTCCAAACTAAGGTTTTTTGTTAAACAGTCCCCAAGATAACTATAGTCCTTAACAACTTCAATACTTTCCTCGTTAAAGGACCACCTTTCATTTGAGCAGTTTATTCCAACACCATTTTTGAAAATCATTACTTTGGACTTGTTCAGGTTCACTTTTTAACTCCAAGCTTTGTAGTACCTATCTAGTTGGTTAATCATCAACTGTAGCGATTCAGGTGAATAAGCGAACAAGACTATATCATCAGCGTAGAAAAGCGCCTTTATAACAGTTTCTGCGTACTTTATTCCTCCAGACAGACAGCCAGAAAGGTCTTCAATATACAGTGCAAACAAGAGAGGGCTTAAAGCACAACCCTGACGAACTCCTGATTCGGTTTGAAACCATTCAGACATTTCCTCGCCATTCCATACCGCCGCTTTGGTATCGCCATAAAGATTTTGAAGAACTCTACCAAACTTTTTAGACATTCCTATTGTATAGAGTTTATAAATTAAGGCATGCCTGTCCACTCCATCAAACGCTGCCTTAAAATCGACAAAAAAACAGTACAGCTTCTTCCCATTTCTCAAAAATGTTTCTGCGATGCTTCTTAGCACAAATATATGGTCTGTCGTCGAGTATCCTGACCTAAATCCAACTTGGGTTTCCTTTATTAGACTATTTTGGTCAATCCAGTTGCTTAGTCGTCTTTGCAGAACAGCGGTAAATATTTTATAAGATGAGTTAAGAAAACTTATCCCACGATAATTTTCCGGACTCCTCGTGTTTCCTTTTTTAAAGATTGGGAAGATTAGAGCTTCCTTAAACTCCTGCGGTATACTGCCTGTATCCATAACTTCATTAAAAAGCACATGAAGTCTACTTATTAACTCCGTGGTTCCATATTTGTAGAACTCTACAGGAATTCCATCAGATCCTGCAGCCTTTCCATCCTTTAAGCGCTTCAAAGCATAAATTATTTCTTCACTAGTTATATGCACATCCAGCAATTGATTAATTATCCGTGTTCGGTGCAGCATAGGCAATAGCGATATTGTTAGAAGGCGGATTCAATAGCTCCTTAAAATGCAGGAACAGGATATCCGGGGTTAAATCCTGATTTATTGTAAATTTGATTCCATTAAAAGTTCTAACTTTATTCCAAAACTTGTTTGGGTTACTAGCAAGTGCTAGTTGTCTAGCCTCTGCCTCAAAGTACTTTTCTTTTTTGTACTTACATAATAATTTAAACTCTTTATTTGCATCCAAATACTGGTTTTTGCTGAATTGGTCATTACCAATGCGGAATGCTCTCAGCCATCCAAATGATTTATTTCGGTCATTTTTGCAATCCTCATCAAACCAGGGGGCAGTTTGTCTCAGGTTATTTCGATTGTGACTGCTGCCGACAGGGTAGGAAGATCTAATGCAGGTTGTGACATCTGCAAAATTAGAGGCGATCTGACTTCTAAGCGAAATGTCAATACTCCAGCGATAACTAATTGCTTTGTTTCCACCCACTTCAATTTAGGCAGCATTGTCATAATCCTATTTCCATTCGATTCCGTGCCTTCTATTTGGAGGGTCGTTATGTGTCAAGCAAATGGGGATGCGATGCATCCGGGCAAAGTGCATATAAGCAAACAATAGTTTCAGAAGATTGCCAAGAGTATCTGATGCGAATATGTTTTTAGCATGACTAGTACAACTTCGTGTAAAAAGTGAATCGCCGCAATATTAGAAAAATCCAAAACCGTTATCAGTTCAGTTTTGCAGACCGTTTATTTTTAAATACGCTGAGGAGTCTGGTGATAAAATTCAGACAACTGCCAGGAATATAAGTGGCCAAGTAGAGCATTAAATTCCAACTATGGTTACTGTTGCTGAGGGAAAAAATGTAATGGTTCGGCGTGAATTCTTTCCGACAGTGATAGACAGGAAAGTGTTTAATGAATTAACCAACACAAAATCTACTTTGTCATGCCCTGCTAATTGGACTCGAAAACTTAAAAAAAAAATACGTTTACTTTCTTCCTTCACTGCTTCATATAAAACATATAACTCAAAGAGCTTATAGCTATGATGTACAAAATGAAAAAACTCTGTTTTATATTACTTTCTAAAAACATTCGAGAGATTTGCTTAATAACTTTTAGCATCCACTGTTGTTATCAATTTTATTTTAGAATATCTTTTGGATACTTAAACATTCACAGATTTTTTCCGTAAAAATTTACAAATTTTCAAGGTTTTTCCACGAAAATCTTACTTTTTTTAAATTCTCCACATTAGTCTTGGAAATATTTTTGAAGGAGCGTTCAAAAGTTAGCAGCGCGGCGATAGCCTGACTTTAAGCTTCAAAGTCAGGAGTACCAACAGCTAAATATAAGAAAAACAAGACACCAAATACAATTTCCCTACGAGTTCAAACGGGAAAGAAATTAAGTTTTTACAAAAATGACAATCAGGCTACCTAGTTTTAAAGTCCGTAGCTGCTTCGCTAGCTCATTCGAATGTGTGATGACGAGCATTTTCGTTAAAACAATATCAGATTTCGGAAAGTGGTTTCAGAAAACTGTGTCCTAAGGTTATCATAATACTGTGTAAGAATCTTGTCAACATTTCCAAGAAGTTGTCCTGTACTCAAGAATTCTACTCCTCCTTTAAGTGGCGATCAAGATATCGTCGATGTTTTTTTATGCAAAATCGCATCTTACATGAGGTACCTCTACGAGGAAAAAAAGACACTGCTCTTGTATGTAACACATTTTCAAACAGACCAGACATCTTAACTGGAAGGCACATCCTTACTTAATACTTAACTAGAAGATCGGTGATAATGAGAGCTATTTCTCCTGGAAAGAGTGAACATTACCTTAAATGAAAAGAAAAAGTAGTTTGAAATTTATGGAAGAACGAACATTGATGTTTTATAGCGCTCGTTCCAAATCTTATGTGGTATCCGTGGCGTATTGGTCAGGTTTCGCCTTTCGCAAGGATTTGGTAAGCCCTTCTTTAGTCAATTCGTTGCCACGAAGAGCGGTTTCTCGATTAGCTTTTTCGAATATGCAGAAAATAAAAGGTCCCCTCCATTCCCTCTCAAGGTATGGTGGTGAGAAATGCGCTAGGCATTAAATCATTTTTTTTTTTAAATTCGTTCGTCATCTCAATTGAATCTCGGTGGAATTTAAACTTGGAACTTGTTTTCAAACGCAGCCAGTTGGCGGATAGTGCAAACGGAGTAACTTGGGATTAATTCGAACAAGGTTTGATTGTTGTGTGGCCAATCTTGTTATTGGTACATTGGGAGATAGCTCTGATACGATTAACTGTGCTAGCAGCCATCTGTTTACTCGAGGGTTGTAAGATTAAGGAGTATGTTTAGGACCGCTGAAGGTGTTGGTCGGTCGGAAAGTTCCGCTTACGCGCATACAGGTTAATCACCGGACTTTGCTTAGAGTATCGCAGCTCTGGTTGTCACTTTGTCTAGAGCGGTCAACCATACTATACTACCCCGTTAGTATCGGTATAGTGACCGTCGTTTATAGCCAGCTTTTTAAATTGGGGAGAAAATCCCAATTTATTACCATTTGCTTTTTTGCAGACCTTCGCCTACGGTGGCTTTCCTGATTATTTCATGTACATTGTACTTTGCCCGAGTGGTTCTTTTTCCAACTACTGGGTTCTGTTTTCTTCGTATTTATAGGGTATGCACAGTGAGTTAAATTATCGTTGAATTTATTGTCCAGATTTTGTTAATTAAGAGAGTAAATAATTGTTTGTTTTATTGTACGTTTTTTCTGTGATTGAATGATAGTTAAGCCCATTGTTTACTACACTTTTCACGCTTCCTTCCTTTGTTTATGCTTTTGTGGGAGACGATGTTGTAAAAACATCGCTGTTCCTTTTGGAAAACTTATACCTATTCGAGTTCATCTGTATATGACCCAATTGCATGGAATCTAACTTAAGCGAATAAAATCCTCAGTCCTTTGTGATATGATAACGTTATATGGTGTTGCACTTTTTTCCCGACAAAACGAATTACCACCGAATCCACAACTTGGATTATAGCAACCTAATATATTCATTAATCGCAACAAAATATTAATTACTTATTTATAACGCGGGAAGATAAAATATGCACACCGATGTGCCGCGGCGATGTCGATCGAATTTAATTTTAGGATGAACTGTCAAATGACAGCTGGGTGGATTTCAAAGAAAAATAGTGCAACAGGTAGCAAGATAGTATGCTGCCAATGCCAGCTGCTCAGCAAGGGGTGGTCCGTAGGTAGTTTATTTATTGGTACGTAGGTATAATTAGTTGAATAAAGAAAGGAATTAATAAAAAGAATGAGTATCAATCAAAACACACAACTGGGTGTTTCATACAATAAAGGGCGCCAGGAAATTTTTGTTTGGAATTTCCAAACCAACTTTAGCACTGAAAATGGTCTTCAATTAGAATTAAAACGCGATTATTTTCCAAAAGGAATATAAAACTATATTTTGTTCAGGAAACCTTTACAAGTATAGGTATAAAACCTGAAATCTTTTCATAAACAAATTGGTGTACAAAGTATGCAACGTCAGGCAAAGAGTTAGTTAACAATTTAAATGGTATGATATTTAATGATCGAAGATGGGTTTTACCCAGGTTAAAATGCAAACAACAAAGTATGTGCACAATGCACCCGCAAACAAACGACTCTTTGGGAATTTTCCCGAACAGACAAAAAGGTTAAATGGAGGTCGCGCGTCCTGCAATCTCAGGATAAATTACGATTGGCGAAAGGTAACCGATACAAACACTATGACTTAATAGTCAAACCAAAATAAACGCACAACTAACACTTCTTCTCACAATAAGAAAGTTAAAATACTAAGGTATAATAATACTTAGCTTTTCTGACGAATCCTGCCTATGAGTTTTCTTGCCCGTACTGGCACTAACTCTCCTGAATTCCTGCCTGCTTGGAGCTTTCCTGCACAGACTTAAAACACTGTTTAGTTTGGCCTTCCTGCCAATCAAACACTGTAACAATTTAAACTTGCACTACTTGCAAAAATCAAATACTCGATTATAAAATCTCCGACACTTTTTCAATTTTCTAAAACTTTTTGGCACTATGTCCTTTTCAGAGGTCAACCAAGAAGTGCCATCTTCTTGGCGGTCTCTTCGTTCATCGGCGCATTCAGCAAATTCCACTCACTTCAACCAATCAGAGTCGTGGAGGTTCGTCACGGCTCACGGGGTATCTGCAATACTCTCAGCAAATTCGCTGGAGTCTGCGCCGTAGGCGAAACGCATCCATCGCTCTCTTCTAAACAATTTCGTTTCAAATGCCATTCAAATCCGAAGATCACTGATATATATCAGTGTGTTAAAGGTGGGTAGCTAATCTCTACCTTATTGTACGAGTATTAGGTTGTTAGTAACCTGCTGCTGTTTCGATGGATTTTCTCCAGAACCTCCCTGGTTCTTACTATCGCTGCTGCTTGAGTCTCCAGCCGTCCACTGGCTCAATGAAGGGGTACCTATTTGGGTTGCTTTTCCAAAATGCTTTGAAGTACACCACTAGCTGATGGACTAGGGTTGCTTTGTACTCTGCCAGCACCTTGAAGCCACAACAAAAGGAGGGGTGAAAATGGGAAGAGGAAGAAAAATAAAGGTATAACTTGTTGTGGTAAAATATACCGCAACAATGGAGATAAATATTAAACGAAAAGCTATTTACAGCTACTTTAGCTCGACTTGGCGGTTGGCGATGTGGTGTCAGTGAATGTCAACAGTTAAAAATTTACCCCTTCTGAAAGATCCTTATAGAACGCTAGTGATGCAGTGAAAACTGACCACATAAAACCTTCTCGTGCAATCAGTCATAAATCTAAGCTGGTCTTCACTGACACATATATTCATCAAACCAATCATCCAACATCCATCAAACGAAGTCAAACTAAATGTACAGTGTGAACTCCGCTTTAAACATTGCCAAATGAGATCTCAACGAGTAGCTTGAGTTTCTAGTTAAAGAGTTCAATTTTGCCATTGCCATAAAAAATTGAGATCAGCCCAAACAGCGTTGTCACTTAATTTGAATGACTTATCTTGGATGGATGTGAATGGCTAGACAACATAAACAATTACTGTCTATAATTTCAAGGCTCACAAAGAAGTGAAATTCAATTAATGTGGTTAGTTCAAAGTGCTGCGATGTTGATGTAGTTATTGATTAGAGGAAGTAATTTGTATTTATTTTATTCATTGTAATGTGTTTCAATTAGCAAGGAATAGTAAGAAATAAATATCTGGCCGCTGGCAATTTGAGGTGTGGAGATAATAAAATGCACTTGGGTCCTAGGTTTTAGCTCTAACTTTTGCATAAACTCGAAAAGTCCCGCAAAAAGATGCAAAAGTACTCGAAAGATGATGGATGAATCTTTGATCAGGTAACAGATGAAGGATAGCAAGTGACAAATTACATATGACAGATGACAGATGAAATATGACAAATGACAGATGATAGATAACAGATTAACAGATGCCAGATTTCAAATATCATTTTTATATATATGGCAGATGGCATTTGACGTCTTGGTACCCTTGATATGATGGGTAGCATGTCTGCCTGGTAACCGGGAGTTTCGTGGTTCGAATCCCAACAGATGCAAAAATGTTTTTTCACGGGTATCGTCTTTTGTGAGGTATAGACAAGTCATCCGATAGTAAATTTATTTCTTTGAAAAGCGCTTGATTAGCCGTTCGGAATCGGCAGAAAACTGTAGGTGTAGATGGTTGTGAGAAATGGGCTAGGCCCCGGGGCTTCTCGGTCTGTTGCGCCACTCTATTTATTTTATTTATTTCTTAAATGGCATTTCAGAGATGGTAGATGACTGATAAACAAACGCTTCTCCTGCAGACGCAGGCAAATATTAAAATATCAAGATATGATAATCGAAGGACTTTTGAGTGACTAGTATATGTTGAATCGTAATGAACATCGTTCCAAACCAATTTTATAACTTAACGGATTCTGTAACAAAAATACAACAATAAAACCATACAAATGTTATTCACTTATTTCGCTTGTAATGTGGGAGGCTGAATCCCATCGTGGTAACCAGCAGCCGGATACCAGATTTTTTAGTTGTCAAATCACAATTTCATCGAGAAGGCCAATTGACATCGCCAAGACGGCTGATAACGTACGTAACGGTTGTGACGTAGTGCCACATCCTGCACGAACCCGAGGTTTTTCCAATCCATGTTATCGATTTCACTGAAAAAAGTCTAAAACATGGCTCTACAACGCACACGTACACCATCGAAACGTAGCTGGACATACTGCATACATAATGTTACGGCCCGAGAAGTCTCTTTTCACTTACTTTGGTTCAAGTTGACTTAGAGATTTGGTGTTTTTTACTTTGTTTTCACTTCTAATGTCATCGATTGTAATAATTAATTTCCAATTATCAACAAAAAGGTCTCTTGATTACTTTATACCTACTGAATGGCCAAAATCACAATACCTACCTCTTCTGTTACATCCTGGTGAAATGCCAAAATGGGAAAGACTATCGCTGGCGCCGACCACATTAGGGTTGTATTGAAAAGAAGGTAAATATCGTTGCTGAGGCTATGCACTAATTTATTCCACACAGTAAACGCATACAATGGTGCACCCGGTGCAAATAGGAGTGAACAAGTCAAAATACAAATCATTGGTAAACCCCACGACTTGCTTATATCCTCCTGGCAAAGTGTTATGATTTTTTGCCAATCTTTGACTTTCTGATTAAACGCACAACGCACTTGGTGTGAACTTAAAGTACCATTTTTCATTTGTTCATTTATAGAGTAAATTATTTGATTACACTTGCTGACCACTGATGCATAAAACGTTACGATCAATCCGCTTGTATACATTTGCACTACATAAATGAATTGTTGAGCGATATCACATTCATACCATCCACTTGAGCAGATGGAAACGAAAATGAGGTTGACGAGAGTTAAGAAACAAACCGCATGGTACACTATAAACAAAATGAATGATCTGTCTCTTAAGAACCCACCACTGTTACCATCTACCACATATTTCTTATCCAAACACAACACAGATGAAACTATGTAGGAGTTGTGCTCCTTAGCTACGAGGAGGTGTATACTAGCGATGATTTGCAGTAGCCCGATGAGACACATACTATATTTTTCATACTCAACTGCTGTAGTATCAAATTTATTATCTTTTAACCAATTTGGGGAAATTATGATGATCAGTACACTGCACAAAAGCCCGAGGTTTAGTACACTAAAAACGAGAATAATTAACCAATGATGTTTGAGTGTGCGGCATCGTTTTTGTTCACATTTTTCTAGCGGCAGAAATCCCATAAAACGAAAACACAAAATTTGATATGTAAAGCCTTTGCGATTGAACATAACCCACTCTTTTCAATAAGTCTTTTTGTATTACTCTTTTTCGTGCACAAAAAGCTGATGCGGTTAAATAGAACACAGTCAATTAGGGAAATTAGTCATTTACCTAAGTACAGTCAGCTACGCCCCAATAATAATAATAATAATAACCACAAAATTTTGATTGCAAATATAGCGAAGCCATTAGTCTTATTGGAGGTGCATTCATAATTGTGTTTTAATCGTATAATCGTATTTATGCATACATAAATACATATATAGGCGCAACAGAGCAGAGATCCCAGGAGCCTAGCGCTTTTCTCAAAACCATGTCATGTGAGGGAATGGAGGGGACCTACTATTTTGTGCAGATCCCGAACGGCTAATCTAGCATGTCTGTCTGTTAAGTGGAAGCTCAAATCTCAGAAACATAAATTTGTTTTTCCATTGGTACTCCCTTTCACAAGGGACTAGCAGGTGCTCCGAGATTAATTTCACAGCCTTGAGAACTGCTTTCATCCGTTCAGAATTGGATCTAGGTTGTAGGTCCTTAAAGTCCATTAGACCCCGACCTTCCACTAACTCAATCTTAGTACATTCTTTTTCTCCCTTTTTTACGAACATCATAATCTTGATAGGCTTACAGCTATTTTACTTATGTGCTTCGCACTAGTTACCCGCTCGCGGTCGCTCTTAGGACAACAGTTCGATAGAAGCAAAATAACGGTCTATTTCAGTAAGAGCGCTTGTGTTATTGTAAGTGTGTCGCGCTATTTCGTTAGATCTAGAGCCAGTATTACCCAAATTGCTTTTCAAACTTATTTTTATAATTTTTTAAACGTTTTGCTTTTTACTGTTACAATATGACGTATAACAGATTTTACAGATTTTAAAAAAGTACTTCACAGTCCACAGATAAACTTCTGAAACAGTCGTTCAAAACATTTCAACTCAAAATTGACAGTTAGTTTGATCGAAGTGTAGTCGTATCATGAGACTTCAACTTCTTTTCCTTGAAATCACATTCAGCTTTCTTGAACATGCGATTTCCTAGTTTATCTTTCATGGACGATATTAACTTGTTACTGATTCCTAAACCAAAAATATCCGCTGAGAGAACTCTGATGCCGATCTTATTTCACTACAAACCACCCTCATTTTTTCATTTCATTTTATTAATTACAAGAATCTTTTACAATGGGCTTCAAAGCCTTTAAATTAGCAAAAGTTATGTTAATGGTTCTTTACATTATTAATTTACATTACCTAATTATAAGCTTAATATTACACATTAATTATTAAGCAAGAAAAGAATTTAATGAAGAATATTTAGCTAGTAATGGTTAATTTCAATTTTAAATAAGATAAACACAAAAAGAAATAAGGTTGTAATAAAACATTTAATTTAATGCCAAATAACTAAACAAGCTTGCCTCAAACTGAGTGGTACCACGCTGTCTCCTGATAGATATGGGTAAATTGTTCCATTGCCTTATGACATCTACGAAAAACTGATTTTCTGAAATTCTACAGCTAAAGATGGGTTGTAATATGGTAAAAGACCGAGACGAACTAGAAAATTTTATTTTTTCAAATAGGTATGATGGTGTTTTAGTTATCATTATTCTGTTGAGTGTTTTCAAGGACAAGTATTTCAGATATGTGTATAGAGTGCAACCTAAAATCCTGCTAGAATAATTGGAGATATGATCAAATCTTTTGAGATTATAGACATAACGCGTTACATTGTTGAAAGCAACTGACAGATTTCTTTTCGTTACAGAACTGTGGATTGCGAATATTTGACATCCATACGTGATTAGGGGTAAAATCAAAGATTTTGCTAGCCTTAATCTAATATGTTGTGGAGTAAAGTGTTTCGATAAAGATAAACTGCGCAGTGAACCGTAAATTTTCCCGATTACCAATCGTACATCATCCCAAGTAAGAGTCGAGTTGAAAAGTATACCTAAATTCTTGGCTTTACTTACGTAATCCAGTTTATCATTTCCAAGATACAGTGCTGGGAAGTAATCGTAATTAAGCGCTGTTTTATAAATTATAAGACATTTCGATTTTATTGGATTCAGATTTAAGGAGTTAGCGTTTGACCACAGTAGTATTTTACTTAGGTCAGAATTTAATTTGTAAACCCCATCCTCAATCATTCCAAGTTTGCAACTAAACTGAACTTGAGCATCATCCGCATACAAGTCAACAATTGAGTGGTTCGTTTGCGTTGGAAGATCATTAATGAACATCGAAAATAACAACGGACCAAGAATCGATCCCTGCGGAACTCCAGAGAAAAGGTTGAGAGGTCGGGAAATTTTATCGTTAATAGCAACAGCCTGGCTCCGACCACTTAGATACGATAGAATTAGATCAGCAGCACTATTTGAGAAACGAAACTGATTTTTAAGTTTCAGAATGAGCTTTTGATGATTGACAGTATCAAATGCTTTGGAGAAATCCAGTAGCACTAAAAAAGTTAACATGTCTTTGTCGATCGCATTTCGAATATCATCTGAAACTTTTAAGATAGACGTCACGCAACTGTGGCCTTGTCTAAATCCAGATTGTTTGTCTGTTAAAAGCTTATTTACATTCAAATAGTTACTTATTCGTTTATGCAGTAGTTTTTCCAAAACCTTCGATAAAAACGGTAATATTGAGATAGGTCGGAATTCTTTTGGCGATGAACGTGTTTCACTTTTTTTAAGGACGGGTATAATTTTTGCGATTTTCCAAGTACTGGGGAAACATGAAGACATAATGATTGTGTTGAAGATATGTGTAAGTGCTGGAAGTATTTCTGGTAAGATTAACATGATAAAACGCGGGTGGATTCCGTCTAAGCCTATGGCATATGATTTGATTTTTAGAATTGCGCTTAGAACATCCGCATCATCAACTCTTACAAATCCAAAGTAATGACGATTATCGGGGTCAACAACCCGATAACCCTCATTCTCATTTGCCGGGTCAACAACCGGAAACTCAAATGAGCCATCAAGTGCACCATTGTTGTTAGACATATTTTGATTGCTTTGAACTTTTGCAAACTCTACATTGAGATAATTAGGACAAATATCCGCGCTACAAATTTCTTTTTGTTTACCAACGCCAAGTTCTCGAATGTTTTTCCATAGTGTTTTTGAAGAAAGGTTTTCGCTAAGTCGTTCAGAATACACTCTTTGCTTGGCATCACGTATCTTTTTGCACACCAAGTTTCGCAATGATCGAAATTTTGCTAACATTTCAGGAACTCGAAACCGCTTCCAACGTTTATAAGCCTGATCACGTTGTCTTATAAGGTTTAGAATTTCAGGCGTAAACCATGAATTCATTGTGGTATTTTGTAATTTAACTTTTAGAGGGATATGTTTATCGAAAAGTTGAGTTATAGAGTCTTGAAGAAATTTTACTTGATCGTCAGGTGATACTAGACCATATATTATTTGCCAGTTAAACTGTCGAATGTCTCGCACAAGTTCATCAGGTTTGAAAATTTTGAAGTCTCTAAACTTGTAGATTGTGGGCTTGAAAGGTGGATTGACTTTAAGTGTGGCAAACAATAGGTCATGCTTGGAGAAAGCAGGGGCATCCAGTTGAGAATAAAGGAGTATGGCGCTGGGATTACTTACAATTAATAAATCTAACAACGTAGAACTTGTTGTTGAAAAGTGAGTGGGATTTGTACAGTTTACTGGGAAGAGACCATATGTTTCCAGCCTATCAAGAAAGTTTTTTGAATTTATAGATTCAAGCAAGTTACAGTTATGGTCACCGCACATGATGATTTCTGAGTATGAAGAGGACTGTCTTTCTATTTCGGTATAGAGTTCAAGAAAATCGATGTATCTGTTTGGGCGGTAAGCAACCCCAAGTAAGCAGCGATTTGCACTGTTTGGAATCTCTACAAAAACATATTCAATTTGTGACAACAGCTCAGATTTTATAACTACTTTGAATTCAATAGATTCGCGTATGTAAATGGCAACACCTCCACCACCTCTGTTTGTTCTATCAGCACGAATCAATTTGTAACCCACCATGTCATATTATACTACATCCATTATATCAGCATGAAACCATGTTTCTGAAACACATATTATATCAATACCTGACCTTACAAACACATTTCTAAATTCATCTATCTTAGAATGCAAACTCTGTGCATTTATATGACAGAGCTTAAGCCCCACATATTGTTTACTGAGAATTCCCAACATATATCGCAGTTTTTCATCTCTGTCAAAAGCATGAGAACAATTATCATTCAGTGCTAAAAGATTAGCCATTATCATACGACTTCACAGAAATGTTTAAATTACCTATCAGAAAACAAGCACCACACCTATAAAAAGCAAACATGATAAAAACATGGCAAAAGTTAAATGAAGTTAAAAGAAAATGGTATAAAAGAGAAAAAATAAATAAATAAGTAAATAAATAAAAGCAATAAATTGATTTGAAGAGAAAAAAAAGAAGTATTACAAGAAGTTTTGATTTAAAATTTTCTTTGAAAAGCTGCTCACGATCCGTCTGCATTGATATCTCCTTCATTCCTTACGCCTGCAATTCGATTTAAGCTTTCAATAGATGTAGCTAAAAGTGATCTATCATCTGCAGCTGTTGTTCCCATCTTGTTTACAAAAACTCTCCCATTGCGAGTGTAGACACTGACGAGCTTTTTTGTTCGCTTTAAATGTAGAGCTTTACGAAGAATCATATGGTTATGTGACGTTAAGCTTTCATTTACGAAAATTCGGCTGTCAGATGGCATACCAATATCACGCAAGCTTGTGTTTACTTTTGTTGATTTCCAACGTTGATGGATCGCTGCAAGTGGAAAAGGCTAAATTTCGTTTGGATCTTTGAGTAGAACGTTCTAATTTTCTAGTTCCTTAACAGACCGCACCCAGCAAGGAAATTAGCTGAGACCTGAAATTTTTCAAAGTAGACTTGAAGGCCATTCAAGAGCTATGATATAGTGGGCCGAAAGAAAGTGATCACGTCTCTGTCATCAGTAAGGCGACTGTTACAGACGACTAAAACAGTGTTTATTTCAGTATGCTTTTATTGCTTGAATATGGCCTAGAAAAAAAGTGTTTTCTAGGGCTTTTGGTTTTACTCGGCAAGACTATTTTCTTCTTAGGGTAAGCCGCGTTGCATAGGCTTAAACCATTAGAAAATAGAAACTGTCGTTTGAAGAAATCAAGAGATGTGTTGGAAAATAGGGATATTAAAGTAGTAAGAAGATCATACCAGGACGGCCATCCTCGAGCTCTAGCTCATAAATACCAACATGTAACCATAGAAGTAGCGTTGCAGTCTTTACTTAAAAAAAATAAATAGGTCGGCGCAACAGAGCGAGGAGCCTCTGGGCCTAGCGCATTTCTCACAACCATGCCTTGTTGGAAAAAACCAATTCTGCCAAACTTCGTTGCAGGGTGGTTTTTCAATAGAAATCAATTGGATAGCGGGTTTGCATAATGTGGTTGCGACAGTTTCGTTATTCAATTTTATTTGCTGTTATGATGTGTGAGTGTCTATAACAGCTTGCAAACATTTTTATATCTTCTCATCTAAAAAGGTCTTAACAAGACCAGAAATGTATACAATTTTCGTTTTAAAGGAAGTACATCACATATTTCGTGTTGGTTCGTATAACACAAAATTTTATTAAGTCGTTTGGATTCAGTCAGCTCGCGTTGGTCTATTCAATCTAGTCATTTGAGAGGATGTTGCCTGGATCACTATCACGCCTCGACCTCGACCCCTTTACGTGCCGGGATACGTTGCGTTGTCTTTTACACTAATACACGTTACATCGAAGTCAAAGCAACATTGTGATAGAATGTACTGAT
Source organism: Melanostoma mellinum (assembly GCA_914767635.1). Classification (NCBI taxonomy): domain Eukaryota; kingdom Metazoa; phylum Arthropoda; class Insecta; order Diptera; family Syrphidae; genus Melanostoma; species Melanostoma mellinum. The sequence goes on along the minus strand of OU612060.1, from coordinate 46,390,960 downwards.
TTCCTAGGATTGAACTCATAAATGTCAGTTGAAACCGGAGCCAAAGCGACATAATTACTCAGGCATAAACCTGGCTACTCTAGGTATTGGTCCATAGGTAGCTCATTTACAGTATTTAGAAAGAGTTAACAATAGTGTGGGGCTCCTGTTATTACTTTTAACAGGAATTGACTTGCATAGGTTGTGAGTATAAAAATAATTTTTTTTGCTTAACCAGTGAATCTTGGCCGCTCTTGCAGTGTATAGAAACATTAGACTTGGTTTTGAGCTTTACAGATTCGTTCCAGATAACCTTTTGTTGGAAAATATAGGAAAACTTGATTAAAGGAACAGAATTTTTTTTTCGCGATCGGACGAGGTCTGGACTCCAAACCAATTGATAAGTTTTGTAAGATATACACAAATGAAAGTTCGAACTAATTTTTGCGAAAACAAGATAATTAAGAACACTGGATTTGTTTTTTTTTTTTTCAAGAAAGTCAGGCTTTGGATTTTAATCGCGTTAAGAAAAGGTATATAAAAATAGGGTGGCATAACAGAGCGAGGGGCCCCTAAACCTAGCGCATTTCTCACAACCATACCTTGTGAGGGAATAGAGGGGACCTACTACAATTTTCTGCCGGTTCCGTACGGCTAATGGAGAAAGAGCTTTTCATGGCAATGAATTTACTAACGGAGGAAAAACATTTTGCCTCTGCTGGGACTCGAACCTCGAACCTTTGGGTTAGCAGGTGGACATGCTAACCATCACGCCACGGGTACCACAAAAAAGGTACATGCAGTCTAATAAAAAATAAAGTTAAACCGATTAATATGGTTTGAAGTTGAAAAACAATCATTCGTTGAGTTTATCTTTTAAAAAATTTGGTATCATCAGGTGTCACTGAAGCTAGTACGATAAACGACATCATTTATGGCAAGAATGAAAAGAAGTGGTCCTAAATGACTTTCTTGAGGTACACCGAAGCTAAGATAAGATGCTTTTAAAGTAATCTTACCAAGTTTTACTTAAGAAGATTGAATACGTAAAACAAATCGAATACGTCTACAAAGTCATGTTGGTTTGTGCAACTGCATTTTTGAACTGTAAGACTTCTTTAATAAATGATTGGATCCCAAAGAATTGAATTTATTTTTTGAAGTGTATCGCGTTTTGCGTGAATTTGACCAGTTCTTCGAGAGTAATAAGACTGTCATAAAAAACACTTTCTCACTCACCTATGCGTTCGAAATCCACCAAAAACTCATAGGCTCTCTCCATTCTTCGCAATGTATGGTTGAGAGAAATACGCTCGGCCCGCGGTTGTTATGCCACCCTATGTATTAACGGATAACACCACTGTAAATTTTTCTAATCTTTAAAACTTCACTAATACGCTCAGTTAAACCCTTTACTCTCGAATGCAACTATATTCCTTAAACTCCATTTGCCAGCCGTCCCTGTTGTTCAATTCGGCAAGTGACTTGTTTTTGTTCACTTATCGTTGTTCACTAACCGTTGTTGTTTTCCCATGTGCGATGTTTTGCGATGTTTTGCTAAAGTGAGAAGAAAATAGATTGCCAATGAAACTCGGCTTTTATTACCTTTCCTTCCACCCAAAAAATGACAACAACAAAAACGTTTTTCATAGGCTGCTACGCTGCACCGCTACAGTGGTGTTACCCTTAATTACACCTTAATTTTTTAACACTAGGGAAACACACTTCCAAGATGTTGTTGATAATGTCGATCTGTAGCTCACGGATCCCTTGAATGATAATAGTCTTGAGTGTTTATCGACAACTAACTTTCTCTTTAGGTGAGAAAAACTATTTCAGAGATGAGTTTTCAGTTTCTCAAATGAGCTTAATCTTTAAAGTCAGAACTGAAATGCTGGAACTGAATTGTAGACCTCATAGATCTGACTTAAATCCTATCTGCTTTGCAATCTCGGTCTGAACGAAAACGTCTTGTATTTTATAGCAGTTTGTCCAATTTTACAGGAAATACGTAGACTCTATTTTTCCCACAAGTTTTCTTTCGTTAGAAGAATGTATAAATATCCTGAATGGTAGCCGTGGTTGGAAGTCTCTTATAGGATACGTTTCTCACGCAAAAAAATATCGAGATGATTATTTGAACATGTTTTGAAACACTTTTTGAACTATACTTAGGAAAAAGCAAGTTATTTTCGTTTTAGCTAAACTAAAAGCCCTTTGATCTATTTTGTTTTGACTGAACTAAAAGTTCAGAAATTAAATTGTTATGTACATTAGAAACATTATATTTATATACATTAAGAATGTTCTAAACGTGTACCTTATACAGCAATAGATTTCAGCCTAAATCAATCTATCTAAAAGTCACTGTTTGTTTGTTACTAGTTTTCTTTCTTTTTAAACAAATTAACTTAGAAACCTAGCACAAGTTTGTTAAAACTTTCTCACTGTATTTTAAAATTGTAATTTCTTTACGGCAGACGGCATATTGCCATGCTTTCTAATTATATTTCTTTACTATAATATTGTAATTTAAAAAAAAAAAAAAAAAAAAAAAAAAAAAAAAAAAAAAAAAAAAAAAAAAAAAAGTGCTCCAATCGATTACGAATTATTTGCATAAAGTCGATCCGACACGTTTCACCGCAAAAAATCTAAAGGGTCAAATCACAGCTCCAATTGGCATCGCCAAGACCGGGCAATACGATTCGGGAACTTTTTGCTCTAAAATTAAATTGTTATATGGTGTATGTGCCTTGGCCCGCCATCCTGCATCCAGTTTAAGTAAAAAAAAAAAACATCGGTTAATATGGCAACCGTTGACCGAAACGTTGTTCCCAGCCATTGTTTCAAAGAACAAATTTATGTCATCAAACTTTCATCTCTTTTTGGATAAGTTGTGTTTTCGACAGTAACGTGCGGGTTCTCCGAGCCCCAGGGTGTGGTGATTTTGTGTGTTAATAACCACTGAGGTGAACGTGCTCTTTATCTGAAAGATGACTTTGTCTAATTGAAGCTGCTCTAGACCTCGAATTGCGAATCAATAACTATGCTGTACGCCTTCAATTGCTGAGTCTATTGGACCTTGCTTGCAAATATTATATTGACCTGTTCTTGATTTATTTATTTTATTCATAATGATCTTTTATTCTATTTATATATTTTATTTATAAAAAATTAACAATAAATTTAAATCTATTATTAACAAAGTTTTAAGAGCACTAGCATCAAAGAACTTTCGATTCATGATTTTTTAGTTCGATATCTAGTGCGTGAAATGTTGAACTATTGAGATCGATGTTAAGTTCATGTTCGAATATTTAGTCTCACACTTTTGGCTACAACAACCACATTCTTTGTCTGTGGGCACCGCACCAGGAACCATGAGCGTTGTCCACATGCCAGTCTCACGAACTTTTTGCTGAATTTGAGTACAGGCGTTGCGGTAGTTGCTTCATTTCGGTCAAAACTTCTTTTCAATGTTTCCCAGGTTTCTGCAACCTTAAAGAAACTAGTTTCGTTTCTACGAAGTACGGTACTAAGTTTGTTCGTTCACCAAGGGTTGAACCAGGTTTTCTTCGAATATTTAAAAAATATTTCACCACGAAATCACCACACACGACTGGTATTTGAAGAAAAGTACATTCCATTAAACATTTCTGTTTATTAACGGCACTTACCCCAGCAAAAGTCTAGTGCTACTTCAGAGCAAGTTGAGGGCTAACTCAGGGCTTAAAAAGCACGCAGTTTGATATTCGGAGCAACTTCAGGTTTTTCAGGCCTTAGAGCAAGTTTCCAACAGGAAACAGCTGTCATTGTCGGAATAGTCTATGATTTCAAAAGAATTCACCAGATGGCTCACCCTTTATATTGCTTCTCCATATTATAAAGTTTCTGAGTTTAGAGGCTAAGAGTCTCGCTTTCCATTAACACAAGCCCTATTGAAAATAATTCTATTGGTCATCGTCTGATATGTTTTTGTTTCGATAAACTGCTTCAAAGTTAATATTTCTTTTGTCAGCAATGTTACAATACTACAAGGACCACTAGTGCGAAGTCAACGACCTTCCGATGATGAAAAGCGTTTTAGCTTAATTTGCCATAATCCATAAATTAATTTACTAATCGAAGAAAAACATCAAGTTGTGCTAAAAATAACTTTGGTTTTCTATATTTCTCTCAAATATGCAACCTAATAAAATAAGAGTGTATACATAGACTATATCATAAAGTATTTTTATTAAATAACAATAACAGAAAATTAATCGAATTTACAAAACAATGGAACGTGCTTCTTTACTGAATTTATAAAAACACTCAGTTTATTATGAAAGTTCAAAAACGAAACCGAATGGACGAAATAGCGTTCATTTTGCTAAAGTTCTTAGTTTTTTTTCTTTTTTCATAATATGCATGGCACGTAGCGAGTGTATTCAGTGATATTTTTTTTATAGTTAATTTATTTTCATTAAAAAAGGTATTAAATTTCATTTCATCTCAGCTCTAGGACGTGTAAGGCAATCAAGTATTGGTTTTTAGCAAGTCTTCTTTCTGTGTTGGTTTATTTTTTTTTATTTTTTTTTTTTTGATAAGGCTTAGCGTTTACTTGCAAATACAAAAGTTATAAATATTTATATTGTTTTTATATAATAAATATTTAATAAAAAAAATTTCGTTGTTTGGTTTAAAAAGCCTTCAATGGATTTTTTTTTTTGTAAATAAAAATGAGTTGAAAAGCTCTTTTTTGTTGAAATGTTTATAGTTATTGCCTTGCGTTAATATTTTGATCTTAATTCTGTTTAAGGTGAAACGTGTGCTGATTTTGGTGAATATTTTGTTTGATTTGCTTTCGTGTTGTTTTAGATTTATAAATTGCTTATAAAAGTTTTATTAGTTGGCTCATGGGTATCAGTTGATGCTATGCACTCTTCTTTGCCCACTTCAGATCGTCATCGCGTGGCTTACATCCTGTCAGACACTCTATCAGCCCTTCCAATGCTGGCCAAAATCTATGGGGTGGGGAGAGAAAAAAAAATGTGAACGATTAAACAATTTGAAATACAAGTCTCTTACCTCAATTTCTCAAGCGGCCAATTCAACCAGCCTGTTGTTATGCAAAAGTAGGTCTCGTGCGGAGCGACATGATGAATTCGATGATGTTTTCTTGGCAGAACAATGTGATGGTTCTGCAGGAACTGAACCCATTTAGGCAGACCCCAATACGTATGTGACCATTTGTGTATCTTGATCATAGAATGAAAGTAGTGATCTCATTCACTTCACAAACAAAAACTATTAGCAAACCTGATTTGTCATGGCGACAAATATCGAACACAAAAAGAGATATGAACTCCATCCAAAGTCCAACTGAATGTCCTGAGGTGACTTGGTAATAAAGTTGTAAGCCAAGGTAGCTAGTATTGGAATGCTTAGCATAAAATTATCACCGTTAGTTTCTATGAAATCGTGTCTTGTAATCGACGTTGGATCAATATGATGCTCTCTAAATGGTCGCAGGAAATTCTAAAAGAAAGAGAGAGAGAGATAAACATTATGCCACTCATTTTCGAATAGTTCGTTCGTTGACTTTATAATAATTACCCTTCCAACGACTGGGAGTTCAATGCTTCCCCAAGTATCAGCAGCCCAATGAACTAGACCAGAACCAAAATCAGCTGTTAGTATTCCAAAGAATGCCCGATACACAAGCCACGCTGATACGATCGATTCTAAAGTGTTTTATTATCAAGATTAAGTTAATAAACATCAGTGTTATGCAGGTGTAGACGCAGATTATTTCTTGAGCACGTTTTCCTGTGAAATAGAAACATAAAAATAATTTAATCGAGTAAATAAAGTAGAGTAAGAGTAAGGTATTTTGAATGAGCACTAATTGCCTGTATTGTCAGTATTTATTACTTTTATTTATTCCTCTTAGTAAGCCGACTGTTTTATCGGGCTTTATTTTTTTTTATTTCCTCAACTTTTAAGTATTGAATAATGTTCAAGTTCAAAACCACACCGTGCTACCTACCAGGGCTATAAAGATTGGCCAGCTCTTGTGCTCCTTTGTGCTGTGGTCCCCATCTAGGAGATTTCTTTTCATTGAAAGTTTGCTCCAGCGTAGAGTTTCCATTTGGATCATCTTCGAGCATAGAATTTTCCAATATTTCCTGATCAGATTTAATGGGATTCTGAAATTAAAAAAGCAACGAGTTTTTATTTTTCAAATGGGTTACAAAGAAAAGAGGTCTAAGTTATTGTCAATACGAAAACTAAGTTAAAAATTTAGTATTCAACCGCGAAAATGTTGAACTGCCATGTGAAAATAATAATTTATCTGATGATATGGAAATGGAATCGACTCTCTGCACTGCCCCTTATTAAAATCAAATAATGAAAAATGTTTCTTTGAATTGAATTAATAATGAAAAAAAGCAAACAACTCTAAATCAGTATACTTTAATAATTTGCCCGAGACGAGTGACCGAAACCAAAACCGATCAATTGCAAACAGAATCACATTCAAGCGAGACGAACGACCGAAACTGAAACCAATCATTTAAATGAGACAACCTAAACCGAGACTAAAACCAATCTTTTGAACACTACACTACTTCGTCAAACGGGCTACTGTCGCGTCACGAATTAGTCTCGTCGGAATGATGTTGAGTAAATGAAGGATGTATCGTTATCATATGCATGTTTATTTTATACTTTCGTCGTGGATGACTGAAGGAGAAATTTTTAATGCCCCAAGAACGAAACATTGAGAATAGAGTATATTAACCGCTCAAATTCGGCTGATACACCCACAACAGACCCAACAGAACAAATGACAACAGCTCCAGGTTTTGCGTATACAGACGGTCCTCCATCTAATCACTTACAGCGCCCAACTCGACTCAATCACCGTGTTTCGAAAGAAACCGATGCTTTCATATGACAAGCCCGTTTTCAGAGAAAAGAAAAATGATCCCAAGGTCGAGCCCTGTGGCACCCCTCTGGCAGTCGAAAGTAAAGTCGACTTTATGTTGCCAATAGAGACTGCCTGCTTTCTATAATGAATTATGAATATATGATGACAACAAAAGCGCAGCCGATGATTTGAAGCCATAATATGGGGAAAACTTAGACACACAGAGTTCCGTATAGTACACAGCGTCGAACGAACAGGAAACACTTACTCATCGTCCAAAACAAGTTTGATAATTTGATTGGAAAATGTTTAAAATAAAAGTGGCTCAGCTATGATTCTGATGGTGAATGCATGATTGCTTGAAAAAAAAATTCCACACTCAAAAGTAGAGTCTCATATGAGTTATGAACAACTCTCTTAAACTATTTTGCCAAAAAAGGGAGTACCGAAGTTGGTCTACTTTCTATCCAATCAATTCCATTAAAATGATGACTCTGGTATAGTACTACAGTCAGACAGGGTTGGAAACGTTATTGTAACGAAGTCGTGGCTTTATGAATTCACCTCAATTTTCAGATCACTCAGTTACTCTTGTTATTGAAACAACCGACCTCTATAACATTTTTCAACGATTAACGCTTATTCATGAAAGGACGAATCGGCCTTATTCTTTTTTTTGGGAAATAAGGCCGAAAACAACAACAAAAATATTTTTCTACCTTATTTCCCATTGAAAAGGTAATAATTTCGAAAAGAAAAAACCAAAATATCTGACAAAAATAAGAATGCTAAAAGTTGAGAAATAAAGTCGAAATCCGTTGAGTAATAAAATCGAATTTAATTTGTGTTGGATAAAGAAGAAAGAAATTTTTGGTGAGGTTTATCGTAAAGTAATCTAGTTTTTATGTAAGTATACTATTGATGGTTCGTAGGTCGGCTTGTTTGCTTAATTGGAGATACTGTTATGCTGCTATGAAAGTTTGTCAACTAACTTAAAGAATTCATTAAAATGATACCCATAATCACCTGAAAATTTTTGTTTTTCATTTCAAGACATATGCAGGTGCATGCATATAATATGTAGAAAATTTTTGTGGAAAGGTCGCGCCGGGCGCGTGCCTTGTCGAGTCGGCCCTCGCTGCGTTGAACCCGCGCAACATCGGGCGCCCTCCACCACAAATGTCATAGCTCAGGGGTTACATGTATCTAGTCTTAGAGACCATTTCAACAGCCTTTTTAATATCTCATCAAGTGGACCTGTGGCACAATATGCAGCACCCTCAATTCAATATGATTATTTAGATGCACCTTTCTCTGTCCAAGAAGTGGAAAAAGTTGTCGCTAATGCAAAATTAAACAAAGCCCCAGGGGATGATCGTATCCCCTTCGAGTTCTTCAAGCACGCAACGGAAAAATTTATCTACCTACTTACATCTGAATTTAACCGAATTTTCGAAAACGCGTTAGTCCCGGAAGCATTCCAAAAATCAATTATCTTCCCGATACACAAAAAGGGTAACTACGAGGACCCAGCAAACTACAGAGGGATCTCTTTTCATAACACCTGCGTTAAGCTTTTTGCAGGACTCATTCACAACAGACTGTCAAAATGGGTTGAGGACAGACAAATTTTATCGGAATTTCAGGCTGGTTTCAGGAAAGAAAGATATTTTTTCACTATGGAACATTGCTGATCTCTATAAAAGGAAACAGAAGAAACTATACGCGTTCTTTATAGACTTTCGTGCAGCTTTTGACTCTGTTGATCGTGAAGCCCTCTTCTACAAGCTTTGTGTGATAGGAGTGTCGAGTAAAGTTATAAGTGTGCTAAGAGCGATGTACGACAACAACGTAGCTTACGTTTGGGATGGCGAGACTATATCAGAGGAGTTTACAACAGCCACTGGTCTCAAGCAAGGCTGTATTCTGAGTGCCCTGCTATTTATAATTTTCATAAATGATATTACTGATGAAGTGAGAGGTGGAATCACTGTGGAAGGAATGACTGAGAGATGACATAGTGATCTTCTCTGAAACGGTAGATGGAATGCAGCTCATGATAAATAGGCTTGGGGTTTATTGCAACCGATGGAATCTTGAAATCAACTTGCAAAAATCGAAAATGATGATTTTTAGAGGTGGAGGTGGCCGGTATTCACGAAATGAAAAATGGGAGTATAATGGCCAAGCGCCAAGCAGTCGAAGTTGTCCGCGAATATAAATATTTAGGAGTTTTTATAACCTCAAATCTGAACATGAAGAAGCACCTGGAGGGAAAATTGACTGACGCTAAACGAGCAATTTTGTCGTTATGGGAAAAATGCATCAAGAACAAATACATTGAGCACAGTACAAAGCAAAAATTATTCCGAGCTACGGCATTGTCAATCCTGTTCTACGGGGCGCAAGTATGGGGACATTGCTCCATGGAATCTGTGGATTTCTAAGATATTTCGTTAAAAGAATATTTCGATTACCAATGAACACACCAAATTACAGGATTTATCTTGAAACGGGAACACCTCCTTTAGTTATGGATACCCATGCACTTTAACTATATTGTAAAGGTAAATGAAATGGAGGACAATAGGATACCAAGAAAAGTTCTAACAGCAGCTGCTATCAAAATAAAAGGAACAATGTTCGAAGAATGGACTAACATTGCGGCAACGAGTGGCATCACTATAAATATAAGTACTAGCGAGCAACCCAGCAACAAAAATTTGGGAAAACCCTGTTTCAAAGATATGTTTCTGAAGCTAGCTCTTCTCTGTTTAGAGGATACTACAGTCGTCTAAGTTTCAAACTGCAGTAGCACTCGTACCTTTTAAATAAGAACTCATTGAATAAAATAAGCATTATCTTCAAAGTGAGAGGAGAACTGCTCAATCTTAACTTTGTACCACATCGACCAGATCTGCCTTTACTATGTAGTCTTTGCAATTTAAGAGCGCGTGAAGACACATTTCATTTTATTGCGATATGCCCAATCCTGGCAGAGTTCCGGTATATGTAGATATTTCAGCAAACACAATATGAAGGAAGGAGAAATGCTATTCTTGAGGAAGATTTTTAGTAATTTTTACTTAGTTCAAACAATCTTTTTTTTTAAACTACTTATCATTATTTCTATTAATGTAAACATAATTCAAAATATATCAATCTGAGGCCATACTAATTAGGCTTAAGAATTATTTTTCAAAAAAGAAAATATTAATATGCAAAGAAATAAAGGAGTCATTACAACAAAAACAAACAAAACAGTTAACAGTATTGCCGATACGCAATTATTGCAGCAATGTTTAATCAGCCTAGTTTAGTGGTGTAAAGCTAATGGAATGATGTTAAATGTGGAGAAATGCAATATAATTTCTTTTTTAAGAAAAAAATGTGCAATTAATTTTAACTACTCCATAGAGGGACGAAAGTTAGTAACAGTTGACGTAGTAGGAGTTTTAATTGACAGAAAACTAACTTTTAAACATCATATTGATAAAGTTCATTCCAAGAGTATGGCTATGCTTGGTTTCGTTAAGCGAAGATCCAAGGAATTTAGTGATCCCTACATCACTAAAGCTATATATTGTTCATTGGTCCGGTCACTGTTAGAGTACTGTAGTGTCATATGGTCTCCGTTGTATGCTGTTGATATAAAGAAACTTGAATCTGTCCAAAAGCAATTTTTGTTGTTCGCCTTGAGAGGTCTTGGATGGAACCCCGACAGTTTTGTCGTACCTCGTTATTCACATCGACTAAATCTTATTAATATGTGCAGCCTTTTAAATCGTAGAGAGTTGTTCGAAGCTTTATTTGCGTTCGATCTTTTAAATGGAAATATTAACTCACCATTTTTGTGTACCAAAATATCTGTAAATCCTAACGTTCGTATTTTAAGACATACCAAATTTATAAAGGAGAGCAACTCAAAGACTAATTATGCTTCTCATGAATGTTTCAATAGATGTTCAAAAACATTCAACAAATATTTTGACTTGTTCAATGTTAATATAAATAGGGAAAACTTCAGGAGAAAAATCCTAAATAGAATGATGTTTGAAGACTCTTCTTGGCTATCTTTTGTGTATTTTTGTATTAAATCAAACTTTCATAAATAATTAACTACATAAACAATGTCCATCAACAATGTCCAATTTATAGCAAATCCGTTTTATTAATGAAAAAATTGATTTTATATAATACTTAGTACAACAAATGTATTTTATTTTATTTTCTATATAGTGCAATCTTTGTCAAATCTTTCTTATTTTCTTTTATACTTACTTAATGTTGTCTTACTTTGGCAAAATAAACTAAACTGTGTGGGAGTTCAAGGTTCGAATCCTTAAAACATCAAATTGTTTTCCACGGGTATTTTCTTTTACGAGGAACTGTCAAGTTTTCTGAGAGATTGCATTATTTACCAAAAACGCTTTCTCATTTAGCTTTTTGGAATTGGCTTAAAATTGTAGATCCCTGGAAGGCGGTATGCGTCTCGATTTCCCAACCTTTGTTGAACTGCTCGATTTTTTGAACACATCCGCAGTAGAGGAAATGAAGAAACACATTCTTCTCCTTTCTAATTGTTTTGTGAGTTCTAGTTTTTTCATCGATCAATAATTAAAAGTTGAGTAGAATAAAACTGTTTTTTTTTCTTTGTCTCTATACAGTGTATAAGCAAAATGGCACTGCGAGTGTGAAGATAGCTTATCAACTTTTCAAAAGCAGCTTGGTGTATGTCGACGAGGGAACGTTCATTGTGTATTGCTTCGGAAAAACTTTTCTACAATACGCTCTACATTCAAAACATTTCTGTCTCGGCCGGCCTGTGGTTGTATTGTGAATGAGGAATTCGGAAGAGTTTGCTGACTTGACAGTCAAGTTAGCACTACCACCCCCTTAAAATGATCAAATCAACTCAAAATCAAAAACTGAGTACGCAGTTAACTGTCGCTTTTTATCCTCTTATGAGATATACAAACAGATATTTTGTCGCGCCCCCTTTCAGATAGTATTTTATAAAGAGTAGAAAGAGGGGTCGCGACAAAATATCTTTTTGGATATCTTGTGAACGACAAATTTACGAGAGTTAATAGTTGGTTTTGAGTTGACCATCAAGTTAGCACTACAAACGTTTTTTTTTAACTCGCCCTAGGTTTTTGCTGTGGCGATTTGAGGGCTGTCAACTGGCATGTGTTTTCATTCAAATGACAGGGATGTGTAGTGACTTCGAGGCTGTGTTTTTTTAGGACTGTAGTGCTATTCCAGAAAGCGCGGCGGATCGTATTTAAAGCGATAACTCAATTGCGAAGCGCTGCACTTTAGGTTATTCTGAAAAGCGAACATGGTTGGAAATTACACTTCCAATATTTCCATTTGGAAGTCTTATCCATCCACTCAAATGTCATCTATTTCCAAGTTTTTCCAATGAAAATTGAAAATTCCAAGTTTTCAAGAACGGAGATAAAAGCAAAATTTTTGGTAATAAAAAATTTTTAAATACAGTTATATTTTCGTTCGTTTGGTTTTATACATTTGAAGGTGATGCTGGTTATACTCTTGAGCCGTGGTTAATAACACCATATAGAGCAACTTCTGGGAACAGCAGCAACTCAAAGTATAATACGGTGCATTCAATATGTCCAAGTTCTATAGAGAGATGTTTTGGATTTCTCAAAGTAAGGTTCTGATTTGTGGTTCCGATGCCTATTGCACTCAAGGGAGATGTATTACCAGCCGGAGAAAGCAGCATGTATTACCAACGTGTGCGCCATGTTGCATAACGTTCGTTTAAAATTTAAAGTAGACTTAGATCAATCATTAATAGCTGTAGAAAATTGCTATCCCTGTCGTGGTGTATTTTTGACTCCTTTAATAAAAAAAAAGAAAACTACATACTCTTAATTCAATTGATGATAGTTAGATTTCCCATTATATTTACATTTTCTATCAATCCGCTTGCAATTCGACACTACAACACCTATCGCTTTTAAAAACGAAGTTAATTATGTCAAAAATGTAGGTATAGTTTTTACGAAAAAAAAGAATGACGTTTGGAAAGCGTTTTCGCTTTCCATTTGGGAAAAAAATTTAAAGCGATTCGCTTTTGAGAATACGAAAATTCATTTCCGCCAACAAAAGCGATCAGCCGCGCTTTCTGGAATAGCCCTACTGGAATATCCAGGTTTTTTTGAAAACTCATAGGGTTGTCAAGAAAACCTGGGGCCCAACTATGTAACTCGATTCTACTCTTGGTTCTATTCGAATCTAATTTTCGATTCTACTTTCAGTTGGTACTATCTATGAAAACAGAATCGAATGCCGGTAATGCCAACTATTTTTCAACAAATGTTCGATTTTCGAACGATCCTCGAGCTCTTTGACAGGACTCATTCTCAAAATAAGAAACAAACAGTAAAAATAATAATTACAAAAATATACAGCGTTGCGATTTGATTGGATTTATGAAAATCGGGAACGAAAAGAGCAAATTCAACGTAAAAGAATTAGAGACAGATATATTTTCGCATGTGAATATTCGCAGAAAGCTAAATTCTGTTCCAAATATGATTTTTGTCAACAGGAAGGAGGTCCCGATGATTAATCATGTAATTGACCAGCATTTCAAATTGTGATGACGTCGACGTGGTGTAAATAAAAAGTATAAAAAGTAAAGATAGTCGTTGGGTTGTTGATTTTAATGATTGCATTAAAATCAACAACCCAACGATCAATTTCTTTGATTATTTACTTACATTTTTGAGGCAGACAAATCTTTTAAGCTGTGTTTTTAGCTACTCGCAAACACATTTGATATCGAAGGATTTTACTCGATTTGCCTTCGACTTTCGAGATTGGTAGTTCACCGAATATCCGAAAGTTTACAAAACATAATTGGTATCACTTTTCTGTTCGATTGTAGTATATTGGAACGTTCTTGTAGAATTACATAGTTCGAATCTTTCGAATTCGAACATTTTTATTATAGAATCGAATTACATAGTTGGGCCCCTGGGTCAACCCTGGGTAAAGTTGAACGAACGTTCTATAAACATTCACAGACTCTATCGCTATAAAGAAAGCTACAAATGGTTTGAATAGTGAGGTTATTCCTGTTGTCGGAATATTCCAATGGACGCCTTTTATGGTGTCAATCGTTTTTTTGACAGCCAAATTTAACCTAATCATACGTTACCTCTTCACACAGTCAGTTGCCGGATAAATCTTTCCTCTATAAAATTGTAACAAATGTGTTTTAAAAAGAACTTTATTTTTTTAACACATATATTTGGAGTAATATCCTTGTAATTTTTCAACTAAACATCTAGATTAATAAATTGTAAAACATCACTATTCATCCTAATCATCAACATATTGCTTATGGCCTCGTTGGCTACTCCATCGCTACTGGAATTCAATGAAATGTTGTGAACTTCTAGGCTTGGTCTTTCTGCAGATTCCTGAGTACAAGGACTGGCCAAAACAATTTCCACCAGCTGCTTCATTTCACTGTCCTCGTCAGTTAAATATCTCCAGTGATCCAAAATTTTTACATCAAACGAAAGCCTATCGCCAAATCGCAAACCCTCAAGTTTTTCCTTGACAGTTTTTCCCAATGGCGGTGTCAGAGAGCCAATCATTGATTTAGTTTTCTCTTCCAATTTCATAAACGGATCGTTGCTTATGCTGACATCCATTGAACGTTCGCCCTCGTCGCTGGAATATTCGTCTTCGATATTTGTACCGTTAAGATTGGCCAAGGTTTTTAGAAGGTGGACCTGAAAAAAATTTAAAAAATTTATATAAAAAATGAAAATTAAAAACCCTTTGTTCATACCAAAGCCTGCATTTGTTGTCCTTCTGTTAAAAATGGAGTTTTATTGAAATTAAATCGTTGGTCCATGTAAAGAGCAGCAAGAAATGAACTACTTTCAAGCATTTTTGCCTTCTTTTCCTGCAACGCCTGAAGTAGTAGTCCAGCGTAGATATTCTTTCCCGATAGTTCCTCCAGCTCGGTCTCACAACACAACCAATCCCGATAAAAGTCCCCAATTATGTAGTTGTTTTCACGAAGTTTTTTAAGATACTCCACCAGAGGCTTAAACGATGCTAGAAACCTATTCACGAAAGTCCATTCGTTTTTTAAAGCTTCCTCAAATGATTCACGTTTTACCAGAGATTCAAACAAGTAGTAAGTCTTCAACCATCGAGTAGGAGTATCTCCAAGGGTAACGTCTGAACCCATATTAAACAGCGTCCAATCCAAATTTCTACTTTCAGATATTTCCTGTGCCAGTCGGGTCATAACATCGTTTGTTGCTAAGTGAATATTACGTGAAGCACAATGTTCAACGTCCGTCAACATCGAATGGAATTTATCATATTGCTCCTCCCAAACTGAATCGTAATCGTCATTAAAGTCTGGCTCGTAAGGCAGATACACATGCGAACTCGAATCAATAGTTGTTGAATAAATATGCGACTCATTCAATCCACACTCAGCCAAACATTTCATCATTTCATTTAACAATGAGCGCGATTCAGATTTGCTCTTCATGTCAACCCATCCAATAGTTTGTGTTCTTATTTTGAAGTTTGCCATGAAAACAATATTGATTGCCACAACACCTCTACTACCCCTGTTCATTACATCCAATTTCAAACACCCCATTCGCATTCGGTAAAAAATTTCTTCTGAGAAAAAACTTCTCAATTTACTCACTGTAGTGTTAAGGTACTCTTCTATTATTTCTGAATTTAAATTCGTATTGTACTTGCTTTCAAATGGGGAAATTAGTTGCTTTAAAAAATCGTCTTTATCGTCAAATGTTGTAAATGGAATGGTGTGCTCCGAAACCAATCCAATGCAGCTGGTTAAAAATTCATTCTTATTCATAATCGGCCCCATTTTACGCATTCGTTTCACTGGGCTTGATAAACTACTGCTACTACTACTACTACTACTACTGTCTCCGTCTGTGTCGAGATTTTTAGAATGCATTTTCAGGTAATGGCGCTTAATGTTGCGCGTTGAGAGTGATTTCATTTGTTTTCTACACACCAGGCACACGGAATAATTTGTTTCTTTATCGTAATTCACATATTTCGCGTAAAAAAAACGTCTTCGCTTTACTATTTTTCTCAAAAATTCAGTGGACTCCGCCATGTTTGTTAGGTGTTTGTTGAATGTTTGATTGGAAAAATGAGATGACTGAGAGCACGACTCTTCGCGACGCAATGACGAACACGAATTAATAAGAAAACACAACACAGAAGTTACTTTTCAGTTTTCACTCATTCGACATTCTGATGAGAAAGAATATGCAGAGTGAATGAAACGGAATTTAGTTCGTCTTTTTGTATGGCAATGACGATTAATTGGTGAGAGCGAGACGAATGAGTAGCAGTTGGATGACGCTTCAGCATCGCGTTCGCGTCGACCTCATTTGACAGAACAATCAAAAGTTCAACCATACGAAATGTGTAGAGTCTTCACACAATCACGCTTTGTTTCAAGGCTATGGCCCAATCACTCCGTCACGCGTTCGACTTCAGCGGCCACAACTGACAACTCGATTAAAACACATGTATTCTTATGGGGAATGGCCCATAAGCAACGTCCGTGACGTCTGTGGCAGCGTTGAGATTAAAACATTTTTAATATCAACGCACTTAACGACTTTGACTTTGGCTATTGGTATTTTTTGTTGGTTGGTAGACACACATGCTCACACACATGGTGCTCTGTGTAACAAAAGCGCATTAACGCGACGGATTCATTGGGCCATCCAAAGTTTTCAAATATTTTAAAGTTGAAGTTGAAGTTGAAGTTGAAGTCTGACGGAGTCATTGGGCCATAGCCTTCAAACGCGTCGCGTCTTGCGTCGTTTGACAAACGTAAGCAAACGTAACGAAGCAACCAACCTTCAAAAAAAAGTTCAGCTGTGTTGAACTTTTGCTCGCTTTCTGACATATCCCTTCTTTTCAGTTTTACAATAGGGAAGAGTAATAAAATCGATGTAAGCAAAACATCGATTTACGAAACAAATTATCGATATGTCGGCATCGATGTTGAAATGTGTTTCCGCTGAAATTTAACGATGTAAATACTAAACAAATATTTAAGTTCTCGTTGTTACGGCTGTTTTAAACTTGACTTTTGTTAGATTATTCAGCGTAGGTGCTGTTGAAACATTTAAACTACTATGAATTTGCAATGATGTTTTGAAAAATCGACTTATAGGTACTTTATGTAATATTTTTCATATCGAGGATTTCGATGAATTTTCGATATATGAGTGAGTATAAAGTCGATTATAGATTTTTGTGGCTAACAAATCAATCAAAATGTATTGTACGCCCTATCAGTATTGTACAATGTACAGTATTGTACGCCCTATCCTAAAAAAGGGATATCCAAATTGCGCCAATTATAAAGGAATAAGCCTCGTTAACGACGCATACAAGATCGAATCTTGTATATCTAATAATAGCGAGGAACACTCTACACAAATGCAACGCCTGCTACTACTCCATTCAACAATGAAAAGCAAAAAAAAAAAAAAAAATGCAATGAAGGGAAGCAGGTCAAAACTATGAATAGTAATCCTTTCGGACAATCCCAAATGTTTGAAGGACACACAATGGATTTTCCCAGGGCAAACCAATAAACTTCCATTGTAAGATACGCGACCTCGAGTTTTTTATGAAAGCATTTTTAAAAGCGATCCCAAATGATCGTGAGTGTGTCAGTATATGGTTTTGTTGTGTTGCTTAATAGCTTGGGTCAGCAGATCTAATTTTTTTTGGGACACTCAATTGTTTTATTACGTTCGGTTGTTTTTTCTTCGGGTAAAATGTTTTTTAATGAGTTTTTCAATGGTAGGTATGATTTATATGATTTCATCTTTAATCTGGTTGTTACGGTAAAATTTCCCGGAACAAAAACTACTCTTGCTGTTGCTTTATTTTCATTCTTCTTATCCTCTCTTTTCCAGTTAACCTTCCCATCCTTTTTTTTGCCCCCACCATTATTCCGTTGTTTGCTCTTAGCAGTGTGAATGTAACATCGCTTTGAGCAAATAACAAAAGCAGGTAGCCCTAATCAGCGGATGAGCTGAGGTATTGATCAGTATGTCGAGCTAGAAGGACTCTGGAGAGTCACATACAAACCTATAACACAAAAGCGTCAACATAAAATACACCATACACACACCACACAAAAATTCACTTTACACAACATCACACAGAATACACATCATACATGATCTAATGAGCTTATAATTGCGAAGGACAAAACATCATCTTTTGAAACAACGTAAAGTAGTATGGCGTTAAGCCCACCCTAAATTATCATAACAAGGTATAAAAAGGTTGGAACGATAAGTGTTCATCCCCTCATCCTTAATCTGCAAAAGGGTCCACCAGAGTCAGGTTAGGGTTCGCGGTGTAAAAGATTTCCTCCTCCTATAGGTTTCCTCAAAAGCATTTGTTATTCAGAAAAAAATAGTAAATTGATCTTTAGTCTTCTTAGATTCACTTTTCACGCGTAGTAGAGTAACTGAGAAAATGCTCAGATTCAACTTGTTTTCAATTTATTAAATTTCGATGTTTTCTCAAAAAGGTTTTGATATAGGGTTTTAGGTGGTCTGGACTCACCCATCAAGTTTGGCAAGTGTTGGATTACACCAACCACTTGTCGAACTTTCGAACTTGGTGATTGGCAAGAGAACGGCAAGTTTTGGACGACACCAACAACTTGTCGAACTCTGTGAATGTGTGTGTAAACTTTTGTTGGTATTCGACAGCGATGGCTCAGCACGCCAACGGTGACTCATGTCGAGACACTGAATCCACAAAAGTGATTGGATGAGTGTATGAATGTATGCGTGCATGAGAGCGGGGTTGAGGCCAGGCATGAAGCTAGGCTTGAAGTGGGAGACACTTCTTGGATAGCTGACAAGCGATTGAGAGGTTTTTAAATAGTTGTTGAGAAAAATCAGAAAGTGAAAAAAAATTGAGAACAAGTTTTTATTATTTTGAGTTTTTTTAGCAAGTTCTAGCAAGTCCTTTTTGGAATTCTTTTTTTTGAAAAGTGAGTTTAGGAAGATGGAAGACACAGGTTTATAGCCATCGTCAGGACGGGACGATAATTTGGAAAGGAAAAATACGAGGAAAAAGATAGGAGGAGGACATCTTGAAAAGATAAGTAGAGTGAATTACATAAAACATATTTCTTGAGTGCGCAGTTTAGTGATAGTTTTTTAAACAATTTTCTGTGTGGACCTTTTTTTTAACAACGAATTTACCAGAAGATTGTCTGGCACGCGCCCCTTTAATTTCAACCCCATTTTGGAGTTTTTTTTCCGGGACCGAATTTTAACGGTCCAACCTTTTGTACCTTTGTACTTTCGTGCTTTGAAAGACATTTGAAGGTCTTTTTAACTTTTACATACATATATACACTGTCTCTAGTAATTTCTATTTACCTTTCTAATTTTGTAAAACAATCTTATTTTCTTTAAAAGATTTGGGTTTTTAATCCTGGTTCGCCAAGGTTTTCCCAACAAATAAAATCATTAAAATCACCTTTCTTTCTTTTCTTTTTCATATTCCTTTTTTATTTAACATTTTTCAGCCAAGGTTTGGAAATTCCTTCTTTCTAAAAATTTCCTGGCGCCCATTCAAATCTAGAACACCCTGTTCTGATTTATATTGAATTAATAAAATAATTCAATCTCCTTTTTTTAATCATATACTTTTTACCACGCACATCTTTTTTTATGCGCGATCATTTTTTTTTGCTATTGTGAACCCAGCCCAGCTGAGTAGCCGTGGAATAGCCGCATATCATTTTTTATTGCAGCTTATTGCACTTTTTTTATTGCTTTCTCGTCGAGTTTGACAGTTGTCATTCTCGACTTTCATTTTTTGCGGCACCGGTTGTGCATTTGTTTAATTAACTTAATTTTTGCAAAAAGGATTCGTAAATCCATAAGTATCGCGGTTTATAAGTCTCGTTTAGTAAATAATAGATTGATTAGAAAAAAAAGTGTAATATGGTTCTCTAAAAAATACATAAGCAACTCAATTAGCGAAGTTCAGACATTTTTGTTTCTACTTTTGAGGTGCTTATTTAATAGCAGCTGGTCAAAATGCAATTAGATATATACACAGAGATTTGCTTACATTTTTTCATAACGTAGTTTTAAAGGCGACCCCGGACGTTTTCTTATTATTTGTCGTAAGTTTTTTTTTTGTATAAAGAACAGGGTGCCTTGTGCATAAGAATATTGAAAGTTGAAGTGCTGTGAAAGAAAAATTAATTAAAATGGGTAAACACTATCCCAAATGCTTAGTATGCGGTCGTGAGGAAGTGAAAAGCGCTGGAGTTAATTATTTCAAACTACCAAACAACGAAGAGATCAAGCAAAATTTTTCTTTTCTTAATCGCTCATTCACTGTCAGGTGGAACAACGACTTACTCAATTCTCCAGAAAATGCAATTTCAGAAATGAGCATTTATTTGAAAACAGTTTAACGACATAAAAAAATATTTAGATAGTGTAAGAGAAAAAATTATATGTACCTATAACTAATACAAATGAGAGAAACGGGGAAGCTGCCAGTATGTATGAGTGAGAATGTAGGAATGATAAATGTATAAAGACCGCAGTTGTAGTTTGGAGTTCAACCGCGTCGGTCTTTTATTTTATAGCTTATAACGTAATAAAGAAAGAATAAATATAAAGTATTCAAAGTGTTTTGATTTGGAATTTATATTGTAAAATAGATATTTTATTTGTTCATTGCTTACACAGTCACATTAAGAAAGAATATCTTATAAACAAATTTAATTAAATTTAGATTTAATTTTTAATTAATTTTTAATTAATTTTAATTAATTTTTAATTTAATTTTAATGAAGAGTTAGAATAGAGAGAGAGAGAGAGAGAGAGAGAGAGAGAGAGAGAGAGAGAGAGAGAGAGAGAGAGAGAGAGAGAGAGAGAGAGAGAGAGAGAGAGAGAGAGAGAGAGAGAGAGAGAGAGAGAGAGAAAGAAAAATAGAGAGAGAGAGTGTGAGAGAGAGAGAGAGAGAAATAGTTAGCCAGGATGGAGTTAGTAGTGTTTGAAGAGTTCTTTACGGAAAAGAACTATGTCACGTAAACTTCTTATTTGCCTCGGTAAGGAATTCCACAGACGTATAACATTGACGAAAAATTGCCGTTCTGACGTCAAACAAGAAAATCGAGGAAGTATAATTTGTTCCGATCTGTTAGATGAAGATCTGTGTATTTTTTCAAAGAGGTAGCAAGGCTGACGTGTAATAATTACATTAAAAAGCAAAATTAAAGTTTTGTATCGCAATAAATTGTCAAAGGACAAATTACATACACTTTTTGAGAAGAGAGATATATGATCGTATCTTTTTAAGCAGTATACATAACGTGCAACATTATTATAAACGACGTTTAATTTACGTTTGCTGACAGCATCACAGTTGGCAAATATCTCACAAACATAGGTAAGTACCGGAATAATAAGTGTTTTAGCTAGCATAAGTCGAGTTTTAAGAGGCGTGAAATATTGTGATGAATGAAGTTGACGGAGAATTCCGTATGCTTTACCAACAACTTGATTAATGTGGGTATCCCAGCTAAGATTCCTATTAAAGGTCAATCCCAGATTTTTTGCAGTTTGAACATATTCAATATCAGAGTCATTTAGCAACAATGTGGGAAAATATGAGAGGTCGAGTGTTTTTTTACTAATAACTATGCATTTAGACTTAATTAAAAACAAACTATTTTTGGATGACCAGGTAAAGATATTTTGTAAGTCAATGTTAATAGAAGCTGCACAGTCTTCGATCATACCCAGGGGACAACTTTTGTATAGCTGAACATCATCAGCGTACATATGAACAGATGATGTCGTGATTTACATGGGAAGTTCATTAATATACAACGAGAAAAGAAGAGGTCCAAGGATGGAGCCTTGCGGTACACTTCGATTCGTGGATAGAAAGCTGGAATATTTATTCGCTGCAAAAACAGTCCGTTTTCTACTACTTAAGTAGGATTGTAAAAAGTCGATGGAGGAGTAAGAGAACTTGTCTATCGTGAGCAATTTTTTGCACAAGATAGAATGATTTATTGTGTCGAATGCTTTGGAGAAGTCGAGCAGCACGAGGAATGTGACGTGATCCTTATCAAGAGCCTGCCTTATATCTTCTACGACATTTGTAAGAGCTGTAAGGCAGCTGTGTCTAGGTCGAAAGCCCGATTGAACAGGCGATAGGATGTGTTGTGTATGCAGATGGGAGCTTATTTGTTTTTGCATAATTTTTTCAAATGCTTTCGATAAGAACGACATCACGGAAATGGGCCTGAAATCATCAACAACACGACTCTTAGGAATAGGGATTACTTTTGACAATTTCCATTGGCTAGGATATACTCTAGTCATAAGTACTGTATTGAATATATGAGTGATGAATGGTAAAATTATTGGGAGTATTGCTTTAAGGAAAACAGGGTGAACCTCATCAATTCCTATTGCATTAGATTTGATCGATATGATACTCTCTACAACATCGGTATCGTATACCCTTGTGAAATGAAAGAGTTCATCATGTTCAATGACAGATTCGACATGTGGTACGGTATCATCCGGCAAACTTGGAAATGGCAAGTCTGCAAAGCTTTGGTTAAGTTGATTAACATCGATATTTATCTTAACGTTGTTTTTCCTTCCAACTCCAATCTCTCGTAAGTTCTTCCAAAGTTGTTTCCCATTCAACGACAAATTAAATCTTTTAATATAGACCTGCCTTTTGGCTGTTCGGATCTTAGAAACAACTTCATTGCGCAAATTTCGGTACATATCATGAATGACAAACAGTTTAAATTTTTTCCATTGTCTATACGCTTGGTCCCGCTTGAGCATTAGCTGTTGAATTTCAGTAGTAAACCAGGGCTGTTGCCCATGTCTAAACAATTTTCTTACTATCGGGACATGTTGATCAAATAGATTGAGAATATTTCTGTTTAAGAATTCAATTTGTTCTGTAGGGTTTACTAAGCCATACACCCTTTCCCATTCTGTGGACCTAGTGTGTTGTTCTAACAATCCATAGTCTATGTGATTGAAGTCCCTAAACTCATAATATTCAGGATCGGAAGGTGTTCCAAAGTCGTATATCATGAAAATAAGATCATGCTTTGAAAATGCAGACACAGAAAGTTGGTCGTATAAAAGTACTTTTCCTGTGTGACTTACAAAAAAGAGATGAAGTAATGTACTTACAGTACTAGAGAAATGTGTTGGAAAACTGGTATTTACGGGGAACATATTAAAAGATCTCAAAGCATCACTTAGGGAGGACTCTTCTAAAAGGTTACTATTAAAATCACCTGTTATTACAACTTGGGTGCAATTTAAAGAAATGTTTTCTAATAGTGCAATAAGAGGATTGATGTTAACTTTACGATTGGGTCGATAAACAACTCCTAAAAGTAAGTCAACATCTCCTGAAATCAAATTAGTAAAGATGTACTCTATTTCACTTCCGGCCTCAGATCTACGGTTAAATTTGAAAGTTATACCCTCGCGTAAGTAGATTGCGGCTCTAGTTTGTCTATCTGCACGGATAAGGTTATACCCCTTCAACTCATAAAGCGCATCTTGGGTGTTAGGCAAAAACCAGGTTTCAGAAACGCAAATGACATCAACCATGGAACCAATGAACAAATACCTGAACTCATCTATCTTTGGGAACAAACTTTGCGCGTTAATGTTGCAAATTTTAAGGCCAGTTTCTTTCTTACTAAGGATATCAATCAACGAACGAACAATACCATCCTTGCTTCCACCCGTGGAACCCTAATTAGATAGAGACGCAATCATAAATTAAAAGAAACAAAGCAGAGGCAACAAGCAAAAAGTTGACGAAACATAGAATTTTTTGCAGTAAACCTATTCACACCCATACTGGCTAGTTAAAGAAAATAGATCGAGTGGAAAAGAAAGCATTTCTTTAATTCGAAGTATAGTGTTAAAGTGGAGAAAAGAGAAAAGAAACAAAAAATAATAAAAAATGAAAATAGATTAATCAATCAAAGTAAAATAAATTGAAAATATAAGAATAATATCAATAAATATGTAAATAAAATTAATAATTTAAATTTTATGAAAATAATAAATCAGAGAGAATAAAAGAATTTGGCTAATTATTTAATGTTGATCATGCGTTAGGCTGGCAATTCCATCGAGGTCCTCTACATTTTCGACACATACTTCTTTGACATCAGATGGCAGTCGTTTGACATATACACGGCCGCGAATAGTAAACACAGCAGCTATTTTATTTTGCTTCTTAAGTTGAAGTCCATGCCGTACCAACAGGTTATTTTTTTCGATAGTGATTCGCGAATAAAAATACTTTCATTTGACTCTATTCCCACGTCTTTGAGTGATAGTTGCGTTTTTTTCCCCTTAATATGTTTTGCGATCGAGGTCAAAACAAAGTTCTTATCGCATGCGGTTTTAAATTTAAGATCAATGACTGTGTTGTTATCAGTTTGTCTTTTCGGACGCGTGCGGAACATATCATTTAGAAAAGGAGGATCAATTGAAAGTGTACGACATAAGTGAGAAAGATTAATTGGAACACCATAAATCACTGCATCGCTGGATACTTGTTTGTTATCAAGATCGTTTATTATTGATAAGGCGCCGGCAAGTTCGGTCTGGATTGCGAAGATTTGTTTTTTGTTTTGTGCGAGTTCATTTTGAGTGTCGAAAAGTTCGCATTTAAGGGTGGAAAATGAAGAATTGATTTTGTTTACATCCGATTTCAATGAATTAATTTCTATGTTAGTGTTAGTGTTGGAAATTTCGAGTTGCTGAATTTTAAAGTTAATTTCACTTATATTTTTGTTTACTTGGTCAAATTGAAGTTTAATATTGTCTGCGAGTTTCTGATTGTCTTCTTCAATTTGTTTGGTCAAAAGGGAAACAATGGACTCACTTTGTTTATTAAGTATTTTATCCAATTTTGACCAAGATGAGCTGTCTTCAAGAGCCATTCTTTTTGAAGTTTGATGAGGTGAGCTACTTATTGTAGTTTTATGAGCTTTTGGTTCAATATCAGATTCCGTTGGACGGTTTCGTTTGCTGTTTGATCCTGACATTGACGGTATATTTGGTGTTTGATGAGAGACAAAAAAAAGAAAAAAAGAGTATGTTTATGAAATGAAAATATTTTTCAATCACGAAATTTTAGTATTTTTCAGGAACAATATCAGGGGTTTTCACTGATTTTATTCAAATTGAGCTTAACAAAGTATGTAGTCACAAGATTATCGAGTTTGGGAACTTATTTATTGCAAAAATCGCAAGAAAAAACTGCTCATCTGTTTTTTTTTTTTTTTTTTTTTTTTTTTTTTTTTTTTTTTTTTTTTTTTTTTTTTTTTTTTTTTTTTTTGAAACAAACATTTGTGTCAGTATTTTATTGAAAAGTAGTACCTTTTTGAAAACTTTGGCACACTTACGTCGTTATTCCACCGGATGTGCGATGTGTAAATCCCTATAAATTAATTTATTAAATATGATCTCTTGATGTTCATAACATTAATGGCTTGCGTCAACATAAGAACAATTGAGCGATATTAGATTTTATTGAAATCTCAATTACATACATACCGATTAATTTCTTTCGTTACTTTGATGAATTTATTGTGTCTCATTTTTTTTTTTTTTTTTTTTTTGATTTGTTTGATTTGTTTAATTCATCACAATTTAGATTAAAAGCATCCAGAATAGAAGTCCATTTCTTGCGACCAAGGAGCAAGTTGGTTTTTTGAATGAAATGAAGGGTTTTTTTTAAAAGTATCTCATTCTTTGACAGTTCAATAAATGTTACTAAAAAATGCGATTTATAAAAGGATGGCAACAGAATATATTTGCTTTACTTGATTTATTTGAAGAACTAAAAGTAGATGACGTGAAATTTCTTCTTACAAGAAATTTTAATCAAGATTGTTTAGAGAACACATTTGCTGTTCTACGCAATCGGGGAGGAAGTAATAAGTTGCTCACACCTTTTAAATTCACATGTGCATTCAAAAGGTATTCTGTGGCCAAAAACATGGAGGATATTACCCACGGAAACTGTGAACCAACTATACCCTTGGAATTTCCGGATGTTGATGTGAGTAGGCAACTGCTACAAGAACAAAAGAATAAAGTGATATCCATTTTCGAAATCGAATCTGATTATAAGACTGAGAATTTCGGCAGTAAAAATGCTTTTTATTATTTTGCGGGTTATATTTTAAAAAAATACCGTCAAAAGCATAAGTGTGAAGTGGAAATAAGTGAACAACCTAGAATTTCCTCCATTTTCACTGATTTTAAGGAATATGAAGGTGCAAAATTGACACGGCCTAGACAAGATTTTTTAAATGCGTTAGAGAACCTAGAACAACAATTTATTTCAAACTTTCCAAATATGTGTTTTTTGAATAATTTTGAAATGAAAATGTTTGATGTTCTAAATAGTGAATTCAATAACTATTATTGTAAAAATCAAAACAAAGAATTTATTATAAAGTTTTATATACAAGTACGAGTTTACCATATTCTTAAGTTCCTTAACACTAACAATAAGAAATCAAGCAACAAACAAAAATACCTTAGTGTAACACACATGTGATACTTTTATATTATAAAATATTTATTATCTAATGTTATGAAACTTAAATACAAATGTTTTAAAAAAAATTATGCTTATGATTTTTTTTTTGCCGGATCACCCTATGCCACAAAAGTATGACAATCTGATTCTCTTTTTTCTCTTTTCTACTTTAACACATCTTATGACCGTCTACTTCTCGTGTCTGTGTATCTTTAAAATGCGAACTGATAAGAAACACGTGGAGCAATCAAGTAATTGCGCATGCCGATTGAAAGTGTATGGTGTTGACTGAGTGGTTGTGCATGCGGCATAACCAAAATCAGAATTTTCTGATATTTTCTTGTTTGCGCATGCATGCATGCGAGAAAAGTAATTACAATCGCGATAGATGTTTTTAAAAAAGACTTTATAGTTTGAACATTGAACGGTTGATTAGGACTGACTTCTTACTCATTCCATAATTCTATCAAAGCCTTATTCCTATTCAGTTTTAATTCCATTCATTAGTGTCAGCAAAATTGCACACTAGTTTTGGGTGTCCAATTACGAGGGCCCTAAAAGAATGCTTGTGTTTACATTGTAATATCTTCATGAACTTAAATCAACTTGGTTTCGTGGGAAATCAAGTTTGTGCAAAAATAGGTGGGGCGGTTCCCCCCTTTAGGTTAAAATTCTCCTGAATTTTGGGAGTTTCTTAACTGGCATTATTTATTGAAATTTTTAGCTTTTTGTTTTTTCTTAATTTAAAAATTGTAAGAACAATCAAAGTTTCAAAAAATATTGATATTACTGAATAGTGTACATTTTTATGAAATTTAAGTAAGTTTAAACTATCTAGGCTTACAAAGTTTTTCAGAGTAATTTTTTCAAAATTTAATTCTTCTGTAAAATTATACTTTATATTTTCGTTATAAGAAAATTTATTTACATGTTGAATATTCATATTGCCAAATTTTTGGTTTAGTATTTCTATTGAGCAATTATTAAATACAATTAGGTAATTTCCACTTAATTTTATTTTACGATCATCACACTTATTTATTATTTCAACATTATTCATATTTTTACAGAGAATAGTGTAATCGTCTAATGATTTTATTTCAATAAGGCTATTTTTTTTTTTTTTTTTTTTCAATTTATAGTTGTTATGAGATATGCAGTTGCTAAGTTTTATAAATTCTTTTTCATATAAAATTTTTTCATTATATTCATATCTTGTTTCATTCATTTCTATACAAAATTGATCTTTGATTTATTATTTCTTGATTATTTTCTGTAGGGATTGCTGTTAAGAGTTTTAAATCTACTGCTGTAGATACTCGGGATTTTCATGGCTATAAATATTCTATTTTGTTCGTATCTTAAAACTCCAACTCTTGCGTTTTTAAGTTTCTAAATGTCTAAACCTGCTTCTGTCATTTCTTCTGACGTCATTATGCTTGGGTGAATTAGACCTAATCTTATTTGAGCTATTGTATCTACAATTTGATTCAGTTTGTCTTCCAAAAAACGTAACTTTAATATTTGATCAGTCTCTCTGTTTCTCATTTCCTGTTAATTTTGTGTATACCTGGGTTAGCTGTTTTCTATCTGTTTCTATAATATTCTTTAGGTCAAAAATTGTGTCATTAAAATATGAATTTATTTTAATCTGGTTGTTTAAGTTAACAATGTTCTATTATTTCTTGTCTGTCGATATCGTCCATTGTTCCGAACAGCCATTTTTGTGCTGTGCCTATAATATTTATAAGTCCTCGTTTTTGTGTTATTTTTATTGCCTTAAGTTTCGCTTGTAAGTAAATATTTTATTAATTCGTTTTCATTAAAAAAAAACTTTTATTTTTTAAACGAGCAGCTTTTCCGCCTGCTTTGATACAATTGACAAAGTGAACTTAATTTCTAGGGTTTAAATACTATTTTTATGCTGACACATCCCAGTTCCCACAGGTTGCATCGCATCGCGTACGTGATAGAATTTGCGATGTCGGCTTTATGTTGTTCTCATGGAAGGTGTTGTATTCCAGACTTGTTGTTGACTGTTGTGAGGTGTTAGTTTTCGTCATATTCTTATTCAGCATAATTGTCGTTAACTCCTCCACTGTTAAAAAGTCGTACGTCCTCGTTCGATTATCCTTTCAAAATAACGGAATTTGGTTAATGCTTGACGCCTTTGGTAAAGATGTTTCTATTGTTTTATTAAGGCGCGTTTCGGGTGTGGATTCCAAAATTACTGGCTTTGTTTCGACTACTGTGTTAATTTTGATGGGTTGTTTATTTTGGGGGCATGATTTCAGAAAGAAGGATAGGCCAATATTGGTTGATAGGCTTATTATGTTCTTGTGCTCTAGTAGTTTTAAGTCGTTAATGTTGTTTGTATGCAGCTCTTTTATCATCTCTAGGGATAACAATTCTTCAAATGTCCTATTCTTTGAAAACGGTTGCATTATTGCCGGTAAGGGCTTCGTGGTTGAAACCTCACTTGAAACGTAGGTTTGGTTGTTTACTGTAATGGTTTTACTATGGTATTGGATAATAAATGTGCCAGTGAGTTTTATTTCTTCGCTGTCGATCAGAATGGTGCCGTTATATTGGTTTAGGAGTAGTAGTCCAGGAGAAATTTCTTCTATTGTGGGTGTGTGGTGGTTGTTGATTCTGGTACAACTGGGTGTCTGACTTCTTAATACATTCATTATGCACGTAGAATTACTTATGTCTAGTCTATAAGGTTCTTATGACTACAAATTGAGAGACTGTAAAATTTTTTACAATTTGATTTTATGCCAAAAAGTTTTTGCTTACATTTCAATACATGTTCATATAAAATCTTGTTTATAAAATTATCTTTCTCTACGGGTTTTAGTGGAATCGTTTCACATGTTTCAATTTCTGTTGTTGGTAAAGTTAGAATATAAATAATTATAGAGAGATTGGATGCAATTTTAACATCACTAAATTCTAATGCTTCTTCTAGATTGATATAAGGCAAATTTTCTTTTTCCAAAATTTCTTTTGTTATATTAATTTCTGTATTTGTTAAAATGTAGGAATTTACTACACCGGCTTTAGCCCAGCGGATAGCATAATCAACGTTAATAATTTCTTCTTTTATGATTTCAATCTTATATTTAATATTAGTTACTAATTCATTTTTGACAATTTCGCTTGTTCTTAATTAGTTTAGAATTTGGTTTGTAACATTGGTAATTTGGTTGATTTTTTCGAACGACAATCTATTTATTATAACTTGTTAATTGTTATTTTCTTAAACATTATTTATTTTATTACTAATTATTTGGAAGTCGTCATGGTCTGGATTACCAGCAATCCATTTCCCTGCGCTTCCTATAAAATCAATTGAACGTTTGGTTTTCATTGTTGGTTTTAATCGAGTTAAGCGGTTTTGGATTATTGAAATTTCATGGGAAAGGTATGGATAAATTGTTTCGCTAGTGCTAATGTTCTGGTAAATTATTAGTTGTATGTCATCGATAAGTTTTTGGTATAGGTTAAGGTCTATAGTATGAATGATTCTAAAAGTACCCGTTTGCAGTTTTGCAGTCCCCGTTCCTAGTGTTATTATTTGTGAGTTTGTATAGTCCAGTATTAGAATTTCTCCATTGCACGGAGAGAGAGTGAGTATAGCTCTGAAATTAAAAGATGGATTATTAGTTGCGAATATGGCCCTTGTAAATAATTTTCCTGGATTCTGTAAGTATTGTTGTGTTTCTGTTTTCTTTCACTATTTCTTCCTTAAATCTTTTAGAAAGTTTAGTCCCTAATCTCTTATTTTGTCTTACGTAAACAACTTGTCCAGGCAGATACTGTTTAATTTTATGTCTTGTCTTGTTTTGTTGTGTAAGGTCAACTTGTTGTTTATGTTAAAGTTTCTGTAAGTTGTTCTGTCGAGTCTTATAATAATCGTCAGTTTCAAATTCTACATTGCGGCCAAAGAATAAATCAACAGATTTTTTCCCTGTTGTAGAATGGATACTGTGATTGTACTCATTCACAGATCTTTCCAGAAGTTCTTCAAAGTCTCTATGTGTTCCATTATCTTTGCATCTTTTCGATTTGTCCATTAGCTGCACTCCTGTATGGGGGTGTTGTGGAAACATTTATGCCTAGTTCGTCTTTCAACATAAATAATATTGACGCAGAGTTTAGTGATCGTTCATTGTCAATAACTATGGATTTTGGTACGCCAAAGAAAAATATTATATCTCTAAGTGGTCGTCTGACGTCTTCTGTGGACTTACTTTTGATTATTTTTGTCTGTGTGTATTTTGTGAACTTGTCGAGTATGTCCAGAAAAATTTGGCATAGGTGTTTTATTTAATTCTGGATCGTTTGGGTGCCTTCCATATTTATTTTGTTTACATACTGCACAGATTTAATGATTCTTTTAATTTTACCTGCCATACCGGGGAAATAATATTTTTGTAAGATTTGTAGTCGGTTTTCTTGGGGGATTTCTGTGAGCTCTATTGTGTGTTTCAATTATCAGGTTCTCTTGATCGTGTTCATTGTCTATATTTTTAACTTCTTTTTGAGTGATTCTTATTTTATAGTTATTGAAATGTAAAGGGAAAACTTCTTGAATAAGTCCCATTATCCTTTCTCCTGTTTTATGCCGTTAATTACCGAAGGATTAAGATATCTTTTTAGAATAGCTGTAAGAATTTCTTTATTGTGCTCGGGCTCGTTAATAATGTGCTGGTGGTACCCTGGAAAACTATTTTAAATTGATAGCTAGACCTGCTAGAGGATTCGGATAAGTTAAGAAATATTTGACTCTTGAAAACATTGATCGACTATTGGTATTAAATTTTGTGACGAGCTTTCGTCACTATGTTCAGTAGGAGTTAATGAAAAAATGTGAGTGTTCGGTGGGCGCGATAAGGAGTTAGCAACTACGTTAGAAGTGCCTGGTCTGTAATTAAGTTCATAATTATACTCCTCCAGAATCGCTTTCCAGCGCTTCATTTTGGAGTTTGAGTTCTTGTTACTAAGTGCATGCGTGAGTAATTTTTAATTAGTAATTAGTAATTAATTGATTTAGTAATTTTGACTTTCTTTGATCCGTAAAGGAACATTCTGAGGGAAGTGAGTGCCCAAATGATTGCGAGCATCTCCTTCTCATTGGTCGCATATGTTTCTTCGGTTTTATTGAGACTTCTTGATAAAAA
The DNA here is from genome assembly GCA_914767635.1 of Melanostoma mellinum. Lineage (NCBI taxonomy): Eukaryota > Metazoa > Arthropoda > Insecta > Diptera > Syrphidae > Melanostoma > Melanostoma mellinum. The sequence goes on along the minus strand of OU612060.1, from coordinate 46,359,184 downwards.
TGCGATGGGTTTCTTGTCCTGGGATAGGACTGCTCCCAAGGCGGAATTGGAGGCGTCTGTAGCAAGCTCAAAGCTTTTAGTGAAATCTGGGTAGGAAAGTAATACTTCCTCTAATACAAGAGCATTTTTAATTTCGTTCCATGCGTCTTTTGCTTCGTCGTAGAAGTCGATTAATTTGTTTTTAGATATTTGCTTTGACAAGCGTCCATTTTCCCCTCTAAGAAGAGATGTTAGGGGCTTAGCGATTTTCACATAGTCTCGTATGAACTTTCGGTAGTAGCCAGACATACCAAGGAAGGACCTCAAGTCTTTTAAAGTTTTTGGTGGTGGTAGATCGAGAATCGCCTTAACCTTTTTCGGATTGGTCTTTATCTTGGGAAATGATAAATCCTAAGAACTCGACCTCTGTTCGCAAGAATTCGCACTTGTCTACTTGGACTTTAAGGTTTGCTCTATCGAGTGTTCTAAAAATGATTTCAAGGTTTTGGAAATGCTCTTCCTCAGTTTTTCCGAAAATGATTATATCATCGATGTAAACATAACAACGATGACCAATATGTTGACGCAGTACATCATCTTGTGCGCGCTGGAAGATTGAAGGGGCATTTTTCAACCCAAAAGGAGGAAGAGTGAACTCGTATTTTCCATTATTAATCGAAAAGGCGGTTTTTTCTCTATCCGATTCTTTTAATAGAATCTGGTGAAATCCACTTTTTAGATCCAAAGTGGTAAAATATTTATTTTTCCCTAAGTTATAAAGAACTTCGTTGATCTCAGGGATTGGGTAACGATCGGGAATTGTTACCGTATTCAACTTTCGGTAATCTATTACCATTCTGTATTTTTTTATACCTGAGGCGTCTTCTTTCTTACTGACTATCCCTACTGAGGAGTTGTATGGTGATCTCGATGAGCGTATGATCCCGTCACGTAAGAGTTCGTTGACTTGTTTGTCAAGTAAGTAAGTAAGTAAGTAAGTAAGTAAGTAAGTAAGTAAGTAAGTAAGTAAGTAAGTAAGTAAGTAATACATTTTATTTTGCTTTTTCCATAGTTGGTTTATAATATAATGAATGAATTTAAAGCTATGGCATTGTCGTCAGCTCGGTTAGCAATTTTATTCAATAAACATTTAAATATATATATATATAGTTTTTTTTATTTTTTTTTTTTTATTTTTTAATTGTTATTATTAAGCTTTTTTTATTTATTAGTTAAAAAAAATTTGCAAAGTTAGTTATCAGTAGAGTTCTATACTTGAAGAGTTGATATACAAATTTGTAAAGGTTTTTCCAGTTGAACTCGTTCAAGATCATAATTGTTTCTTGCATAGTTAAGGTTTTCTTTCCGAAATGTGCAAGGCGCTGAGAAGAGAATATCGGACAGATACTTAAAAAATGGAAACAATCTTCTTTTGCTTTCAGGTTGCACAGTGTGCAGAATTGGTTGAAACTTCCGTTGTATGGACTTCCATTTAGATGAAGGAGTTCACATCTTGTTTTGAAAATAAGAGATATTTCTCTGTAGCTGTGCATATCGTTGAAATAATTCATGTTTAACAAAGTAGTGTTTAGTTGCGAGTATATGATCCTACTCTCAGATTCTCGAGAAATAGATGAAAACTCATGACGAACAGAATTTTCATACTTTTCAATGACTCTATAAAACTGTTCTTTGATACAATTTAAGTTATTCGTGCCTATCGAAACGATTTCTCCACAAGCTATTTCTAAGCATTTCCACTTGGATAGCCACCAATCGTGATTTCTTAGTTCATAAAACATCATTTTTTTAGTCAGACGAGTATCTGCGTGCGAGACAACTTTGGTAATGTAGTCGGCGTGCAGTTTAAGAGTATATGTGAAAAGCTTTGGTAGTCCTGTTTCAAGATAAATTGCGTAATTGGGTGTATTCAATGGTAAGTTAAACAATTTTTTTCCTTTGAAATTTTTCGATGGACTCGTATTCATCAATTCCCCAAACTTGTCCAGCATAACATATGGTGGACTTAACAACAGCATCAAAAATTTTATACTTTGCTGAGAGACTTATTCGATCATTAAAAAAGATTTTCCTCCATGACATATTGAGAAGGCTTTGTGATGAATTTGATTTTTCTTGGAGATGTAGGTTAAAATCTAGGGACCGGTTCAGTCTTACACCTAAATATTTGTATTCGTTAACGGTCTCCAGTTTAGTACTATTATAGAACCAGTTGTAAGATATTTGGCTTCTGGTTGACGGGCTGAATATCATTACTTTCGATTTGCTTGTGTTGATTACAATTTGATCATAAGTTGAAGGTTTTCGGGTGACTCAGATAGAATCACTAGATCATCAGCATACATTAATACATTTATGTTTGAATCGGCCATTCGAATTCCACCAGGAAGGCATGCAACCACGTCGTTAATAAATAGTGAAAACAGCATGGCACTGAGAAGACAACCTTGTTTTACCCCGTTATCAGTTTCGAACCATTCCGAGTAACTGGATCCATCCCACACCGCCGCTTTTGAGTCCGTGTTTAGTTCTTTTATTAGCCTAATGAACTTCGTGGAAACTCCTAGTTTTGAAAGCTTGTAAAACAGAGCATTTCGATTTATAAGGTCGAAGGCCGCTCTAAAATCAACGAAGAAAGCGTATACTTTCTTATTCCTTGCTTGAAAGGCTTTCACAATTGATGTTAGTGTGAAGATATGGTCAACCGACGAGTAATTCTTCCGAAAACCGGCCTGAAAATCTGACAAGACACAGTTTATCTCCACCCAAATCTCTAATCTGCTTACTAGTATCTCACAGAATAATTTTGCAAGAACATTCATAAAAGAGATGCCACGATAATTTTCTACGTTGTTCAGGTCACCTTTTTTGTGTATCGGAAAAATTACTGACCTTTTGAATGAAGATGGTATTTCTTCCGTCGAGAATATTTTATTGAACAACGAATGAAGTTGTGAATAAAACGTTTCAGTAGCATTCTTGTAAAATTCGTACGGGACTCCGTCTTCTCCAGGGGCTTTTCTATTTTTTCCTTTGAGAACAGCCGATTTTAGCTCTTCAAGAGAGATTTCAGAATCCAAAATTTCTTCGGATAACCATGGTTCAGCATACAAAAATTTTACATTAGTTTGACCATAAAGTAAAGAACTAAAATAATTAGACAGGTCATCAGCTGAAACTCCTATTCCAATTGTAAAGTTTTCACAATTAATCTCTCTCGCTACCTTCCAAAATTCTTTCGAGTTTTTAGTTTGGCCAAGTGTATAGGCTTGATTATTTTCAAAATTAATTTTCTTATTGTAACACAATTTTTTGTACGCTGCATTCGCTTCGTTGTACCATTTCTTAAGGGTTTGAGAATACGAGTTTCTTAGTGTATTTAGCAAGTCGAACGACACTTTTCGGGCCAGCATACATTCCTTGTCAAACCATTTTGCTTTGTACTTTGAAGCTTTATTTTGAGTAGTGTTGTTTGAGGAGCATTTCAACGCATGGACGAGATGTTTTCTGCAGATATTTCAACTAACTCAGCCAATGTATCTATTGTGGCTAAATTTTCGTCCAATTTTTGCTGGAAATAAATCGACATTATTCTGGTTCCACTTTAACCGCGGAAGGAGTTTAAGGTTTTTTTCGGTCGCTGCATATTCGCTACTCAGTTCCACAATTATTGGCATGTGATCGGAAAATATTTTACTTTGAACTTCAAACTTCTTCACTACATCTTTCCAGTTATTATTCACCATACAAAAGTCTATGACCGACTTTCCTTGGCCTCCAAGGAAAGTAAACCTGCCTTCATAATCATTTCATGGGATATGGATACGATTTTGTATAAATTGGGTTGTCCGTGGATGTTCGTATCTCTCCTTCCGACAATACCATCAAAGTTTCCTAGACCGGGGAGAATGAAAAACTGTAGTTTTCCTATTTGTGAGCCAAAAATATCTATTCTTGCGCGATGTGTTATATTAACTTTACCACCAACTGAGTGGGCAAAAAATTCTTTAGTGTTTTTAATGGGGTTACGAATATAACAAGATTTCACATATTTTTTGTTTGAACCTGTATCGAGGAGGAATTTAAGTATTTTTTCGCTCTTCTTGGGATAGAAGAGCAGTTTAATCAAAAAAATTAATATTGTCGAAATTGTCTCCATACTCTATTTCTTCTCCTTCTGCTGGTGCAATATAGTCCATAAGGGTTTCTTCGACTTCGTTAACATCGTCATGTTGATTGGGTTCATACCTTTCAGTGGAAGGGCTATCATCATCCGTTAGAATAGGATTTGTTTCTGTGAAAAAAGTTCGTTGAATTTTGTTTGGTGGTTGCGATTGTTTAGGTGCCCATCGTTTTTGTGTGTAAGGTGCTTGTTGATTATTTTCTTGATAGTTTTTTTGGTAGTTTTGTTGATAGTGTGGTTGGAACATTGGTCTATTTTAGTAATTGATATTACGTGATTGCGTAGAAGATCCTAGTTCCATTGGTGTTACCTTTGGCTGTTGTTGTGGCTTGGGAGGAAGCGGAATACGGTTGAAGTTAGGTGCTTGGTATTGATGAGACAATTGAGGTTGCCGGTTTTGGTAATTATATTGCTGGAAATATTGTTGTTGAGGACAAGGTACAGCTGCGGTCAAAATAATAGTAGTATAGAGCTTAAGAAACAACAAAATTGAAAAACACTTATCCGTCAATTCTAATTTAAAAAACCAATAACGTGGTTTTTAAGTGGGGTTTTAAGCTTTTATTTACAAAAAAAAAAAAACATTAGTTTAATATTATTATCCGATAGTTGCAAGTTTATTGAACAGATGTTGAAATTCAGCGGTCAAAAAAATAGTAGTATTAGGAAAATCTACCTTGAAATGTTACGAAATCGAAAAATTAGGTCAAAGTTTTTATTACAATATGTGGCTGAGTGTTCGAACCTTTAATTATTATTTAGTTGCAAGTCCCTTTGTTAGCTATAACAGCAGTACAAAGACGTTAAATAGAGTTTATCAGGTTTCCACACCTTCCTGTGCTTATCGAACTCCATGATTGCTGTAACGCTTCGCAAAGGACTGTGTTGTTGCTTGGTTTACATCTAGAAGCATATTTTTTTACAGCGCTCCATAGGTTTTCAATGGGATTAAAGTCCGAAGACTGTGCGGGCCACTCCATCACATCTACTTTACTTTCCTGGAACCATTGCTTCTTGCTGAAAGACCCATTTCAGCAAGAAGCAACTTCATTTACGGTAGCATTCAACTTCAGTATACGGTAGCATTACTTCCTGCATTATCCTAACATAGAGATGCTGATCCATTATGCCTTCAATCCGCATTATGGGTCAACTCCGTAGAAGAAAAAACATGCCCATACCATTATGATTGTAAAGTGTGGATTATATTCGGTGTTTGGAGGTCTTCTTACACATTGACGAGATCCTTTTCCACCCCTTAAAACAATTAAAGTGTAACGGGTTTTTACTACCAACGCAATGCAAAGAGGAAAAATACCAATCTGTGCAATGCTTTTACTCACACTACTATTATTTTGACCGCAACTGTATGTGTGCTAGTTCGGGATAAAATTTTGATTGGTTTTGCGGTGGAGGCAGTTGGGGTGTTGGTGTGTTAGTTAGGCGTTTAAAATTTACTTGACTATTATGGGCATACTGCATGCGATACGTCATATTATCGAGTTTAAGGCACATATGCAGAGCTTGCGGCAGGGAAGTTGGTTCCCTTATGCTTAACAGTCGGGGTAAATCCCCGTTTTGTCTTTAGATTTAATTTCTAGTAAATAATTGGATTTGCAATTTTGTTTTTCACTTTCATTCAAATTCAATTGTTTTATTAAAAAAAAAAAAAACTCACACGCGTTTTTGGGTTCAGGACCTAGATTTTTCGACCGGTTGCACTACTTGAGGGTTTCGGATTTTAACACGTCCTAGGTCCCTGCTCGGGCGCCTGTAAATATTTTATTAATTCGTTTTTCTTTCGTGGTACCCGTGGTGTGGTGGATAGCATGTCCGCCTGTTAATCCAGAGGTTCGAGTTCGAATCCCAACAGAGGCAAAAATGTTTTTCCACGGGTATCGCCTTTCGCGAGGAATTGGCAAGTCCTCCGTTAGTATTCATTGCCATGAAAAGCGCTTTCTCGATTAGCCGTTCGGAACCGGCAGAAAATTGTAGGTCCATTCTCTCACAAGGCATGGTTGTGAGAAATGCGCTAGGCCCTGGGGCTCCTCGCTCTGTTGCGCCACCCTATATATTTATTTTAATTCGTTTTCATTAAAAAAAACTTTTATTTTTGAAACGAGCAGCTTTTCCGCCTGCTTTGATACAATTGACAAAGTGAACTTAATTTCTAGGGTTTAAATACTATTTTTATGCTGACACATCCCAGTTCCCACAGGTTTGCATCGCATCGCGTACGTGATAGAATTTGCGATGTCGGCTTTATGTTGTTCTCATGGAAGGTGTTGTATTCCAGACTTGTTGTTGACTGTTGTGAGGTGTTAGTTTTCGTCATATTCGTATTCAGCATAATTGTCGTTAACTTGTATGTTTTCTATCATTTTTCTTATCGTCCAGTCGTTTCCTATTTGAAGATTTTTTACATTTCCTTTAATAAAATTAAAAGTTTGTTCTAGGTCGTCCGTGCTTATGATATGCAGTATTGTCCTTGTATTTTCTATCAATTCGGTCTGTCCCATGTTAATAGTGGTATACCCATTGTTAGTCGTGAACTTGTTCACTGTTAGGGTCGCCGCTACTGGTGTCATCCGTATGGCTAGTGCGTATACTAAAATTGTCATCTGTAAATATGCGAAGGCGTTTAATGTTGATAATTTGTTCCCTTCTTGTACCCCTATTGCGATTGGCGAGTCGAACGAAAAAACGTATGAGTGTGAGAAATCGGTATCACGGTTAACGAACTCACACCCTGTGATTCGACTAAAATGTCAAATGATTTTCGAAGTGTGATCTCACCCTATTGTGGTTATCGAACGTTCGAAAAGTTGAGTGCCATTCATGTTATTTTTTGTCGAACAATAAGCATAACGTGAAAAGATGTCGAACGATAAAGAGTTAACTACTTTTTGGACTAGCAGAACTCTGTAGTGCCACCTCATTTAATTTTATTTATTATAATGGAGAAAGTACTTTACTAATCAAAATAGTTTTGCTAGAAAAATCATAGAAGCATAAGTGTATTCGGCCTTATGGAGTTTTCCGTTGCTTACGAACGGAAAGTGTCTTTTTTCATACAATTTGTATAATTTTTATTTTAAAAAATTCTTTCAAACAAAAGATCGGCTTATTCGCTCTTATTGCAATAGGATTTTTTTTTTTTTTGAATGCCAGTGCCACAATTGATATTTTTGTAAAATAACTTTCAAAATAAGAATAAAGTAAAGGCTGTATTTAACACAAATCGTCGCGTCTGGAGTTCTATCATTTTCCAGGCGTTGAGTGAAACGCCTTTTGTAATAATACACTGATCCAAGTCGAACATAGTTCATGATAACTCCCACTGGGAAAAATTCTTAAGGTACAAGCCAATTTAACTATAGTAAGAATTGAAGATATGCTTGTATTTCGGAATTCTACCTCTAATTTGCTTAGCACCAACACAAAAGCCTCCTTACTCAGCCTAAAATATGATCTGAAACTTCAAAAATTCAAAAGTTGTAAAAGAATTTCCACTAAAGACAAATAATTGTACCTACTTACATATGATCAGGCAGTTCCAACACGTTGGAGTTGTCTCGTATACTCCTTCGGAGTCAAAGCATTCTTATTTTTTTTCTGTGAGATTCACTATCATTAAAAATAAATCTATACTACTAATCGTTTCTTATTATTACTTTATTTCTCACTTATTAAATAAACAAAACACTTTCTATTTGTGGAAATTTTGTTATTTGCAAATTATCTTCATTGATTTGACGTTTGATATTTTTTTTTACTGTACTTCTGAATTTCGAACTCGAACCTTGAAGTTCGCCAACCATAGTATGTCGAATGCTTTAGTTCGCCAATGAAAAAAACTCACATCGAACGTTCGATTCGCCAATCGTAATAGGGGTATTGGTTTCATTTGTATCTAGGCTCGTTTTTGTAATAGTTTCTTGTAATTTTTAATTGGTACTATCTGCCTCTTTTCAATATATATCTCCCTGTTTTTGTTAAGTTTTTCGGTCCTATTTGCTTTTTCCGTCATAATTTGTTTTCTTAGAATGGCTATGTCTGCAAACATTTCTTCATTTGGAGATGTTTTGAGTATGGAATGATATCTGTCATTATAGTTCTTAACTGCTCTATGAACTTTCTGAACTAATATCAAATCTAACTTCCTCATTGAAACTAATTTTTCCTGAAGTGTAGAGTGAAATCTTTCAACATCACTATTACCTGTATGTGTGTTGAGCTTAGTAAGGTAAAGGTCAATTAAAAAATTCTTTAAGATTCTCAGCTTGGACTTCATTATCGGCTATAATTTTCTTTGGTTTACCAAATTTGGAAATGTGTTCTTCTATTGTTTCAATTTTCTTGATCTAGTTTCTATTCGGTAAATGATAAGCGTAAGCTTTCTTTGTTAGTTTGTCTATTAAAGTAAGAAAAGAAATGGTTGTTTCAGGAAATAAAAAATATCAATGTGTAAAATTTCGTTCGGTCTTGTTGGTGTTTCAGTAATTTCGAATTCCTTTTTTATTTTGTGTCTTTCGTTTTTTGTTTCTATACAAGATTTGCAATTATTTATAACTTTAGTGATTTCTCTGAATATTTGTGGATAGTAAATTTTATTTTTTTAAGCAATGATATGTCTCGTCTATACCACTGTGAATACTTTCTTTTATGTGATATGATGAGATTTGTTTGTGAAGTTCTTCTACTGGCCGGGGTAATTCTTGACTCCAAAAGGCATTCTAAGATATTCATAGAGGCCATTGGGTGTCACAAATGCTGTTTTTCGAATACCGGCGGGAGGAACTTAAATTTGGTGGTAACCTTTCGCAAGGTCGATTGATGAAAAATATTGTGCTCTGCCCTCTGCCGAGCTTATCGAGAATACTATCGATGTTTGGGAGTGGATATTTATCATCGATAGTTATTTTGTTCAATTTCATGTAATCTACACAGAGGCGAAACTTTTGCTCTCCCGAATTGTCTAATTTTTTCGCTACTACAACAATGGGGGATGAATACCGGCTATTAGATTTCCTAATAAGACCCTGACTTTCCATCTCCTCAGCTTGTCTTTTAACTTCCTCCTCATGTTTATGTGGGAGTCTATAGATTTTTGAATGTATAAATTGATCTATAGGGGTTTCTGTATTAGTCAGTTGATCACCGTCATGATAAACCAAATTTCTGAATTTTCTTACTAATGATTTTATTTCTTTATTTTCTTCCGCGTTTAGATGGCTTAAGTCTAATTCTTTTCCTCCTCCGTTAAGTTCGAAACAATCAAAGGCTGTAACGTCTTTTTCGGAGTATAATGGAATTATTGTATTCTTTTTTAATATAAAAGATTTTCTGCCAAAATCGAGGGTTTCAACAATTTTACTAAGTACGTCCATGCCTATAAGAATATCGTAGGGCTTTGCACCTAAGTACCTCTTATACCATTTTGTAGCAGTTTTTTGATCTTCATTAAATTCTTCTTAAACTTACTGCAATCTACTGAGTTAGAATTTATAATGCTCATGGTTGAACCCGTATCTAAAAGTGCTTTATATTTTCTACTATCAATTGTTAAATTTAAAAAAAATCAGGTTCCCGAGGCTCAATTGATAAAAAACTCAACATTGTGAATTTCTTCATTTCTAGTTTCAACCTGATTTATTGACATTGGTGCTGGGTGTTGTATTGCATTTCTTATTTGTCCTGACGGATTAAAAACAGGTTGGGGATTGTTATATCGGGATGTTTGCCCATTCCGATATTGCCCTGACGTCTTCCTAAAATGTTCTTGGGGGTTTCCATTTTGTTGAAAATTATTTGTTTGCTTGAATGGGTTAAAATGTCCCGAGTGATTGAAATTAGATTGGAAATTGTTATTGTCTCTGGGACTTATGATTGAAATAATTACTGTTTTGGCCTGATGCGTTTTTATAATCATTCGATCTATCTTGTGGTCTGTATTGTCTGTTTGTTCTGAAATCTATTTGTATATTCCCTTCATCGTACCCTATAAATGAGTAATGGATTGGTTGTCTGAGCAACATATTGAAAATTTTACTGATAGCGAGTCGCCAATGGCTGGCTTACAAAGGTTTAGCGTGTAAGTTCTAGGTTCTAGGGTATAGGGGGTGGGCACAGTGGCAAACAAAAAAATCACAAAATCCTAAAAACAAAAAAAAAAAAAAACTTAAAATAAAAAAAAAATTTCATCAAAAAAACTAAGTTTTTTTAATTTTCTTAGTTCATAACTCTAGTTTATAGGTTGAAATATATATTGTATCTTTAGGCCGAAAGGCATTAGAATTAAGTTACTGAATAATTTAGAGTACCCGCCTAGGGTCAGTAAGTTAATTAAGTTATTATATAAGCTAGTTTTACACTTTTTGTTAGCATGTAAGTAGTATATAAGAAAATTTAAATAAAAATGAATTGAAAATGAATGAGTAATGGATTTCTTTAACTTTATGGATATCATAGATATCTCGAATGTCCCTTGACAAATTTCCAATGATTAATTGCTTTACTTTACTGACTATTAATACATATAAATTATTTTTAACCTCAGCTGAATTATTTTCGTATGTCGCAAATTTGTTGACTTCCCTAAGTAAAAATTCAACTTTGTTGCTTAAGTCTTATATTGAACTTACTTTAAGGTATGCTATTTTGTTTGCGATTTCCTTGCAACTTGTTGCTGGACGGAAGTGCTGCTTTAGTAAATTTTTTGTTTCCTCTCATGTTGTTGTTGTGTTGTGGATCAGCAGTTCCTTGGCCCTTCCTGTCACCTTGGAATTGAATTGAATCGACCGCAACTCCGTCTTGTTTCATTTCCTTCTTGTCAACTACCGTCAATAATGGTACAATTGGAATGTGAACTTTGACAGTTCTTCGCCGAAAATACGAATAATCATAAAATCATCAACCTCAGGAGAAGAAATGGGACTGTTAGAGTCTGAGAGTATCCTATCCAGCTTCTCCAATATATACAATCATCTGAAGCTAAACGAAGAACCTCGCAAAGGCAAACAAATTGGTATAGATCCAAAAAAACAGTCTTCCAACGAATGTCCTTCGTCGCAGCGACTGACTTACAGCGAAAGCCCTGGCAAAACTGGACAGTAGTGATGTTTTGTCTGGTGGTCCTAAGTCTCTGCGTGCTAAATCTGCCCTATCGACCCTAAACGAAAGCCCTGGCCCTGCTTTCGATTCGACCCAAGGACCAAACACCGGAGAATGAAAGAAATATGCTCAAGGAATATCACATGGAAATACGCATAGACCGCAAAGGGAAAGCTGAGGCTTTCATAGAGGAAAAGAAACAACAGACGAACATTAAGATCAACAACTAAACTAATCTCCAAGGCAAGGATACTCTAGTGTCACAAGTTTTAGTTGTATTTAATTAAGAATTGTTGCTTTAGAATTAAGTAGAATTGGATTGAAAATTAATAAAAATGAATATTGTGAGTCAGTTGCAATTGATTTGAATTTTTAGTACCTAGTTGGTGGAACTCTTTTTGGCACTCTTTTCTGTCTATTCGTTATCGTTTTATACTCTCAACATCTGCCTGGAATGTTCAGATGGTAGGAGATGCAATTTGACGCTTATGTGCTTACATAATTCAAACTTGCAAATGTATGCTATCAAACCTAATATTGAGATAGCCTCGAGCATGGTGACACGTCGTAAGAACAATACGGCTTCGAAGGAAGGCGCGAGTAATTGGAAAACTCTTGAAGGCCACTGAAACTATAGAACAAGTTTAGGTAACTCCCACTAACGACATACCAACTGCAAAGTTGGCCTACGAAAATTTGTAAAACAAAGTCTCAAAACTCAAGACCTGTGTTCAACCTTCGCCGGTTCGTTGATAAAACCAGCGTATATTCGAATACATAAAATTTATTTTGAGTCATATCGATTTATTTGAAAAGATTAAGTTATAGCATTAGTAATTACAATACGCTTTGATCGAATACCGGCCCAGCGTAGTAACTTATCATAATGTTCTTCAACTCTTCGAAAACAGGATTTACATATTGTTTTTAGCAGAGGATCCGTAGATGAAATCTAAGTATAAAGGAGCTAGGTTTTAGAATTGATTGAATTACATGTACATACAGTCTATCTTACCGTAATTTGCAAATTTCCATTTATTTTGTCTATTTCTATGGACAAGTTCTTTCCACTGATGCTGTAAATATGGACAACAACTTTATGAATTTGAGAACAAAGTCTGCATAAAAGTCCAGAAATGTATTCTTTGACTATGCTACCTCTCTGTCATCAATTGGGAGGTATCTCAAACTTTTTCTTTCGAAATCTGAAAATTTAATACTTTAGAAGTAAAATTTACTTTCTCATGAGTCCTTCCCCTTTATCCTCATTCCAATGTCAGAAGCATGTCTTCATAACTGGTATCCGCGTCAAGTTCAGCTACAAGATAATACCCCATAGCTTGATGTTTGAAACGATAGAGCGAGTTCCAATTTCAATGGCCAGCACCACCACAACATGAATCATGTTGGACAATTTTTGTAAATTCTTAAGCACGTTCACCATGGATGCGTCTGGCCAGTTGAAAGTCTTTTGCACACAAATTTGTTTCTTCGAAGAGACCAAGTAAATATGCTTCACTTGCTTCTTAAAGGGCCATTACAGCTGATCTCTGGAAACAAAAATCAGTTTTCAAGAACCAATCGTTGGAAAGGCAACTTGCGAATCAACTGCCCAGTACTCTTTTGATAACGACGAATTTCACGAATAGTTCCTGGGCGGCAACAATGTGACTTCTTAACACCTCCGGGTGCTGGGGCACTTTTACCAGCTGCTTAAGTAGCCAATTGTTTTATTGGCGCCTTTCCTCCGTAGATGTGCGAGCAGTTTGCTGGTACGAGCCATTTTACAACTTTTTTCACTGTAACTCGCAAAGAGCCAAGGAGTTTTTTATTTTCAGTTTCATCTTATTTCTTTTCGATTTTAGCGGTATGCTAGAAAAAGATTGAAATATTTAGACGCTGATTGTTAATAGATAAACAACTTACGTGGAGCCCTGTTAAGCAATTTGTATCGGTGTTTGAACTGCCACTCTGTTTAGCTGCTTTCCAGAACTGCTTCTGAGCAGCGAAGAGCGAATATTTGTTCATGGGACATACTTTGATGAGGCAATCTATAAAAAAAGACGTAAGCAATATGAAAACTGTAATGCCCACCTAAGTAAGTAAGCAATGTAACTCGACAAATAATTTGTTGACCAATTAAATTAAAAAATAAAGAACAATTACTACTCAGTTAGATATATTTGTTGACAAATTCACATCAACTGCGACCGGAGCAGGAACTGGCTGTGGAGATGGTAGAATTTAAGGATCAAATTTCTTGGCCAATGTGCAGAAGCTTTGCGTTCGTGTATTAATTTATTTCAATAATTTCACTTACCATTTTTCTAGCTTTAATCATGATAGTCTACCAGCCTTCTTCCCTGTAAAGATTCATAGAAGCAAAATGCGTCGCCAGCCTTAAGATACAATTGAACAATCATTTAGACTTAGACCACTTTTAGCACGATAATCTTTTGGCATCACACCAGGTTTAGATGCATACCATAATTTTCAGCCACATGGAGATTCTGGTGGCAAAAATGAAAATTTTAATTTTTTAATTTTATACACGAATAACAAATGCACGACAAACGACTGTTTGGCAGGAAAAAAGAAAAAACTGACTTTTTTGAAACATTATGGAAATGATGTCAATACCGACCAATGTGTGTGACAGAGAAAGAAAGCAGTCTCTTTATTTGCACGAAGTATCAACAGTTCGTGCTGATTTAATTTTGGGAAACACCCCTTCAACTGCCCCCACTTACATCTTCACCCTCAAACACCATCAAAAATCGACCACTATGAACCTTTATGATCTGTACTGTGCGATTCATTGGTCGAGGTTGGGGACGCACCGCTAGGGCTTGAATAGCCGCTGCTAATTGGTTTCGTGCTTCCCTGGTCGTTTGAAATCACTCCCTAAAATTTTAATGTTTTGTTTTTTCCTTTAATCGTGATTGTTTACCTTTTTTTTAGTACTCTTGAATCCCCAATGCGATTCAAGAAAGAAAAAAAAAATATTTTCTTATGTCCAAAAACTTCACTTTTTGGTTTATTCACTTTTCGTATACGTGGTTCACAATTTTATTTTGTTTGCCACGCACTGAACACTGATATTAACACTTTAACAATCTTAAATTGTGTTCGCATAACTTCGTTCTCGTATGGATTTCTTCTATTTGAAAAAATCCTACCGACTGCGCCAGAAAAGTAATTACAATCGCGATAGATGTTTTTACAAAAGACTTTATTCTTTGAACATTGAACGGTTGATTAGGACTGAGTTCTTACTCATTCCGAAATTCTATCAAAGCCTTATTCCTGTTCAGTTTTAATTCCATTCATTAGTGTCAGCAAAAGTGCACACTCGTTTTGGGTGTCCACTGTCCAATTACGAGTGCCCAAAAAGAATGCGTGTGTTTACATTGTAATATGATAAAGAACTTGGTTTCCGTAAGAAATCAAGTTAGTGCAAAAATAGATGGGGCGGCATATGTAACCTGTGTGGTGTGTGGGCAAAATTGCTCAGTCAAGTGATAAAACTCGAATGAAAAGAAGAGCAGCAGCGGAGTTTAAGCTTGACATCTTTACAACTTGTCTACACTGCTATGAAAATACAAATGAAGATTGCGCAAGAGTAGTATAGGGCGAAAGCGATACTGCGCAATCTTCTGATTGTGCATGCAGGCATGAGTAGTGTAGGGGCCCTATTACTTTTCACTCATTCGACATTCTGACGAGAAAGAATATGCAGAGTGAATGAAACGCAATTTAGTTCGTCTTTTTGTATGGCAATGACGATTAATTGGTGAGAGCGAGATGGATGAGTAGCAGTTGGATGACGCTTCAGCATCGCGTCGACCTCATTTAACAGAACAATCAAAAGTTCAACCATACGAAATCTGTAGAGTCTTCACACAATCACGCTTTGTTCTCAAACGCGTCGTTTGACAAACGTAAGCAAACGTAACGAAGCAACCAACCTTCAAAAAAAAGTTCAGCTGTGTTGAACTTTTGCTCGCTTTCTGACATATCCCTCCTTTTCAGTTTTACAATAGGGGTTTTTATTTTTTAGAACCGAACAGATAAGTGAAACGTCAAAAACGCAAGAGTATTTCTTTTTCAATTCAGCAACATCTGAACGCTCAAAATGCTTTTCTTTCAATTATAAAGGCTTATTCCTTTAAAATTGGCTCAATTTGGATATATTTTCTTAGGATAGGGCGTACAATACTGAGGCTCTATTTATCGGGCATGCTTTCTTTCGAGGATATCACCTGGTGCCGGTTCCTTCCAACTCATCTCCAAATGCCTTGAAAAGCTCGGCGTCAAAGCATATCCTTGATCATCCGCAAAAAGTTTTCAGAAACTCCTCGTTGTCTAAAGTCTCACCCTTATCGACCGAATGCACTTTGAAAGTCAGCCAGTATATAGCACAAACCTTCTAATTTTCTAAGGGTTATTCCATTAGGAATAATATACTCCATATTGCATCTGTTGTTGACTTACCACCAAAAAACACACATTGGTTATTAATTTTGGCATTCTGATTCTCAATACTCAAAGATCTTTAAAATGTAGGGCATCAGCTGAATCGAACGGAAGTTATAGGTAGCAGATAAGAAGAAGATATTGGTAGAAGATAACTTTCCTTACAGTCGTTTCCCGATGTCTCCCCGATGTCTTTTTCCAAAACTCATATGGAATCTCGACTGGCCAAGGGCTTAGCACCAACTGTAACTCGACTGTGAAGTCTGGCACTTCCATTAAGTTAGGGATCTAGAAAGTCCTTTTGAGAAAACTGTTCGTTCAATAAGCCACTACAATAGTGTTGCCACCTATGCATAAATTTTCGTCATCCCCTAAAAGCTGTCCTTGAACACCATCAACCAACTTCGGCGAACAAATTTCCTAAGCTTTTCTCTGTCTTTGAAAGGCTATTTTAAATGTCCGTCAAGTTAGCACTACCACTTCAAAATTTTCACAGTTTGTTCATTGGATTAATTGTCGTAAATTTGTCGTGAATCGTTTAGAAAAAACCGTGCGTAGCAGGGGCGAACGCAGGGGGGGGGGGTTTTGGGGGTTGAAACCCCCCCCGAAATTTTTGAAATAAAAAATAACCACTAGTTTTTTAAAACAAAAATCAAAATATAAAACATGGAAGCATAAAATTCATCTGAAAATTTCATTCTGTCAAAAATTTTTGAAAAAATCCTTCTTAATGCGGAATCCATTTCTATCGATAAGTTAATTTGCAGGTAGTTCATATGTTTTGGAATGACTTTTTGGTTTTGGTATGTTTTTAGCATGATCACCCTTTTCTAGTGTAAGTAAATTTCATATGTTGATGTGGAGGTAGTATTGGGTCGTATAAAATGGGACCTGCGATAGAAATATATGAAAATTCACTATCCTACTTATATTTGCAAACACATCGCATTGGTCGGCTCAAAACTAACGAAAATTAAAATTTTAACCACACATACTAAAAAACCAGTCGCTCTGGCTCTGTATAAGAATGGGATCGACAATGGCAACTAGGAAAGGGTATACTTATGTATGAATAAGCATATGCATACCAATGAACATTGCTTGAGTATGCCAAAAGGAAAACAGCCCAACAACTTTATAGACACCTTAAATGTTTGCGATTCGTCCCTATATTAAACAGTTCATTGTTTAATGCAGATCGTTGCCACACTCGCGGTATCCGTGGCTTCAAGCGAGCGATCTTTTTCATATCTGCGCAGATTAAAAACTTATCTGCGATGAAGAACCAGCGAGGAGCAACTGAACGGTTTGATGTTGCTAAACATCTATAAAAGTATTGAGGTTGACTATGAGGACTTTATAAATATAAAAATGGCAAAAGTTCCAAGGCGCATTGATTTAATTTTATAAACTACTAGCTGACTTGCGGCAGCAATTTGAATTTTTCAGTAACCTATCTTCTTACTTTTTTCATATTTTGCCAAATAGAATTGTTTTCTTACAAGTCTAAGTACGAGTAAGTCCCATGGCAATAATGGAACAAAGAAAAAAACGAACAGATATAATTTTGGAATTTTTGGAATATTAGTAACGACTCCCGTTCCCGAGGGAATATGGTGATTGTTCTCATAGGAATATGGGAATGAGTAAAAGCTTATGTTACTCGCTCGGGGATAGTGTAGCATTCTAAAGGTGGAAGAATTTTTGAAATCGGTGCAGTAGTTTCTAAGTTCTCGTTTGCGTTCCCGTAGAAACTGGGATAAAACATAATGTCTATGTCTTTCCTCAGGTCTTAGACTACCTCTGTACAAAATTTCATTTGAATTGGTTCAGTTGTTTGGGCGTGACGACCAGACAGAGCTACTTTTGCATTTATAATATTAGTAAGGACCGGTTCCCGTGGGAATATTCGGATGAATTGAAGTCTATGTCCTTCTATATCATCTCTGTATAAAATTTTACTTAAATCGGCTCAGTGGTTTGGGCGACAGATTCTTTCGTACTTGTTATAGTAGTAAGGACTCTTGTTCCTGTAGGAATATGGGGATGAGTTGAAGTTTATGTTACTTGAGGATAGTGAGTCGTTCTAACGGTGGAAGAATTATTAAAATCGATGCTGTAGTTTCTAGGTTCCTGTATACGTTCCCGTTCTCATTAGAATAAAGGGATAAAATGGATAGCCTATGACCTTTCTCAGGTTCTGGGCTATCTATGTACCAAATTTCATTCAAATCGGTTGAGTAGTTTGGGCGGGAGACGGTAACATAGAAAGCTGGACAGACAGAAATACACACTACACACTATAATAGTAGTTAAAATTCCTCCTAGCAATGTATTTTACGAATCAATACAGAGTATAAAAAAAGCATAAGAATGTTAAAAAGAAATTGTTCGTTAATATTCAATATATTTTTTCAAAACCCCCCCCAAAAAATTTTTCTGCGTTCGCCCCTGGTGCGTAGTGCTAACTTGACAGTCAAGTTAGCACTACCACCCCCTTAAAATGATCAAATCAACTCAAAATCAAAAACTGAGTACGCAGTTAACTGTCGCTTTTTATCCTCTTATGAGATATACAAACAGATATTTTGTCGCACCCCCTTTCAGATAGTATTTTATAAAGAGTAGAAAGAGGGGTCGCGACAAAATATCTTTTTGGATATCTTGTGAACGACAAATTTACGAGAGTTAATAGTTGGTTTTGAGTTGACCAAGTTAGCACTACAAACGTTTTTTTTTAAATCGCCCTAGGTTTTTGCTGTGGCGATTTGAGGGCTGTCAACTGGCATGTGTTTTCATTCAAATGACAGGGATGTATAGTGACTTCGAGGCTAATGTCGATTTCCATTGTTAATCCGGAAACACTGTCCGATCCGGGATGCCAAAGTAACACTTTTATTTGCTTTGAAGTTTCGTTGCTTGTATTGTGTATCGGTGTGAAACGTAAAGCGCTATTTTTTTTTATTCGTAAACATGGCTGACGTCGAGATGGACTGCGACTATGATGCTACGATGAAGAGGACAATAATTCACTTAAAGCCACAGGAATATGTCTTAAAATATTTTTAGAACTCATCTCACAATATTAATATTGTTTTCAGGTCACTTTTTTTTAATTTTTAGAGGTGTGGTCAAATGACATTTGTCAATTTTGACGTCAACAGTGTTTCAGTGTGTGAGTTCTTCTGGTTTAGCTTCCCTCATCAAAGCAAGAATCAAATTTCTCTTTTTTCGAGGAGAGGAACTGTCATTTGATGCCAATGGAATGGTTTGAGAAGCGTTCAGAAGTCTTCCGAACGACCAATGGAAATCGAGATAGATAAGTGTTTTTTGAGGACTGGAATATCCAGTTTTTTTTAAACTCATAGGGTTGTCAAGAAAACCTGGGTCAACCCTGGGTAAAGTTCAACGAACGAACCTATAAACATTCACAGACTCTATCGCTATAAAGAAAGCTGCAAATGGTTTGAATGGTGAGGTTATTCTTGTTGTTCACGGAATATTCCAATAGACCCCTTTTATGGTGTCAATCGTTTTTTTGACAGCCACATTTTACCTAATCATACGTTACCTCTTCACACAGTCAGTTGCCGGATAAATCTTTCCTCTATAAAATTGTAACAAAAGTGTTTTAAAAAGGACTTTATTTTTTCAACACAAATATTTGGAGTAATATCCTTGTCATTTTTCAACTAAACATCTAGTTTAACAGATTCTAAATCGTCACTATTCATCCTAATTATTAACATATTGCTTTTGGTCTCTCGTGCTACTAGATGGCTACTGGGATTCTTCGAAATGTTGTGAACTTCTCTGCTTGGTCTTTCTACAGATGCCTGAGTACAGGGACAGGCCAAAACAATTTCCGCCAGCAGCTGCATTTCACTGTCCTTGTAAGTTAAATATTTCCAGTGATTCAAAATGTTTACATGAAACGAAAGCCTATTGCCAAATCGCAAACCTTCAAGTTTTTCCTTGACAGTTTTTCTCAGAGAGCCAATCATTGCTTTAGTTTTCTCTTCCAATTTGTTACACGGATGGTTTCTCATGCTGAAACCTGCATATCCGTCTTTGAAATTTGCGTTAAGATTGGCCAATGTTTTTAGAAGGTGGTCCTGAAAAAAATTTTAAAAATTTATATAAAAAATGAAAATTAAAAACCCTTTGTTCATACCAAAGCCTGCATTTGTTGTCCTTCTGTTAAAAATGGAGTTTTATTGAAATTAAATCGTTGGTCCATGTAAAGAGCAGCAAGAAATGAACTACTTTCAAGCATTTTTGCCTTCTTTTCCTGCAACGCCTGAAGTAGTAGTCCAGCGTAGAAGATATTCTTTCCCGATAGTTCCTCCAGCTCGGTCTCACAACACAACCAATCCCGATAAAAGTCCCCAATTATGTAGTTGTCTTCACGAAGTTTTTTAAGATACTCCACCAGAGGCTTAAACGATGCCAGAAACTCATTCACAAAGGTCCATGTGATTTTTAAAGCTTCCACACGTGTTTTGATTTTTACCAGAGATTCAAACAAGTAGTAAGTCTTCAACCATCGAGTAGGAGAATCTACAAGACGAATGTTCTGTTGGACTAAATTCGGGAATTTTGCTTGCAGCGTCGTAACGATCCTTCTACTTTCAGATATTTGCTGTGCCAGTTTGGTCATAACATCGTTTGCTGCTAAGTGAATATTACGTGAAGCACAATGTTCAACGTCCGTCAACATCGAATGCAGTTCATCATATTCCTCCTCCCTAACTGAATCGTTATCATCAAAATCTGTCTGCGGCAGATACACATACGAACTCGAATCAATAGTTTTTGAATAAATATTCGACTCATTCAATCCACACTCAGATAAACATTTCATTATTTCATTCAACAATGAGCGCGATTCAGATTTGCTCTTCATGTCAACCATTCCAATGGTTTTTGTTATGATTTTGAAGTTTGGCATGAAAATAATATTGATTGCCACCGCAACTCCTCTATTACCCCTGTTCATTACATCCAATTTCAAAGACATCATTCGCATTCGGTCTTCAATTTGTTCTGAGAAAATAATTCTCAATTTACTCACTGTAGTGTTAAGGTACTCTTTTATTTTTTCTGAATTTAAATTCGTATTGTACTCGTCTTCAAACGGGGAAATTAGTTTCTTTAAAAAACTGTCTTCATCGTCAAATGTTGTGAATGGAATGCTGTGCACCGAAACCAATCCAATGCAGCTGGTTAGAAATTCACTCTTCATACGCAGATGCATTTGACGCATTCGTTTCAATGTGTTTGATGGTATTCTACTGTCTGCGTCTGTGCAGAGATTTAAAGAGTGCATTTTCAGGTAATGGCGCTTAATGTTGTCCGTTGAGAGTGGTTTTATTTGTTTCCTACACACCAGGCACTCGGAATAATTTGTTTCTTTGTCGTAATTCACATATTTCGCGTAATTAAAACGTTTTCGCTTTCCTTCGCTTTCAGTGGACTCCGCCATGTTTGTTAGGTGTTTGTTGAATGTTTGATTGGAAAAATGAGATGACTGAGAGCACGACTCTTCGCGACGCAATGACGAACACGAATGAATAAGAAAACACAACACAGAAGTTACTTTTCAGTTTTCACTCATTCGACATTCTGATGAGAAAGAATATGCAGAGTGAATGAAACGGAATTTAGTTCGTCTTTTTGTATGGCAATGACGATTTTTGACGATAATTGGTGAGAGCGAGACGAATGAGTAGCAGTTGGATGACGCTTCAGCATCGCGTGTCGCGTCGACCTCATTTGACAGAACAATCAAAAGTGCAACCATACGAAATCTGTAGAGTCTTCACACAATCACGCTTTGTTGTTTGTTCTCAAACGCGTCGTTTGACAAACGTAAGCAAACGTAACGAAGCAACCAACCTTCAAAAAAAAGTTCAGCTGTGTTGAACTTTTGCTCGCTTTCTGATATATCCCTCCTTTTCAGTTTTACAATAGGAAAGAGTAATAAAATCGATGTAAGCAAAACATCGATTTACGAAACAAATTATCGATATGTCGGCATCGATGTTGAAATGTGTTTCCGCTGAAATTTAACGATGTAAATACTAAACAAATATTTAAGTTCTCGTTGTTACGGCTATTGTGAACTTGACTTTTGTTAGATTATTCAACGAAGCATTCAAACTACTATGCATTTGCAATAAGGGTATTCATGCTTCGGCGTAAGATCACGTTTTGTGTAAATGTGTAACTTTACGCGAGACTTTGCATGAGCTGAGCACCCCTTTAAAGCTAGTTTGTTTAAGTTGTGTAAGAAAGCAGCTGTTCGTTTAGTTTCAAATTCATCAATTCCTTGAAGTGAAATGAAAATTTTACTATATATTATATATATAAAATTCTCGTGTCACGGTGTTCGAACTTGAACTCCTCCGAAACGGCTCGACCGATTTTTGTGATCCTTAGTATGAATGTCGGCCAGGGTGGAGAATCGGCCAACATCTATTTTTCATCCCCCTAAATGTTAAGGGTAGTTCACCCCTAAATTTTTTGTTTTTATTTTATTTTTATTTACATGGCAAAACAACGTTTGCCGGTTCAGCTAGTTTTACTATAAAAACCATTTGAAAAATAGAGTTTAGTTTCTTGACACAAAAAAAAAAAAACAAAATTCCTGGCGACTTCAAAGCAATTTTTTGGTAGAACCTAGTGGTAGAAAGAAAAACGATTTGGTAAAATGAAAGAAAAGCAAAGAAATGCAGGAACCAGCAATTAGTTGAATGCAGACTGTTGGTTAAGAGTGGGTAGAACATTTTCACATACCATAAAAAATAGCTCGGGACCTTCATTCACGTCGTCTGCTATGGCTTCTTAAAGTGCTCCTGACTCTAGCGTTGAGGTATCTGAAGTCACCGGTATCGTTTTAGTGGTTTTTTCTTCATTCTGAATTCTGGAATTAACTAAAGCTATTTGATTTTTCATTCAAAGCTTTGTTTCCGTTCCCTTGCTATTTTTCTTTTATTTTCTTTTTTATTTGAGACACAAGAAACATTCTACATTTAACTTTATATCAAACTTTTCATTCGAAATGTCGCAAATGGCTTTTGTGTAAATTTACCATCTCGTACCCGCATCGAATTCGTAGCGTAGTCTTACCAAATTTGTGTAAAACATTTTCCATACAAAATTTTACAGTTCTTTTACCATCTGATACACTAACACAGACTACACGGATTACGCGGGTTCTACGCTGATGCATGAATACCCCTAATAATGTTTTGAAAAATCGACTTATACTTTATGTAATATTTTTCATATCGAGGATTTTGATGAATTTTCGATATAATATGACATATGAGTGAGTATAAAGTCGATTATAGATTTTTGTGGCTAGCAAATCAATCAAATTGTATTTCATATTTGTGCATGAAGTATGCTTAAGCTGAATTTTAGTGTGTTTTAGCAGAACTTTATCGATGTAGCTAGTAAATAGATATTTCAATTCTCGTTGTTAAACCTGTATTTAACTTTATTTTTGCCAGATTCAACTTAGGTGATGTTTAATCACTTAAACTACTATAATTCTGAAAAGATATTGTAACGTGCGCTTAGTTCGCAAAATAAAACTTCACCTTTCAATTTATTTCTATTACTTTTATTCAGTATCTATACTTAATTCGATCTCAACTCGACTTTTTCACTATCACTTGTATACAACAATTTACTCTTAACTTTATCACTCTATAATCTAAACTGCCATCTGGTTGCCTCGGGCGGCCTATTTATATCGAATGACATTTCATCTAGAACTCTCCAGCATTTTCCACATTAGGCGTTTTTCTTTTTTAGTTCCGAACAGAGAAGTGAAACGTCAAAAACGTAAGAGTATTTCTTTTTCAGTTCAGCGACATCTGAACGCTCAAAATGCTTTTCTTTTTTCTTCAGAACACTACGCGAGCGCGCTCTACGTGCTCGAAATAATATGACGGGGCATCTAGAGCAAGAGTCTGAGCGCAGCCAACTTCACATAGCTCAGTTCAGAACACGTTCACGCTGTGCGCTCTCCGTTCCGTTCACGGTTCGGAACTAAAAAAGAAAAACGCCTATTGTCTCCACTCTCCACTACAACTGTCAAACATTTTTCCTCCTAGTATATTTCTACACTTACACTAGTGTTGCCACTTGTGTTTTCATTTAAACGTTTTCGATTAGGAAAATGTTGGGTTCGCGTTACACTGCCCCCTCCTTAAGATTGTTCGTCCCGAATAATTCCATCTGCAGCCTCGCCACTTTATCGATGTAGCCGGTCACAATGAACTACTTTTAACTTGCGTCTTAGTCCTCTTTGGATGCGGTAAACCACGTCGTTAATCCTCGTGACAACAGTATAAGGACCTTCCCAGTTTTGCTGAAGTTTCGGTGACAATCCCTTTTGACGATGAGGATTACGATCACCTGCTGTCGTTGTCGCTTTTGTGTCGTACCGTGTCTTCATCCGGTCGCTGTAGGTTTTCATCCGTTCCCTTGTTCTTTTATGGATGACAGCGAGTCTCTCCTTGAGATCGTCCACATACTCGTTCGTGTCCTGCGGCTCCTCTGTGGGGCATCCAAATTTAAGTTCCCTGGACAGCCGCATGGTTTTCCCGAACAGGATGTCAGATGGTGTTTGTCCTGTACTGCGCTTCTATAGGCTATCAGGAATATCGGTACGTGCCTGTCCCAGTCTCTTTGGTAGTCGCCTACGACCTTGGTGAGGTGTTCTTTCAAGGTCCGGTTGAATCTTTCAACCATCCCATCAGACTGTGGATGAAGCGGTGTGGCTCTAGTCTTCTTAATGCCAAGTAGTCCGCAAACTCCTTGGAAGATGTTCGACTCAAAGTTCCTCCCTTGGTCGGAATGGAGTTCCAAAGGAACACCAAACCTACTCACCCAGTTAAACACAACCTGGTCGACCACCGTTTTGACCTCTTGATTTGGGATGGCATACGCTCCAGGCCACTTGCTAAAATAGTCCATTACAACCAGAATGTACTTGTTTCCAGCGTTGGTCTCTGGAAAAGGCCCAGCCACATCTACTGCAATCCTCTCAAAAGGCGATCCAACGTTGTACTGATGCATCTTACCTTGAATCTTCCTACCAGGTCCTTTGGTTGCAGCACACTTGTCACATTGACGGCACCATTTCTCCACGTCATCTCTAGCATGTAACCAGTAGAACCGATGTCGCACCTTCTCCAGTGTTTTGTTTACTCCCAGGTGGCCTCCAGAAGGTCCGTCGTGCATCTCCCGAAGAACTTCACTGTCTTTCGATTGCAGTACGATCAGCTGCATCACATATGACTTCCCGTCAACGGATTCCCATCTTCGCCTGAGGACACCTTTTTGCACATACATATAGTGAAACCCACTGTGCCCAATAGGCTTTGAGAACTGGACTCCTGTCAGAAATGTCTCCCCATTCAGGTTTCTCTTCATTTTCTTTCCATGCGAGAATGGGTTCGATATCTGGATCCTCTTGTTGAGCAGTCCTCACTCCCTCATTGCTCCATCCGCATATTGGGTCAGCTCTTAGTCGCTGAGCGGTAATATTTTCTTTGTCTTCTTGCCACCTACAATGCTTACAATCCACTTTGCAATGTCTTCGGGATATTGCGTCGGCGTTTGAGTACAACTTTCCTCTGCGGTGTTGAATCTGGTAATCATAGATCTGCAGTCTTTCTATCCACCTTGCGACTTGACCTTCTGGATTTTTGAAGTTCAACAGCCAGTTCAGAGCACCATGGTCTGTCCGCAGAAGGAATTTCTGTCCATAGATGTACTTATGGAAGTGCTTTGTTGCCAAGATAAGAGCTAGCAGTTCCCTTCTGGTCACGCAGTAGTTTCTTTCGGGCTTCGAGAGGACCTTGCTGTAATATGCCACCACTTTCTCTTCGCGATCATGCACTTGGGATAGTACCGCCCCGATTCCAACGTTGCTTGCATCAGCGTCGATGATGAATGTTTTGCCGGGTGTTGGATGTGCCAGCACTGGAGCGTTACAGAGGCGGTATTTGAGTTCCTGAAAAGATTTCTCACACTCACCTGAACATTTAAACTGCTTCCCTTTTTCGGTGAGCTGATGCAAACTCTTTGCAACTCCAGCAAAGTTCAGTGATGGATTAACGCATAGGCCCGTGAGGCCCGGGCCTAGGGCGGCACGATTTGGGGGGCGGCAAAATTTTCAGAACGTTAAAATTTAAGAGCCGTAGAAATATACCAAAAATTAGTTTTTAATTGGCTCTGTTTTTTTTTTTGAATTTATTAAAAATTTTCTATGGACTATAATATAATTTATTTTTTCATTGACTTTTAAATTTGAGGGTGCATCATTAATATTTTGATTGAGTAAATTATAGTCTAATTATCAAATAAAGAAACAATCAAATTGATAAGCTTTCTTGTAAATAACTAAATATTTTTTCACTTCTGTATCTTTGGTGAGATTGCTATTACATAATATTAAGCCTCTGAAATTACTTACAGGATTTTAACTTAGTCGCGCTTTTTCTTTGAAAATTTCAAAAATTGAGTTCTTATCGGATTTTCACATTTTGAGGTCTTAGGAAGCTATTCTGAGTAGTTTCAGCGTGACGTCCCGCCGTGTTTGTGTGTGTAAGCTATAATTTTGTTGCACGATATCTCAAGAACGAGTCAACCGATTGAGATATCGATTGTGCATTAAAAATTGCGCCGAATCCCGCCAAGCGGATCAATATCGAACGACGCGTATCAAAAAATCGCAATTCAAAGTCTTACAAAATATCGTTTTGAATAAGTCTCACGTTTTTGACTCAAAATTTACAATTATATTCCGAGCTCAAAGAGTTCGGAAAATGAGCTTGAAGATCTCAAAACACAGGAAAGTCGTTCTTTTGAGCTCGAAGGCCTTAATAACTTTGAGGGATGTTTTCGATCGCTTAGATCTGGAAATAGCGGGAAGTTGTAGGGTCAACCGGTTTTCAGATTTTTCAATTTAACTTCGGTGTTTGACGAAAATTTTTAAAAAAATGAAAATTAGTCGAAAAAAAAGAATATTGAATTTATATCTCAATCATGAATTTGTTATGATAAAATTTTATCAAATTGGAAGGGAATAGTATTAAAGTGATCTGTGTAATATAGTTACATCTATATAAAGTGTTATTATCATAAGTCATAAGTATAAATAAAAAAATTTCAATATATAATTTTTAATTCAAGTTTTTAACTTTATGATCGTCATTGCAACAACTAAAGTAGAGTGAGAGTATTTTGTATGTGATTAAGAATGAGTTCCGTTGATGGGGTGAGTGTGTTACACATGTTTACAAAAAATAAGAGCGCTATGCGTAGCACGTAGCAGGTATTGACAAAGTTTGACTTTAACGTATAGAACTAATAAGCGTTTTTATTCTGTAAGCGAGTCACAGTAATTATTTCAGTTTTACTAGTGCCGTTTCAAAAGTAGAAGTCTCAAACTTGTCTACGACCGTTAGGCATTTCCATAAGAAATACGCGATCGCTACATGATTGCAACGAAAATTACAGCATCTAGAAATGACAATTTTGGTCATAGTTCATAATGTTATTTTAGATCGTTTCAGTGCTGCAAGTAAGAAGCTTCAAGAATCTCATGCGGATTTATCATCTGTGGTAAAAATTTATGGTTCTTTGGCATTATTTCTTCAAGATATGAGGGACAAACAATACTCTGAATATGAAGAAAAAGCAAAAGCACTGTGTGGAGCTAAAGTTAATTATAGTTATGAAACCAAGAGAACTAGAAAAATTCAGGCAGATGAGTTACGGGTGAATGAAACAGTACCTTCATCTGGTCACGAAAATGTTCGCACCGATGTGTATTACCTAATTTTCGATACTTTAAGCATACAATTGGCCGGACGTAAAAGTGCTTATAAAAAACTTTGCGAAAATTTTAGTTTTTTTGATAGTTAAATTGACATAGATACGATTGAACTGAAAAACCTTGCAAATAAACTAGTTAAAAAGTATCCCTATCCCTAGCAAATACGGAAGATCTCCGCACAAGAGATATTTATCTGAATGTAGACATTGCTCTGCGTATTTTTTTGAGTATTCCCGCTTCAATTTTTCAGCAGAAAGATCTTTGTCTACCTTAAAAAGGGCTAAATCTTATATACTCGCAAGTATGGGCCAAGATAGACTTAATACTTTAGAATTATTGTCTAATGAAGCTCAACTAGTTCAAGAAATTGATAATGATGACATAGTTGATGCTTTTACTCGGACAAAAGTCAGGAAGAAGAGATTTACAAACTAGGCAATACATTATAATTTGAAAAAAATGGTTATTTTTATTTGTTATGCTAGCTAGAGTTTAATAAACATTTTTTTGTATTATTTAATAATTATATTTGAATAAAAAATAGAGCACTCTCTTATGATTCGCATTATGAGTCGTGTAAAAAATAAAAGCTATTTTTTTATAACAATTGTGATTCAAAACATATAGAATTTTGTTGATCAAAAAGGGCGGCGTATCAGACAGGGCCTAGGGCGGCAATAAGCCTTAATCCGCCACTGGCAAAGTTCTTAACAAAACGTCGGTAATATGTGGCAAGACCAAGAAAGCTTCGAAGTTGATGTTTGTCCTGTGGTGTTGGCCAATTTTTGACGGAGTCAACTTTTTCAGGATCAGTCTTCACTCCTTGGGAAGAGATGATGTGTCCCAAATACTTAACTTCGGTTTTGAAAAGTGCACATTTTTCCGGATTCAGTGACGAATCGGTCTTGCATCTCCTGTGTTGATGCACCAACTGTGTCCTACCATATTGCCCATTTGCCAACGCGAAGATGTCAGTGTACTCTTGTAGGAGATTTTCAGCCATCCTCGTTTGTTGGTGATCAAGGTTGGATGAATTCAGGATTCTAGCTTTGATAGTTTTGAGCTCCTCCGGAGTTATAGCTTTTCTCGGGGCTTCATCAGTGATTTTCGTATTTGCTGCAACGGATTCGCAACGTCCAACGACTTCTCCTTTCTTCAACCTTACATCGTACGGTCTGGTGTTTAGTAATCGTACAGGGACCATTTTATTCTTCGGTGCTACCAGTGTTTTCCGAATGATGACGCTTTGAGAGGAACACTCTGGGTCTGGTTCCACCACGAGGTATCGAAGGCTTCCAAACTCACCTTCCAGTTTTGTCCAAACGAACACTTCAGAAGAAGGAGGCAGAATCAGATCTTCCGTGATGACAATCTTCAGTGTTGACGTATTTTCATTCGAATAGATCATTGGAATTTCTTTATTTTGGTATTTCAAAACTTGATTACCGATATCCAAAATAACTCCGTGCTGTTTCATAAAGTCGATTCCAATGATGCACTCGTCATATATATCTGCCACCAGGAATTGATGAGTAAACACTAGGTCGGCCAGTCGGATCTTAAGACACACTTCTCCATATACTCTTGCTGCTTCTCCCGTTGCGGTTCTTAGACGGTAGCTATTGGTGTTATGAAACCACGTCATCTTTACCAGGTCTCGACGTACTATGGATGCTGTGGCGCCTGTGTCGATGGTAGCCACATGTTTGTTCCCGTTAATAGTAGTCTCCACAGTCAGACTTTTGTTGTCTCGTTTGGTCTGGGAGGCCTGGATGGTGGTTTTGGGGCCATCGATACAAGAAACCAGCCTCTGCCCCTCGAAGTTGGTTTTTACTCGTTTCCCTGATGGGAAACGGGCTGATAGGCAACGCTGTTGTTGTTGTTACCTTGCTCTGGGTTGGATCTTTTGCTTCCACAATGTTGACAACTGGCTTTGTTTGGTGGTAGTCGGCATTGACGCTGTAAGTGCCCGGTCTTGTTGCAGTTCCAACATCTTGCTAGTCCGCTCCTGTTCTTTTGTATTTCAGCTGTAGACTTTCACCCCTTTTCTGGACTCTGTTATTGAGTTGGACTCGGAAGACTTCTTTCAAGTGGCTATCTCCAAAGCGTTTATCTATAGCTGCCACGAGAGAACTGAAATCGCCGCTCTTACCAGCTGGAACTGTTTGAAGTAATTCAGCTGCTGGTCCTCCAAGAACAAGAGTCAGTGCAATGTACTTGTCTTCGTCATCCCAGCCATTTGTTGTCGCGGCTGCCTCAAATTCTCTCTTGTAGACTGGCCAAAGACTGTCCATCAAATTTTGGGGGGTTTCATCTCCTTTTTCTTTTCAAACTCCCCAGCAGACTCTCAAATTTTTATTTTCCGGATCTGGTCCAATTCCTTGGTCAGAACAGAGAACTGTTTATCACATCGGGTTTCTACGATTTCTAAACGATTCTCTACAACAGAAAGCTGTTTCTCCACACCTTCAACGCGTTCGTCTAGGGCACATACATTTTTCTCAATGTTACCCAATTTACCTTCTAGAATGTTTTTCTGACCTTCCAAAACATTCTGTTGCGCCTCAAGTCTTTCGAGAATATTCTCTTGTTCCTTCTTTTGCTCGTTTCGTTGTGCTTCAAGTTGTTCGAGAACATTCTGCTGTTCCTTCTTTTGCTCATTTCGTTGCTCTTCCAGCTTCTTTTGTTTTACTTCGAGTCGTTCGAGAACATTTTACTGTTCTTTCTTTTGCTCGTTTCGTTGTTCTAACAAAAGTTTCATCATACTAGAAAAATCTACATTTTCACTTACTTCCTCTTCTTCCACTTCTATTTCAAAAACAAAAGTGTTTACGTCTTCCCCTTGCTGTTCCAAATAGTTACGCAGCGCAGGACGAACTCATTTTTCGATCCCGCTCTAGAAAGATTTCGCTTACCTAACTCACTTTTAAGCTTAATGCAGTTGAGCTCTTCTAGCAACTTACCCATTTTCACTGTATATAATTATTACACTTTACTAGTCAAATAAGTTTTATTCACACTGCTGACACCAACGTAACGTGCGCTTAGTTCGCAAAATAAAACTTCACCTTTCAATTTATTTCTATTACTTTTATTCAGTATCTATACTTAATTATATTTCCTTTCCATCTCCTAACCTTCCTCAACAGAAAGTCCTCTCAAGTGATTCCTATAGCAATTTCGTTTGTGCAAACTCTTCAAATTCTATCCCACAGCCTTCCAGTATGTCACCCCTACCTTCATCCTCCAGATCATCCTTATCAATCAATCCCAATCACTCCTATCCTCCGGTTTTCGATCCTATGTATCCACCAAGCGTTAAATTAACCGCGAAGTTTAATAAACCTAAAACGACATCAAATGACTTGGATGGCCGATACTCCATGGCAAGACTGCGTGACAGTAAACTCTATGAAAATGTCCGTCTGTACCTGGCTTTTCTATACGACAAACCTGAGTCTGTTTGCATTAATGGCAAAACGAAAACTAATGTCATTTTATCTATCTTAAAAGAAGGTCTTCCAACCGATCCTCATGAACTTAAGAAGATTTACATACGTTTTCATGAAGGTTTTAATATATCTCCCTCAACTGTCCTAAGGGATCTTGCCACGTACAATTCACATATAAATTTAAAAAACCCTATTCACTCCAAGTCCTCTAAAAAGCCTCGTCTTTAACAGTAACACACTAACGACTTTGAACTCTTTGTCCCTTTATTACCAGAATGTAAGAGGACTACGAACTAAAACTTCTATGATTTATCTCAACTCCCAAAACCTTCCTTTTGATGTATTTGCCCTCTCTGAAACAAATTTAGATTCCAGTTTTCTTGATAGTGAATTATTTTCCTCCGACTTTGCAGCATTTCGTGCAGATGGTCAAACCTGTGAAAATGGCCGCTCCGGGCGTGGTGTTCTTTTAGCAGTACACAACAGTTTGAATGCAACTCTTGTTGAATCATCCAGTTCACCACTCATCGAATTCATTTGCATAAAATTGTTAGTCCCCAATCGATGTTTTTATATCCTCTGCTGTTATATTCACCCATCACAGCCTACTCTTGCTTATCAACAATTTGTTGATTCTTTCGACTCTATCTTTGAAGCTGCAGAACCAACTGATGATTTTATCGTTATTGGTGATTTTAATTTACCCTACTTACGTTGGGCTCCATCCGAGGATCAATCAAACTTTGTTCCCAGTAATCCCTCCTCAGAGAAAGAATGTATTTTTTGTGACCGCTTATCTGGCTCTGGGATTTTCCAAATAAGTAGCATTAAAAATAACTTAGGAAGACAACTTGACCTTGTTTTTTCTTCTGATCCTTTCAACTCTGACGTTTCCGAAAGTATCCATCTTCTATCGACCCTTGACCACTTCCATCCCCCTCTTTCTCTTGTCTTCTCTTTCGATAAAGTTATCTCCACGGTAGATTCGGAAGTCTCCCTTCTTTTTAACTACCGTAAGGCTGATTTCAATCAACTTAACGTTTTGTTAAATCAGATCGATTTTAACCTTTTCTTAAATGCTCGAACTCCCATCGACATCGCTCTTTCTTTCTTCTATACTGCCATCTTCGAATGTATCATCCAGACTGTTCCTCATTTACCACAAAAAAATTGTATGTCGTCTCCCCCATGGTATACTAAAGAATTGCGTACACTTCGAAACCTTAGAAATAAGTTATGGAAAACTTACATAAAATCAAATTCTTATGTTGATTACTTAAACTATCAACAAGCTTTCTTCAACTTTTCATCCTTATCCGAAATTCTTTACAACAATTATCTTGATAAAATGCAGACTTGTCTTATCTATGACCCTAAACGTTTCTATCAATTTATTAACGTTAAGAGAAAATCGGATGGGCTTCCTTCCTCTTTCAACCATATTAATACTTCCTCTTCAGATCCTCAAACAATCACCAATCTATTTGCGAATTTCTTTAGTCAATCATATAACCATAATAAAGTTCTACCTGACCTGGAATACTTCAGTTATCTCGATAATTGCCCTCAAAGCTCTCTTGTTTCTATTGGTGTTAGTCTCGACAATGTGCATGATAAAATCAATGCACTCAAAGATGACTTTTCTCCCGGTCCTGACGGTATTCCTGCCATTTTCCTAAAAAAATGTATAAACGTACTTTGTCAACCCCTTACAGCATTATTTCAACTCTCACTCTCACAAGCAGTTTTTCCAACATTATGGAAAGATTCATTCATATTTCCAATTCATAAGAAAGGCAGTAAAAGTGATATCTCCAACTTCCGTCCTATTGCTAAACTATCCTCTATTCCTAAGCTTTTTGAAGGCATTGTCTACGACTCGTTATACTTTCATTGTAAGTCTGTTGTTTCTCCACTGCAGCATGGTTTTCTAAAGGGAAGATCTTCAACGACTAACTTAACCCAATTTGTTTCTACGACGCTCTGTGCTCTTGAACATGGCTACGAGGTTGACGTAATCACTACGGACTTTTCGAAAGCTTTTGATAAAATCTCACACCATATAATTTATCTGAAATTAGGTGCTTTTGGATTTCCCCCGCATTTTATTCAATGGGTGAAATCCTATTTAGAACACCGCATCTATAAGGTATTGTTTAGAAGTTTCTTATCTATTCCCATTTCTGCCTCCTCCGGTGTGCCTCAAGGTAGCCACCTCGGTCCTCTCCTTTTTGTCCTTGCTATCAACGATGTCCATATGATTATTTCGCACTCAAATCTCTCAATCTATGCCGATGATATAAAAATAATGAAGACAATATCGACACCTCGTGATAATTCTTTACTTCAACATGACTTAGATTCTTTTCTTAATTGGTGTCATAAGAATCTGCTCGATCTTAATGTGAGTAAATGTCAATTCATCACTTTTTCACGAAAACGAATACCTACTCTCCCTCGGACTTATGACTTTTGTGGGGTTCCCGTTCCAGTTGTGTCTTCTATTCGAGACCTTGGAGTTTTTTGTGATAGAGAGCTCAACTTTCGTTTCCATATACACCAAATTATCGCTAAGGCGAACTCTTCCCTTGGTTTCATAAAACGGTGGTCTAAAGAATTTTCCAATCCTTACGTAACCAAATCACTTTACATTACTTTTGTCAGACCTATCCTAGAGTACGCATCTCAGGTTTGGTCCCCCTATCAAATCACTCAGTCACATAGAATTGAAGCCGTCCAACGTAGATTCCTTCGCTTTGCCTTACGCCATCTACCGTGGTCGAACCCTCTCATCCTACCTCCATACGAAGATCGTTTACAACTAATTCAGTTACAAAGCCTCGCCAAACGTCGTGCAATTGCTGACATACTTTTTGTACACCAAATAATGACTGGTGCAATTGAATCTCCCGCTCTCCTTGAAAATTTTTACCTTAATACCAATCCTCGTAGTCTACGGGCAATCCCTTTTTACAACCTTCCCACCCACCGCACTAACTATGGTCATTTTAACCCCATTACTCGAATGTTGCGCTTAGCCAATGGTGCACAAGATATTCTTGATTTTAACGTAAGCTTACCATCTCTAAGAAATAAATTATCCTCTAATCATTTTCAACTTCCTAATTAAATTTCCCTTAGCTTCTCTATTATATTAACTTTTAATTTAATTAATATTTATTGTAAATAGTATTTAGTATTTAAGAAATTGATTTTTGTAAATATTTAAGTTTTCTTTTTATTTATATGTATGTTGCTTGTATTAAGCCAGATAAATAAATAGTTTGTTTAGTTTGTTTAATTCGATCTCAACTCGACTTTTGCACTATCACTTGTATACAACAATTTACTCTT
Organism: Melanostoma mellinum; assembly: GCA_914767635.1. NCBI lineage: Eukaryota > Metazoa > Arthropoda > Insecta > Diptera > Syrphidae > Melanostoma > Melanostoma mellinum. The sequence continues at coordinate 46,324,746 of OU612060.1, read as the reverse complement.
AACTTTATCACTCTATAATCTACACTGCCATCTGGTTGCCTCGGGCGGCCTATTTATATCGAATGACATTTCATCTAGAACTCTCCAGCATTTTCCACATTGTCTCCACTCTCCACTACAACTGTCAAACATTTTTCCTCCTAGTATATTTCTACACTTACACTAGTGTTGCCACTTGTGTTTTCATTTGAACGTTTTCGATTGGGAAATTGGTATTTAATGTTGGGTTCGCGTTACAATATTCTTAAAAATCGACATACATATATATGTTTTATATTTATCATGCCGTAGATTTCGATTAATTTTCGATGCTTGGCCACATGGGTGAATATAAAGTCAAACAATATGGGCAATATTGAAGCATTTAAATCATTTTATTTTTGTAAAGGTGCTCGACCAATAACTTATGCGATAATTTCATAACGTATTGCAATAACATTTTTGATATTTTTATGAATATAAAGTCGATTATGTTGAAAAATCGACAAGGTTCTCATTTTAAACAGCAAATGTTATCACAAACTAGATTGCATGCGATAACACAGTATGGAAATGCAACTACGCACATTATACTTAGCTCAATTGATTACATTACACATTTCACTAAGCTCCTCATTCATCTCTTTATCAGAAGTAATTAACAAATTAGCAATCGGTTTAGTTTTCCATGTACTTAATAAAAAGAAAAACTATTTAAAAATCCATATTGTTATCGATAGTTACTGATAACGACGATGGTCGTTCGATATTTCAATTGATATATTTTCTTAATTTCGCACAAGCTTAGACGAATGAATGACAGTAGGGCGCTTTGAGGACTTCTCATGTAACGTGAGGTCCACGTGAGGTCCACGCGGCGCGACGCCCTTATGTGTTTCGGCTTTTTTAGAGTAGAGAGAATTCTTATGCGAACGAATTCAACACAGATGAGGGATTTTCTTTCGTGAATAGCGGTTTTCGCGAAGCTATGTCTTTCTAATTATACCTCGTATTTCTTAAACGTCAAATGACTATTGGTATGAAAACATTGCTGGCGGCAGTACGTAGAAATATAAAATATGTAGTTTTAAATTTGTTTTTCAAAGACGTAGATTTATGAAAAAAGGAAAAAAATTGTGTTTATCAAAACTGTGACGTTTTAAACACAAAACAATATAAATGTGTTGTGAAAATGCCCGTGAATCGCTGTGTAAAACAATGTTCAAACCATACAATGAAGACTGAAATCTGTAGATCCTATAGTTTTCCTGGAGTATAAAACATAATTCCTAGGTTAAAAATTCTCTTAAGAGGAAAGGCACAGAATGTGGTAATAGGAAACATCTCAACACTAAATTGGCTCGTGTCTGTTCCAGACATTTCATTTCAAGAAGGCAAATATCTGGTTGTAGTTTGTATACAAGTAAGTCATTAATAAGACCTTCAGGTAAGAATGCAAAACTTTTGGATAATTTAATTCGTGATTGGGTACCAAGCTTCTACACGGAAAAATTCGGAAATGTAGATAAATAATACCCAATCTGTATTTAGATTCATCTTACCAGGAGTTCTTACTATAATCAAGCACCTTATATACTTTATAACCATGTTTACATAGGTACCTGAAATGAAATGTGTGGAACAGAAAATAAGCCAAATTAGTGTTCAGATGTTTGATAGCAACCAACAACGGCCTGCGCCTTTCCTCTTAGCCATTTTTCAATCTAGGAGTTCTATTCCATAGTCGTGGAAAACTTGTGACGTGTTTTTCGTTTTCCAGCCGAGGTAATGCTCACGGCTAGCCAAGGTCTAGTCAATAAAAACACCAAAACTTCACGAAGTTCAGAAATTGTCTTTTATTAGAACTTACTATACTTCAATTACAATTAACAAACAAATAATTTATATATCAGTGTGTTCGCTGTAGACACTTCCAGTTGCGGTTACCGTACCGTAGTTGGTATCCTTCTAACCTGGAAGCCGCCTTGGTCTGAGACACCCTCCTAGTCTCGCTGTGGCTAGAGGAGAAAGGTTATTAATAGTTATTAAGTCAGACGAATTGGCTGACACATTCGCCCTATAGGCTTCGTAAGACCCTAGCAGGTGAAACTACGAGCGTCCGAAGACCTCGGTAGGGTGAAACTGCGAGCGTCCGAAGACCTCGGTAGGGTAAAACTGCGAGCGCCCGAAGACCTCGGTAGGTTGAAACTGCGAGCGTCCGAAGACCTCGGTAGGGTGAAACTGCGAGCGTCCGCAGTACGTATTACCTTATACCAACTGCGTTCCTTGGCTTCCTTCTTGGTCGGAGACTATTTAACTTAGACTTATTTCCTTTACTTTAGTCTTTAGGGAGATGTGCACCACTTGACTGGTGCCGGTGAACTATATTTTCCTTGCGCTAAGCCGGTCTATATATACCTCCAGCTCACTGTGGTACCGTGCGCAATTACCATATAACTAATGGACTATCCCCTACTCCCATGTTATCTTCCTATCTGCTATGCTTGTTCACGCCAATATGCATATGTTTCCCTTTACAATATTACTCATATTACTCACCATCGAGCTCTATCGACTGGCGTAGTTGGCACTGCTTGTGCATGGGGAGTTGGGCATGCAGTGGTAATTTCTAATGCTACCACCCACTCTACTACTAAAGGGCCAACTATAATGCACTTTGTCGTGCTTACGCCTACTTACGCGAAGGAGCCAATACACTATTTTATATGACACTAACTATAATAGACGTTCTACTCAGTTTCGTTAAATTTCGCTAACTTTCGCGCAATTAAGAAAGAGCCATTGGATTGGCTCGAACGGATGTAAATGTCAAATCTAAAGCGTATCAACCATAGAGGAAGAAAAGAAGAGAGAAAACCCACGTTTCTCTTGCCCCGCAACTTCCATTTGTCTACATTGTGTGGTGTCGTTTGCCCTCTTGTGTATCTCTTCTGTGGTATCAAATCAACTCAACTCAGCTCAACGCATGTTTACATGTTAAGGTGTGTCCACACTATGCCAACCCGAATACGGATCCATTTCATTCGGTTCGAATTCGGTTCGGCTTTCGGTAAGGAGGAAGGCCGATCGGGACGTCCACACTAAGTCGGTATTGCCGATCGGCATGTGCCGATTGATGCCGCTCGGCATAGTGTGGGCGCACCTTTAAGTAGCCAAAATTCATTATAGTTGCTTTTTGTTTAACGAACACTTTCGGAAACTTTTCGTCTTGTTTTTGACACAAGCCTAAGCTCGGCTAAGTGTATTATAGTTGGCCTTTAACCATTAATGGTGGCGGTGTGAGCTTTCCCCCTGCATGGTAAAACCATTGTATATATAATCTATAGTAGAACCAATTGCCGATTTAAGAATGTTTTGTTTTTAGGGCACGGAGCGCTGCAGTCGCCTGTGAAAAACGTAAAAAAAAATGCGAGTCGTCTTGTGGAACGTATTTAAAAGAGAGCCAGATAAATGTTTTAAGAGACTGATCATATGGCAAAAATATTTAAGCGGGATTCGTGATGTTGTGATTTTGTTTTGGTTCTCATTTGTGGGTATGTGTAAAGTTCCGTGGAAAATTACATTTGCTATGAAGAAACTGGTGTGAGACATAAATATAAGTATATTTTTGCGTTTCTTCATTTCTTTCGATTGAAATTACTTGCATAAGGAGCAAATAGCAACGTTGCATTATTTCACTTTGGAAATTATTCCAATTGCTTTGAAATACTTACGTACCTTACTGAAATGAATGGAAGATATTTTTGCAGTGGGAATGCAAATCAATGGAATTATTGAATAATTTCAAATACAATGTAGTAAATACAAAGACCATTTATTTAACGCAACCTGTTACAAATTCTAACAGAATTCAATGACAGGTGCGTAAAATATTTTCGAAGAGATATTTACCAGCACGGTAAAGCCTTTAAATTACTTTATAGGAAACAGAAACATTTTTTTTTATTAAGCTACCTATAAAGTTCAGATTATAGGTACCTACAATTGAGAATCGTGATGTGGTGATTAAATTTTTTTGGGTACGCGTAAGTAAAAATCCTTCAAAGATTTCTCAAATGCATGCATTCGAAAGAACTGATGTGAGACAAAGTCATAATATTTTTGCAATTCTTATTTTATTTTGATTGAAATGAAACAAATAGGTAGCAACGTTGCATTATTTCACTTTGGAAATTATTCTAATTGCTTTGAAATAATACATATCTACTGAAATTAATAAGAAACTAATATTTTCAATTTAATGTGTAATTTGTTACGTAATCTAGTGAATACAATAACCATTTATTTTATCAAAACTAGTTACAAAATTCTAACAAAATTCAATGACAGGTGCATAAAATATTTTAGTGGAGACAGTTACCAGCAAGGTTTAAAGGAGATAGCTTTGTATATAGAAAATTTATAGTCATCGCGTTTTAAAGAGAAAGTGCCGGCTCTTGTTAACATCACCCTAATTTTAAATTGGGGTCATTAACAAACGATTTATAAACATCGGACTAGCTTTATTGTTTTGATTTAACTAAACTCCTTGAAATTAGAAGACGTCGATTTCCCGCATTTTTTTGAATTTTCCGGTATACAGGTACACACCAGAAAAATTCAAAAAAATTTCTTTATTTTCCAAGACAAGAAAATAAAAAAATGGCGTTAAAGTAGACCCTTTTTCCAATACAGCCATCTATAATTTGAGTAAAAAATTGGAAATTGACAAAACTGCCAAATTTATAATTTTCATCCGATCGTAAAAGTTGTAGATGGCTATATGTGAAAACATATGGAGATTGGAGAGTATGCAGTAAAGACTTCAAGACGATTCGTTAATATTTGCGTGAGTTACAGCGGCTGCAAATTTGAAATATGCAGTTTTGAGAAAAACGCATGTGAAGATTTCAGAGATGCTTCTCTTCTATACTCTGCCATTTCAAAAGTATCCAAGATCATTCTAATATTTTAGGACATCATTTTTGAGATGTTTACCTATCGATAAATTTAAAAAATATCGATTTTTTGAAAATGAGAAACTAGCCGAGCCCCTCACGCAAATATTAGAAAAAGTGAAATTGAATATTCCAAAGACAAACGCCATTTTTTTGCAGTTGCAAATTCATATAAGCCCCGAAAATTTAAATCGTCAGAGCCGTTTTTTTAAAAAATAAGGTTTCAAAGTTCAAGTACACAATTTTAAAGATCTTACTAAAAGATTAATTGACAAAAGAAAAATGAAATAAATCAAACATACCGTTTTGAAAAATTTAGAAAAAACTGACTGTTTTAAAATATATTTTTGAAAATTCAAAATAAACAAATTTTTCAAATTATGACAACCAATCTCTTTTAAACAACTTTTAAAATATGAAATTTCGTCAAAATCGCACCATTAGCGAGAAAGTCGGCTTTGAAAAAACGGACTATGGGTGGTACCGTTTTTAGACTTAAACCGAAAAAAAGTTCACATCATAAGAATAACTATTCAGAAATGAAAAATCTCGTAAAATTTTATCAAAATCGTTAGAGCCGTTTTCGAGAAAAACAGGTATTTTCATATGGGCTGTATGGCAGGTACCGTTATTTCAAGACCTAGAAACCCTATTCATATATAATATAATATATATATAATCAGGGTTGGGGTCAGAATTCTGCCGGGGTCATAATTCTTTTTTCAAAATTCTGCTTTCAAAATTCTGCTTTCAAAATTCTGCTTTTCAAAATTCTGCTTTTCAAAATTCTGCTTTCAAAATTCTGCTTTCAAAATTCTGCTTTTCAAAATTCTGCTTTTCAAAATTCTGCTTTTCAAAATTTTGCTTATCAATATTCTGCCAATTATAAAGAAAATGAAAGTTTGGAAAATGTTAAAAAGCGCGCGCTTTTTAACATTTTCCAAACTTTCATTTTCTTTATAATTGGCAGAATATTGATAATAATTGTTCTTACTCTCTCCTAGTTATTTACTTTCTTAAATTCTTGCTTATTAAAGAATTTGAAGGTAGAGAAGTAGTTTTGTAATTTCCTCAGTGTCGCTTTCTTGCTATAAAAAAAAATCAGCAGAATTTATTCCTTTTAAATAGGCAGAATTTTGAAAAGCAGAATTTTGGAAAGCAGAATTTTGTCAGCCAGAATGAAAACAAAGCAGAATTTTGAAAAGCAGAATTTTCATTTTAAAAGCAGAATTATGAAAAGCAGTATTTTGTAGCCAGAATTTTGACCCGCTCCCATATAATCATAATCATCATAACTGCATATTTTTAACGGTTCATCGCTTCAGGCTGTACATCCATAAAACGGTTTTTTTCAAACACGATGTTGACGAAATTTTGTATTTAAGAAGTTTTAAGTTTTTTAAAAATGATTATATATCAACATTTAAAAAATTCTAGCTTTTGAAATTTTTTTTTTTTTTAATTCTTAAAATAATTTTAAAACGATATTTTTGGTTTTTTTCTTAAATTTTTGTCAAAACAACTTCTACAAAGATCTTTAGGTTTTGGATTTCTAAAAACCTCGCTACCTCTGTAAGCCTCCCCACAGACCATAACTGCAAACTTTGAAGAAAGTTTAAGGCTTTCTATTCATATGCGGGCAGACAGAAACACAGAAACAGAGGCAAAAAAGTTATTTTCTTGAATTTCGAAGCACGAGCCTCCCGGGTAACAAGCACACATGTTAACCATTACGCTACCATATGATGTATCTATACTATATGGTATTACAAATAAGTTTTTTCTTCCCATATATTTAGCTTCGAACAATCAAAACGAGAAAAAGTAGGGTTAAAAAAATTTCTTTTCTTTCCTTTATGCGTATTTCAAAAATATTTTATCAAAGTTTCTAGTCGATCGGAGACAAATTGAATGCGATATAAATATTCTTATACCTGCTTGATCTGAGCACACATTTGTTACCTGGCAGCTTTAAAGCGTTTTTCTTACAACTCACGTTTTTAAAGTTGCGGGTGCCTACAGAAGGGTTTTTGGAATTGAGTATCTAGGTCTTGAAATGGTACCTGCCATAAAACTTATATGATAATACTTATTATTCTCAAAAACAGCTTCCAGCACTTCGATAAAATTTTATGCGAAGGATTAATTTTAAATTGTCTTTATAATGTAAAAAAAAATTTGAAAAAGTCTAAAAATGGCTCATTTCAAAAACGACTTTTTCGTTAAAGGCTTAACATGTTGACGAAATGAATTTTAGAAGTTCTTAGATTTTTTTTAAGAAAGACTAAATATCAACATTTAAAAAAATTTAATTTTTGAAGCCTAAACATTTTAAAAAAAATTTAATTTTTAAAAATAACTTCAAAACAATATTTTTTTTCAAAACAGCTTCTATCAAGTTTTTAAGCTTTGCATACTGGATTTCTAAAAACATCGTTTTTAAAAAAAGTGAAAAATAAAAAAGGTTTTTTTTAGACTGCTTCAATAGTTTTGATTAAATTTGCACCGTTGATATGTATTAGCAACTGCAAAAGTGGGGTTTTTTAGACTTTTGCTTGAAGCCTTTGAAATATTTCATTTAATTTTTTTCAATATTTTGCGTGACTTAATTCATTTTTCATAATTAGTGCGTAGTTGGCAGCTCTGAATCACCAAATATATTACGCAAGTTTGTGCGACCCAGCCATGCTCAATTTTTTAAGTAAATTAACCCTATCCGCCTTTTAAACTGCTATAATGAATTACCAAAAAAGAATAATAGGTACAACAAAATATGTACATAATATTAAATGAACTAGAATTTTGCTTTCAAAATTTATTTTTAACAATAATCAATCAAAGTTTCACATGCAAAATTTATTATCTACTAGGCCCTTTTAAGATTTCAACGAAAATGTAGAAATCAAAAATACCTACAGACAATGACTTTGCCAAACTTAATTTTCATGTGCCTGCCACAAATAAATAAATTTCTGACCTACGTCACTAACGCACAAACGAAAAGGTCTCAAACATGAATTTCCTTGAAATGATTATATTTTTTGTCCTTACGAGCATTGTCTTGCATAATCTTCTTTTTCGTCCTTTATACTTTACCAATACCATATTATACATACACCCGATCTACGGTTTCCTTTTTGAATGGTGCACAGCTGCACAGCAGTTAAAAAAGAGAACTCAATGTTTACAAATTGAATTTCAAAGAGCAAAAATCTTAACATCCACAAATATTCTTTTTCTTTTTGTAATAAATTTCATGTGGAACTTGTTGGTTCGTTTTTAGGGCTGGTGGTGCGCCACCAGTCAAAAAGTCTACACAATTCTACTATAGTTTTTATATAACTTAATGATGCAATAGTGCAATCGCATCACCGAATTTCCAGAAATGAATTACTTCATGTCGCAGTCGCCAGCTGCAGTTTTCATCATAATTAATTCCTAAGAAATAAACCAAATTGTGTCACCATTCTTATTCTTTGTCTATCCCATTATAAATACATGTGAAGTTAAACTTAAGGTTGAGTTGCTAATCAGTTGTCAATAATAAAGGTTCAGGCAATCTGCCTGATGAAAAAATATTTTTTTAAAGAAAAAAGTGTTTTAAATATTAACTGGCGCCCGAGCAGTAGGGACCGTGATAGTGTTCAAAACTCTCGCTTCGAAAATAAAGTACCTAAAAATTTAAAGCAAAAGTGAAAAGTCAAAAATTAAAGTAAAAATTCAAAGCAGAAGTGAAAGTCAAAAAAATAAAGTAAAAATTCAAAAGCAAAAGTGAAAGTCAAAAATTAAGTAAAAATTTAAAAGCAAAAGCGAAAATTAAAGTGAAGGACTTTAAATCAGCAAGTGATAAGTGAGAAGGCCCCGGAGTCACCTTTAATAGAAGAAAGGACAAAACGGAAACCGCCAACCCTTACACCGAGAGAGTTACCCTCACGTGGACCTGAGAAAACACTGGAAAGCACTCCCAAAATGTTTATAATCTTGTAAGTTATATTAAATAAGAAGTAAATATTATTAAGAAAAGTAAACATATTGAATTTAAAAGAAAAATTATTGAACAAAGAAAAGAAATTTAAGAAATATTGATATTAAAAAAGTTATAAAAGAAAACTAATGAAAATTTTAAGAAAAATTAAAAGTATTAATATTATCACATACGATAAGTGAATTGAGAAATGGCACAAAAAGTTGTTGAAATAATTAAAGCTGAGCCACCAAAATATACCCTAGCAGAAAAAATTAAATTGATTCAGAAAGTATTTAATGATGCAAAAAAAGCAAATAATTGAATAAGAAAAAAAGAGTAACTAGAATTAAAGAATAAAAGAAAACAAACATAATCAAGAAAAAAAAACTTAATAAGAATTTTATATCTGAAAACATATTATTGAAATGAGAAAAATAATCAATTGAAATATATTACAAGTGAATTTATTAAACTATAAAAGTGAATTTATTAAACTATAAAAGTTATTTACAAAACAATTTTTATAAACCCTTGTTTATCTCCTTACTTTCTTGCACATTTTTATTTAAATATTTTATTAAAAAATGAATCCAAATAACTTAATCAGACCCCCTCGTGTCGATATTCCTGTACCACCTGGTGCACCACCTGCTAACGCAGGACAACCACCCCAAAATATTAACAACGAAGCTTTCAATATGAACGCTATCGCTGAACACGTGAATAGAATAATTCACGAAACGCTTGCTAGGGAAGGTAGGACCATCCTTCAATCCTTACTAAACCCAAATCTCGATTTTACAAACGACACAGACCAAACAATAAATTTAGGAAATGATAGGAACTTGGCAGACCTAGACAAAATCCCAGATGTTGTCAAAAGTCTCCGAGAATTTTCTGGACAAGCAGGAGAATTTAGCTCCTGGAGAAAAAGTGTCGACAGAATTTTAACCATCTATGAACACCTCAGAGGAACACCAAAATACTACGGAATTGTAAGCGTCATTCGCAACAAAATTGTTGGTTTAGCTGATATAGCCCTCGAATCATGCAATACGCCACTAAACTGGCAAAAAATTTCAAAATGTCTCACCCTGCATTACGCAGATAAACGAGACATCGGCACACTAGAGTATCAAATGACTACTCTAGTACAGGGAAATAATTCCATTCCCGAATTTTACCAAATGGTGTACCAATACCTTTCTCTCATCCTCAATAAACTTTCAAGCATGGATATGAACCATGAATCCCTCACTAATATGATACAATGTTATCGTGGAAAAGCATTAGACACATTTGTTCGAGGATTAAGAGGCGATCTTCCACGCCTCTTAAGCATTAAAGAACCTGTAGATCTTCCACAGGCTCTCCACCTTTGTCTTAAACTTCAAAATATAGACTATAGAACGCAATAAGCGAACAATAGTCAACATATTATGCGCAGAACTCAAACACACATGCAACCACCACCGATACCTCCAAGACGTCGTGATCAAAATATTCCAGGTCACCACAAACAATTCTATCCCGAATTGTTTCACGATCCGCAGCCGTATAGACCCAACTACAATCAACAAAACCGGCAACAATTTGGTCAACAAAGATCTCAGAACAGGACACCATTCGGAGCACAACCAAACAGGTATCCAGGACACTACGTCCCTAGGCCTCAGCCTCCACCAGAACCAATGGATGTCGATAGAAGCATCCAGTCCAGGCAAGTAAACTACGCTAATCGACCACCAATTCGTCATTTTCCCGTAAAACGTGGAAATCCAGTTAATTCCCAACAGCATCATCATAGACCAGCAGAAAAATTTCAGAGAATTTATAACACCTACGACACCGAAGGAGACAAACATCCAGAAGACCATAGAACACCAATTCCGGATGAATTGGAAAACCCAGACCCAGACCAATATCCAGAAGAAGAAATCACCCCCCTTGACCAAGATGAAGAACCAGACAATATCTATTTTTTAGACTAAACGACTCTTCACTTCCTTACGCTGAACTCAAAGTGAAGAGTGGAGAAATATTAAAGTTTTTAATCGATACAGGCTCCAATAAAAATTATGTTCAATCAAAACGCATAAGAAATCCAATACCAAACGAAAAATCATTTTTTGCTAACTCTATTGGTGGTAACATAGAAGTTACTCACCACTCTTTTTTCAACCCATTCGAAAAAAATAGCTCTAATAAACTTAAATTTTTTATTCTTCCAAATTTAACAGCATTCGACGGTATCATAGGAAACGATTCTTTAAGAGAACTTAAGGCAATCATACACGCAGATAAAAGCTTTATGACCATCCTTGGAAACAATAACATTCCATTAAAACAATTCAAATCTGAGACAGTAAATAATATAAATATACGTAGTTCACACCTATCTGATTTACAAACAAAAAAACTTCACAATATTATTAGGAAATGTCCTAGTCTTTTCGCAGACCCCGACGAAAAACTAACCTATACGAGTAACGTAAAAGGTGAAATAAGAACTACTACAGATACACCAGTGTACTCAAAAACATACCCGTATCCAATGGCACTTAAAGAAGTTGTCGAATCCCAAATAAAAGAATTACTTGACCAAGGAATTATAAGACCATCTCGATCTCCATACAATTCTCCTGTATGGATAGTTCCAAAGAAGTTAGATGCTTCTGGTCAGAAAAAATTTAGAATGGTTATTGATTACAGGAAACTGAATGCAATTACTATTTCAGACAAGTATCCGATCCCAGAGATCACTGAAGTTTTAGCGCAATTAGGTAAAAATAAATTTTTTACTATTATTGATTTAAAAAGCGGATTCCATCAAATTCCGTTAAGGGCTGAAGATATTGAAAAAACTGCATTTTCCGTCAACAATGGAAAATACGAGTTCCTGAGACTACCATTTGGTCTCAAAAACGCTCCCTCAATCTTCCAAAGGACATAATAAATAAAGCAAATATGAAGATACAGTTGGACAAATCAGAATTTCTTAAAAAAGAGATAGAATTTCTAGGATTTTTAGTAGGTATCAACGGCATAAGGACGAATCCTGCTAAAGTTGAGGCAATTGTAAATCTTTCACCGCCCCGTAACCTAAAAGAACTTCGTTCATTCCTCGGCATGTCTGGTTATTACAGACGATTTATTATGGATTATGCCAAGTTAGCGAAACCGCTAACTTCTCTTTTAAGAGGGGAAGATGGACGCGTGTCCAAAAACTTATCAAAGAAAAAAATAATAGAGCTTGACGCAGATGCGATTAATGCATTCAAAAATTTAAAGAACGCCCTTGCTTCTAAAGAAGTCATACTTAATCATCCTAACTTTAAAAAGGAATTTGAACTAATAACAGATGCCTCTGACTATGCCATCGGCGCAGTCTTATCCCAAGATAATAAACCAATTACATTTCTTTCTCGGACATTAAACAAAACTGAAGAAAACTACGCCACTAATGAGAAGGAAATGCTGGCAATCATTTGGGCCTTAACAAGCCTTAGAAATTTCCTGTAAGGAAGGTAAAAATATTTACAGATCATCAACCATTAACATACGCATTGAGTAATAAAAATACAAACAGTAAAATGAAAAGATGGAAAGCCATATTAGAAGAATACAATTACGAGTTAAAATATAAACCAGGTAATACTAACGTAATAGCAGATGCACTCTCAAGAATCTTGCCAATAACTCATTTAAACTCTTTAACTATGACTCAGCATAGTTCCGAAAGTTCTTCTCATAACCTTATTCCTTCAGTTGAATCTCCTATAAACGTTTTTCGCAATCAAATAATTTTAAAACTAGATAATGAAGATAGTTATCAAATAAAACCCATTTTTTCGAATTACACCAGACACATTATAGTTAAGCGTAAATACAATGAAAAAGATATAATTGATATCTTTAAAAGATATTTAAACCCCAATTTGATTAACGGACTTTCAGCACCAGAACAAGTCATGGGAAAAATACAACAAATTTATCCTTTGCATTTCAAAAATTATAAAATTAGATTTACTCAAACTCTTGTGGAAGACATAGAAAATGAAACTAGTCAAGAAGAATTAATACTAACTGAACATAAAAGAGCTCATCGAAACGCTGAAGAGAACAAACTTCAGATCCTACAAAAATATTACTTCCCTCGTATGAACAGTAAAATACAAAATCTAGTAAAGCGTTGCACTGTATGCAAAGCTAATAAATATGACCGTCATCCAAACAAGCAAGTAATCGAACCTACTAAATTCACCAAATTTGCGCAAGCAAAAATAATCGAATCTCGTTCAATAGAACATATTAAAAGACCTCTTCAAGATATTTTATTCTACTTCTGCGTTCCAGAAAATGTTGTCATTGACAATGAAAAATCTCTTAATTCCGCATCAATCACTTCAATGCTAGAGGACGACCTTCAAATCAAAGTCTTTACGACACCTCCATATAAAAGTGAAGTAAACGGCCAAGTGGAACGATTCCACTCCACATTATCCGAAATTATGAGATGCCTTAAAGCAGATGGGCCTACTCGTACATTTGAGCAACTCTTAGAACGCTCAGTAAACGCATACAACTTCTCAATCCATTCTACCACAGGTAAAAAACCTGTTGAACTATTTTATGGTCGAATACCCAGATTGAATCCCGAAGAATTCGAAAAAGTCCGTACTTCCAATATTGAAACCCTTAAATTAAAACAACAAAAAGATTTAGAATACCACAACAAAACAAGAAAACCAATAAAACACTACATCCCCGGTGAAACTATCTTTGTCAAACACAATAAGAGATTAGGATCAAAATTAACACATAGGTATAGAAAAGAAGTAGTGAAGGAAAATAAGAATACAATAGTTACAACAGAATCAGGCAAAACAATTCATAAAAGTCTAATAAGAAACTAAAATAGAAATATTATTTACAGATTACTATTCATCACCGTTAAAGGAGAAATTCAAATTCTGGATTTCTCGAATTCACAATTTGTATCTCTACATGTTGGACAAGCAAAAATACAAGAAGGAAACCTTAAGATAATACACGATGTTGATATCGAACAATACCAAAAATTTATTGATGATATTACCCCGACTCTAAATCTAAATATCACCCGTAACCACACATTATTTCCATTAATTTCGCACGAGGTCGAGCAAATAAAAAACTTAATTTTAAACATTAAACCAAAACACATGAAAGTAAAGAGATCACTTAATTTTATTGGATCCGCATGGAAATGGATTGCAGGAAATCCTGACCATGATGATTTTGTAATTATAAAAAAGAAAATGTCAAATTTGCTAACAAATAATAATAACCAAGTTGTAATCAATAAGTTACATAACGAAAGAGTAAACAACCTAACAAGAATTAATAATGAAATTTTAAGATTTTTAAAGAAAGATAATACTGTCAACAGCAAAATAGTAAATAAGCTACAATATAAAATAAGAATGATTAAAGATGAATTGCAAAATATAAATCATGCCATCAATTGGGCAAAAATGGGAATCATAAATTCAGTAATTTTATCAAAAGAAGAAATAAACTTAGCTATAAATACATTAGATAAAGAAAAGATTCCCTACGAAACTATAGAAGAAGCACTAAACTTTGCTGAAATTAAAATTGTAACCAATGTGACTTCACTTCTTTACATAATAAGCATACCAATTACAAAAGAAACAAATTTCGAAAAATTAATGTTAAAACCCATAAGAAAGGGAAATATGGCTCTTGATTTAAAATATGAAAATATAATAAGAAATAAAAATGAAATATACGCAATCGATAACAATTGTAAAACTGTTAATTATGTTACAATTTGTAATACTAAAAATATTGTAAACTTAATTAACTCCACATGTATCCCAAAATTATTAAAAAGTTTGAAAGCAGAATGTAACTTAATGAACAGTCAACATCTTTCCCATCTCGAAGAAATATCACCTGGCATAATACTACTAAACGACTTCAACGGAACCATCATGGCCGAAAATATGAGTCAAAATCTTAATGGCACGTTTCTCATCAAATATCACGATACCAACCTCACCATTGATAATCAACAGTTCATTGCAAGAGAAATAACAACACACAAAATTCTTCCAGCTATACTACAACCCTCTCCAACAGAAAAAGAATATCATAAACTAATATCATTGGAAATGGTCAACGAACTCCACATCAACAACACTAAAGAGATCCATCAAATTCAATCAGAAGGAAAAACCCATCAATTCACTATCTATGGGCTGATCATACTCCTTGGCATTCTATTCACGCTATCATCCATATGCAAACCACTATTAACCAAATCAAATCAGTCCAATATCACTATAAAAACTTCGGAAGCAAAACGAGATGATATCCCACTCCAAGTCATTACAGATGAAACAAAGTCAACGATCTCATCATCACCAGCTTACGCAATACCAACATCAAAGTTCTATGACCTACCCTACTTTTGAGATGTTACATCATTTTAAAATTACATAATACAAACAACAGAGTTCCATGACCTAATGCACTTCAAGCGATCGAGGACAATCGCATTTAAGAGGGGAAGACTTAATAATGCAATAGTGCAATCGCATCACCGAATTTCCAGAAATGAATTACTTCATGTCGCAGTCGCCAGCTGCAGTTTTCATCATAATTAATTCCTAAGAAATAAACCAAATTGTGTCACCATTCTTATTCTTTGTCTATCCCATTATAAATACATGTGAAGTTAAACTTAAGGTTGAGTTGCTAATCAGTTGTCAATAATAAAGGTTTAAAGAATAAAGTGTTTTAAATATTAACTTATACATTGCTATCGCGAAAGCCCTGTAGGAATAATTGTTCTTTGGGTCTTTTATTCACTTGAGTTTAGATGTGTATCTTCTCTTCTCTGTACGATTAAACATATTGGACTATGACTGGGGTTGTTTGTTTATTCGAATGGCAGTGAATAGGTTCATGACTGACTGGGCGTTGAGTTGTTCGGGTTGTTTTTTTTATTGAAGTATCATGAATGATGTATCGTGTTACTGTTAGGTACACTTGAATCTTGAAGCGACGCTACTAATACGTGGCGTCGCGTCGTTGCTCAAAAGAAGCAAACATTCGGGTTCTTTTTGATAAGAGGTTCTCGAGGTTTTTTTTGCAGTTCACAACCATAATAACAGTGGTTCTCATTCTGATTTTGTGACGGTAGAATTTGAACATAATTTGTTCGAGTCGTAAAAGTATGTTACTAGGTTTACGATCGTTAGTTCATTAAATTTTACGTTCATTCGCGGGGGAAATAATATTTCGTCCAACCATATACCAATTTGATTCTAATTCAAATCATCAGTATTTCTTGTGAATAAAAAAAATTGGGTGTAGTAGTACGCTTGTGTGAAACCGGTTTCACTTATTCTTTACCATATACCTACCACCTTCTCGCCTTTAAAAGTTCCCCCGATAATAACCCAGAGTGTTTTACCTGAGATGCGGCAAAAACCTAGGACGGTGTCATGGTGTCATTTTTAACAACAATCTGACATGTACTGACCACGTCAACAGCACAGTTTCGAAGATTTATCCAGTACTACGAAGCACATTCAAGATACTTTTTATCATCCGAAGTTAAAATTAAATTAGTTAAGTCTCTGGTTTTACCGGTACTCACATTTGGTTGTGAAATTTTTGCAGACCTGGACTCGGTATCGTTCCGAAAAATTACACTTGCGTTTAACTCCGTAGAAAGGTACGTTTTTAATTTAAAAAGATATGATCATGCTTCTAGTTTTTCAAGGCAGATTCTCGGTTGCAGTCTGCGATGCCTCTTTACTTTTGAAGGTCTTATTGCCTGAGCGTTGCATCAGGGCTAAATTCGCCAACATTAGCCTAATATGTGCCCACGCCCCCACAGAAGAGAAAGACGACGATTCCAAAGACTGTTTCTACGAGCTCCTCGAAGAAACATATGAGCAGTGCTCTAGACACGACGTGAAAATCGTTCTTGGCGATTTCAACGCAAAACTAGGGATGGAGGACATCTTTGGAAACACAATCGGTAAGCATAGCCTTCACGACAAAACCTCCAAAAGCGGATTGAGGCTAATCGATTTTGCTGCGGGGCTAAATCTTGTTGTAAATAGTACACGCTTCCCGCATCTCAAAATTCATAAAGGTACATGGCGATCCCCAGATCAATCTACCGTCAACCAAATTGACCATGTTGCGATCGACGCAAGGCACTCTTCCAGTGTGCTAGATGTCCGAACTTTCCGAGGGGCCAACTTTGACTCGGACCACTACCTTGTTGTAGCCAAGGTACGAATGAGGATATCTTGTTCACGACCAGCACGAACTAACGCTGTGAAGAGATATGACGTCGGAAAGCTACAATAGCAAGAGATTGCCAATGCCTTTTCCAATCGAGTGTCCCTTCAATTATCCTTGAATCCCATGCCGCCAGCATTAAACATTGAAGACCAGTGGCAGCAATGCCAAGAAGACATCAGAACCGCTTCTTCTGAGGTTCTGGGTTTCACTCGGCCACCAAAACGAAACCCATGGTTCGATGAAGAATGCAGGCAGGCAAATGCAGCCAAGCAAAGAGCACGACAAATGCTTATGCAAACACGAACGAGAGCTGCTTACGATCAGTATAACGAGATTTACAAGGAGAGAAGAAGGGAAGAACACCGACTTCTCAAAAAGAAAAAGAAGCAGCATGAGAAGCGCTCGTTTGAGGAAATTGAGAGGTGCCATGACAGGAATGAGACTCGGAAGTTTTACTAAAAGGTAAAAAGATCCTGCCAGGGTGGCAAACCCCGAACTCAAGCCTGTAAAGACCAGCAGGGAAACATTGTTATAGAGTCACAGTCGCTACTGAGGATCTGGAAAGATCATTTCTGCAGACTGCTTAACGGCGATGAGGACACAAATTCCGCGTTCAGGCAGATTGCCCCATTCAGCTTAGACGATGATCAAGAATGCCGTCCTCCCGACCTAGCAGAAGTTAAACTTGCTATATGCAAACTTAAATCAAATAAGACTGCAGGTGCAGATGGCCTTGATGCCAAACTTTTCAAGGCAGCTGGAGATCAGTTGGAAAGGAACATGCACCAACTGATCTTCATGATATGGTCGGAAGAAAGCATGCCCGATGAATGGAACCTCAGTATCGTATGCCCGATCCTAAAGTAAGGAGACCCTCACAATTGCGCCAATTATAGAGGGATAAGCCTCCTTAACGTCGCTTATAAGATCTTGTCTGCTGTAATATGTGAACGTCTGAAACCCCACGTCAACAACTTGATAGGTCCTTATCAATGTGGTTTTAGACCAGAGAAGTCCACAATAAACCAAATTTTCACATTACGGCAGATCTTGGAAAAAACCCGTGAACATAATATCGATATTCACCATCTTTTTGTCGATTTCAAGGCCGCATATGACAGTATCTACAGAGACGAGCTGTACAGAGCCATGTCTAGTTTCGGCATCCCTGCAAAACTCGTACGACTATGCAGGATGACTTTGGAGAATTCACGCTGCTCCATCAAGGTCGGTAAAGAACTCACCGAGACCTTTGATGTCGAAAAAGGTTTTAGGCAAGGCGATAAACTGTCATGCGATTTCTTCAACATCATACTTGAACAGATTGTAAGAAACTCAAACGTCAACACCAGAGGAACAATCTTTCAAAAGTCTGTACAGTTACTCGCCTATGCAGACGATATTGACGTAATGGGAAGAAAAAAACGTGATGTCATAGGTGCTTTTGCGAGTATTGAAACAGAAGCGGCAAAAATGGGTTTGATGGTTAACGAGGGCAAATCGAAGTATATGTTGTCATCAAACAAGGACACAGAACATCGACGAATTGGACAAAACGTCACAATAGACAGACATAACTTCGAGGTAGTACAGGACTTCGTCTACCTAGAATCCGCTGTAGACACGGACAACAACATCAGTGCGGAGATCAAACGGACAATAACTCTTGCCAACCGTTGCTTCTTTGGGTTAAGAAGGCAATTGAGAAACAAAATTCTCTCCAGAAAAACCAAGGTAACCTTATATAAGACCTTAATCATCCCAGTCCTGCTTTACGACGCGGAAGCATGGACCTTATCGAAAGCGGATGAGGAAACTCTTGGTCGTTTCGAAAGAAAAATTCTCCGAATGATCTTTGGTCCCGTATGCGAAGGCAATGTGTGGAGAAGAAGATACAACAACGAGCTGTATGAGCTGTACCGCGACATGGGCATAGCCAGAAGAGTACGCATCGCGAGGCTACGATGGTTGGGCCATGTAGAGCGGATGGATCCAAACGCTCCGGCTCGTCGGGTGTTCGAAAGCACATTGCAGGGAAATCGCGGAAGGGGAAGACCTGGTCTTAGGTGGCGCAATCAAGTGGATGAAGACCTCAACCGACTTGGAGTGCGAAACTGGAGAGAGCTCGCCCGAAATCGAAGTCGTTATACAAGGATGTTGGTTGAGGCCCAGGTTCACCCCGAACTGTAATGCCCACCTAAGTAAGTAAGTATATATATTTGAGTAGTGCGTGTGTCCACAAACTAAATGCTAATAAAAAAATTTATTGGTAGTTAAGCAGTCAAGTTAAAGCTTTGTCAGTTTTGAACGTAACTTCGTTAGTACCAAACGAATGTGGAAAAGTGTTATAAACTCTTTCTACACTTACCATAAGACTGAGAAGAACATAAATCAAATATACCTAGTTGAGAGATGTAAGTGACTAAATGGAAACCTGTCTGTACATACAACCGCGTCCTATTGTCATTTGTTCTGTAAAGTTTCTGTGTTGTAAGTATGTCTTTTCTGAATTATCAGCCCGTGGTCTGTTTCATCAGTGCTGCAGCCACTTTCGATCTCATTAAGTGAAATCTACCTTCCCATTTTGAGTAAGAAACATTGATAGTACATATTTAATCCACCCTAGGGTCTATGTCACTATTATTGTTTATCCTTTTAAAACTTACAGAACACCTCTTTTGAGTGCACGCTTCATAATAAAAGTAGGTGTACACATTTCTTTTCAATAAAAGAACACCTCTTCTTGACAAATAACACCAGTGGCGGATCCAGAATTTGGACATGATGTTGGCGTCGATTGCTCATATATGTATGGCCAAGGATTCGACGTAGCTCCGGCAATGAGCGTCCAATTCATTGGTGCACAGGCTCATCTGAGATCGTATTTCCCCCTGCCAATTTATGTACATTGCGCTGCACATAGCCTTAGTTTGGCAGTAAAAGTGTGCGAAGTGTCAGGAATCAAAAATGCGCTAGGAACTATCGGAGCGATTGAAGCATATTTTCACTGGCTTAAAAGACAGGACGTTCTACACCAAGAAAGTCAAAAATGACAAACAAAAGTGAGAAAAAAAAAAAAAAGTTGAAGTCTGTTTGCCTTACCAAGTGGGCTCAGTCCTCAGTCTTATGAAGCAGTTGGAACGTACGTTGAATTGCAACCGGCTGTTATTGAATCTTTGGAAGAAATCAAAACGTGCAAATATCGAGATACTTCGCAAAATGCATTGCATCTTTTGACAGCGATTTCGACGGCTGAATTCCAAATCGCCTGTCACATTATAGAATCGGTTAATTCGATTGTTTTGCTTTTGAGTCGGGAATTGCAATCTAAAAACCAAGATCTGGGTGAGGCTACTAAGCTGGCAGATGACGCTTTGAATGAATTTACGTACAAACGCGAAAACGCAGATTCTACTTTCCAGGTTATTTATGAACATGTTGCTAGAATTTGTTCTGAATACGAAATCTCAATGAAATTGCCCCGCCGCGCCGTTGCCATCAACAAAAAAATCGTTGCAACGTTCAATAACAAAGTATTGAAGACTACTAAAGAATTTCTTTATACATTCCGTTTCTTGATACGTTCATTTCTCAACTCAAAAGTCAGTTCTCGGAACACAAATCCATTTTCCAAAGTTTCAGGCAACTGTTTTTTAAACGAGAATTTAACGAAAAGAAAAGCGCTGACCTCTACACATTTTACAAAGATATTGCTTAGACTCGTTTGTCTAATGAACGATATCAAGCACATAAACTTGATATCTTTATTTAGTGAGTGAACAAGCACTTGAACTTGGTCACTACTGGAGAAATTGATCACAAAATAAACACCAAAATGCTTGTTGACTTTCGTATGAATGAATGTGTTTATTATTATTCTTTCAGTTTCTTTTATACCTAATTGATCACAATAATTAAATGACAAATTGCTTATACCTAAATTAATAAATATAGAACAGTTATGAAATGCAAAATTGCTTACACCTAAATTAATACATGTTGAATGGTTATGAAATACAGAATTGCTTGCACCTAGATTAATACATATTGAATCGCCCAGTTGCGACGTCCCCGTTGATTACTTGTGGTGCAGCGTCAGTATTCCATTGCGTGCAGTTTGACCCACTGACGCTGTTTTTGGTGTTGACCTGAACATTCTCCCCCGCGTTGAACGATGGTTCAACTATTATGAAATCTGACTCTGGTTTTGTTTGCCGAGGTTTTGACCTTGGTTGAGTATAGATAGCAGGTGATCTTGATTTTCGTCTCCATATAAGATAACTAATGAGTGTAATTGTTAATAAAAGTGCTGAATATCCAATTGCTGAGTTATGATAAGTGTGAATTTGGAGCTTGTGTGGTAGTTCGAGAATTTCTTGGTCTGTGATTGTTTTATGTAGCTCAGTGAGGCTCTTCAATTGAATGTTGACATGAGTACTATTGAAGGTCTGAAGTAATGGTTCATGACGCATTGGTGTTGATATTTCAGAGATGTTGCCGAAGCTAGCGTAGGAAGTCTGAATATTTGTAGAAAATACGTTATGCCCTTCGATGGTGATGTGGTTATGTTTCACTGTACACCCTGGCTGTAGTGTTAGTATTCCGGAACCTTCTAAGTCCATTTGTAGATTTCTTCTTCCACATATTGCCGTCAGTCGAAATGTAGTTTTTGTGAAATACAGCCACTGATTTTTGTGTTGCATTTGGATCCAAGTTGAATTTGTTTATGATTTACTTAAAGGACAAGTAGGTTTTGTTTCATTATTGAAAAGACCCAGTTCACAGGAGCAGATTTCGGCTCCCTTACTGTATCTAGCTTGTAAATTCATACATAAAAACTGTTCTGATGTTCACTTGATGCAGGTTTCTTTATCAGCCGCTTGTATTGGAAGGTACTGGTCGCGATGTGCACTTACTGCCAGTACTGGAGCGCATAGATCAACAGTTAAAACTGTGTTGTTGATAACACTAGGGATGGGAGTCATCTTGAACATTTCGTAGAATTCTCGGCCTACTAGTGGCAGTGTTATCAAAAATATTGCTTGTCTATTTGTTACTCCTCCTTTAACTGTCATCAGCTTGTAAAGTGTATGAGGTCTTCTTCCTCTGCAGGTAGCTCCAAATAAGGTGGTAAATGAGCCTTGATGGTTTTCACTTCGTCTTTGAGCTGTTGTGCTGATATCAACTGAGAACTTACTTTTCCATGGTGGGTATCTGTTAATATGTTCATTAATGTTGATTGCATTCTTTGGATGTTGATCATCATTATGATGAGTTGCGAGGAAAGTGATACAAAAATCTGGAAAATCTTGAGTTGATGACTTTCTTTTCCGTTATCCCGTATTCTCGATGTTATTTGATCTAATTGATTGTTTATTTGGTCAAATCTGTGGTTGATACTCTCTTCGTTTTGTCTTACAATGTTGATTGTTGAATCTATGACTGAAGTTTGGTTTCTCAGTAGATGAAATATGTGGTTCTCATTTTCATTTACTTTTTCTATTGTCTTTGTCATCTGATTAGCATATTTGGCATCCAGAACTCCAAAAAGAGAGTTTGCTATGTTTCCGATGAAGTTAGCTGCTCCTCTCTTAGTTCTTTTAGTAGGAAATATAGTGTTTTCTGACCTTAATTCGTTTTGAATATGTTGAAACTGATTAAGAGTGCTGATACATATGCTTCGTTGTTGGATTTGTTCACACAAGTGATTCAGAGTCAACGTTCCGTTTGCGAATGTATTGTATTCTTCTAATAGTGGATCTAAGTTATAATGAACAATGAAGTTCCATTCACTTGTCGCTATTTTTGCTGTTCCAATGCCTTCAAAGTGAATTCCAAGATTGGATTTAAATTTCTTGATCTGGATTTCATCACTTAGTACTAGTGGAATAACAAGGAGAATTGTTAATAATGAAGTGATACCCATCGCACTAGATGTTTTTCGTTTTTTCGTGGGTATCTCATGCACTGGTTCTGATGAAATCTTGTTTTTTGCTTGTCCGCTTTCATCTCTCCATGTTTTATCATTGCTTATCTCTTCCTCAATTGGCAACGGTGCTAGTCGGTGGATAGGACGTTTCCAGACCCCAGATGCTGTTTTAACTTCCGCAACTTTTATTGCGCCGTCATCACCCTTGAATGTCTTGACGATTCTGCCTAATGGCCACTGCAGTGATGGAACATTGTCTTCTTTTATGATGACCATGTCTCCTACCTTGATGTTGGTGGAATAGTTAGTTAGTTGAAGTTAGTTGAAAACTTTATTTAAGAAACTAGCTTTAAGAAAATTTTACAATTTTGATTAACTTAAGTTTAATATGGTTTGGCCAAAATAGCCGTCTACCAGATTGACATTATGATTGAACTTTTATGTATACATAATAATTATTTGTTTATTTCAAAAGTTTCCTTCGAAGATGCGTTGCCTGTATTTGAGTGCGGTAGTAGTATAATTATACAAAATTTCCCAGCCTAGTTTTCCATTTAGGACGTCTAACGTGTTGCTAAATTCCATAACAGCTACTCCAAAGTACCTTATCCGAAACTCCTTCAAAATGGGACATCGGGCGATGAAATGGTGCACATCTTCCCTCTCCTTGAGGTTGCATAGATCGCATAGAATCGGCAGATCGGGTCGGTGTGGAATGTAATTTAGTTTTATAAGTTCACATCGGAGTTTGAATATAACGTTTATCATATTAATGTGATGGCGGTTCATTAAATATGTGCTCTCTCTTAAATTTGTATTTAGTTTGCTGTAAATCTGCCTATATTGTGAGGAATGTGCTTCTTGTTTAAAATTTTCATGCATGGTGTGACTCAATTTCTCTAGTATGGTGCTGAATTTTAGCCTTATGTCAACTGGGTTCATATCGAGGGAAAATTTAAAATTTTCTCCTACTTGCGAAGCTAGCTCCTCCCACTTTTCGACGAGATCTCCCCTGTATAAAATCACCTCCTGAAGAACTTTTTTAGGTAGCCTTTGCTCATCCATCTCCATCACTTTTAATATGTACTTGAAGTGCAGTTTTAGAGTCCTAAGGAACAATGGAGGTTCTGTGGTTTCCAAGTGAAGCGTATAGTTTGGGGTACCAGTTGGTAACCGAAAAATTCGTTTCAAAAAGTACCTGAGGAACTTTTCTACTTCCTCAAACTGGGTGTAACCCCAGACTTGAGCACCATAAAGAAGAATAGAAGCTGAGGTCGAATGAAAAATTTTTAGCTTTGTACTATGTTCGATGTGCTTATTTCCTATACAGCGAACCCACACTGAAGAAATTGCTCTTTTTGCTTCCGCTAGTTTTAGCTCTAAATGTTTTTTCATGCTTAGATTTGAAGTGACTAGTACACCTAAATATTTATATTCACGAACTATTTCGATATTTTCTCGTTTGTAAGTCCACTTTTCGTTTTTAGCATATCGACCGCCTCCATCTCTGAATATCATTATTTTGGATTTTTGCAAATTAACAGACAGGTTCCAGTTTCCGCAGTATTCTTCCAACCGGTTAATCATACGCTGCAATCCTTCAACCGAATCCGAGAAAAAAACGATGTCATCCGCAAAAATAAGCCCTGGGATTCGCATATTTCTGATCGAGATTCCTCCTCCAATCTGTTCCAATATGTCGTTGATGAATAGAATGAAGAGTAGCGTACTCAAGATACAACCCTGCTTTACTCCCATTTCTGTTGTAAACTCTCCGGAAATAAACTCACCATCCCATACGTATGCAACGTTATTTTCGTACATCGCTCTTAGCAATCTAACAACTTTACCAGAAATTCCCAACTTATAAAGTTTAAAGTAAAGTGCCTCACGAGCAATTGAATCAAAAGCAGCACGAAAATTGACAAAAAAGGCGTAAAGTTTCTGCTTCTTTCTTTTAAATCTCTCCGCGATGTTCCGCAAGGTGGTGGAATATTCTTTCCATTTGTACCGGTACTGAAGTTCTTGTAGATATTCCTGAGACCATCGTTTCCAAAATTCATGTTTCAGGTAAGAAACCAGATTCCACCTTGACAATAGTGTCTGCCTTGTAGACGTTGCGTTGACATCAGTTTTTGCTGTGAGAGGTTCACCGATGAGGAAGTGTCCTGGAGTTAATGCTGTTAGATCGTTTGGGTCGCTGGATAGTGATGTAAGTGGTCTTGAGTTCATGATTGCCTCAATCCCAACTAATACTGTTTCCAGTTCTTCATAAGTTAAAGATGCTGTGGAAACACTCCTTTTTAACAGATTTTTTGCTGATTTTACTGCTGCTTCCCAAAGTCCTCCAAAATGAGGGGCTCTCGGTGGAATGAAATTGAATTGTATAGCATGACTACTGCATTCTTTTGTTATAGTTTCACGTGCATTTTCGGAGTAGATTGTGTCATGTAATTCCGATAATTTATTATTAGCTCCCACAAAATTATTCGCGTTGTCACAGTATATTTGTTGGCAGTGTCCTCTGCGACCGATGAAAGGTTTAACGCTCCAAGAAATGAATCGGTGGTTAAATCACTTACCAGCTCTATGTGTACTGCCTTTGTAGCGAAGCAGCAAAAAATTGCCACATAAGCCTTTTGAGGTCGCTTGCCACGGATTTTGTTATGAATCCAAAATGTTCCACAGTAATCATTTCCAGAGTTGATGAATGGTCTCGCTGGTGTTATCCTTGGTGATGGTAAATTCCCCATTACTTGTTGAAGCAATTGTGGTTTAGCTCTTGTACATCTAATACAGTGGTGTACGATTGATCGTGCCATAATTTTTCTTTTTATGGGCCAGAATCTTTGTCTCATGTGAGCCAATAATGCTTGTGAACCACAGTGTTTAATTTTCTCGTGAATTTCTTTCATCAATAGTTTTACCAATGGATTGTTGTATGGTAAAAGCATCGGATGTTTGGTGTCAAATGGAAGTAATCCAGAATCTAATCTCCCTCCAACTCGAATGATTCCCTTGTCATCAATAAATGGAGCAAGACTACTGAATTGGCTGTTTCGCTTCGATTCCTTGTGTTTCTGCAGGTCACTGATTTCTTCTTTGAAACCAAATGCCTGCATAGCTCTAATAATTATTGTTAGGGATTCTTCCAATTCTTGACTGGTTAAGTGGATTTCTTGTATACGTTCTTTATTTCTGGCATGATTGCCGAAACGTCTGATATATGAAACTATCCGCTGAAGTTTGTTGAATGATCCTCCATGGTTGATGTTACAAATATATGATCACAGTCGTGAGTCGCTATTGCTACAGTTGGTCTTTTTCTTTCCATGTCATCTGAACTCGCCATTTTTTGGGAATACGTTGCTGGCCACATATTTTCTTGACCGTGTAGAAAAGGTGGACCGTAGAACCACAGTGTGCATGACGTGAATCCTTGTGGTTGCACCCCTTTTGAAATCACATCTGCTGGATTTTGCTTTGATGACACATGTCGCCATTGCTCGGGAAGTGTAAGTCTTTGAATAGTGGAAACTCGATTAGCCACAAATATTTGAAAAGATGCTGATGGTGAATTAATCCATGCGAGGACAATTTCAGAATCCGTCCATAAGAATGTGGGAACGTCCTTAAGATTCAGATCGTTCTTGACCCGAGCTGTTAATTGAGCGCCCAAGACTGCAGCACATAATTCTAGTCGAGGTAATGTTTGTTTTTTCAGTGGTGCCACACGGGATTTTGAACATAGTAGCCTTACAATTATATTTCCATTTTTCTGAACCGAGCGCAAATACACCACTGTGCCATATGCCTTTTCAGATGCATCAGAAAAAGTGTGAATCTGTATTTTCGTTGGTGCATCATTGTTGAACATGTGACGTGAGAAGTGGAAATTGTTTAAGCTTTTCAGGTTTTCACGAAATTGCATCCATCTGGTATGTAGTGCAGCTGGTAATGATTCGTCCCACGACAGCTTTAGTAACCATAGCTCTTGTACGAATATTTTTGCTGTAACAATTACTGGAGCATACATTATACCCAATGGATCGAATAATTTGGCAAGATCTGAAGTGACAATACGCTTTGTTATTTGATTTGTATCATTTAATGTTGTTTTAACACAAAATCTGTCGCTCTTAGGTTGCCATGTTACGCCAAGAGCCTTAATTGATGTGTTATTTTCATTTCCAAAGTCCAGATCAATTTCCTGATCCTCTTCAGCAGTGCCTTGAAGTAGTTGTGGGTGATTAGCACACCACTTCCTTAATTTAAATCCTGCTTCTTTTAATATTTGTGTTACTTCTTCTTGCATTTTGAGGGTTACACATAAGCTATTATCCCCAGTCAAACAGTCATCCACATAGAAATCATTGTGTAGGATTTTTGATCCTAATGGAAATCTTTCGCTGTTTTCCTTGGCAAGCTGTTGCAGACATTTAGTAGCCAAATATGGTGCTGCTCTTGTTCCATAGGTCACTGTGTTGAGTTGATAGTAGTTTAGAGGTCTTTTTTCGTCTGTTCTCCACACAATAGTTTGGTATCTTCTATCTTCTGGATGCATGTTGATTTGTCGATACATTTTTTGTATATCAGTGCAAAAAACATGTCTCGGCAATCGAAAACGAAGCAACAATGAAAATAGTTCACCTTGCACTGTTGGTCCTGTATACATGATGTCGTTTAAGGAACAACCTGATGATGTTTTTGATGAAGCATCAAAGACTACTCGAAGTTTGGTGGTGCTGCTGTCTTCTTTAAAGACACAGTGATGGGGTATAAAGTAATTAGGCGCTTGTATGTTATTGATATCAATTTTGGTCATGTGGCCTAGATCTTCGTACTCTTCCATAAATTGAATGTATTGGTCTTTCACTTCTCTATTCTTTGATAATCTTCGTTCTAGTGCTAAAAACCTGTTGACTGCTATGTCCTTGGATTTTCGTAATGCCGATGTGGGTCCAAGAAATGGTAACCTGACAATGAACCGTCCTTCACTGCTTTTTTGTGTGTTTTGTGCAAAATGAGCTTCACACATTTCTTCATCTTTTGATAAGTTGTTGAGCTGGGATTCCACTTCTTCGAGGCTCCACAATCGTTCAATCATTTGATGGAGGTCGTTGTCATCATAACTATAAATACCACAAGTTGCTGTGTTTGAACTTGCTTCAGCTAGTTTTCTTGCTATCACCCATCCAAGAACTGTATTTTGTAGTGTGGGTAGATCATCTGCTAAACGTATCTGCCCAATGGAAAGTAGCTGATGATAAAATTCTGCTCCAAGAAGAATATCAATTTTGTCTGGTCGATTGAAATATGGATCTGCTAATGGCACATTCTTTGGAATTGCCCATGATCATATGTTGAAGTGTTGAGATGGCTGTGGAGCTATAATATGTGGTAGAACAAACGCTTCTAATTGAGTATTAAAGCCACTTGTTCTTGACTGCAATTTGACGTTGACACGCTGATGAGATTCTTTCCTTCCGTCGCCAATGCCTTGGATGCTCATTGTAGTATGTTTTGAATGCAGGTCTAGTTTTTTCACTAAGCGTTCTGTTATTAAATTCACTTGTGATCCGGAATCCAATACTGCTGTACATTCTAACCTTTGACCATTGTTTGTGATCAACTCTACGACGGCTGTGGTGAGAAATATGTATTGATGCTTTTCTGGATTGTTGAATGCCGATAGCGTTACTGATGAACTAACATTTGTCTGAGACCTTGAATTGTTGTCCTTGTCCATGTTAGTTGTTTGCCTGTTAATGGTAGGTCCTTTGTGATTCTCAATATGCAAGAGCGTGTTGTGTTTCTGGTTGCATTTGAGGCATCCTCTTGAAAGGCAATTTTTGGCCCCATGGCCAAACTTTAGGCAATTAAAGCAATTTTTTAGTTTTTGCACTAATTGAATTCGTTCGGATGTTCTTAGTTGCAGGAACTGCTTGCAAACAAATAAAGGATGTGTTCCAGATTGACAGACCTTCCAAGTTCCTTTTTCGTTTGATGTTACAGATGCACAAGCTCGAGCTGAATCTTTTCTTTTAGGTAAAATTGATTCCAATGACTGAAATTGGTTTTCCAAGAACAACAAAAACTCTTTTATTGATTGTAGCTCTAGGTTTGACAAGGGATTGCTCGTACAAGATTCTTGTGCCTTGGTCAAGCTTGCTCACAAGAAGATGCAATAGAATGGGGTCCCATGATGTTGTATCTACGCCAATATTGCAAAGCGCCATTAAACATTCTTGTGTTGTATCATGTAGATTCTTGATGGCCACTGATGATGGTTGTTGCTGTGTATGGTTAGGTTGCCCAACTATCTTTTGCACGAGTGCTGACGTGAGAACCCTGATGTTGTTGTATCTATCCTGAAGACTGCTCCATGCTGTTCTGTAATTTTCTTCGGTCAAAGATAAATGACGAATCAAATTCTCTGCTTCTCCGCTTAGATGTGTTTTGAGGTACCACATCTTTTAAATATTTGGGATTGACTGTTTGTCCACCATTTGTGAAAACAAATCGAAGAAATTGTTTCCATTTCATGTAGTCACCATCGAATTTTGGTAGTACTACCTTTGGTAACCTTACCGCCTGATTGCTGACTGCAGCCGGTCCTGAGTTTAAATTGTGTCGACCATATAAGATTGTAAGTGCATCTTGCATCTTGCACTTCCGCCTCAATTTGAAAATAATGATCTACATCGTAGACTGTATATCACTCTTATTAAAATAAAACACGGTAAGAATTTTGTTTGTGTGAAAAATATACAAAAAACACACAATTTATTTTCTCCGGTTTAACAAAAAGCAATACACGTCTTGTCTATCTGCCGGACAGAACAAAACTAAAAAACTACCCTTGTCTCTTATTCTAAAGTATATAATTCAAAGAGAGACATAAATAACTACTGCGTAATTCTATGACTCTTCAAAACACGAATGGTTTGAGTTGCCATTCGTAACAGTCCCAGCTAAAAACATCTGTTTTTATTGTTTTTATACTCCTGTATCTTAATTGATGATCTCCTGATCGGTGGTCTTCTAGCTGAGTGTCTCCTGACTAACCGGTAAGATGCAGATTTTTTTGAACTGGACGGCTCAGTTAGTTAGTGGTCGTCGTCACCTCAATGACATTCCTTAAGAGGTTATCCTTTCCTGGAAGCAGCTCGCATATTCGGTCCATCTTCCTTCCAAAGTTTAACTCCTGTCTTCTTTGACCTTCCGTCAAATCTGAAAGAAAAAGATAAAATTAATGGTTCACCTACCAAAAAATGTCCCGGCGTCAGCGTCTGAACGTCCGAAAGATCGTCGCTCATAGGTACAGTGGACGAGAATTGAGGATAGCCTTTATCTACGTGAGTAATGTTCCAAACTCCTCATAGGGCAACGTCGTTTGCCCCACTATTCTTCTCAGATGAAACTTCATCGATTTGACAGCCACTCCGTGTATTTTAGATGTACATGATGTACCGCTTCTTCATCTGAAAATATGCTTAAGACCTTAGTTAGTTCTTTTGAAGCTCCAACGAAACCAGTTCCGTTGTCGCTAAACATTTTTTCACATCTACCCCTCCTGGCGATAAACCTTTTAAAACAAGCATTAAAGTCCATTGAGGAAAAATCTGATACAACGTCAATATGAACCGCCCTGGTTATGAGACAACAAATATTGCCACCCAACATGTTCTCCTATTTTCCTTTCAATCCCGCTTGATACCTTTGATTCAAAGGGACCCGCGTAATCCACTCCTGTGGCCAAAAACTGGTTTCCTAACCTGGACCTGGCCCTTCCATCTTTGCGTTCAAACGCACGCAAACTACACATTTATGAATGTGATTTCGTAGTCCACTACGTAATTTCGGTATTCAATGTAATTGTCTAATAAATTGCATTATTACTTGGACGCCTCCATGCTCCGCTGAGAATAATCAATCAGGCAGACGACAACGCCATTGCCAACTTAAATTATTTTTATACCATAAAGTTTTTTAAAAATCAAAAATGTTGGAAATTATTGCTCTGTAAAACTGAAGATAAATAAAAGGTAATTTAAAATACAATAAAATATAAATATATAAATATTGATAATCAATTACCAACTTTGATAGATAATCTTAATCAATTTGCAACGATTACTGAATGTTTCATCTCGTAATCGAATTCCGACCTACCTAATCTTCCCCCTAACATCAGCATCCTTGCTCATCCATTATAGTTTGTAAGCCTATCAACAAACTTTTATCTGACAAACGCCTTCTAGGATTTAAAGCCGTAATTTTCAGCCTATAGTATTCCTATTGATTTTTCTTGATCCAATATATCATAGCTGTCGCTTGTTCCGTTAAAGTAAGTGGCGACACTTCGGTTCGATCCTTCCTCTTTTAAGTCTCCTCTCTATTTCTGTAGAGTTTTTGTTTCGTTCCTTTCTCTGTTTAATCCAGTTTACCACATATCTCCCGACATAATTGAGAATGTTAACTTTTCTCTCTAATTGATTTCTGTAATCCAGTATTGATACACTAGAGTGACTACTGTTAAGTGTACTATTTCCTCAAAAGATTAGATAGAAAATATCTTTACTTCATTTCTAACCTCCTAATATAAATTACAGCAACTAATGCTGACTCTATGCTATCCAATAATCCGTGGATTTGAACCCTTGGATTCCTTGCTGTCCCCAGCCATCTGTCTATTTTAAAATATTCTAAATAAACAATAGAGTTCCATCCACCTGCTCTCCAGATACAAAAGCGGTCTACTATCCCAATCAACTTTTAATTTTCATAACTCAAATTCTCCCAATAATTGTTAACGGAGAAATATATTCTTTTGGGTCATTATAATTGTACCCCATGACTCACAATCCTTCTGTTGTTATTTGCCATCAAATTAAGGGGTTTTGACCACTAAAGTAAATATGTCCTCATCTCGCAACCATTTCAGTTCTTAAATGGTTGTACCTTCCCCCTCTGAAAATATCCATTGCCTTAAGAACCTCCTGAGTGTTTGATTTTCATTTGAGCAACTAAAATTTTAAAGTCTTTAAGATGCAATCGATTTTCTTTGTCAATTCGATAGCTGCTTCTGACGATGATCCTGTCACACAATCATCCATGTAAAAATCCTCTTTTATTGCTTTAGCTGCAAGTGCATATTCTTCTTCTGCCCTCCTGGCAGTCTCTATGACCGACCAGACGGCACAGAATGGTGATGCCGTTAATCCAAGAGTGACTACTGTAAGCCAATACTCCTGTAATATTTGTGAAGAGTTCTCTCTCCAAAAAATTCTTTGCAAGTTCCATTGACTCCTATCCAGCCCTACCTGACTAAACAATTATCTAAAGTCCGCCCTTATAGCAACTTTATGCCTACGGAATCGCATAATAGTTTCGTGTAAATCTCTTTGAAGCGTCGGCGTCGGTTCCAGCATTTGAATAATTTGTTACAAACTTGTGTCCGTTTTACAATTTGCGTCGAAAACAATCCTATTATCCTTCGGACTACAATGATGCGGTATGTTATATACTATTTCAATTGGTCTTGGCCTTTCCGTGGCAAAAACAAAATGCCCGATTTGCAAGCTATCCCTCATTTTGTCAACATAAATTTCTTTTATCTCCTGATTTTTAACAAGACGTATTTCTAAATACAAAAAGTGTCTTGAGCAATTTCCCAGAACTTCCTAGCTCTCAGATTATTTCTCTCAACGGAATTTGTAAGACAAATCTTCCTGATTCATCCTTTGAAAGTATTTTTGGAAAGGTTTTCAACTAACATTTCCTCTTCGGTCCATTGTGGACATGTATTTATTTGGTTCTGTTCCAACAGTCTTTCCTTGAGTTTATCCAGTTGCTCTCCTCTTTATATTGGATACATGATATGACTGTCGAGTCAAATCATTCACCTGATCCGTTTTAGTTGCAAATATTATAACCCCTACCTAAGTTTGTATTAACGTTACACCCCTCATATCCCTCAAGATAACTAACTATACCGCCTTTGCAAAAAATTCCACCCCAAATATTAAATAAATCGGATCTGGTTTCCAAAATTCTGGATCCGCCCAGGGAATGTCGGTTGGATTATGAACCAACTCGGGATCTAAAATTAAGGATGGTACAGTTAGTTCTCAATTACAATGTTTGGGTAAAACCCAAAAAATTCCTTCCAGGTCCTCATGTCCTTGTGAGTTATACGAAGAAATTATCTTTAGTTTAAGCCTTCCTGCTAGTGGACAACGTTGAGAGCTTGTACTCCTCTGTACTATCTTATGACTTAAAATAATTGGTTCTGACCTCGTATCGAAAAAACCTCTTGTTGGGTCATATCTCACTCCCTCTACCTCAAAACCTACTGCAACAGTTGCCATAACACTTAGCTATATACCAATTGTACCTAAAGGATGGAAAAGAAATGATAAAATTAAAAATTTAAAAGTAGGAATAATTTTCAATGTAATAAAAGTAAATGATGATTTACAAATTTCAACCTCCGTAGATCTTCCTTTTCCGAAGTTAGCTTAAATTTTGTCTTCCGGTTCTGCTCCTTGCATCCTGCGTTTTATATATCTTTCGATGAGTCAGGGTCTCCTTTTGCCCTGCATGTTGTCTACTCTAGCTTGCTCCATCAGTAGAGCCAGAATGTTGCTCGTTTGCTGCTTACTTGAACACAGAATGATGTTGTGGTTTGGATCCTTCCGGCATTGCTCGTTCCTGCAAGCGGTGCATCGTTCTTTGCGATAGCGCTTTACAAAGAATTAAAACAGATGTTATGTCGTAACACAAATTTCCTCCTTGCAATATAATACAGGGCACTGAACTTCTCTCCACTTTAATAATGATCCGTCAAACTTCATCCACGTATTTTTAATATTAAATGTTGTGCTGCTGTACAGGAAGCGTCAGGCTGACATTAATTTTATTTTTCGGGTCCTTAATTCCTTTAGCTGTTTTTTCTTTGAAAAGTTAATTGTCCTTCTACCAATTTTGTAGGAGTCTATCCGTTCGAATCAGTAGCCCCTCCTGAGACACTGAAATTAAATCCTCTGATCAGCAAATGTCAACGATCTTTTAATTGCCCGTTGAAGCGATATCAATTGTCTGTCTCCTGAATCGTTGTTTGCGTGAGCGGCCTGCTCTTTCTTTCCGTTTGCTTTTTTGTGGAACGAAAACCCTGAACCTGAAATATTTCCTGCCTAAGATTCAATAGAAACCAACGTATTTGTGTTTGTGTGGGTACAAAAGAAATCAATCAATCAAGTTACATTTCCTTTGACTAATAAATCTTATATCCATTTTCTCCTGAAAATTTAGAAATCATTTAAAAAAAAATATTCTCCTTCACCCTTCTCTGCAAGGAAAAAAGAGAACACTTTGCACAAAACCTTTCTAGATTCATGTTAAAAGAAAACGCAAAAAAAAATTTTCTTTTGCTCAATTAATGCAAGCGATCATGGCATCTCTGTGTGCGCGCTAAACATCTATCCACTCCTAATTCTCTGGGAAAATTTCCTTATCCTTCCTAGAATATTATTTTTTGTTTCCAAACATGTTTTCAAATTTAATTCTTCCTAGTATATCTTCCTAGTTCCAATTTATATTTATAAATATTCTTTATAACCCTCCTTGTTAAATCTCTCTATTCGATTTGCTAATACATGTTTATATATTTTCCTCTGTGTTTATGGACATTTCACTTCCTAGCTGAATTTCCTTTGGTTTTCTTATCATATTTTCCCAGTGCTAATGAACACCTCTCTGCCGCCTAGCGCCTAGCCACAATTCATTCATTCGTTTGCGAATAAATTTTTCACTGTGTTTCACTATCTTCTTAGCAATTAATATTATATTGGTTTGTGAGTATATTTTTCACTCTGTATATGAACACTTCCTAGCTTCCTAGCAATTAATATATAGGTATTCCTTTGAGAATAAATTTTATACTGTATTTATAAACACTATTTTCCTAGTCTCCTAGCCCTTGATCATATATTCGTATGAGAATATATTTTTCCATTGTACGATGTATGAATACTATTTTCCTAGCTTCCTAGCCATTGATCATAATATCCGTATGGGAATATATTTTATAGACAGAGACACAGAATTTCTTAGCTTCCTAGCAATTGATATTTGTATGTATATTCCTCTGTGAATATATTTTTCCAATGTGTCTATCTCCTCGGTTGTTAACTGGCGTGCAATATGAGTGTGTGTAAAAGAGAAAAAAACGAGTTTGAATTTGAACACAATACATTCCTATTCTCTTGTCCTCAAGAGAGAAAGGAATAATTTAAAATTATTTTGTCTTCAAAAAAACCATATATCCATTTTCTCTTTTCCGCAAGAGAAGGGAGAAAAACGTTAAGATATCTTGTCCTCAAGATGAGAGAAATCTCTTATCTTTGCGATTTTTACTTGATCTCCTGAAACTTG
Organism: Melanostoma mellinum; assembly: GCA_914767635.1. NCBI lineage: Eukaryota > Metazoa > Arthropoda > Insecta > Diptera > Syrphidae > Melanostoma > Melanostoma mellinum. The sequence continues at coordinate 46,289,144 of OU612060.1, read as the reverse complement.
AGTTCCATTATTTTCATTTAAATAAATTTTCTATTCTTCCCAGAACAAACAAGCTGAATGAGCTGTTATGACAACTAGAGTTCAACCTGAACACTTTTCCTTTTCCTTCCTACCTACATACACATACTAAATTGTTGTCATATTTCTCCTGAATTTTTTATCCCGCCGTCCTCGGCAATTCTCATTTATTTACTTATTTCCTCCTGGAAATGTTATGACTTGTCCCCAAGAAATTCAATTTTTGCTTTGTGCTAGCGGTCATGGCACCATATGTAAATGCTCGCACGTAACACTTTCTTCATTTTAGCGCTAGAACTTCCATTTCTAATCCTTTAGAATATTCCTTAATTCTTCCTAGAGTATGTGTATGTTATGTGATCGACGCGTCACTGTACTCGCCCTGATCATTACATTTTACCTAGTAAATTGTTTCAAAATAAAATTCAATTCAAGCACTTTCCATTCTCTTGATATTCAAAAAGTATTTTTTCACGCACTTCCTATCCTAACCCTACAATCACACACCACTCAATTAATGCACTTAATATTTTGTTCACTTTTTCTCTTCTTTTTACCATGTAGGTACCTACTTATGGTTTAATTTTCGCCTTTTTTTCCTGTTGAACAACATTTTGTTCACAATGTAGCTCCGCTGAGTACATAAAAAAAAACCTATTGAGACGCTGTGGTTATGAATACAGAAATGAATACCAATATACATATATGGATAACTACCTAGCGAGATGTGGTGGTTGCAAATCACTGAAAAGTTTATCTATTTTATCAAATACATATTCAAATATTGATGTTATTAATGGTTAATGTTTCATTTTTGATCACAATTTAGAATTAAATGAATATTACTGTTACAGTTTTTTACCACTTACAAACCATCAGTCTGCGTGATTTAATTTGTTTTGCTCCTGCGTAGATGTAGATTTCTTTAGTGAATTCCATTCTCGTAAGTACCTCCTGGCGCTGGTTCCATTTATTATTTACACTTTTCACTCCGATTTTTTTTTTTTTTTTTTTTTTTTAAACACTACCGACTCAAAGGACCATAATGTATATCACTCTTATTAAAATAAAACACGGTAAGAATTTTGTTTGTGTGAAAAATATACAAAAAACACACAATTTATTTTCTCCGGTTTAACAAAAAGCAATACACGTCTTGTCTATCTGCCGGACAGAACAAAACTAAAAAACTACCCTTGTCTCTTATTCTAAAGTATATAATTCAAAGAGAGACATAAATAACTACTGCGTAATTCTATGACTCTTCAAAACACGAATGGTTTGAGTTGCCATTCGTAACAAAGACCATTGCATCCGGCTCTTCGAGCAGGTCCCAAATCTTGTAATGGAAACCTTGCACGGCTAACCAGTGCTGCTCAATCGTCCTTAGCCTTATTGTATAGAAATCCTGGGCGTGGATTTCCCTGTCATCAATAAGATGCTTAAGGGACGTCTGGATCGTGGCTATCATCCACGCCTGTTTCTTGATTAAGTTTTTCACTTGATTGATTGGCGAAACGTTTGATGGTGCAGGTGCGGACGTTTGAACTTGACGCAGAGATGGTGCAGGTTGAGAAACGGTTGGAACAGTTCCCGTTCCTCCTTTACTCTCTTCAGAAATGATGTTCGAGACAAATTAAACTTGCTGGATGATGATTTCTCCCCTGGCCCCGATGGCATTCCAGCTATTTTTCTTAAAAAATGCGCTACCGCACTTTTCGAACCCCTTACTTCTCTTTTTCAACTTTCGCTCTCCCAAGCTGTTGATGAAAGATTCCTACAACCAATAACACATAACCTTAATACTAGGAGAAGAGCGCTTGGGATGCTTGAAATTCCGTCCACATTCAACGTATACGGGAACAGAGAGTTTAGATATATCACTCCGAACATTCTAAATGAAATACCTCGAAATATTAAAAATATATTAAACTTTAAAAAAAGAAAAAAAGAAATTAAAAAACATCTTTTAGAATTGTATTTTGTGCGATAATTAATATAATATATAAATAACTTCAACTTTTACCTCTCATTCAAGTCGTAAATAATAAGATATATTGCTTTTATTTTTGATTGTTTTGCTATTTTTCTAATTTATCAAAGTCAAAATTCATTTCAACAAAAACATTAACTGAACTTTTGAAACACTTTTAAACTTTAATAACATTACTGTATTTAACCACCTGCAGATAAGCACTTTGCTTTGTGGGTAGCCTATTGTAAAACGAAATAATGTAAAAATAAAGAATTTTTTTTGAAACTTTGAAACTCCCACTCTTTGGAAAGAATCTTTCATTTTCCCGATCTTCAAAAAGGGCGCCAAAAACGAGGTCTCTAATTATCGACCGATAGCTAAGCTTTCTGCTATCCCCAAGCTTTTCGAAAGCATTGTGTACGACTCTTTGTCTTTTCACTGTAAGTCAATAGTTTCCCCACTTCAACACGGTTTCTTGAAGGGAAGGTCTACTACGACCAACCTTACCCAATTTGTTTCAATGACTCTGTTGGCTCTAGAAAAAGGCAATGAGGTTTATGTTATTACTACTGATTTTAGTAAAGCGTTCGACAAAATCAGTCATCAAATTATATACCTCAAACTCAAAGCCTTTGTTTTCCCACCACAAGTTATCGAATGGATCAAATCTTACCTCGAGAACCGAATTTATAGAGTTGCCTTCAGAAAAGCTTTCTCCGATCCAATATTTGCCTCTTCAGGAGTTCCCCAGGGCAGCCATCTCGGTCCACTTCTGTTTGTGCTTGCCATTAATGACGTCGGCGGTACAGAGTCATTCTCAGACCTCTCTATTTATGCAGACGACATTAAAATAGTAAAAGTTATTTCATCTGTTCAGGATTCTCTCCTCCTCCAACAAGACCTAAACACTTTCTTTATTTGGTGTAACAAAAATTTTCTTGAACTAAATGTCAAAAAATGCCAAAGTATGACTTTCTCACGTAAGCGTCTACCTTCCAGTCCCCGAATTTATTACTTCCACAACATGCCCGTCCCTAAAGTTTCGTCTATTCGCGATCTTGGAATTATTTGTGACAAAGAGCTTAATTTCCACTCTCACATTAACCATATTATTGCGAAAGCAAACTCTTCCTTGGGGTTTATCAAACGCTGGTCTAAAGAGTTTTCCAACCCATATGTCACTAAATCTTTATTCACCACCTTTGTCAGGCCTATACTTGAATATGCTAGTCAGGTCTGGTCTCCCTACCAAATCACTGAATCTCGCAGAATTGAAGCTGTTCAACGAAGACTTTTAAGATTCGCTCTTCGTAGCTTACCTTGGTCCGACCCTTTAATTTTACCCCCATATGAAAACCGATTGCTACTCATTGACATGCCGACCCTCTCTAAACGTCGTCGTATCGCTGACATTGTTTTTGTCCATCAGGTTATGACTGGTACCATTGACTCCCCTGCTTTACTTGAGATGATTTATATGAATACTAATCCCCGCAACCTACGTCCCCTTCTTCCACCTACCAACTCTTCGTACCAATTACGCCCACTTTAACCCAATTTGCAGGATGCTTCGCTTAGCTAACACAGCAGGAATTACTTTCGATTTCTCGAAAAGCTCCTCATCCCTCAGAAAAATTATGTACGCTTCCTCTATCTAACCCTTGAACCTGTTTCGGATCCCCTTCTTTCACCCCCCCCCCCCCCCCCTCCTTAATTTTAGTTTATGATTAAGTATTGCACATTTGTAAATATGTGCATGCATTTTTTTGTTTTTCAAATTAATTTTATTATTTTTATTATTTTTCTTATTTTTGTTAATAGTATTATTGTTGTTATATGCGCTTGAAATAAGCTAGATAAATAAATAAATAAATAAATAAATGATGGCTTGAAGAGTTTGTATTATCTCTTCAGATAATTTTTGGACCTTGTCATACGTGTTTGACTGTATGTATGGTGTGTCCATCTTTACTTGACATTACTTGACCTTTTCGTGGTTTTCATGGAATTCCAACCAAAGAGATCCTACTGCTTGCAATCTTTTTGCTTTATACTCAGCAGTTTTGCGGTCAGCACCGTCCTTTGACATATTTATCTTGAGTATTTGAAGTTCATCATATATAGCCTTCTGGCGGGCTACGAATTTGTATACCTCCAAATCTTCCATTGTAGTGCTCTGCTTTTATAGGGGGTAACAACTGGAAATCTGGATATACTGGATATGAAGAATTTGCGTTTGCAAATCTGCTCAATTGAATATATTGCTATTGAAATCTATAGCTGTTGCGATTGCTGTTGCTGAACCAGTGTTTAAGCCCTGGTGACGCTTAGCACAATTATTTAATGACAATTAGTGTTCTTTTGTGATCACGTCGGGGTCACCAAAATGTTTAGACTCGTTTGTCTAAATGAACGATATCAAGCACATGAACTTGATACCTTTATGCAGTGAGTGAACAAGCACTTGAACTTGGTCACTACCGGAGAAATAAATCACAAAAGAAACACCTTAATTGATTGCTGATATTCTTATGAATGTGCATTACTTTATTTCTTACAATTCTATTTATATAAAATCAAAGCTTACTTAGCCATTTCTAAAAGTGTGCCAGAAGGGCTGAACAATTAATTGCATCAACACATAATGCTGACTAGCCCATTTGACCCAACAATAAATGAATACGAACTGTGTCAATGAAAATGAATATGATATCTGTGTCATAATACGTAATAATAAAAGTGTATTCGCTGTGCTTCATGTTTTGAAGTCAAATGGGCATATAGTGCAGCTTTATGTTGATTGCTTAATGCTTACACCTAACTGAATACATGTTGAATGGTTATGAAATGCAGAATTGCTTACTCTTAGATTAATACATATTGAATGGCCCAGTTCCGACATCCCCGTTGTTTACTTGTGGTGCAGCGTCATTCACTAAGGCGTTCGAAATCAACCATTCCTCTTAACATATGGTTGGGGGAAACGCGCCCGGTGTTTTTACCACTCTATTCATTAAACTTTTAATGCTCTGGAATCACATTTTCAAGACCATATTTGGTTGATAATTCCGATCTATAGCTCTTATATGCTTGGACTATTTTCTATTCTGGATTGTATGCATAACGTCGGTCCGTCACGTTTCTCACAAAAAAGTCCAAAGCGTCAAATCACAGATTGCCAAGATGGCTGATAATATGATTCGGAAACTTGGTGCTCTAAAAATCAATTGCAAAATGGTGTACGTGCCTTAGCGTGTTCAAATTGAGCCGTCAACAATTTCGGTAAAAAAAAAACATCTGTTAAGGAGCTCGGGGCTCGGATAGTTTCTCATTTTCACAAAGACGATTTTTTTTTCATTTTTCGATAGGTTAACGTCTCAAAAATGATGTCCTAAAATATTTGAATGATATTTTGGATATTTTTGAAATGGCAATCGCGGCGGGGCGCCTGACAGCTGCCTCGGCCTTAAATTCCTACAATTCCTTGTATTGCCTGCGGCGAAATTTTTGAATGCTCAAGGACTCTATATCTTTTGTATTCCCTTCATGTTAGTTGAATCGAAAACTGCTCTGAAATCTTTAAACGCGCTTTTCTCAAAACTGCATTTTTAAAATTTGCCGCAGCTGTAACTCACGTAAATATTAACAAATCGTTTTGTAATGTTAACTGCATACTCTCCATATGTTTTTACATACAGACATCTACAACTTTTACGATCGGATGAGAATTGTAAATTTGGCAGCCATCGAAAGACGATTTCTTTGACGAAATTTGGACTCTTTTTCTAAATTGCCAATTTGTCAATTTCCAATTTTTCACTGCAATTATATTTATGTCTTTTAATTTCAAGGAGTTCAAGACATGGTTCATATCTCACTTGGATTTCAATATTTTAACTCGAAATTTCCTGACAATTTACATGAATATATGTATGTATAATAAACTCTTAAGATTACAGAATATTTAAAGCTATAGTTTTTTTTTCACGCCTTCAAAAAAATCACCTCAATTTGAGCTCGAGAAACTAGCCGAGCCCCTTAATATGGCCACCGTTTACCGAAATGTTGTTCCTAGCCATTGCTTCCAAGAAAAAAATCAAATTTTCATCTCTGTGGATAAGTTGGGTTTTCGACAGTAACTTGCGTGATCTCCGAGCCCCAGGTGTAGCAATTTTGTGTGTTAATAACCACTTAGGTGAACGTAATCTTTATCGGAAAAGATGAAAAGGTTTCTTTCAAAATTGTTGTCTAATTGAAGCTGCTCTAGGCCCCAAATTGCCAAACATTCGTCCCTACCGAGGTTACCGTCGGAGTGGAGTTTTCTCCGCAACGCATCTTTTTTCGGAGATTCAATTTTGCTTTGAAGTAGATGTCTCCGATCGGAGAGAATTCCGCTTAGGGCCGAAGAACTATGCTGGGGGTCGATTCTGTAACTGTGAAGCTGTGAAGTGATAAAAATTATTTCATTTCAGTCTTCACAGAGTTTTTTCATTTTATCACTTCACAAAAAAATCTGATGCGATTCCCGAACTCATAATGATAAATCACTCTGACAGTATGTACTAAAAAGTACTAAATGATAAATGTTGTCATTTTTGCGTCAATTAAAATTTCTATTTGTAAAATAATATTTCAAAACATGTCAGGCATAATTATTCAGGTTGGTATTTGACAATAGAAGCCGTAGTGATCAAAGGTAATTTCATTACGAAAATGTCTTTTCTTATGAAGAGGCTATTTTGTATGTATTTATGTTATTTGCCCAGGAAGAAAATGAGGATATTGCGGCGGTCAATCCGAAATGGACAAAATCCATTTGAAAATACAACAGACTCATTCAACTCTATCGTTTCTATTGTAGCAACATTTATTATTTTTATTTATTATTCGGTGGTGTCGTGTCTTCGAACACTTATTCTGTGCGTAAAGGAAAACATTTAGTGATTTCATTTCTGCCATAATGTTTTTACTCATAAAACTTACACAAGATCTTTCCAATACTTCCTCCAATTCGGTCCCTCTTTTAAGGTTCCCTCTAAGCTGTTCAACAAACACTTAGTTCCGTCCACTCGTTTGAACAAAAATGTTAACCGTCAACAGCTATAGGTCTGCAAATAAAACGCTGCAAACGTAGATAAGTATTTTAAATTATCTTAGATTATGTGCTTACTTGTTAATTGCCAATCCTTGCATTTGCTCCAAAAAATCAATTAAAAACTGTTTTTGGGTTCTTTGCCCTCTTTTTTTGAATTTACATTTTCGAATTTAAACTTCACTGACAAATTCTTTTGTGATAAATAATTTATCATGTGAAGAAATTTGAAGTTTGTTTTCATTTTTTCACAGAACGAGAATCGGATTCGCTGTGAAGTTGTGATATTTTTATCACTTCACAGCTTCACAGTTACAGAATCGACCCCCTGTACGCCTTCAATTACTGAGTCTATTGGACCTTGCTTGCAAATATTATATCGACCTGTTCTCAATTTATTTATTTTATTCATTATGATTTTTTAGTTCGATGATCTAGTGCGTGAAATGTTGAACTATTGAGATCGATGTTAAGTTCATGTTCGAATATTTAGTCTCACAGTTTTGGCTACAACAACCACATTCTTTGTCTGTGGGCACCGTACCAGGAACCATGAGCGTTGTCCACATGCCAGTCTCACGAACTTTTTGCTGAAATTGAGTACAGGCATTGCGGTAGTTGCTTCATTTCGGGCAAAACTTCTTTTCAATATTTCCCAGGTTTCTGCAACCTTAAAGAAACTAGTTTCGTTTCTACGAAGTACGGTACTTAGTTTGTCCGTTCACCAAGGGTTAAACACGGTTTTCATCGAATATTTAAAAAATATTTCACCACGAAATCATCACACACGACTGGTATTTGAAGAAAAGTTCATTCCACTAGACATTTCCGTTGGTTAGTGGCACTCACCCCAGCAAAAGTCTAGTGCTAATTCAGAGCGAGTTGAATGCTAACTCAGGGCTTAAAAAGGCACGCAGTTTGACATTCGGAACAAGTTCAGGTTTTTCAGACCTTAGAGCAAGTTTCCAACAGGAAACAGCTGTCATTGTCGAAATAGCCTATGATTACAAAGGAATTTACCAGAAGGCCCACCCTTTATATTGCTCCTCCATATTTTAAATTTCTGAGTTTAGAGGCTAAGAGCCTCGCTTTCCATTAACACAAGCCCTATTGAAAATAATTCTAATGGTTAGTATTTCTTTTGTCAGTAATGTTACAAATCTTCAAAGCACCCTAGTGCGATTTTCTAGTCAACGACCTTCCGATGATGAAAAGCGTTTTAACTATATAAATTTACTCATCGAAGAAAACATCAATTTGTGCTAAAAATAACTTTGGTTTTCTATATTTCTCTCAAGTATGCAACCTAATAAAATAAGAGTGTATACATAGACTATATCATAAAGTATTTTTATTAAATAACAATAACAGAAAATTAATCGAATTTACAAAACAATGGAACGTGCTTCTTTACTGAATTTATAAAAACACTCAGTTTATTATGAAAATTCAAAAACGAAACCGAATGGACGAAATAGCGTTCATTTTGCTAAAGTTCTTAATTTTTTTCATAATATGCATGGCACGTAGCGAGTGTATTCAGTGATATTTTTTTTATAATTAATTTATTTTCATTAAAAAAGGTATTAAATTTCATTTCATCTCAGCTCTAGGACGTGTAAGGCAATCAAGTATTGGTTTTTAGCAAGTCTTCTTTTTGTGTTGGTTTTTTTTTTTTTTTTGATAAGGCTTAGCGTTTACTTGCAAATACAAAAGCTATAAATATTTACGTTGTTTTTATATAATAAATATTTAATAAAAAAAATTTCATTGTTTTGGTTAAAAAGCCTTCATTGGATTTTTGTTTTCGTAAATAAAAATGAGTTGAAAAGCTCTTTTTTTGTTGAAATGTTTAGTTATTGCCTTGCGTTAAGATTTTGATCTTAATTCTGTTTAAGGTGAAACGTGTGCTGATTTTGGTGAATATTTTGTTTGATTTGCTTTTGTGTTGTTTTAGATTTATAAATTGCTTATAAAAGTTTTATTAATTGGCTCATGGGTATCAGTTGATGCTATGCACTCTTTTTTGCCCACTTCAGATCGTCATCGCGTGGCTTACATCCAGTCAGACACTCTATCAGCCCTTCCAATGCTGGCCAAAATCTATGGGGGAGAAAAAAACACATTTGAACGATTAAACAATTTGAAATATTCGAATCGCTTACCTCAATTTCTCAAGCGGCCAATTCAACCAGCCTGTTGTTATGCAAAAGTAGGTCTCGTGCGGAGCGACATGATGAATTCGATGATGTTTTCTTGGCAGAACAATGTGATGGTTCTGCAGGAACTGAACCCATTTAGGCAGACCCCAATACGTATGTGACCATTTGTGTATCTTGTGTACATAGAATGAAAGTAGTGATCTCATTCACTTCACTAACAAAAACTATAAGCAAACCTGATTTGTCATGGCGACAAATATCGAACACAAAAAGAGATATGAACTCCATCCAAAGTCCAACTGAATGTCCTGAGGTGACTTGGTAATAAAGTTGTAAGCCAAGGTAGCTAGTATTGGAATGCTTAGCATAAAATTATCACCGTTAGTTTCTATGAAATCGTGTCTTGTAATCGACGTTGGATCAATATGATGCTCTCTAAATGGTCGCAGGAAATTCTAAGAGAGAGAGAAACATTATGCCACTCATTTGCGTTGGTTGACTTTATGATTACCCTTCCAATGACTGGGAGCTCAATGCTTCCCCAAGTATCAGCAGCCCAGTGAACTAGACCAGAGCCAAAATCAGCTGTTAGTATTCCAAAGAATGCCGACACACAAGCCACGCTGATACGATCGATTCTAAAGTGTTTGATTATCAAGATTAAGTTAATAAACATCAGTGTTATGCAGGTGTAGACGCAGATTATTTCCTGAGCACGTTTTCCTGTTAAAAAGAAACATAAAAATTATTTAATAGAGTAAATAAAGTAGAATAAGAGTAAGGTATTTTGAATGAGCACTGAATTGCCTGTATTCATAGTTATTGTCAGTATTTATTACTTTTATTTATTCCTCTTAGTAAGCCGACTGTTTTATCGGGCACTTAATCAGTATGTAGATCATATATCGACCGATAAAGATTGATGGGGTTCACAATTAACTCAAAACTAAACCAACTTTGTTGGTGCAGTGTGCGCCGAAAAAGGCTTGCAGTCTGCGAGTGTCATTTTCTTTTATAAGTTGTGTTTTTATTTAGTTTTCATTGTTCACAGTACATCGTTCATTGGTAATTGTTCATCGTTCATTCTTAATTTTTTTTTTTTATTCATTATTCATCGTTCATATTTCATTGTTCATTGTTCATTGTTTTTTGATCATTGTTCATTGTTCATTGATCATTGTTCATCGTTCATTGGTCATTGTTCATCGTTCATTGTTAATTTTTTTCTATTCATTGTTCATCGTTCATATTTCATTGTTCATTGTTCATTGTTCATTGTTCTTTGGTCATTGTTCATTGTTCATTGATCATTGTTCATCGTTCATTGTTCATTGTTCATTGTTCATTGTTCATCGTTCATTGTTAGTTTTTTTTATTCATTGTTCATCGTTCATATTTCATTGTTCATTGTTCATTGTTCTTTGATCATTGTTCATTGTTCATTGATCATTGTTCATCGTTCATTGTTCATTGTTCATTGTTCATCGTTCATTGTTCATTGTTCATTGTTCATTGTTCTTTGATCATGGTTCATTGTTCATTGTTCATTGTTCATTGTTCATTGTTCATTGTTCTTTGCTTATTGTCCATTGTTCATTGTTCATTGTTCACTGTTCATTGTTCATTGTTCATTGTTCATTGTTCATTGTTCATTGTTCATTGTTCATTGTTCGTTCTTCATTTTTCATTTTTCATTGTTTATCGTTCATTTTTCATTGTTTAGCAATAAATAAATAATTGTTCTCTTTTTATTGTCCATCACTCATTGTTCATTGTTCATAGGTCAAAGTCTACTGTACAATGTTCATTGTAAATTGTTATTTGTTCATTGTTCACTGTCTATTGTTTCTTTATTTGCTCAACTTTTAAGTATTGAATAATGTTCAAGTTCAAAACCACGCGGCGCTACCTACCAGGGCTATAAAGATTGGCCAGCTCTTGTGCTCCTTTGTGCTGTGGTCCCCATCTAGGAGATTTCTTTTCATTGAAAGTTTGCTCCAGCGTAGAGTTTCCATTTGGATCATCTTCGAGCATAGAATTTTCCAATATTTCCTGATCAGATTTAATGGGATTCTAAAATTAAAGAAAGCAAAATGGTTTTATTTTTCAAATGGGTTATAACGATAAAAGAATTAAGTCATTGTTAATTCGAAAATTGAAAATAAGTTTAGTATTCAACCAGGAAAATATTGAACTGCCATGTAATATAATTTATCTGATGATATGAAAATGGAATCGACTCTCTCTGCACTGCCCCTTATTAAAATCAAATAATGACAAATGTTCCTTTGAATTGAATCAACACTAAAAGAAAGCAAACAACTCTTAATCAGTATACTTTAATAATTTGCCCGAGACGAGTGACCGAAACCAAAACCGATCAATTGCAAACAGAATCACATTCAAACGAGACGAACGACCGAAACTGAAACCAATCATTTGAATGATACAACCTATACCGAGACTAAAACCAATCTTTTGAACGTAAACAAAAAGAATTTTATGCTACACTACTTCGTCAAACAGGCTACTGTCGCGTCACGACTTAGGCTCGTCGGAATGATGTTAAGTAAATGAAGGATGTGTCGTTATCATAAATGCATGTTTATTTTATACTTTCGTCGTGGATGACTGAAGGAGAAATTTGTAATGCCCCAAGAACGAAACATTGAGAATAGAGCATATTAACCGCTCAAATTCGGCTGATACACCCACAAGAGACCCCACAGAACAAATGACAACAGAACGCGGTTTTGCGTACAGACGGTCCTCCATCTAACCACTTACAGCGCTCAACTCGACTTGTTCTAAAGGGAACCGTTGGTTTAGAGTAACAAGGCCGTTTTCAGAGAAAAGAGAAGTGATCTCACGATCGAGCCCTGTGGCACCCCTCCGGTAGTTGGAAGTGAAGTCGACTTTATGTTGCCAATAGCAATAGAGACTATCTATCCTGAACACATGATGACAGCAAAAGCACAACAGATGAAGTGAAACAATAATATGGGGATAATCTACGAAACCCATAGTTTCTTTTATCCACTGCGTCGAATGCCTTAGAAAATTCGACTAGTACAAGAAACGCAAAATTATTGTGCTTTGACAGTGCTTAAAATAAAAGTGGCTCAGTTAAGATCCTGATGAATGCCTGATTCCCTGAAGAAAGAAAATTCTGCATTCGAAAGTAGACACTCATTTGAGTTATGCACAACTCTCTTAAACTTTTGCGACAAAAAAGAGAGTAAAGAAATTTGTCTTAATTCATTCCAATCAATTCTATTGAGATCATAATTCTGGCATAGTACTACTATCAGGCAGGATTTAAAATGAACTTACATCAATTTTCACTCAGTTACTATTTTTTCTATATACCGACCTCTATGAGATTTTCAACGATTGACGCTTACTCATTGAAGAACATAACCACATGATTCCACAACTTAAAAAACCTTTGCTTGTCAATATCTTTTTGTAACGCCTCCTTAATCATAGTTATGATTAAAAATCCCATGGAGCTTGTGTCTCCCACGCAGCATGCAGATATGCTTACCTATTAGTGTATCTGCCTGCTGCGTGGGAGTTCGAGGTTCGAATCCTAAAAACATCAAATTGTTTTTTAAGAGGAATTGTCGAGTTTTCTGAGAGTACTTATAACATTGAAGGGCTTTCTCGTTACGCTTCGATGTTCCCTACCTTTTTTGTACTGCTCTATTTTTTGAATACATCCGCAGGATAGGAAATTGAAAAACTGAGTGCAATATTCTTCTTCTTTCTAATTGTGTTGTGAGTTCTAGTTTTTCTTCGATCAGTAATTAAAAGTCGTGTAGAATACAACTATATTTTCCTTTGTCTCTTTACAGTGTAAAAGCAAAATGGCGCTGCGAGTGTGTAGACAGTTTATCAACTTTTAAAAAGCAGCTTGGTGGCATTTTACTTGTATCAGAGTAAGTACTGATTTTAATTGTAAGTTATCATCTTTAAATTTAATACAGTATCTAAAAATTAATCATTTATACCATACCTAGTTCTTGTCTATGTTAAAGACCTTTTATATAAATATGATTACGATATGAACTTAATTCAACTCAACAGCACCAGCCAGCGTTTACATTCAACTTTTTATATTAATTTTGTCCTTAGAGCCACCAACGACCAATGTTCTTCATTTTTATCCAAGTTGATCTTTTGTGTCATGCTTGTTTAAAATGAGTTTCGGTATCGATGTTGTTTTCGTGAAAACAAAAGTTTATTTTTCTTCTTCAAATATTTGGTTTTTGAACCTATCCTAAACAATATGACTTCCTTTTTAAGCCTTTTACGAACAGGCGACCGTTACTGTAGCTTTTTTTTATCTTTTGTTAGATGTTTTTTTTTAAGAGAGAGCATATAATAAGTTTTGCCCGACTATCCATGACATCCATTTTTGTCGCTTTTGTTTCAATGTTTGAAAATGCACCTATTACATCTCCCTTGCTTTTTCTTCTTTTCTTGTACAGACTTTTGAAAGATTATTCCTTCGGTGTTGAGGTCTGAGTTTTGTACAATCTTTTTAAGTATGATGTTAAAAAAAAGTGCTTGACGGTTTGTCACCTAGCGGACAGCGTTTATCGAAAGCAAAGGCACCGATAAGTTCCACCAAAAATGTAGACGAAGCTCCATATTTTGAAAAGGAGGTGAGATAGTCGAAAAAGACCAAAGCAATCCAGCATAGTTCTACAAGCTTTGCAAATTGTTCGTCTCTGTAAGCAAACTAGAAATTGGATCGATTTCGTGTATCTCCTTTTTTTAGGATAATACATACGATACTGGTGTTCCATTTATCGGGCATACTTTCTTTTGACGATATCAACTGGTGCCTGTTCCTTCCACCTCATCTCCAGCTGCCTTAAAAAAATCGACGTCAGAGCACGTCCTTGATCATCCGCAAAAAGTTTTCAGAAACTCCTCGTTGTCTAAAGTCTCGCTTTTATTGATCGAATGCACTTGGAAAATCAGCAAGTATATAGCATAAACCTACAAATTTTCTAAGGGTGATTGCATTAGGAATCATATACTCCGGATTGTGTCTGTTGATGACTTACCACAAAAAAACACGCATTGGTTATTAATTTTGGCAGTCTGATTCTTAATACTCAAAGATCTTTAAAATGTAGAACATCAGCTGAATGGAACGGTAGTTGTAGGTAGCAGAGAAGAAGAAGATATTGGTAGAAGATATGTAACTTTCCCTACAATCGTTTCCGATGTCGCCCCGATGTCTTTTTTTAAAACTCATATAGTATCTCGTCTGGCCCAGCGCCTTTGGTTTTTTGGAGTTCTTAACTGCCTCACTGCCACTGTTTCGACTGTGAAGTCTAGGACTTCCATTAAGTTAGGGATCTAGAAAGTCCTTTTTAGAAAACTGTTCGTTCAATAAGCCATTACAATATTGTTGCCACCAATGCATAAATTTATCGTCATCCCCTAAAAACTGCCTAAGAACCCCATGAGAACCCCATACAACCAACATCGGCGAACGAATTTTCTGAGCCTTTTTTAAAAAAAAAGTTGTTATTGAAGCTTTTTTGTCGTTTTTTTTTTTAATGGCTTGATTTGCATCAGCAGCACCCGATATGCCCTCCGTGGTCTTTGATTGAATTTCGGTACACTTTTGCTTCTTTCTTGCAGCTTATTTACTCCATTTCTTGGCGATCCTTTTAACTTTATTTGAGGGGTACTATGACCATATTTCGATATCCGCTTGGTTGCGAGCCCTGGGTTCGCCCTCAGCTCGCCATGAAGTTGCACTAGGTATTTGCTTGGGCGAGTTCAGGTTATAAACTTTTTTGTCAAATGGCATATATTTATGTATTTTTCTGCAAATGAAAGGGATGTGTGGTGGTTTTATAATTTAGCGTTTTTTGAGAACTGAAAACCCAGTTTTTTTTTGGACAGTACACAGGGTTGTCAAGGAAAGGTGTTTCAAAGTGTGTTACAACTAAAAGGTGTTTCAACTCTGGGTAGAGTTCAACGAACGAATCATATATAAGGTTTCTTCGTTGAAGCCCTAGGGTAGGCCTGGGTCGCCACAAAAAGTCGCCCTGAATGTCAAACTGAGTGTTTTTTGAGCCTTAGGGTTGACCTGGGTTTTCCCTCAACTCGTCCTAGGTTTTCGCTGTGGCGATTTAAGGGCTGTCAAATGGCATGTGTTTTTATTCAAATGACAGGGATGTGTAGTGATTTCGTGGCTAAGTGTTTTTTGAGGACTGGAATACCTACCCAGTTTTTTTTGAAAACTCATAAGGTTGTCAAGAAAACCTGGAGCAACCCTAGGTAAAATTGAACGAAAGAGCCTATAAACATTCACAGACTCTATCGCTATAAAGTTGTAAATGGTTTGAATAGTGAGGTTATTCCTGATGTTCACGGAATATTCCAATGGACCCCTTTTATGGTGTCAATGGTTTTTTTTTTTTTTTTTTTGACAGCCACATTACGTACGGTTACCTAACCTTACCTCCTCTCACAGCCAGTTACCGAATACATCTTTTCTTTAATAAAACTTTTACAAGTGTGTTTTACAAAGGACTTTATTTTTTCAACACATAAATTTGGAGATATCTCCTTGTCATCTTACAACTAAACATCTAGATTAACGAATTTTAAAACATTACTATTCATCCTAACCATCAACATATTACTTATGGCTTCGTTGGCTACTCCCTCGCTACTGGGATTCGTCGAAATGTTGTGAACTTCTTTGATTGTTCTTTCTGCAGATGCCTGAGTACACGGACTGGCCAAAACAATTTCTACCAGCTGCTTCATTTCACTATCCTCGTAAGTTAAACATCTCCAATGATTCAAAATGTCCACATGAAACGAAAGCCTATCGCCAAATCGTAAACCCTCAAGTTTTTCCTTGACAGTTTTTCCCAATGACGGTGTCAGAGAGCCAATCATTGATTTAGTTTTCTCTTCCAATTTCATAAAAGGATCGTTGCTAATGCTGACGTCCATTGAACGTTCGCCTTCGTCGCTGGAATATTCGTCTTTTATCTTTGTACCGTTAAGATTGGCCAATGTTGTTAGAAGGTGGTCCTTAAAAAAATTCAAAAAATTAGTATAAGAAATTAAAATTCAAAAACCGTTTGTTCATACCAAAGCCTGCATTTGTTGTCCTTCTGTTAAAAACGGGGTTTTAATGAAATTAAATCGTTGGTCCATGTAAAGAGCAGCGAGAAATGAACTGCTTTCAAGCATCTCTGCCTTCTTTTCCTGCAAAGCCTGAAGTAGTAGTCCAGCGTAGATATTCTTCCCCGATAATTCTTCCAGCTCAATCTCGCAACATAACCAGTCCCGGTAAAAGTCTCCAATTATGTAGTTGACTTCGCCGAGTTTTTGAAGAAACTCCACCAGAGGCTTAAACGATGCCAGAAACTCATTCACAAAGGTCCATGTAATTTTTAAAGCTTCCACACGTGTTTTAATTTTTACCAGAGACTCAAACAAGTAGTAAGTCGACAACCATCGAGTAGGAGAATCACCAAGAGGAATGTTCTGTTCGACTAAATTCGGGTATTTTGCTTGCAGCGTCGTAACGATCTCTCTACTCTCAGATAGTTTCTGTGTCAGTCGGGTCATAACATCATTGGCTGCTAAGTGAATATTACGTGAAGCACAATGTGCAACGTCCGTCAACATCGAATGGAGTTCATCATATTCCTCCTCCCAAACTGAATCGTTATTGAAATCTGTCAACTGCGGCAGATACACATGCGAACTCGAATCAATAGTTGTTGAATAAATAAGCGACTCATTCAATCCACACTCAGCCAAGCATTTCATTATTTCAATCAACAATGAGCGCGATTCAGATTTGCTCTTCATCTCAACCATTCCAATGGTTTGTGTTATAATTTTGAAGTCTTCCATGAAAATAATATTCATTGCCACAACCCCTCTACTACCCCTGTTTATGACATCCAATTTCAAACACACCATTCGGTCTCGAATTTCTTCTGAGAAAATACTTCTCAATTTACTCACTGTAGTGTTAAGATACTCTTGTATCTTTTCTGAATTTAATTTCGTATCGTACTCGTCTTCAAACGGGGAAATTAGTTTCTTGAAATAGTCTTCATCGTCGAATATTGTAAATGGAATGTTGCGCACCGAAACCAATCCAATGCAGCTGGTTAGAAATTCACTCTTATTCATACTCAGTCGCATTTTACACATTCGTTTCACTGGGTTTGATGGTATTCGACTGTCTGCGTCTGTGTCGAGATTCTTAGAATGCATTTTCAGGTAATGGCGCTTAATGTTGCCTGTTGAGAGTGATTTCATTTGTTTTCTACACACCAGACACTCGGAATAATTTGTTTCTTTATCGTAATTCACATATTTCGCGTAATGAAAACGTTTTCGCTTTCCTATTTTTCTTAGAAATTCAGTGGACTCCGCCATGTTTGTTAGGTGTTTGTTGAATGTTTGATTGAAAAAATGAGATGACTGAGAACACGACTCTTCGCGACGCAATAACGAACACGAATGAATAAGAAAACAGAGGAACATGAACACAGAAGTTACTTTTCACTCATTCGACTTCGATGAGAAAGAATATGCAGAGTGAATGAAACGGAATTCAGTTCGTCTTTTTGTAAGGTAATGACGATTAATTGGCGTGAGCGAGACGAATGAGTAGCAGTTGGATGACGCTTTAGAGTAGAGAGAACTCTTATGCGAACGAATTCGACACAGATGAGGGATTTTCTTTCGTGAATAGGAATAATTGTTCTTTGGGTCTTTTATTCACTTGAGTTTAAATGTGTATCTTCTCTACTCTGTCTGTACGATTAAACATATTGGACTATGACTGGGGAGTGGGGACTGGGGTTGTTTGTTTATTCGTATGGAAGTGAATAGGTTCACGATTGACTAGATGTTGAGTTGTTCAGGTTGTTTTTTTTTATTGAGCTATCGTGAATCGTGTATCGTTTTACTGTTAGGTACACAGTACACTTGAAACTTGAAGCGACGCGACGCTTCTAATACTACTGGCTCCTGGCGTCGCGTCGCGTCCGTCGGTACTCACAAGAAGCAAACATTTGGTTTCTTTTTGATTAGAGGTTTTCGAGTCTTTTGTGCAGTTCACAACCAATCCTGAAAGAATACAAGGCAGGTTCCAGATCAAGTTACTTTACAGTGAATCAACTGTTTGTACTTACAAGCTTTCCTGAATCGTTTCAAAAACTACACAAAAAACCTTACACGTTTTTTGTTGACTTCAAGGCAACTTTTGACTCCATATACAGAAATGCTTTAAAGGGCAATGAATAACTTTAACACTGACAGAATTTTTTAAATCGATCCAATAGTTTCTGCTTTGCCGGTTATGTTCCCCTTTCCTTTTCCGTTCGCGAAGGAACATGGAAAGGAAATAACAAGTTTGTCAGTTTTCACGTTCTAGACCATTTTCGTTCCAAATTTCATTCAAATCCGTTCACTAGCTTTGGAGTAGTTTCAAGTGTCCGTACAATCATCCTTGAATCTTTTGCCACCAGCAGTAGGCCATGGAAACCAGTAACAATGCCAACAAGTCATTAGAACGGCAGCCTCAGAAGTTCTGCGTTCTGGGTTTCACAATGGAACCCATGCTTCGATGCAGAATGTAATGGCAAATGCAACCAAATGAGAAGGACGACGATTGTTGATGCAAAAGCAAACCAGGGATGCCTGTGACTTTTACAAGAATATGTACGAAGAGAAAAGAAGGGAAGGACACCGAATCTTCAAAAAGAAAAAAATATTAGCGTGAGAATCGGTGATTTAAGAAAATTGAGAGATGCCATGATAGAAAATTTCAGAAGTCCTACCAAGAGATAAAAAATGCCAAACTGCATAACGGTAGCTAAGACACTTATTTAATGGGTTTTCCAACACAGACGCTACAAAAGTAGAGCGATAGGGACAACGATAACGACGCCATATTTATTGCCGTTCTTTTGACAATTCTCTTTAGTAAGTTTTGCCATTTCATGATGGAAAGATATACGAGCCAACAACGAGTAGAAATTTTTAAAATTTACTACTGGAACTCGGAGTCAGTGGCCTCAACGTTAGAGTGCTACGTCCAATTTATGGTTGTCAAAATCGTCCTAGCAGATCAACAATTGAGCCTCTAGTGGAAAAATTTTAATCCACAGGCACAGTACAAAATGTTCCCGTGCCAGTGAGACAAAGAAATGCCCGCAGTACCGAGAATATTGCTGCCACTGATTCTTCAGTTGCAGAAAGCCCAAATGTGTCTCTCACACGTCGTTCTCAAGCGTTGGGCATCCCTGTGACGTCGTTGTGGCGAATTTTGCGAAAAGATCTTAGCCTGCATCCTTACAAAATTAATTGACGCAAGAACTGAAGCCACTTGGCCACCAGAAGCGTCGTTTGTTCGTGAATTGGTCTGAGCAACAGCTTGAAATTGATTCGGATTTTTATCGAAAAATCATCTTCAGCTCATTTCTAGCTGAATGGCTTCGCTAATAAACAAAATATGCGGTATTGGTCAGGCAGAAATCCACACGTACTCCATGAGTCATCATTGCATCCCGAAAAAAATTATTGTTTGGTGTGGTTTATGGGACGGAGCGGCGGCGTCATTGGGACGTACTTCTTCCGTGATGATCAAGACGTTACTGTGAATGGAGATCGCTACCGTTCAATGATAGTCGTATATTTGTGGCTCCAATTGGATGATGTGGACTTAACTAACCTCACTTAACTAAACCATTTGGAGATTTTGATGGTATATATAAAATCAAAAAAGAAATGCCTGCTGATGATGAGATCAGTTGGTGCTACCCGTGGGGTGATGGTTAGCATGTCTGAAATGCGCTAAGCCGCGGGGCTAACACTACAATACGTTTAGCCCCAAGGTTTCTTTAGTTAATTATTAACTCTATCTATTTTCATTTATTTTTTAAAATGTATTGAATGGCAACTTTCGAAATGTCACTGAATTTGAAGAACTAGCATTCTACAGCGACTGGTTTCTGATTTCAGTAGTGTCATGAACCCTACTACTCGTTTAAATCCTCACATTCAATGCACAAGTCGAATGTTCTAACGCCCATTCCCATTTGCAACAGTTGCTCGTTTTTAAGTCGAGACTGCAAGGATACTAACAACATAGACATAAAACAATGCGACGCGACGTTTCAGTAGTTCCTGGGTCCATCAAACTAAAAGCTTAAAAAAGTAATTGAAAAACAGTGAATAGAAAACTTCGTTAATTTTGAGTCCAACTTCACCAATACCAAACGAATGTGGAATAGAGTTCTAAACTCTTTCTACACTAGTAATAAGGCTAAGAACTCCATGAGCTAAATAAAGTTAAATGATGTAAGTGACTAGACGGAAACCCGTCTGTTTATCCAACCGCATCCCATTGTCATTTGTTATTTGTTCTGTAGAGTTTCTGTCTCCCATGGTCTGTTTCATCGGTGCTGTAACCACTTTAGATCCCATTAAGTAAAATCTACCTTCCCATTTTGAGAAACGAACATTGACAACACGTGTTTAATTCACCCTAGGGTCTATGCCACCATCATTGTTTATCCTTTTAAAATTGACAAAACACCCCTTTTGAGTCCACGCTTCATAATAAAAGTAGGTTTACAGGTGTACACATTTCTTTTCAATAAAAGAACACCTCTTCTTGACAAATAACACATATCAAGTACTGAAAATCAGAAATACGTCGAACGTTTTGAATTAATGAAGCATACTGCATACATCAAGCGACCTATCCTTACTCATCCTTATTGAAGGTCAATTCAAGGCTCCCAACGGCTTTAGCAAATAATTACCTTCTCCAATTTGATTGCCTATTCCATGAGAATGACACAAATGTCAGAAACATTCAATAATTTATCACTTGAAAGACATTTGGTTTTATTTACACGGAGGTCTTTTAGCTGGAAATGCACTGAAACACAATGGCTTATGACTTGTAATGCTTTTAGAGGTTTAGTTTGGTTGTAAAACTACGCCTACTATTTTATGATATACATATTATGTACAATATCATAAAAAAAACAACGTTTCCTGTTTCCATACGACAGCGACCAATTAAAAAGGTTTTTTTTTTATTTTGGTGTCAAAATGGTGTCATGTGAAAAATGTGTTTGTTAAATCGCATCATTAAACCAATTTAATTGAAAAAGGAAATGTATGTATGTATGTATTTGATTCTTGCGTTTGCAAGACCGTCTACGCATTCTTATTTTGAAAGGGTTACTAGTACTGGAATATGAGCAGTTTCAATCGTGATTGATTCTATTTCTCTTTGACCCGTGCACTAAAAAAGATTGATAAATGAAATCAAACAAAAGCAAAGCAATGAATCTACCTTCAATCCTTTCCAAATGAACGAACCTGAACTCAACCAATTCAAATGCAGTACTTTACTACTGTGCGATTTGACTGAGATTAACTACCCGAAACTAATATACCAGTCGAATGAATGTGTTTGTAAAGGGATTGATTTCTGACCGAGACGAAAGAACGAAACTGAAACCAATCATTTGAATGAGACGAACGACCGAAACTTAAACCTGCGTATGCTAGGTTATACTACTTTTTACACTGTGGTGTTTTCGAGTAGGTAATATTTACAGAGAGTTAACCAGTACCCTCTTTGCCTCAATCGCCCTCATATTTTTTCTGTAGTAAGACGAAGATAACGACTTATTGGGATTATATCTGGTTTCATTATTTCCACTTTTCTTAGAGTAGTTTTCGCTTTGATGGCAAAGAATGTGTGTTACGGTTGTTTTAAATGAAACTTTCTACATTCTTCACTGTAGAAATCCCAAAAGTATCGAAAAAACGATACATTTTTTAAATTGACTTCAAACCAACTGACAAAAAAATGGCAACTAGGACTGTCGGAAGAGGGTTGTTGGTTCAAACTGTGAGCAAAATGACACTAACTTGATGCAGTTGACTTTGTGGTTCTAGTCTGTGGTCGAGGCATAAGCAATACCTCATCGGAATGATGTTGAGTAGATGTGGAATGTATTGTTCATTTTGTGTTTTATTTTGAATTTTTTTTTGAAAGAGGAATGTGCACGTGCCATTCATGAAGAGCTTATCCACGTTGCTTTAAAAGAAGTATTAATTACCAGGTGACCCTCCCGGCGTAGATAGGATCCTGCGGTGATCGAATTGAGTAAATTAAAGAAAGTAGTTTCTAAGTTCCTGTTCCCATGGGAATATGGGGATGAAATAGATGTTTTATATGTTACTCAGTGAGACTGAAGCACTCTAACGCAATGGTGAAAGAATTTTTGAAATCGATCGAGTAGTTTCCAGTTATGTTTCCGTTCCTTTTTCTATTTCCAATGGAATGTGGGGGTGAAAAAATAGTCTGTATCATTGCGTAGGCTCTATAACATCTTTGTTCCAAATTTAATTCAAATCGGTGCAGCAATTTTTTCAATAAAAACTCTAAGTTCTCTTTTACGCTCCTATTTCCGTTCGCGTAGCCTTTCCCTAGGAATTTGTTGATCAAATGAAGCCAATCTCGATTTATAAGCTTAACTATATCCGTTTCAAATTTCATTCAAATCGGCTCAGTAGCTTTGGAAAATATCCAATTGAAAACAAAATCTTATTACTTTTATAGTTCAGATCTCCGCAGTTGGGCGTTTATAAACGATATTGCCACGAATCTTGAATAAAGTCTTAATTCAATCATACCAACAATCAACCCATGGTGCCCGTGACGTAATGATTAGCATGTCTGATTTGTGGTTCGAATCCAAACAGACGCTAAAATGTTTTTCAACGGCTATATCCTTTTGCGAGGAATTGGCAAGTCTTGCGTTGGTAAATTAATTGCCATGAAAAGAGCTTTCTCGATTAGCCGGGTGAAAATTGTATGTCCCTTCCGTTCTCTTGCGGAGCATGGTTGTGAGAAATGCGCTAAGCCCGGGGCTCCTTGCTCTGTTGCGCCACCCTATTTACTTATTTATTTAATCGTGTCTTTGCTGATTTTATTCTTCAAATGCGTCAAATTGATTTGGAATTTCTTTATTTAGTCATTTTAATTGATGAGGCTGATTTCCAACAGAGTAGGCAACCACGTGACTTTACGCATTTCTCATAGTTGTGAAGGAATTTAGAGAACCTATAATTTTCAGATTCTTCCGAAGGAAGGGTACTTTAAAAAGCATCATTGTTGAATTAGGGATTCGATAAACCCCAGGTCTATCGTTGAAAAACCTACCCACCTTCCATGTCTCACTGTTTCTGATTTCGCATAATGATTAAAGTTTTTAGAGTTCAGTTTGTTGATTCAAACCATCCGACCATGAACTACGACGTGCCTTTGCTGATTGGCCTACTTCAAAATGATCCAAAACTTCACCGAATCATCTTGATCATCGTCTTGATTGATGACAGCCCCTTTTTCACTCAGGAAGCTACGTTAACAAGCAAAATTGACAAATTTGAGATCAAGAAAATCCAAGAATTATTGTTGATAAGCCTGTCCAATGTCCATCCTCATCGTGTAGTTTGGATTTTGGTCTGGCTTGGTCGTTGGACCTTACTTTTTCAAAAATTAAGCTGAAGCTACTTCTACGCCGGCGTTTGTTTGCAACAATATGGCGCTAAGTGCCACACAAATCAACGATACTATCGCTCTTTAGCTCTCTTTTACTTTTCTGTTTGTGTGATTTTTTGAAGAGGCGATCATAATTGGCCACCGTTATCTTGTATTTTAACACCTTCAGACTTCTGTCTTTGGAAATACGTGCATGAAATATACCCATCAGCATCGCTTCAACCCCTCAAGTATGGAATTTGTTAAGTTATCAATTAAATGGGCTTGTTTGATCTGTTTAATAGTTTCAAAATTGTTCATAAAATTAGCGCGTACCAGAAAATCAACCGAGAGCCATTTGTTTTTTTTTTTTTGCAGCAAATTTAATCTTCAAATCCTTAAAAAAAAACTGTTTTATTGTGTATAAGGACTTTTTGGATTGCATTTAAGGTTGAAAACTCGGCGGCTTTCCAAAACTGTCTCAAAACGAATTTCTTCGTTTGTTTGGAAAGTAAGGAGCGTCTGTTGGGAACCAAAACAGAGGAAACTGTTCCTTCGAAACACCATCGCAATATTGTCAACTTTGTCGCTATTCACAAAAATTTGAAAATCTTATATAGCTTCGTTTACTTTTTTTCAAAGTTTTTGTCTCATTTAAAAAAGGTTTCGTTTTCTTTGTTAAAAACCTTCTCAACTGTGTTCTGTAAGACGAATTTTGTACCAACGAAGTCCAGTCTTAACATGGATCGGAGCCAGTCTCTTTCAGGTACTCAATCAAGTTGGGTGTTTTTCTTCTAGTGAAGAGATAAAAATTCGACGGGCTAGTAAGTTGGTTGCTGGACTCTACTGGTCAAAGGTCTTCAGCCAAATTTTAATCGCCTAAGTTGAGCTTTCTTCGTTGGAAATCTTTACTTTTCATTACTTCTCCATTTTAATACCTGCTGCGACTATGGTGCTAATAACATTCACATAAAGCCAAGCAGCTGATGATTAAAAAGCTCCGTAAAACAGATCTAAAAATGATGTTGTACAGATTTTGACAGAGACTTTTACGTCGATATCCGGCGTTTTTGAGCGAATTTCTTGAGATATCGAAAACCAGAACCGATAACTGAGTTTCAAGTCGATTAAGCAATGGTGGTTATCGATTTAAAACTCTTTGATCTTTTCTGCAGGTTAGGTTGGGTTAGACTTGAAATCCCACTAGTTGGAGTCGGTCAGGTTGTGCGCAAATGTATGTTCGCACAATTAACCATTAGCTTTTTCAATCTTGTTTCTTTTCAATAAAAAAAAAAGAGCTTTGCTTTCGTATTAGTGATCATTCAGTTAATGTCTAAAGCTAGACTTTTGTTCCTCTTTTGAAAACCCTCAGACAACTTTTTACTCTTAGTTTAAATGTGCTACGGCATAGCTTTCCTTTGAGCCAAGTTCCACCTGATTGATGGAAAATAAGTGGGAATCTCAAAGTAGAACGTTTGCCTCAGCAAATGCGTTCTTTAAATAGGCAATAAGAATTTTTCTTTTTTTAAGTACAATCATCTCTTTTTGAGTCTTAAACCATAACCGGTCATAAAATTAAAGAAAGAAAAAAAACGCACGCAAAATTTACCAGCGACGACGCGAGGCAACCATGTTCTTTGTTTACCAACTGTCTGACAGTGAGACAAAACATGATTACTTTAAATTGGTTAATTGAATGAGTGGTTCTTCTTATGCCATTGAATAAACTCGCAAAGAAATTTCTTTCACTGCCGAAATGTTGAAATGAAAAAAACTACTGTCTAAACAAACACAATCATTAAACAGGAAAATTTTACATAAAGTCTTTTTTCCTGTGTCAATAAAACAATAAAGTATTTTTAATGCGCTGTCGTTGACCATTTTTTTTTTCGTTCTTGGTTTGAAAGAAGATTTTTGCTTTCGATAAAAGAAACCATAAGGAAGCTATAGGAGCTCGTAAAAATACAAATGCGACTTTCTGGATAGTAACTCCAGCAGTTTCAACGAAATTCAATGTCTAAGGTGACCCTATATACAGTAAGTCAAATTTAAACTGCAAGCCTAGAAGAATGGGGAAGAAGCCTATGAAAACTTTACCCTGAAGCATTGAAATACTGTACCAAGTCCACAAAAGCCAGTAAGTGAAACCTCAACCTATGTTTTATTTATTGGAAAACAATTTCGCTTCTTAACGAGACTACGTGGCAGACGAGCTATAGCGCCAAGAAACATAAATTTGAATACACGTGTTTGTTTTTATTTTTTCAAGGTTGAATCCCTTAGTCCTTCTTACATTGACGAAGTCTTGTACACGATTAGACATAAAAGCACACCCAACACAACAGCGATTTAACAGCTTTCCTTTATCGAGTGTCAATCGAATAGGTCCGGAGTGTAGGTATATCGAGTATGCATAAATAACTGTTTTACTATTTTCTTTTTTATTGTGGTTCGAGGACTTTAATATCCTAACGCATTTGTGTGGTTAAGTAATTGGGACTCTTGATATGAATGTACAATATAACCATTTTTAGTACTCAATATGAAAGAAGGTACTTTTACGATCATGATAAATGATTGTTATTATTTACTGACACACTTTCTGTGTTATGGAATATCTTTCTCTAGTAGGAAGTAATTAATACAAATGGCGCTTTTTCTTTCTTGAGATAAACGATGCGATGTCTTGCATATTTTATATTGAATTATGAATATTTTATATTGAACTAGCTGACCTGCGCGTAGCTCCCTACCTACGTTGATTGAATTGAGTAAATTCAGTAAAGTCATTCCGAATTTCCATTCCCGCGGAATGGGGATGAAAAATGGTCTTGTTACTATGGGTCAATGAAGCACTCTAACGGAGACAGAATTTTCGGAAACGTTCCAGTATTTTCCAAGTTTCCGCTTATGTTCCAGTTCATGTAGGAATATGGTGACATGTAATTTGAGGATAACACAGTATTTTAATTTTGAAAAAATTTGTATTGAATTTGAAATCGGTCAAGCAGTTACTAAGTTCCCATGCATGTACCCGTGATTATTACCGTTCCCGTGGGAATATTGGGATAAAATATACATGTAAGCCTTTCTCTTGGATCACTTTACTTATTGAAAAAAAAAACGCATCAAGATCCGTTGAGTAGTTTTAAAGTTCTTAGCATACAGACAGACAGCGGAAAGCGACTTTGTTTCATACTATGCAACGATTCAATATAATATTCTTCATTTTTCATTCTTCATTTTTACTCCTTACTCTTCACTCTTCACTCTTCACTCTTTACTCTTTACTCTTTACTCTTTTCTCTTTGCTCTTTACTATTTACTCTTCACTTTTCTCTGTTCACTCTTCACTTTTCGCTCTTCATTTTCCTCTCTTCACTCTTCACTCTTCACGCTTCACTCTTCACTCTTCACTCTTCACTCTTCACCCTTCACTCTTCACTCTTTACTCTTCACTCTTCACTTTTCAGTGTTGACTCTTCACTCTTTACTCTTCACCCTTCACTCTTCACTCTTCACTCTTCACTCTTCACTCTTCACTCTTCACTCTTCAATCTTCACTCTTCACTCTTCACTCTTCACTCTTCACTCTTCACTGTTCATTTTTCACTCTTTACTCTTCTCTCTTCACTCTTCACACTTCCCTCTTCACTCTTTTACTTTACTACTTTTTTACTTTTTCTTCTTCTTTTCTATTGCTTCTGTCTGCGAAATTGTTGGTAGCAGGAGTATACCTTCGTTCTTCGCTTACCCTTTCGACAGAGTTCTTTGAATTTAAATGCAGGCCTATAGCACTCAGTCTGTATCTATGAAGAGCCCCTTTAATGCTTACCCATAGTCCGACTGCTTATGATGTTTCAAGAAATGACTATTATGAATATTTATCTTGATGTAGAGTTACTATGATTTGCTATGATTAACATTCTGTTGTCTGGTAAGCTCTGAACATTCTGTTCGCTGCTTCCTGTGTTTTATGAAAACTTTGTATCCATCCCTTTCCTCAAATAATTCTTCCACTGCGATGCCAAAAGCCATTTTTTGAATAATTAACTCGAAAACCAAATGGTTATGACCTCCCCTGTAATGTCCATAATAGTCTCCTAAGCAAATTGCAGCGATCAGACTATACATATGTACGCAGATGGAGCCTGCGATCAATGCCCTCACTCACTTTAAACAATCTTTTTAATCTTGTACTAGACATCTTAAGTAAACAGATTGCCACTAGCGCAGCCTGAACTTGTTCGAATCAATACCAGCTAGCCTTAGACTACAACATCCCCCAATTCGCCTTTGTTTCAAGTCTCCATCCCTCCGAAACTCATTTGGAATGATGAAACATTTTTAAGAAATGATTCAATTCATTTCTACACAAATGATGGGGTTGGTCGTGGCTCGTGGGCTGTACTCAGACTTTCGTACCACCTTCCAACGCACTGAAGCGTGTTCCAAGAGGAAGCTCTGCTGATCAAAGAGGTTCTATCGTGGTTTAAACAAAACGTGATATCCTCAGTGAATATTTGTATCTTCTCAGACAGCCAAGCAGCCCTCAAATTATTCGGCGCTGTTTCCACGAACTAAGTCACTGCCTTCAATTCTCGACTATTTTGAATAGAGATGGATGAACAGTTCAATATTCACCTTTTTCTGGGTGCTGCCGGGCACAGAGATATTCTAGGTAACTGCAAAACCGATAAACTCGCAAATAAGGACCATTGGCGTACCAATACAGGCAAACTCGTGCTTAAGGAAGATGCCATGGATAAAACAAGCAGCCAGTGGAGAAACACAACCCTTTGTCTAGCAGATCTGGATTTAAAAACTGGATCTAAAACGCACAAGACACTTGCTATCCATAAGCAGATTGTACATTTGCTCAGTAATCGGTGTCATTACCGGATATTGCGTCCTAGGTCGACATGCCATAACATTCGGCGCCACGATTTCTGTAAAAGCTGTTTAGATTATCCCACACCTTCTCTGTTTATGTCCTGCACTCTCTACATCAATAAGAATACTTCTTCGATGATTCAAGCAATGTGATAAATACAGGAACGATACAGAACGTACATATCTCCTTTTTTGCAGTTTCTAGTTAAATGCATTTGACTGTTCTTGGTTTTCACACCATCAAATGGACATTTATACCGATTTTATTTGTGATTTTGCGGCATCTAGACTCGGAAATATGGTTTGTTGTTTTTACACAAAAATAAAACACTGTTTACCGAACGATATGTCTTAAAATGAATTTTCACTTTTTGGCAGTTTTTCCTTTTTTTAAGAAGACAGCAGATGGATGAGGTTTTCTAGCGAGGCATGTTGCGGCTAAATTATTTTTTTTTTTAACTAAAAAAGAGAGTAAGACAAATAACATTTCGACGATGCTTAAGAGAATCATTTGATTCTACGATTGAACTAGCGGTTATCAGCCTTAATGCTCTGTTTTATTTCCTATTAAGTAAATGCAAATAGGGGAGCAGTTAATCAAAGATGAGTATAATACGCCAGTTTTTCCGCGGAATATATATTTTCGAAGCATCGTATTGTACTGGGTTTTTATTACAACATGCTACAAGGAATTCAATGAGCTAATCATACGCAACCATTCCAGTTCTACGTACGAAGTGCAAGGGCTTGAATTTGAAAAGCCGAGGGTTGAGTCGTCAGCAAGTCAATGAGGATAAGTGAAGCTCTTACGAACACGAGCATCGACACTTTGAACTCAATAAATTACTTAGTTTTTCGGTACCCGTGGCGTAACGGTTAGCATGTCTATTTGTTAACCGAGAGCTCCGTGATTCGAATCCCAACAGAAACAAAAATGTTTTTCACGGGTATCGCCATTCGCGACGAGTTGGCAGGTCCTCTGTTAGTAAATTCATTGCTTTAAAAAGCACTTTTTTGATTAGTCTTTCGGAATTGGCGGAAATTGAAGGTCCCCTCCGTTCCCTCACAAGGCAATGGTTGGCAGAAAGGCTTTAAGCCCGGGTCTCCTTGAAGATTTCTTTCACATTCATTGAAATATGCATACTTAAATCAGATAACCAGTGTACCTTCCTGTCGGTTATTAATAAGCTTACATTTTTTACTGCTTTGGCTTTATCACTCCAGCACAAGGTTTCTTCGGTTTTTGCATTCTTTTTAGTGTCCTCACTTTTTATTGGACTTTTATTTATGGTATTTAACATAACAACTGCATAAAACAACTGAAAAGTCAACCAATTTATTCGTAGAAATAAAATGAATAACTCAAAGAAACGTTAATTATTTTGATAAAATTTTCCGTCTATCAAGTCGTATATCATGAATGGCACGTTCAATATTGACTTGTAAAGCTTGATGAGAATCTGGTATATTTTTAAAGACCAATGACTTAAAATAACCCTACAAGAAATAGTCTAATGGTGTTAAATCACGACTTCTTGGAGGCAATTCAAACCACTATTTCTTGAAATAATCGAATCTCTAAATTTTTCTCGTAATAATTCAATTGTTGCATTTGCTGTGTGATACGTACCCCGTCTTGTTGAAACCAAATGTTGTCAAAATCAATTTCTTCCAATTTCGCTCATAAAAAGTTGGTTATCATCGATCTATACCGCTCTTCATTGACAGTAATGGTGTTACCAACTTCATTTTGAAAGAAGTACGGACCACGGACCGATAATTGCACCTGCCCAAATACCACACCAAACTGTCAATTTAGGTGAATGTAATGGTTTTTATGAATATTTTGTGGATTTTCATTGAATTCAATTGAAAGTAATCATCATCGGATAAGATGCTTTTCTTAAAAAAATCGTTATCGATTTCAAGTTGTTCCAAGGCAAAATCAGAAAGTTCACGACGTTTGCGGTGGTCCGATGGTGAAATTGTAAACACTTTTCAATGCAATAAAAAACAAATGAGAGATCATAACATACTACAAGTGGCAACAAACGCCACTGCAAAATCAAATCATACCTATTGGAAAACCCTTTATTATTCAATAGCGTTTTTCGAATTTTTGCGAAAAGCCTGCTTTTATTTTCATACTACCTGTACTTAGTAACTTAAAAGAGGACTAGTTTCCTGCGCTACACAATTGTAGAGCAGTTTTTGAATGAATTGATTTTTTATCATTTTTACCACACTGGCAATTACTGACGTTGGGTTAGAAAAACATCCTTGAACTTTGGGCATCCAACACAATTAGTTTCAAAAACAAATCAAGCGTAGTATGAAGTTATTCTCATAAACAAATGAAAGACACATTGCAGGATTTATGGTTAATTTTTTTTTTTTTTTCATCACTTAACGATACAAAACATCAATAAAATTTTCGATTGAAGTATTAGGTCATAAATTTGCAAATAGACTTGCTCTAATTACATTATTTATATGTGTACCCCATGTTTGTACAAATACTACTTCCTGGTAGTTGGCAATTCAGCCACACGCACACACTCTGCATTCTATTTGATGATCTCTTGTTGTTAGGTTATTTGAGTTCTTTTAAATTTTTATGTTTTAATAAAATTTGCACTAATCTAAAGACATACGTAGCTGGTTTGTTTACTAATAAATGGAAATAACTAAACTAATTGATAACCTTGCACATCGGTTGTCAATGGCGCAGATCTGACCCATTTCTTGACCTTTCAAAAATTAGACAGTGATTACGATAACGAGACAATGCAATTGCATAACGAAATCAATTAATATATTTACTAGTTGTTGTCTTTTGTGAAATACAATAGCAGCATCTTGCCAATTCTTGAAGGTGTCATGTTCTAATAAAAAATCAATCAAACTTAGGAGTGAAGACATCAAGACATCGCCTCTACCTACTCTCGATCAAACACACTAAATATTGAATCTTGCTGTATGTTTGTAATTTCGAATATGATACAAATTCCAATACAAATTGTGCTGCTCTTCAATAAATAGTCATTAAAGCGACAATTTATGAGTTGAAATTCCAGTTTGAAGTCGTTAGTTTATAAAGTGGTTGTTTATACGAAATTGTGAGAAGATTCAATTCAATAGCAACCGATACCATACCTGGTTTAAAGCTTCAGCTTTTTTCAACAATAAAATCAAACTATTGTAAGTTACTCATCAATTTGCTAAGAAAGCTTTCGAAGAACTTCCCTTGGAATTCACTGCGAATGTGTTTAAAATTTATATCATCAGACAGATTTTTTTTCACAATCGTTTATATCAATAAAGCGGAAGGAGGGCAATAAAACTTTTGACAACAAGATTAGATTTGCTATTTGAGAGCTTAAGTGCGATAAATGTTTACACAACTTAGAGAAACGAGTAAACACATCACACCTCATATTGATTCTAAAATGGTAATTAGAAAAACAAATAACTGTATTCTGAACCATTGAACTTTGTTGTGAGGCTTAAATTGTTACTTTCGTTTGTATTTAGAGTTTGATAAGATGATTTTTATCTGCTTTTTTATAAAAGCGTAAAAATAAGAAAGAACTTAATCAATTAGATGGCACGCTTTACATGCGTGAATGTGATTTTACGAGTTTTACTCTTTAATTTGTAATTTGTTATCATAGACTGAGACTGGTCCTGTCTTTTAACAGTACCAGGTGTTTTTTTTTTTTTTCTGTGGTAAAAGAGGTTTGAAATCAATATTGAAAAATTAGATATAGGAACACATGAATCCACCCTTAGAAAATCTTGGAGTTTTTGAGTAAAGATCTACTAAGTAATATTCAGACCTTATTTTCCATGGTAAATCATCAAAAATAGTGTTTCGAATTATGTTGAATTATTATCAACTATCAACAATGTTTCAAATTATAATCCAAAAAATCAACACAGTTTATGGACTATGGTGCCTATGGGATGGTATTTAGCATTTCTGTCTGTTGTGTGAGAGTTCGAGTTTTGAATCGTAAAACTGATTTTACAAAGTATCGCTCATTACGAGGAATTGATCCTCCGATCTCAATTTCACTGACATGAAACCCCTTTTTCACTTAGCCATTCGCAATTGGCAAGAAATTATAGCTCCTCTCCAATCCTCACCACTTAAGGTTGAGAGAAATGCGTTGGGTTCCTGCCCTTGCAGATGCCTTTTTGTCACTTTATTTACTTCTTATTTTTTATGGACTCACAAACTTTCAAATATAATGAGTGGATATGTTGAAATGCATAATTCTAAAATCTAATTATTTAAAAATCCACAATTTGTAAAACAAAATTACTCACAGTGTCAACTTTAATTTAAAATAATATTTTTTAAGTATAAGAAGGATTAAATCGGGTCAGTAAAAGCTTAAAATCTCTTAGAAGGTGTTCTATCTCCTTCTGTCTTATGCTATTCATTATTTCCTAAGATAGATGGTAACTCAAAAGAGGAATTAAGACCCACAAGCTTAGAGCTGGCTTATTGCACTGCACCACCTCTAAAACACCTTGTTAAATTGAGTTGAATTATCTTTTTGACGTTACTTCTTAAGAAATACTATGAAAGTGAAAATAGTACAATGCAACAACCCCCCAAAAAAGTGACATCATCTTGAGGTTTACTGGGATCTTAAGTTAAAACTTCTTCACCTATTTCAAAAATGTTTTCCTCATTAGAATGTCCCGTTGACTCCGAGTAACATAGGCCTTACTTGTTTCCCACGGGAACTCAAAAACTAGAGACATTTAAAGAAAAACGAGTAAAAAGCAACAATAAAGATTTTAAATAAAGGTTGGCGCGTCGATTTGAAAAATATTTTCAATATTGGCATGATGCATCATCCCTGGGTAACATATTATTCGTTCTCCTGAAACCGAAACGAAGACAGTGACGAAGATTGAAACGGGGATAGGACCCGGGACGGATCGGTAATTCGAAAACTACTACCCTTATTTCAAAAATTCTTTCACTTCTTCTTCTTCTTTTTCATTTTCGGCTTTACGAGTAGTGATCTTGAAGCGATCACAACTCTCCCACTTTTCTGCTTCACACTAGTGATCCGCCTGTGGGGTATGCCGCGTTGACCTCAGAAATCGTCGGCAAGCCTCCCGGTTTTGGATTGTTCCATGTCTGAGGCCAACCAAATGCTTCTGTTTTTGCTTGTACCAGGTGTGTTTTGGCCTGCCTTTTCTTTTTCGTCGCGAATTTGTTGAAAAGTTGTACGATATTGCCTTTTGGACGGGGTTCTGCGGATCTCTCCTTTGAACATGACAATACCAACTGAGCCGGTCGTGCTGAATTTTGTCCAAGATGGTACTTTTGACATGACGGCTTCCACGGATCTTAGTACTTCTAATTCGAACAAGCTTTGTTACTCCTGCTGTCATCCGAAGCATTTTCATTTCGACTGCCGTCAATTTGCTCTCTTACTTTTTGTACATTGTCCAACATTGTGAACCGTATGTCAGAGCTGGACGGACAACTGCTGTGTAGAGTCTTCCCTTCAACTTAGGAGGCATTTTTCGATCACAGAAGATAGCGGAGTTTTCTCGCCACTTCATCCACCCTACACTTACTCGATGATTGATGTCGTCATCACAAGATGCTTCACTATTGATCATAGATCCCAGATATTTAAACTTTTCACACTTGGGAAGCACATTTCCATTCAAATAAATGTCTGGAATAGGCTTGTCTGGATCAGAAAAAGGGCAGCACAGGTATTCAGTCTTTTGAGCGCTAATACGGTACCCATTTCCTTCCAGAACATCAATCCAAACGTCAAGTGCTCGTTGCAGGGATGTAGGATCCTCGCTTATGATGGCTCCATCGTCAGCAAAGAATAATTGTTGTACTTTATTGTCCGTTACTTTTCCTTTGAGCAAATAATCCAGAACAGCAATAAAGAGCACTGGACTCAAGACACTTCCCTGATGTACACCTACTGTTATTTGGAATTCTTCGGTGACTCCAGCTGGGCATCTCACTTTTGTAACTGCTCACTCGTACATGTCCATAATTATTCGCACATAGGCTTCAGGAACTCCTCGGTGTCTGAGGGCCACCCATATCAGATCTTGTGGTTGTCGATCGAATGCTTTTTCGAAGTCAACCAACACAATATGCAAATCCTCTTAGGCATCTCGGTGTTTTTCCATAATGATCCTTATGCTTTGGATTGCGTCTGTAGTTGACTTACCAGCGACAAACCCGCATTGGTCATCAGACAGCCTTATTATTTTCCGCAGTCGGCTATCTGAAACCCGCTCAACGATCTTCATAGTGTGGGACATCAACTTGATCGAACGATAGTTGTCACAGCTTCTGGTATCTCCCTTTCCCTTGTACATTGGAGGAATCATGACTTTTATTATCTTCGACCGGATTCAAAACGGCAACTAAAATTGAAACCGTACGGATTGAAAAGTGTGTTTTCATTTTGGTACGTCTTCACCAGTGATTTTATATCATACAAATGCTTTAATAATAGAATTGGTAATGTTTACTCTTTTAGGACATGTTAATGTCACGTCACGTTGTATCCGTGACGTAATTGTTATCATTTCTGCTTGTTAAGCGGAAGGTTTCTGGTTCGAATCCCAACAGGAACCTTAAAATTTTCCACGGGTATCACCTTCCGCGAGGAATTGGCAAGTCTCCCGATAGTAAATTCATTGTCGTGAAAAGCGCTTTCACGATGAGCCGTTCGAAACCGGCAGTAAATTGTAGGTCCCCTTCATTCCCTCACAAGGCATAGTTGTGAATAATGCATTAGGCCTTGAGGCTTCCCTACTCTGTTGCGACACCCGGGAACGGGAACATTGACAAGAGTTGTGCCATGTGGGATGATATTTTGGGCTCTTTTTCTTCTGGTAAGAAATATCGGGTTTCTCAATAAGAGCGCTACAAAAGTATTTTTTAAATAAACAAAAACGGTTTTGGATATCAGTGATATTCTTTATTCCTATGAAAGTACGCTTGATGCAATAATGTATGGAACTTGATCTCTTTTGCATTGCCACCACGGGCACGCTTGCAGAAGTCCAGTCGCTGAAACAAATTTTCGACGGTTTTCAAGCATAAATCGGCCGATACTGCTGCAATTTCACGTTCCATATTCGTACGAAGTTCATCAATTGTCGCTATCTTGTTGGCATAGACCATAGACTTGACGTAGCCCCACAGGAAATAGTCTAAATGCATCAAATCGCACGACCGAGGCGGCCAAGCGACTGGAACATTTCGTGAGATAACACGTTCTCCAAACTTGTTATCCGCACTTGCCGCACCGTCTTGTTGGAACCACATGTCCTCCAAGTCCATATAATCCAATTGGAGAAAAAATATTTGGTTATGATTCAACCCACATTCACAGTAACGTTTATTTACGAAGCCATTCAGCCAGAAATGAGCCTCATCGCTGAAGATGATTTTTCGATGAAAATCTGAATCATTTTCAAGTTGTTGCTCAGCCCAATTCCCGAACATGCAACGGACCTGGTGGTCAAGCTGCTTCCGTTCTTGTGTCAATTTAATCTTGTAAGGATCTAGGCCAAGAAAAATTCGCCACAACGACGTCACAGAGATGCCCAACGCTTGAGAACGACGTGTGAGAGACACATTTGGACTTTCTGCAACTGATGCCTCATCGGCAGCAATATTCTCGACACTACAAGCACTTCTTTGTCTCGCTGGCACGGGAACATTTTGTACTGTGCCTGTGGATTCAAATTTTTTTACTAGACGCTCAATTGTTGATGTGCTAGGATGATTCTGACGACCATAAATTGGACGCAGCTTTCTTAACGTTGAGGCCACTGACTCCGAATTTCGGTAGTAAATTGTAATAATTACGACTCGTTGTTGGCTCGTATATCTTTCCACCATGAAATGGCAAACCTTACTTGAGAGAAATGTCAAAACATAAAAATGGAGTTGTAATGGAGAATTATATCCCCATATTCCCACGGGAACGGGAACGTAAAGTGGAACTTAAAACTGCTGAACTGGATCAGATTTCCAAAACTTTTTCAGCATTAGAATGCTTCAATACCAATCGGACTTAAAACCTTTTGTGCACTATTGAAGCTGCACTTGTATGGATTGGAAATTTCAAAGCTTTTGGCCTCTGAAAGAAGTTTATATTGCAATACACTGAGTTAGTGTGTGACGCACTCTTATTAATTTAGTCACTTGGGCAACATGCCGTGGTTAAATGTTGCTATCAGGAAAACGAGTGAAGCACTTAGACCGATAAAAATAGGTCCAGTGTGGTACCCCTTGAAAATGCCAAGAGTGACCACACTACTCAGAATTGAAACCATTTAGAGCTTTCTATTAAGCGATGAAGACAGTGAATGTCTATAAGCTCATATGATCACTATGGTCATTGAAAAAGACGATCTTTGAGAAAGGGGTGGCATGAACGGCAAGATGCAAGGACAACAAAAATCTGATACGTTTTGGATCTAGACTTGGTTAGATCCTTACGGTAGCTAGACAGGTTGTGATGTCTGATTTTCTCATGGAATCTTGCTAAACATGATTTTCCTCGTAGCGATTCGTATTCCCAAGTTTGTCGAGTGTGGTGCGATAGTTATGGCAGTTCTATTTCTGGCGAGTTCATCAGTTTTGCAGATAACTAGAATGTCTATGGGCCCTGAAACACTTCATTCTGCCATCTCTATCATAGGAGATGAATGACAGTTTTGGGATGCTACATACAGAATTTCTAAAAAAAACATGCTGAAATTCCTATAAAAACATAGTCGTTATATCTGAAGGTGTCCGGATGACCTTTATCTATCGAAAATGCATTTTGTCCATAGCTTCGTTGGAAGTAAATTCTGTAATGCCCATTTCATCGTGGCATTTACCCAAGTTCTTCAACCCAATCCTTAAAGTTATTCATCCTTGTTACACAATTATTCAAATTTGCAAAGCCGCTGACGATAAAAAAAATTGTATGAGTATCTCCATTGTTGTTCGATAAATGTCTTCAATTATTTCCCGGCGATACTTAGTTTCATATCTGCGGTAAAGATTACAAATTTCATAAAATCCCTTATCACTTGTGTGCAAAGAATTCGTTGATAAGAAGCTTTGAAACTCATTGAGTGATTTTGCACTTAATAATTTTATCCTCTTCTTGTTTCCCTCCCTGTTTCTCTTTGGTCGTAAATGGTTTAAAAAACATTCAAATGTTAGTAACATTTATCTCTACATCTATGTTTGATACAATTTGTGCTTCCTTACCTAAATAACAACATTTACTTTAAAATCTTAGATATTTTTCTATCGTTAACTTCTAACGTTAATTTGCAGTCCTGTCTTTGGGTCTAGATTATTCTCTTCTCAAACCCTTAAGACAGCTCTATCTATAATCTGTACCAGCTCATAAAGTGTACAAGTCTAGGGCCCCATGTTTTGTGTCGAATTTTTCTCGTCTTGTGTCGCGTATCGCGTGTTGTATGACGTGTAAAGTGTGCCATTTCGTGTTGGTGGAAGTGACCTTGAGACTCGAAACGTAGCCCACACGCAACTTTGCAAGCTGATTGTCTCCTTTCATATGTGATTTTCATTCGAAAGTTGGCCACATCCTCCCAACTGTTTCATTTTGTTAAAAAAAAAGTTTCAAGGCTAAATTGTTGTACATTTGTATATTTTACATAGACATCCTGGCAATTATCCATTTACTTAACCCATCCTGTATCTTCCTGCCACTCACATTCTCCATTGCTTTGATTGAGTTCTTTTGCTTGTACAAGTGAACCATGATGGAGGAGTTTTCGAAACTATGTTTTAAATTGAATCATCTCCATCACTTTTGTTTGTGTAATCGATTGGTTTCTTTTTTCTTTTATTTTAAAAACCAATCTTTGCATTTGCTTAAAATTTATTCTTTGTCCTTCTGACAGTGCAGTGTGCTTAGCGCATATTTTTTTTTTATTTCAAAGAAATAATTGCCGGTTTTTTTTCTTTTCTTCTTCATATGGAATTTTCAACACAAACAATTTAATGCATGACGCCGCCAGAAGCTGGCTGAAGGCAAGCCATTTGACCCAATTGGCTTTTAAATTGAAGCGTGGGCACGAGTAGTCAGTCACATGCAACAATATAGCCCCACACACCAACCCTTGGATAAAAGTGAACTGATTATTTCGTTATCTTGATTTTATTAGCTAACCATGTGTTATTCGTTAGAAAGTGGCTGCACGTCAACATACACGTTGTGTAGATTCTTCTCCGAGTGAGAGTCACGATTTTGCCCTGCTTCAGATTATATACTAGGGCACCTTTATTTTATATTTTTTTACATATTTTAATTTAAAAAAAAAAATCCTTTGACTTTGCACAATTTGGTGCTTAATCTAACCTAGTGTTTCTTGACGAAGCAATACTTCAGTTTATGCTTAATTACTGCGACTGTCACGCAATGTACTCCGACACTCACGCTAGCCGTTTGTGATGAATCACAAATGAAATTGCCCTTAATATGCAAATTTTTAGCGCATGACTGTGCTAGAGCCAGAAATAGGCATTTATGTGTTGCTTCAGAACAGACAGTACTATGTTTGGCCATTTTTATCTACTTGTGGTGCACCTTTACTTTTTTTTACTAAAATGGGGTAGGACAAAAAATAGTGTAGTACTAATAGTACGGCTATTGAACTTAGAAATTGATGTCAGTAGGTATTTTGGATTAAGGCCAATGCACTGACAAAAGGTTTTTCCTCTCATCTTGAGACTTTCAATGAAAATGAAACTCTTGAAAAGACTTTGTATCTTTGGGTAGGTAAATTGATTTAAATTTATTCTGTGCAACAGATCTTCAAATGGACATTCATGGTCATATTGATGTCATATTATTTGGTATATGTTGTCGTTAAATTTCCTGTTTTCGTGTTGCTTTTGTCACTCAAAAAAGAAGATTTAATGTCATATTTCAAAGGGAGAGTGATCGTCAGACGAATCTTCTCTGGAGCTTCTGATTGGTGTCATCATCTAGATTGGTTTACTGTCAACATCAGCAGCCCGGACGGATGTTCGTAGTACACGTCAATTGTGCTGACTCGCTGTAACCACTGAATACTGGTCTCGTCCAACTGGTAGTGACTAGCCAAACTACTAAGTCAGTGTTAACAATGGGAAAGAGTAATAGAGCTA
The DNA here is from genome assembly GCA_914767635.1 of Melanostoma mellinum. Lineage (NCBI taxonomy): Eukaryota > Metazoa > Arthropoda > Insecta > Diptera > Syrphidae > Melanostoma > Melanostoma mellinum. Next base: position 46,249,223 of record OU612060.1, on the reverse strand, counting down.
TACTATATTGATGTGCGAATAATGACTGTGAGTAATACTTTAGACATGACGTGAAAATCATCCCAAAACACGTTGAAAACAGTGTGCGCAAGCATAACCTGCATGACAGAAAACGGACTCAGGCTAATCGGTTTTGTTACATGGCTAGACCTAGTTGTAAGTAGTTCAAGCTTTACTCATCTCAAATTTGATAAAAGTACATGGCGATCCCTAGATCAATCAACCGTCAATCAAATCGACGCAAGAAACTAATCCAGTGCTATGGAAGTCTGAACTTGCCGAGGAATCGACATTGGCTCGAACCGAAACGTTGTTGCAGCCAAAGTACAAATGGGGATAGCCAGTTCACGACCCGCGTGAACTAACGCTGTGAAACGATATTACGTCAGAAAGCTGCAATCGCAGGAGATGATTAATCGCTTTCGATCGAGTGTCCTTGCAACTGTCCCTGAATCCTTTGCCGCCAGCATTGAGCATTGAAACCAGTGGCAACAATGTCATTTAGACTCTAAAACGCATAACCCATTGTTCGATGGAGAATTCAGACAGATATACGCAACCAATTAAAAAGCACGACCAGTATAACGAGCTTTACCAAGGAGGAAAGAAGGTAAGAACACCGAAACCTCAAATACAAACTTAATTTAAATTAAACTGCAGGTGCAGTTTGACCTTGACGCGGAGCTTTTCAAGCAGCTAGAGATCAGTTAGGAAGGAGCATGCAGCAGCTGATCTGCGATGAAAGGAACCTCAGTATCGTATGTGCCTTTATTGTACAGTTTATAGTTCGTACAGATACAAATTGAAAAGTTGTCAGCTCCTCGTGGTAATTGGATGTTCGTATAACGACATTAGCAGCTTATAACTTCAACTTTATTCGCCTCCGGCGACGCCTCTTTTTAGCTAATTTTTGTTAAATTCTAAGCCATTTCGTCCGCTCTTGGCAAAGATTTTCCGATCCAAAAAATAGACAAACTCTCGCAACATACTTTACTTACTTAGGTGGGCATTACAGTTCGGAGTGAACCTGGGGATCAACCAACATCCTTCTATAACGACTTCGATTTCGGGCGAGCTCTCTCCATTTTTGCACTCTAAGTCGGTTGAGGTCGTCTTCCACTTGATTGCGTTACCTAAGACGAGGTCTTCGCCTTTCACGATTTCCCTGCATGTGCTTTCGAATTCGATCCACTCTACATTAGAGTGGTCCTTAGGAAAAAAAAAAATTTGGGACGCCCGCGCCCCCCAGGTTGGTTCTAAATCAGGAAAAAAAATTCCCTAATTTTTTTCAAATTTTTATTCCTAGCCCTTCCTGACCCTATTTCATTAAAAAGTTTTTGTTTTTTCGATCATCCGTTCAAAGACGGCTGCTGTTATAAAAAAAATTGTTTATCGAGTTTTTGTTAATAACATGTAAATAACAAATGAAATAATAAATAAAAAAAATCTAATTTAATGTTATATCATTTAAATATCCGTAGATATCTTTGAAAAAATAATCCATGTCAAAATGTTGCTTACTTTTGGCAGATTGAGCGAAATAAGAAATCAGCCTTTTTGTTTATTAACAATAGAGTATAAGCAAATGATCTTAACTTTATCAAACATACACGTGGCTGTAGAGTGTTTAGAGACGCTTCATTTGAGCCTAATTCGAACTCTTTCCGTTAATTAGTTCAAAAATTACAGGAAAATAGGGCCAGGAAGGGTTTGAGATAAAAATATGAAAAAATTAAGAAATTTTTTTTTAATTTTATAGAATCGATTTAGGGGGCGTCGTACTCTACTCTACATGGCCCAACCATCGCAGCCTCGTGTTGCGTTCTCTTCTGGATATGTCCATGTCGCGGTACAGCTCATAAAGCTCGTCGCTGTATCTTCTTCTCCACACATTGTCTTCGCATTCGGGACCAAAGATCATTCGGAGAATTTTTCTTTCGAAACGAGCAAGGGTTTCCTCCGCTTTCGATAAGATCCATGTAAAGCAGGAATGGAATGATCAAGATCTTCTACAGGGCTACCTTGTTTTTTTTTGAAGAGGGGTTTGTTTCTTAATTGCCGCTTACAATTGCGCCAATTAAAGAGGATTGGGTCTACTTTACGTCGCGTATCAGATATTGTCTGCTGTAATAGGCGAACCTTTGAAACCCTAAGTCTTAGACCAGAAAAGTCCACCATCGACCAAATTTTGACTTTACGGCAGATCTTGGAAAAAACCCGGGAATATGATATCGATATATACCATCTTTATATCGATTTCAAGGCCGCGTATGACATTGTTTGCAAACACGAGCTTTACAAAGTCATGTCTAGTTTCGGCTCCCCTGCAAAATTCGTTCGGCAATGCAGGAGATTTCACGCTGCCTTGTCAAGGTCGCCGAAGAACTCATCGAGACAGGTCTCGAAATGGCTTTAGGCAAGGCGACAAACTTTCATGCGATTTCACATCATATTTGTAAAGATTCTGCAAACCTCAAGCGTCATCACCAAAAATATAATAATCTTTTAGAAGCCTAAGTCAATTAAACAGATTTTTGAATAGACTACTAGTATGGCTGGGAGCGGATGGATATCATTCCATTGGCTCCACGGGCTTTCGAAAGCACATTGCAGGGAGGCCGCGAAAAGGGCAGACATCTTCTTAGGTGGTCTAATTAAGTTGAACATGTTCTAAACTAGAGTGAAAAACTGAAAGATTTCGCCCAAATACGAAATTGTTGGCTAAAGATGTTGCTTGAAACCCACGTTAATCTCGAACTGTAATGCCTACCGAAGTAAGTTAGTATGTATTTGCTTTGAAGTTTCCTGAAATAGCTCTACTCTGTGCTCTTTAAGTAAACAGGTACTCAATATGAGTTACTGTGATACCTGTGGCGTGATAGTAAGCCTCTTACGCACGAAGTTCGTGGTTCGAATCCTAACAGAAACCAAAAAATGTTTTTTCACTCGTATTTTCTTTTGTGAGGAATTCGCTAGTCCTCTGATAATACTTCTTATAAAGAGCGCGTCTTGGTTAGCCGTTTGGGATCGGCAAAAAATTATTTTTCTCCTCCATTCCCTAACATGGAGAAATGTGCTAGGCTCGTAGGTACCCCACTCTGTTGCGCCAGCCTATTTATTTATTTATTTTAAGTAATTCAGTGACTAAGTTGGCCATATTTTTTATTAATGTTAAGCTGAGGGTACCTAAAGTTTAAATTAGTACTGCAAATGCAATGATATCACAAAGCAAATTACATGCTTCTGATATCGTGTTAATTGTTGAGACTTTGCTCGCAAGTAATAGAAGGGTATTTTTCAAAACAGATTATAAAAAAAAAACAAATGTGATAAGAATCAGGAAATTTAGTTTACGATGCTGATTGAATTTAATTGAAAGTAAACTTTTGGAAGTTTTTTAAACTTTGTGGTTGTAAAAGTTGTCCGATTGATCAGCCTTAAAATGTTATTTTTCTCTCTTGTTATGTCACCTATCAATTGTGTTTATACGCGATAGGAACTCAAAAATAATAAATTTTAGATGTCAGCTAAATGAAAACTGCAGAAGCGCGTTCCACGTCGCGTCTTAATCTTATAGTCTACGCTCGCCTGTCCCTAACAAATATTTTTCATATCCGTGCCATCTGATTTAACGCTCAGGCAACAGGAATTTTTTTTCCACATCATATTTAGAATTTAAATTTATTGGATTATTACAAGCTTAAATTTACTTAAACAATACCAAACTCAAACTGATTAAAACTAAATTATATTTTCAAGGATGATAAACTGTTAAATAGGAGGACTTTTAGAAAGGAACTTGGAAGGTTGAAATCGAAAAGGAAAGGTACAGAATTAATCTTACTCAGCATGCGGGTTAAAGGTTCGATGAGACCTTAGGATGTACAATGAGCAGGAAGAAAAATAGTCTGGATGGTCTTACATTTCGAGAATAGTGTTGAAGGAGAAAAGGTCTGAAAGGAGGGGAGGGGGGGGGGGGCAGTCAGTGCCACCAGCAAGAAGCCGGTGCGTGAAGATGGTAGAAGTCCGAAGCGGAGTGGGAGTGAAGATTGATAACTGAGAGACGTTCTGGCTAAGGATTCACGGTGAGAAAATTGCTAACGTCCACCGTAGAGATCCCGAAGTGCAATGAACAGAAAACGACGTTGAACGCTTTCCATTCTTGAGATGTGAACCACTTGATATGGAGCCCACATTTGCCATGCTTGTTCAAGGAGAGGACGAACAGGAGCGATATAGAAGGGTTTGGTAACAAGGGATTGCGGAACTCTTTAGATTATTTCTTGATAAAAGCAAAGACGGAATAAGCTCTTGATATTACTTCGTCAATATAAAAAAAATATTTGCAGTCACAGAGAACACCTAAATCGCGGATGAGCTGCACACGGTTTATGGGAAGATTCTATAGATGACACGATCGGAGAGGTTTTTCACTTTTCGAGAAAAAATGATTACCAAACATTTGGCAAAGAAATTTTTGCTGCACAAATGAAATGAAGAATTGAAGCGACGTGAGCAAAACACAACAATATTGCATGATTTTTCCGACATAATTAATGGCAAGGAATAAAAAAAGAGGTCCAAGATGGCTACCTTCGAGTACACCGAAAGTACTGAATCAGTGGAAGGAATTGGCAAGTCCTCCGATGGTAAATTTTTTAATATGAAAAGCGCTTTCTCGATTAGCTGTTCGGAATTTCTCCTCCCAAAGAAACTGGAAGAGTAGAACGGAAGCGAAGTCTATACTGGCGGTTGTCTAGATATAAAGAAATCTATTGGAGTTGTTACTGGACTGAATCTGAGGAAGAAAGGTTTAAAAAGGATTAAAACGCAGTATAGGATGTCAGCCGCAGGTGCCTGAAAATTAAAAGGAGAACAAAAATTGGAATCATTTAGTCATATTTTTGATTGTTTATTTTTGTGCCAACTAATTTTTCTTCTTTCTTTTCCCTTCATTGCGAGCATTTTGATCTCGAAGGTGTCAGTGCTCTTCCACTTGATGTTTCACACAAGTGATCCGCTCGTGAAGTACGCCGACTATCTTTTTATCAAAAAAAAAAAAAACGAAGTGATAAAAGTTGTAGTGAAACTACATTCATAAAATCATAAATAAATAAATATTACATCATCACCAACTTTGGCGCTCTTATAGTTTACAAGAGTAGGTACGTGACCTTAAAGAGTACGAAACTTATTTTATACACAATTGCATGAAAACTTATATCTTTCATGTCAACACTTCTGAGAACTCTATTCAATGATTATTAGTCATATACTTGAATCGAATTTAATGCCATCCGGGACTGTGCTAGGAGCTACCGAAATGTGGGCCCCGAGGATCCCATAGCTTTGCTGCGGCACCCTTTTTATTTATTTTGTTGTTTTAATAAGAAAAACGAGCTGACCCGTCCATCGTTGCTCGGGCTGGTAGCTTTAAGGTTGAGGTTCCCGTTTTAGTTTTTTCATTACGTTGCGAATATGGGAATGGAATGTAGTCTACGTCACTGAAGGATAATGTAGCATCCTTTTGCTGAAAGAATTTTTTAAATCGGTCGAGTAGCTTTTTACTTCTCGTTTACACTCTCGTTCCCGTTGCAATATTGGGATGAAATATAGCCTATAGCCTATTCCAGACTCTTAAGTCTAGACTATCTGTGTAGGTACTAAATCGGTTCAGTAGTTAAGGTGAGCTTAGGCTATGTAGCATAGCAAACAAACTTACTTTCTCATTTATAACATTATATTAGTAAGGACAAGGACAATAAGATTTAATGTTTCCTTGAAGTTCGTTTCTGTATCAACTTTTTATAAACATAAGGCCCCTAAGTTTTGATCTTGCAAAATAATTCAAAATCGTCTCCCTCGGTACCCTTTTCTCTATTTTTGCAAGAAAAGAAGTAAAAGAAACAAATCCTTCCCTGCATAAATGCCACATAGTCGTCATTCCAGCTTATCATTATTCAATCATCGTTGTGTTGACAATGTAAACCCATTTGTTATCCAAACAGATAGGTAGGAACACCTTGACAGTATTGAAATATTTCCGTAGTATTAGACACAAATTACAAAAATATTTACCGCCGCATCGCATCATCCCCCAAAGTAAAATCAATACACCACCAACCACAACCAGTATGTAAACACTTAGGTACTTACCGTTGTTAAAAATGTTGTTGAGATTTTAATAGCCGGCCCGGATGTTTGACACAGCATTTTCTTGTTGATTGGGGATCCCATATTCTCCTTGTGTTTCATAGTGCAATGCGATACTATATCCATTTTCTTGTTTGTTGTAGTTTATGACTTGTATTCTCCACACAAACAAACTCAATGCAATATTTTATTTTCTGGTATAGAAAATGAAGAATTCAATGAAATTTATGTACCGACGCGACGACGGCGACGGACGACTAGATATAATGTTTCTTCAAATTCTAACAACAAAATGTCACTTCACACGCATTTTCTATGACGGTTACTATTTAGAATGGAAACTATTTTTATAAAGAGAGGGTTGCTCCCTTTCCTCGGCCTTAATTAGCAAAGTGGCTAACGTCGTCTTGTATATATTCCTATGAACAAAAAAAAAGGCACCCGGTTTACAAATTTATGACTAAAAGACACTCACACACGCGAGACGCGAATACAAAATGAGAGCTTAAAAGAATGTTATTCAAAGGCAATAGCACAACATCAGTGTGATTTCCATGCGACTATCCCTTTGCGATGACAACATGTGAGACTTTATTTTGATTTTATGTCCCAAGCTAGACAGCATTGAGTACCTACACCACCACGAGACCCTTTCACAATGTTCGTTGTAGTGGTTGCACAGTAAAATATTTAGTTCAACTAAACTAAACTACCCCAAAGTTAACATTCATGAGGTAAAAAGCGGCAACCTTAGGCGAACTTTTGGTGTGTCGTCATTTATAATTAATTGCTCAGTGGAATTTGTCTCACAGACCAACAAATCGATATTATAAAGAAATTGAAAGAACTAGCTATATATGCGCGCTAGTTTATACTTTTTAGTTTTTCACTCACATCAGCGGGAAGTGGTGGGGTAGGTTTGAATCCAATCGAACTAATCGGAACACAATTATTCATCTGACGGCTGACGCTTCTCAATAGATTAGTCACACTTTTGATGAACAGTGCGAGAGAGTGAAAATCTTGTTTGTTGTTTTCTTAATTTCATTCACTATCACAGTCACTCATCATTCTTGTTGTTAGATCATTCATCCCAAATTGGGAAGAATTGAGAGAAAAGTGGGCAAGGAGGTTGTCAAATGCAATTAACCAATTAAAGATATTTTTTGTGGTTATGCAGCACACATGACACATTTACATCATACTTCTTCTCCTTTCACTATGCAGTAACGATATGCATTCTTCAAATATATTTGCACTTGAGGTTCTTAGAAGAAAGAAAGAAAGAAACGAAAACACATCACCAGTATGTTAAATTTAGAATTTCAAACCACATAAAGTATTATGTTGAATTAAATTTATTTTGTGCACATAATTCGATTGTTTCATTAATTTAAAAATAAATTAAATTGCTTTTGACATGGCACACCGCTGGGCTGTCGTGCTGCCGCTGCTGTCTTCTCTCTGACAGCCACACTCTCAGACAGAACGAAGAACCAACACTAAAAGCTAAGCAGAAGCACCACGCGTGGACTGAAGAATGAAATACAAAAAAAAGTAGAAAATACGGATACAAAAAGGCAAAGCGAATAGTGTGGCCAAGTGAAACTACCCTTAGCTGGTTGTTAGAGCTTGGAGCAGAACAAATTTTTGTTTTGTTTTCGTGTTTGAATTCTGACAGTTTTTAGTAATGCGACATAAAAAAAAAATAGACGACGAACCAAAAATCAAAACAACTCTGACATAATCATTCGGCTGAGTGGAAGAGTGTATCAATTGGTTAAATGTGTAAGAGCTGATAATTTTGTCATGTAGTTACTAGAAGTTGTCTAGCGAACATTGGCCGTACCTAGATAGATAGACAGATAGATATTGAATGGCTCACTGTTATTATGACTGATTGTGAGTGTGAAGACGTGCGATTAAAGTCACGATGATGGTGTTAAATGATTTGCGAAAAGTGGGATAAGGGCGCCTCAGAGTACAGTGACTTGAAACATTTTGCTTACAATAGATAAAAATACGCAAGTAAATTATGTGATGAGTTTATAATTAGTATTCTGTTGCCACTGAAGTGGTCATTCAAATTCCATGTGAATATTTTGTTTGTTATGTTGAAATAAAAAGTTGAGCTTGACATTGAACACGTGAAACCAGAAGTCAACCATTGGAAACATTTTGGATCATGGTTCTGAGCAGAGTTGCTTTTAGTTTTTGTGGTACTCGTAACGTAATGTTTAGCATGTTTGCCTGTTACGCGGGAGATTCGTTATTCGAATCCCAACAGAAAACAAAAATGTTTTCGATGGGTTTCCACTTTCACAAGGAATTGACAAATTCTCCGATCGTAAATTCATTGCCATGAAAGGCGCTATCTCGATTTAGAAATTGTATGTCCCCCTCATTTCTCTCACAAAACATGATTGTGAGAAGTGCGCTAGGCCCTAAGACTTCCTGCTTTGTTGCGCCACCCTATTTTTTTATTTTTTTTATTTTTTGCTTTTAGTTTTTGCGGTAGAATAAACAATTTTCCCACTGTTAAAGAGAGTCCAACTTTACATAAATAGGCTTTGTACTTGTGCAACCGCATTTATTAAGAAATTTTAGACGTCAGGGTAGACATAGTTTAGTCCAGAGATGGTTCCTGTCAAGGTTTGAACCCCATATTCTCACAGGAACGGGGTTGGGAACGAACACTTTGAAACTACGGGACAGGTTTCAAAATTCTTTGAAATATGAATCGATGAAGGTGTGTACTTCAAGTGACAGAAATACAATATTCTGTGTCCCAGTAAGAGGTGGGCTAGCCTACCCATTCTCTAAAATTTCTTTAAAATTACGACTGGTGGTGCTCAACATTTTAATTTCCAAACAATGAATTAAGCAGTAATGATCCTAGTTCTTCAATCGATCCTCTGTGATCCTGACTCGGATTCATTACTTCCCGGGATAGCGAGTTTTATTGAGTTGGGAAGTATGAAGCATGGGAAAGGAAGAGAGGTGTTTGGTGTTGACTGGATTAATTTATTATAGCTTATAGTAGTCTCACTTTAAAGGGTGGCCGTGGTGCAGTGGTAGAGTGCTCAGTAGGTAGGCCGGACGCGTGGGTTCGAATCCCGCTCTGGACATCTACTTTTCTTTCAGCCTCCCAGTTTCAACTGGACGCCGCACATAGGGGATATTTGCCTCGAAAAACCGCTCATGAAATTTTTTTTCTCTGAGTGAAGTGATACTTGGCTAAAACAAATGCAAAAGGGTTGTGAAGCTAGTTTCTAATGAATTAAGGTATAAATGAAAAAGGAAAATTTTTTAATATTTTTATTTTTTATTTATCTAATTTGGCTTTAAAAACATTCTCTTCACACTCATTCATAACATAATATAGGTGTTTTTTTTGTAAAAACACGCAATCCTGATTGACCCTTCAAAGTAAGGCTTATTTTTGGATGATAAAAAGTTATTTATTTTCACAAAACTAGGTATACATAAGGGACGATAAAATTTCGAGGGGCAGTTATGGGCAGGGTTTTTTTTTTTTGTTTTTGCTTTGTGACATCTTCCTCTTTAAGCTGATATCAAATATATTGCCGAATAACACGGAATGATATAACAAAAGGTCCATTAAAAAAAATAATTAAAAAAAAACACTGCCCTTTTTCATACATTTCAATAAATTTATTTACCATTAAATCAAAGCATCGAACGCTATGAAAATAGCTTTAAAAAATGGTATACACCTGCAACTGAAACTTCCATAACAAAAATTGTAAGTGCAATAGCAAAAAACCAAAAAAAAAAATTTATTAGTGAAATAATTTTTCTGACGGCAAAACTGATCAACATTAAAAGCTTACGATCGATGGCTTCCAACAGATGCTGTGCGGCAGTGGGTGCATTAAAAAAAAGCAATTGCGGTGCATTATTCTATGGGTATTTAACTACAGCTAAGAAAAAAATCACTTCTCAATTCTACATTTTTCGAAAAACTTATATGAGCGGTTTTTCGAGGCAAACACATAGGGGTATATGTGCGCCGCCCTTGAGGTTATATACGAAATTACATCCACCTTATTTCAAGCTATTGCACCACAAAAAAAAAAGTGAAGGTTGCTACCCTGTTAGTACAGTGGACCGGTAATTAGGTCTGAGTTCTCCAGGTTAGAATAAGCCTCCTCTTTTTAAACTAAAAAAAAGTCTCACTGAAGTATTTGGAGCTCTGAATGAATTGAAGGATTTTGTTCAATGGTAGGCTTAGTTTTGCTCTGTTCGTCGCGTCGTTTAGTATATTTTTGCTGTTCTTTTTTTGCTATAGTGGGGAAAACTTGAGCACTCAGAGGGGAAAAAGAATGACACTTTCTCTGCATCCTCTTCCAGCCATCCTCTACAAAAATGGGATGTGCTTATGCTTATCCTCTTTTTCATCATGTGGGTACCCAATGAGTTGTGACCAGAGTTAAATTTATGTTTACTCAATTAAAACAACCGATATGTCCAAATAACAACTCAATTTTATTCTTTCATTCTTCTTAACACTACGATACAATACTTATGTCTAATTGCCAAGTAAGCTTACGTAGTAAAGGAAGTGCGGCTTAAGTTACCACGAATGTGGTATGTATTTATTAGGCGCAACTTCCTGAGTAGAACCATCTCTTTTTACAATAGGGTAATTGTACGTAACTCCCGTGAGGAAAGCAATCAACAGAGAGAGCCGAGGCCTGCTAAGCTGGTGCAAGAGTTATGTTTTCTACTTTTAATTACCTGATCATACTGCAAACCCAGCATACTTCTAAAGCTGACAACCTGTCATTGGCAGTTCTGGTGAAAATCTTTTCTTTCTCAAGTGTGGCTTCAATATAGTGATTTTAGTTTCGCTGAATAAAAATAATGACCCGATTTTGGCCAGCTTCTTTGAATTTAAAAACTAAAGTACCATCACGGAGGGGAGACCACAGGTATCGCCACTTGCAGTCTTAGAATTTTGTGTCAAAAAAAAGTTGATTGGAACAAAATTTACAAAGCTACGAATATTTTTATACCTGTCGGTATAGTGTTTCCTTCAAAACTTTGCAGCGTTTTTCCCACAACTTACTTTTTAAAACTGGCACAATAGGTATCATTCAGACACCGCAGTGCCCGGAGCTGAGGAAGCTCTACCCGTCCCCCAAATCTAAATCTACTTTTTAAAAGTCAGTGCTCCTCATAACTTCAAAACTTCTGCACAGATCCTTTTGAAATTTTGAACACTATTTCTGTGAATAAATTACGATGTAGGATGAAGAGTTTTTTCAAAGTTTTTTCCTTCAAAGTGTTCCAAAAAAGTGAAAAATTAAAATTTCAAAAAACCCCTTCACATTACTTGGTGAAAACTATTATCTAACGAATGAACCTTGATTTTTTTTTTTTTTTTGATTTCCGATGATCCAACCAAGCTATGAGAGGCACCGCAACTCGCCTTTTTTTTCTAGGCACTTTCGAATAATTGCTGCCATTGCCGTATTTTCAAATGTTTCTCTGTGAAAATTTTACACAATATTCCAGAAATGTAATTGTTTAATGTGTAATTGGTTTTAATAAAGAATTTTGAAATGGTTCATCACACAAAACTCGCAAAAACATGATTTTTTTTAACTAATTAGAATTATAGGTTCTTGAAACGCGTTTGGTCTACGAGGTTCCCGTAGCTTTGCTGCACCACCCTATATTATATTCATTTATTTATGTTCCGGAACTAAATTCTAGCTTATGGTGTTAGTTGTAGTCTTAAGTAACTACGACCTGTTTTTTTTTTTTTATTTTTGATGGAGATAGGTTTTATAGTCCAGTGGCTGTCTTTGAGAATGTAAATTTTCATATTGTGATGTTTTGTGACTTCGAAGACTGCAATTACATTTCCCTTATTTTTTTAGATTTTTTCATAAGAGCTTACTATGGCTGCTGTTTTTTTATGGAATGGTGCTGTGGAAAAAAATGTATGAGAGCTTAAAGCCATACCAAATTGGTTCACTGGGGCGTATACTTACTTTTTCGTTGTTTTTTTTAATGAGATGAAAAAGAGACTGCCTAACGTCGCAGATTTGACTTCGTACTCACCAGAATGAAGGACTTTTTTCAATAGTGCAGATATTTAAATTTCTCATTTACAGGGTGTTCTGTTATTCCCGTTACATATTTTCGCATGATCTTGGTCATATTCTAAGAAATTGTATGGGAGGCCATCTCAAATCTCAATAAAAATATTAAAAATCAGGTAAGCGGCTTACTGCCACACACTTTAGTGTTTCTCAGAGCTTATACTTTTTTCATGAAGAATAAAATCGTAAAACAATTTTAAGCCTTGCGCAAACCAACGCGGTGAGTGCGTGCGATGCGATTGCGTTAAGTCAAATCCCTATGTAATTTTTTACTTAACGCAATCGCATCGCACACACTCACCGCGTTGGTTTGCGCAAGGCTTTATTGTTCTATGAGGAGAATGGTGCTTTTAAAATCAAAATAAAAAAATTTAGTCACCTTCACTCCATTTATTAGTTTTTCCCAGGTACAACAATGGGCTCATCAGCTAGATATTGTTGAACTCTTTTAGGACACAATGTTTGGTCGATGTTTACGTACAGTGTGTTTGTATCAAATATTTTTTCTTTCATGTAACTCAACTCAAGTTTTATTTCAACTGCTAAGTAGCATAAAGAAAAATTGCATGAAAGACATGAATATAGTTATTTAGAACTATAACATTGTAATTTAACCACGATGTTATGAATGAAATAAGCTAAGTGTTCCTGGAATTATTTTGCTTGAAGTGCACTTTTGTATACTTAACTCATAGTGCATGATGTAGGCGCTTTTGTGTCTTTAACTTATATGTCATGACGTACATAGGTATCAAAAGAGATTATGACTTAGCAGTACATCGAAAGCCTTACCTATAGGGTGCTAGGGAAGGTACCAATAGGTTCTAGACATGTTGTATTGTATTTTTATTGTAGCTCAAATTTGTTAACATTTGTACTAGTATTGCACATTATGGTATAACTCTATATGGTATATAATATAACTCTACCTTACTACTGAAAAAAAAATCTAGACATATTGTTCCTTGAAATTAGATAGACGAACCAGTAACGTATTTACAAGAGAGCTTGTTCTACCAAAGAACTGACGCAAAGGAGATAGACTTATCATAGCTGTATAGAAGGAGAGAGAACTCTTTTTGAGGCTGACAGTGCAATTACAGTTTTTGACCGAACCTGTTTGAACCTTAGATTGCTATCTAAGATTAATCCAAGATGCTTGACTTCATTTAATATGGGAATTTTGACGATTGTGACGAAACCAGCCAATTTTCTACGTATCGTAAAGAAACTAACCTCGATCGTCGGTCTTAAGATGATTGAAGAAGTGACTGTTTCTAGCACACCAGTTGTCAATCAAATTCTGGGAAGTTTGTGGACTGGAAAATAAAGCTTTTAAACTGGGTTCAATAGAGGGAATGGCGACGCGAAGCCGCGTTTGTCGGCATATGCTTCAGCGCGGATGTTACATACATACATACATCGAGCATTTCAATAAGAAAGTCAACCAGCAAGCACCGCAGAAGAAATTGTAGACAGCCACCTTGTAGGTAGCTCTTATTGTAAGATATTGTCCACCCTCCGCTTCAAAGTGACAAGAATAATAATTCTTCCACTTCATGTTCTCTACCCGCGGTGCACATGCCATCGGAGATAGCATTATCATAAACGCCTTCTATGTCGATGAAAATGCCAAATGCGAAATCCTTTTTCCCGAAAGAACATTGAATTCTGCTAACTAGACTTTTGAGTACGGTCTCATTTTTGGCTTTGGTAATCTTGTTATGTCCCAGATGCCGTTTGTGGTTTTTTTTTTGGGTAATTGCTTACCTAAATGGTCACTTCTGTTGCGCTACCTTAACCCTTAACTTTAATTTTGCTTAAACTTTAATTTGCTTAAAAATAGTAGAATATGAAGTTGGTATCTTACTTATTTACTTAGGTGGGCATTACAGTTTGGGGTGAACCTGGGCCTCAACCAACATCCTTCTGTAACGATTTCGATTTCGGACGAGCTCTCTCCAGTTTTGCACTCTAAGTCGGCTGAGGTCTGTCTTCCTCCACTTTATTGTGCCACCTAAGAGGAGGTCTTCCCCTTCCGCGATTTCCCTGCAATGTGCTTTCGAAAACCCGTCGAGCAGGAGCGTTTGGGTCAATCTGCTCTACATGGGCCCAACCATCGTAGCCTCGCGATGCGTACTCTTCTGGATATGCCCATGTCGCGGTACAGCTCGTACAGCTCGTTTTTGTATCTTCTTCTCCACACATTATCTTCGCACGGGACCAAAGATCATTCGAAGAATTTTTCTTTCGAAACGAACAAGGGTTTCATCCGCTTTCGATAAGGTCCATGCATCCGCGCCGTAAAGCAGGACTGGGATGAACAAGGTCTTATACAGGTTTACCTTGGTTTTTCTCAGTTGCCTTCTTACCCAAAGTAGTAACGGTTCGCAAAAGTAATTCTCCGTTTGATCTCCTTCGACCTATAAAAATTTTTGAGGTTAAGTAAAAATTAAGCTTTATTGTAAATAGATTTCGACCTTGGAATTAACGACTACATAAAAAAGATTCCTTATAAAATCATTTTCACGAACAGGCCAAGAACATGTGAAGCTTATCCAAAAAAATTTATATCGAAATATTGATCAGTTATGTTGTGACTTATGATCTCAATGACTGATCATAACTCTTCTACACGTCAGCTTTCACACGAAGTGACGCAGGAAAACTTCTTTGATTTTTTCAAGTTGTACTCCTATTAGCAAAAAAAAAAATAAACAAGTTCAAATCAACAGAGCAAATGCGTGCGACCCAGAGCTTCTTTTCACTTCCCACAAATCACGAATTCACTGGTACTCTGTTGGGTAGAAGGAAAAATAAATTAAACAGCAGCTAACAACAAGTAGTTTTAAGCTTTGCGATCTATTTTAAGAACCAAACTATGCACGTTCATGCAAATTTGATCAGCCATTAGCTCAAAACCCCGGTTAAATAAATGCAAAAAAAAACATTCTTGACATTGTATTATGTACCTAATAGCTCACAGCTCATACAACATTGCAAGTCATCATCACCCGGAACTCAGAGTGCCCCGAAAAGCAATGCAAATATAAATATCTTACCCAAGTGTATTTTCTTCTCTCTCTTAATTTCTCTGAACGAAATAAACGATATTGATGCACGCTTCGTTCCGGTATGTAATTTAATTAGGCGCGGCAAACGCAAAAGCTCACGCTAACATTACCGCCACTATTCGATCACATGCTTGATTCATGCTACGCTATGCAGCCATTTCTATTCCCAAAATGCTTGCGATGGATGGCACAGGTTTGCTTTACACAAACCTATGACCTCCCCTTCATTAAACTTCATTAAACTCTAACGAGATTGGGGTTGGGTTGTTTTTTCTTTTTGTAATTTTAGGGTTGAGTTCTTAATACACAAACAATGACTTAAGCTATTAACCTTTTACCTACAACAATCTTGTTCACTCGAAAGCCGTGGGAAATTAATGTGGCGTTAGTATCCAAACAAATAGCAGCAGCTAGAAACAAAACGTCAAAAGCTTAATCCGAAAATGTGTCAAGATATTAGACTAAAGATAAAACAACAACGATACCGTAAGTCCAATCACCTCTTTTAACTTCTCTCTCTTCTATGGCCACCGACTATAGTTTTGCGTGGGCTAAAAATAGCTATTTTTGGTTCATTCAAGTATTTGGCTAATATGCATAATATTTTGTGCTACAGTGAGTTGAATTTTATATTGTGGAAGAGTGCAAAGGTTATGAATTGGTTCTCGATAAGGAATGCTATTCTAGTCTATTTGGTTGAAAATTCATCAGTTAGTTAGTTAAAATTACTTGTTTCTGATGGAAATTTCATGAAAAATTGCCTCTTTATCAAAAACAAACTTCATTCATTTCATTTTTAATTCATTTTTATTTACTTTTTCTTATATCTACTTACATGCTAACAATAATGTGTAAAACTAGCTTATATAATAACTTAATTAACTTACTGACCCTAGGCGGGTACTCTAAATTATTCAATGTCTTACTACTAATGCCTTTCGGCCTTAAGATAACTTATGAATCAAAAACTAGAGCTAGTTAAAACAAAGAAAATTTTTTAAAAAACTTAGTTTGAATGATCATTTTTTTTTTGTTTTCTTAAGACTAATTAAAACTAATTAAAGCTACTTAAAACTAGAGCAGCCACAGTAGCTTTTGGCTTTTTTGTTTTTTAAGTTTTGTAACTTTTTTTGGGTTTTTTGTATTTTGTAAATTTTTTTTTTGTATTTTGTAAATTTTTTTTTTTTTGGATTCAATGTTTTTTTTTGTTTGCTTTTTTTTTTGGATTTTTGTGATTTTTTTGTTTGCCACTGTGCCTACCCCCTATACCCTAAGACTTACACGCTAAACCTGTGTAAGCCAGCCATTGGCGACTTGCTATCATTATCAAATTCGTGTTGTCGCTCCGACAACCACCAGAACATTTTCGACGTTTTAACAACGTCACGACGAGCGCGATCTGAGACCGCCCAACTGAACCGGAGGAGCTCTTCAGCTTCTCCGCCTACTGCGGTGACGTCTCGGTTGTAAAGGAGCTGTCGTTCCACGGACTTCCGGCAGACGTGGTAGATTAGCGGAATCGCCAACCTATCCTGAATCAGCCCTACCATATCAAAATAGAGTAAAGCCTCCGGTGGGACAAATCCACTGAAGCGCGTTTTCTCCATATATTCAATGTTGGGGTAATAAGCCCCAAAAATCATGCCATTGGTCGAGGGTCAAGACAGTTTTATAATGAAGTTGTCGATCCTGTTTATTTGAGCCCCGTTGTAAAGGACCTCGTTACGATAGTATTTTCTGTACTCCGACTCTGGTGTTCTGTGCAATCCAAGACAGGTACACAGACACTGTCTCTTAAACACCCGAATCTTTTCCATTTGAGACGCTGTAACATTGAACCACACGGAGCACCCATAGACAATCATTGGCCTTATGAGGACCATGTAGCAAATCACTTTCACTTTCAGCAAACAGTCGCCTTGTCAGAGCAAAAGCTCCTCTAGCTCTGGCCAGAGCCGCATCCATATGTTTGTTAAAATATAGATACTGATCTAGCCAGATGCCCAAGTACTTGACTACTACTTTGTTTGGCAGTGGGTTACCATACAGATCAACGATCACCAGCTTGCGCCAGTTCTTTCTCGTATCCCATGAGGCCCGAGCCAACGGGGTCCTAAACACAATTGTTTCCGATTTCTGGAAGTTGATTTTCAACTTCCAGTCATCGCAATATTGCTGGATCTTATCGAAGTCACGCTGCAAGAGTGTTCTGATGACTTCGATCTTTGGACCTGTTCTGTACGCAATGAGGTCGTCAGCGTACGCTATAGCATGGTGAAGAGAACCAATTAGATCGCCAGTGAAAATGCTAAATGAAATAGGCGAATTCACCGCTCCTTGTTGCAGACCGTTCTGTATTTTAAAAGTTCTGGTCGAAGTTTTATTGCAACTTTTCACAACAAACGTTCTACCATGAAGCATGTCATTCAATATATATATAGCCAGTGGTTTACTCATGCCATACCTGATCAACTTAAAGAAAAGACCGTCTAACCAAACGGTATCGAAAGCCTTCTTCAAGTCAACCAGACATGCACCCGTACACTGCTTTTTAGCTTTGTTCCATTGAATATCAGATACTAGTTTAGCCGCGGCATGTATGGTATCATCGCCCGCCTTAAAACCGAACTGATTTTCATGTGGACAGAGCTCTATTGAAAACCTCCTCGAATACCTTGCTGATACTCGGAAAAAGACTAATTGACCGGAGATTTACTGGATTGGAACCATCCTTCCCTTTTTTAAGGAGAGGATGGACCACTGCCGTCTTCCAACGCACTGGATAATATGCACCGCTTCCGCAGGGAGGTTTCGCAGCACAACATTGGGTATGCCGTAGACTCCTACTGACTTCTTTTTCTTTATTTTGTGAAAGATGTCCAAGGTGTCCATCTTAGAAACAAACAGGGTGTTATCCCCGTTTCGCTGGGCGATAACTGCATTTGCAAGTCGGTCGTCATTGAACCCTGCCAAAAACAAACTTCTGTGAACCGATGGTGTAGTGTACATGACCTAATAGTTAGCATGTCTTCTTGTTTCGTTGGAGTTTAAGGTTTAAGGTTGCTTTTCCACTGTCATCTCCTCTCGCTAGTAGCTGGCAAGTTCTCCGAGAGTCATCACACTGCCTCGAAAAGCTCTTTCTCTCTTAGCTGTTCACAACCGGCAAAAATGTGTAGATGCCCTCCATTCAACACCAAAGTATAGTTACGAGGGATACCCTCAGCTTAAGGGTTCTCTGAGCTCTGTACTGTAATCGTGTTTTTTAAAGGTATAGTTTTCAAATTAACAAATGACAACCTTGTTACGCCTATTTTACGGTCAACATAATCGTTCGTCCGAGCAAGTTTTTCGGAAAACCATTTGTCATTTTCGTATTACGCAAACTTAAGCTGATAATACGCATCCAATAAGACGACCTACAGTGCGCACAGAAGAAGTTAATACTGCTGTGGGGCGTAGTGTTGAAAAGGGGCTTGAATGAGTCGGTTCGTCATGGTGCACAGCAATCGTAGCTATGCCTCTGCCCTTCCACTTTGTGAAAGACTCAGAGAAAAGATCTTGGGTTGTGAGCTTACACTATTCAATTTATGCAGGAGTTGAAACCGCATGAACTTTATTCGGGTCTCCGTACTTTCGATGAATGGGCCGAAAACCATATTCAGCTTGACTCACTTTTTCAATGCAATATTTTGTTTAGCGATGAACTTCATTTTTCTTTACACGGCTACGTCAATCAATCAGCAAATTTGTCGAATTCGGGGTGAAGAAATCGCAAAGGCCTTTGTTTAGGTGCTCTTACATCCTTCAAAAGTAAAACTTTTTTTTTGATTGATTTTTATTTCGTAATTATATTTTCACAAAAAGTTGTTACCGCACATTTTACAATACAGTGATTTGATATATAATATCTTTCATCTGAAACATTATAATTTGTGAAGAATTAGAGTTTTTGACATAGTTCGATTTGGAGGAAAATACGAAACAAAACCACGAATCTCTTGGTTAACAGCAGACCATCGCACCACAAGTACCACCTCCAGGATCGTGTTATCATTTTCTTTGAGGATATGTGAAGTCACAAGTCTACGCCAATAAACCGCAGCCTTGGAAGCCAACATTCACCGTTTTATTTACGATGTTCGGCCCCAGCTGAAAAAAGCTGTCGAAAATTACGATTACTCTTCATTCGACCCAGTCTTTTACTTAAAACCAATACCATGATAATGAAACTTATGTGTTTCATTTCATTTAAAATGTGTGTGAGCACCCTTAAGTCATGTGTCAGGTTAGGGGTCAATTCGTATTGGAAAAAAAGTCAACAATAGGCTGAGTCTTTCAAATATTTATTTTGAAATGTTATTTAATTTATAAATTGCGTATTTAGATCGATATCAAAGCTTTTTTTTTAGTCTACTAAAAATCTCTTCTTTCCAGATATGACTGTTCGTAGGACTGGCCATACACTTTGAAAAGGATTGAACCATGGCTTTAACAATGCAATAAAACAACCAATGGAGAGAAATGGGTCCTTCTTGAAGTACATGACGTGGAATATTGGAATATGTTGATTGGAATCAAAAGCGCAAGAATATCTCCAAGAACCGCAAACAATGGAGCCTAGGAATTAAGCAGATTGAAACAGACCGAAGTCCAAAGACGTAAGTAGGAAGTGAATATGCTTTTCTTTTCAATCACACAGACTTAAGCGGTCCTGAACTTAGAACTATTTCAGATCTACGCACTTATTTCATTTTAAGAAATCGTCAAACAGAGAGCGTTTCAATCCCATGTTATAATGTAGGGGTAACCGGGGCTAGTGGGCTCAAGGGGCAAGTAGACTAACCGCCAATAACTTCAAAAGAAAACCATTTCTTTCAAGTTTATTCCACTTTTTATACATCGAGCACACCAGCTTGCTGAGTCTCAAATTGTCTTTCGCTGGTGTCGGACATAGTTCGGGTATTATCCCAAAAAAAAAACAAGTTTTTGCGTTCGTCAGTAATTTTTTTGTTTCCTTTTCTTCTTTCTTATGGGTGTTTGTGTTCAATGTCAATTCTTTTTTTGGAAAAAGAGTACAGTTAGTGCTGCTATTCTTAACAGCTGGTAGTTTTGTTTTATCTTGATTTCAAAGACCCAAAAAAAGCCCTTGAGTGCAGAAGGACCGAACGGGGTAGGTTGACTTATTTTTTCGGGGAAGGTTAATTATTTTTATTTTTTTTTAATTCAAATGAGAACGCATGTTTTTAGTTTGTTGTATCACAAGAAGTGGCTTTGATTTGTTTAGTTAATTTAAATTTTTTTTTTTATTTTGTGGTACCACAAGGAGTGGATTTTGTTTGTTAACTTAACTTTTTTTACAAATTTTTTTTAGTATGGTTTTTTTTTTTGGAATACTACTGGAAGTGTATTTACTTATAATTTTTTGTTTCAAGTAAAATTGGCATTTAATTCTCTTTTCTTATAGTTTTAGAGGAAATAAGAATATAGTCAACTTACCCCGGTTTTGGGATTAGTTGACCAGTTTGAGCTTGAGGTCGTTTTGTAAAATTATGAAAAAAATTCCTTTTAGTCTACTAGCCTCGGTCTAAAAAAAAATGTTTAAATGCGAGACCGCGTAGGTCAAAAAATTCAACCACATTATTATTTATTAAAAAATATAAGCAAAGCCAGAGCTACCTTATCCATTTCCAGTGTGCAGATGTTGTTCTGGGCCCAGATTCCATAACTTTTCAGACGATTATCGTTCAATCATCTATCGTAGATTGCATCGCGTTAAGAGAATGTTTCATATAATATTGCTTTCAGTGATAGGTCTAAAGCTATTTTTGTTACTTTCGTCCTGCAAATTTTGTCAACTTTTTCAGCGTTTTATAGACGTTTTTTACTGCCTAAAGTTTAGACTAAAATTAGATATTTCTGCTACTTTTTAACATTTTTAGTGCTGCAAAAGAATGGTTGCACGTCTTCGTGACGTAGAAATTTGAGGATCAAAGCCAAGAAACATGCAATTATTTTTCGGTTTCTCACTTTGTCGTTCGTCGTCGTCTTCTGTACCACTTTAAGCCGTTTAAACGAAACCTCAAACTAATGTTTTCCTGACGCAGAACAATCTTACGTCAGAGCGTAAGCACTTTCTCAATTAGCCGTTCGGAACCGGCAGAAAATTGTAGGTCCCCTCCATTTCCTCACAAGGCATAGTTGTGAAAAATGCGCTAGGCCCAAGGGCTCCTCGCTCTGTTGCGCCACCCTATTTATTTTATTTTATTTTTTTATTCTCTAAAGTGTGTCTACCCGTGGTGTGATGGATAGCATGTCTGCCTGTTAATCCAGAGGTTCGTTTTCGAATCCCAACAAAGGCGAAAATGTTTTTTCCGCCTTTCGCGAGAAATTGGCAAGTCCTCCGTTAGTATTCATTGCCATGAAAAGCACTTTCTCGACTATCCGTTCAGAAAATTGTAGGTCCCCTCTATTCCCTTACGCGCCACCCTATTCATTATTATTTTTTTTTTTTAGCTTTTTCCCATGCCGTTTAGAATTAGCAAAAATTTGTAGGTAATACTCCCTTGGTCAGTTTTTTCGTGTCGATCTTATACTTATTCTAACATATCAACATTAAAAGTGAACAAAACAGGCGGAAAAATTGCATTACTTATAGTTTTACTATGGGCTTGTCCTGTCCTCAAACTTCCTTTCAGAATGATGAATGTATGAGATGGCCAACTTTTCATATGGCGTTTTGGCCCACCAATGTGGGTTTTAAGCCAAGAATAAAATAGTGGGCATATATAGCTTACATATTCACACGCTAGTTTCAAAAGTTAGCCAGTTTTGGTCAAATTTAGATGAAGTTTTGACCCAATCGACCACATGCTTATAATTGTACTCTTCCGTGCTAATTTTATGACTATTTCAATCTAAAATTTGAAGCCCCAAAATTTATATTGTAAGCAAACGTTTTCACTGTAGGTAAGCTAATAGCGCTAATGGTTGCTCGCAAAATAAAAACTTTAACACTTTCAAGTAAGAGCCAAAGACCATCTAATTGCCCACTAACAGTCATCATCAATTTGAAGATTAAGCAGCGAAAACCCACATTTTATTACTACAGGGCCGGTAAAAAAACCCCACTAGACAGGAAATGAATTGTAGGGCGGCGACTTATGTGTCGTTAGTGTTATGTGCTTACACAAGGAACATCCCGCATCCGCATGTTTTCAATGAGTTGTGGTTGCCGTCGCCGGCTTAAAATTTAATTTTCAAAAGGAAGAAAAAGGAATGAAAGTTTTTTATTTAATATTCAATAATGCCTTATAATTTAAAGATGTTTTTCTGTAGAAAATAAAATCATTACGTTTCATTGGTAATTGGAATACGATATTAATTTTTCCGGATCAAGATATTGAAACTGAATTTTGGCGCTCAACACATGCCTTGTGAGGGAATGGAATTTTCTGCCGGATCCGAACGGCTAATCGAGAAAGCGCTTTTCATGGCAATGAATACTAACGGAGGACTTGCCAATTCCTCGCGAAAGGCGATATCAGTGGAAAAAACATTTTTTGGGATTCGAACCACGAACCACGAACACCACGGGTACCACTCCAAAATACTTACAGCCCTGAGCCTGTGCATTGTTTTTTTTTTTTTTTGTAGATTCTATAGCCTTATGGCGCTTTCCATTGGTTTCACTCGGGGAAGCACTCATTTTAAAACCAATGGAACACCCAAAATTGTTTCTACTCAGTTTAACGTAATTTCCTTTGTGTGAGTGAAACACCTATGGCTCTTAAAAAATATTCCTTGAAGAAAATTTTCATTTTGACATTTGAGTAACATGTGTTAGTGCTTCTGAGTCGATTCTCACTTCAAATCGAGAAGCGGCTGTCACTCCTCAGAATCATGAGAAGCGATCTTTTTGCACCAATGGAACGGTTTGAGAATGCTTCTGGACGCTCCTGGACGGTTCTTTTCGTCCAATGGAAAGTGCCATTACATTTCACCCCAACTACTTGTTTAATAAAACTGTTGACATAGGTGCCTCTGTCAGATGGCAGCACTTCTGTGTGGTTTATTTTACTTGAAGGATTCCTTCTTTGTAGTCAACCCGGACTAAGTCAGTCCACTTAAGATACGTCCGCTCGGCAGGCAGAACCTTTTTTCTGTTGAATAAATACCCATCCATTGTACTACAAGATAGCAACCTTCGTGCTCCTTCGTGTATACGTGTAATTAACAGTGCCGACAATTTATTGTTACTTTGAGAAGTGGCAGTGGCAACTAAACACAGATTGGCTAACATTTACTAGCCTATTTCATGAATTCTCGGATGAAAGACTGGAAGGTGATATTTGAAAAAAAAAATAAGCTTTTCACTTTACTAAGCGATCGTTAATGGCTATCTTGTGATGGCTTGGAACCCAAAAGAGGCTTACGGCTCGCGTACACTAAATCAGACATCGTGCGAATTATAATCGGCCGTTGTCGGCCGAACTCTGACGTTCGAACCAAACATGTGTTAAACAAAGTGAGAACGTACATCGTACTTAGTACACCACTCCAACCGACAACGTCAGATGTTGTCCGGCTACATCCAATTAACCGACAAATCCGAACTTGTTTGGATTAGTCGTACGTCGTACGTCAGTTTGCTTGTAGAAGTACACAAAAATATGAGCAATGGATAGTGAAAAGTTAATAAATTTGGTTTTTAGTAGGACACCACTGTGGAATAAGTTTTCTAAGGCGTATAATAATAGAGATGTAACTAAAAATCTGAAAAGAAGTTTCAATTGAAATAAAAGCAATAAATTCAATAATGGGATGTATGTCAGTTATCGTCAGAGAACGGCGAGAGTGTATGCAGAGGAACGTCCGAGATTGTAGTCCGAACAGCTCCGATCAGATATCGGCCGATAATTCGGATTCAGTGTACGCGAGCCGTAAGACAATATAGTCTTCCGGCCGCGGCCGCTTTCAGGGAGGTGTTGTATTTCTTTGATCGCTTTTGAATTTGTAAGGGGAATGAGTAGAGCCTTAAGTTGGATATCGCTGGAACTGCAAATCCTTCTCCCCATTCTGTCATTCTTCGTAACGTACCTACCCTATAGTCTCTTAGTTAGCATGCGTATTTGTTTGGAAGATGGACGCGTATGTCCCTCTCCACAAAGGCATTAGTAAGCACCAGCTCCATCATCGATTTGGTTCTAAAATCTAAGAAATACGCAAAGATCCGATATTAATGCTTTCCAGACCCAGAGAACATTTTCTTTTAAACGGGAAACGGTCTTGAGATTACATTCCATGATTTTTTCCGGTGCCAATAATTCCTCTCTTCCTGAAATTTTTCCGGTCCTGTAATACTTTTTTGTTGCCCCTATTTACAAGTTCCACCGGAACAATTTAGAAGTACGATGGATTCCGAAAAAACTACATAAGATATTGGCAAATGGTTTTTTTATTTAATAAACACATTATTAAAACTTAAAAAAATAGATTTTTTTTTGCGATTTTGACACAATCTTAATGACAAGCTTAGTTCGTAATTTTATTAAAATCTTAACTGTTGCTTTTAAACCAAAGCGTTTTTCCAGTTGCGCCAACGAACGACAGAAACGCTGCTGCCATCATTGTTGGAGTCGCGACAAAACAATTGTGTAAAAACTCTACTTTTTTTGTCGCGTTGGTGTGGGTATTCTCATAAATGTCGCTGTATAACTTAAACTGCGAAAACGCTTTGGTTTGGGCGGTCCTTAAACCCGCCACGAACTACAAATCTACCAATCTGAAGGCGACAAACAATTATCTTTTAAAAAATAAGTAGAACACGACTGTACGAATCTGATTAATTTTATTCATTACTGTACATCCATTCACAATGGAAAAATTGTTTTGACATTACGATCTGTCACCGACAGCTGTCCCGCTCCTAGTCCTGTCAGCCGTTTCTTTTTAATTTTTTGTTACAAACAAATAACAAAATTTCGTATATTGTTCTATATTTCATTTTAGACTGCTAAAAACATTTAATACCTTAATTAAAATGACTGATTCACATTCAACCGTAGTAATGAATACAGACCAAATTTGTAAAGAACTCGAAGTGGTAGAGTATCCCGGCAATGTACAAAATGTTGACAAAATGATCAAAACTATGGGCGGCATCACAACAATATCCCAGGTAAAACAAAATAATTTCCAAATTCTCACGTTTTCTAATCACAAACTGATACTTTTGAAGGTATTCGGTGGAGAAATAAAACGCTTGGATGTAAAATACCAACCAGACAATGAGTTTTGTAAGACCTTAAGCGGCGATGCTCAATTAAATGCCGGTCTACTGCTTAAAGTCAAAATACGCCGTCCAAAGCTGAAATCAAATAACCCACCCAAGTGCTACGTCGAAGTGTTGGGGCATTGCAAGAAAACATACATGTTTGATTGTAAGGCCTAATTCATTTATAATATTTGTGTAAGAAACAGCTTAAATTGTTTTCTTTAGCTCTTGCAGACTACCAATACCTGCCACTGGTTAAACACGAGGAAACGGGCGAAGTAGTTTGTGCCCATGATGAAGTAATTCCTAAAAGCGTTGTAGATATCGACTTCTTTTCGTTAGTTAAATTATCTAATTCAAGTTGAATTTTAATAATGCGCGTGTTATCTACCCACTAGGAGATCCACTCTGCCTACATTGTGTGTTCCGCATCAGTTCGCTAAATCAGATAGCATTTATACAAATGTGCACAGAATAGACCCAAAAGACACAGGCCAATCTGAAATTCTAGGTGTTCTCCAAAAACCAAGCTATGATGGACGAGAGGTTCTTGCCTTTTCGCTAACCGAACCCTTCCCTATGCATCCCGATCCTGCTGTAGCCAAACGCATGAAGGTCAAATACGTGTCCGACGAACAGTTGTATCGAGTCAAAAAGGTAAATACGTTTTATTTCAATTGGCGAACAGTTTCAATTCTTTACATTTGAACTTAAGCTTTTCGACGAGATACCTTGTTGGACAAGATCTGGACTTTTATACGAGTCTGGTCTGGCCCCTGACAAACTGAAGCACATCACTCCTTCGTTGGCATATCTGTTTTCGAATGGTCCGTGGAGAACTATGTACACTCGTTATGGCTATGATCCTCGGAAAGACTTCAACAGTCGCTACTATCAGACGTTCGATATGCGACTACGATATCGCACAGGAATGGCGGAGTTTGTAATAAAAAAAAGCCTTTCATTTATAGTTTCGGTTCTAATTTAGTTCTTGAAGGTACCCAACCACAATAAATTCGGCAAAAGATGTCAAGACTGGGAACGCTCACCCAATGAAGCTGAGGATTTAGTTCAAGATGCCGATTACCCGTACCTTGAAGAGGGCAAGCTTCCCCGATCACGCCAATGGATATTAAGGGTTGGTATCTGATTTAAAAGAAAGAAAGAATGATAATTGCAATGTAAGTTGTTTCATCTCAGTACTGCGATCTTCGACTAAGCAAAGTACAAGAAATGCTGGATAAAATCCCCACACCACTTGCGGGAGCTACTTGTAATGAAAAAACTGGATGGCTGCCTCCTGGCTTCGACGTTCAAGTAAGACAGATCGTAAATAATTCGTTTAAAGAAACTATGAGGGAATACCACAAGAAACAGAAGCTACAGGAAAATTCCATGGAAGATGATGTAAGAAAGAGCAAGACTTGTTATGATTGAGTTTCTCGAGAAATCATGTTTACTTTAGGAATATATTAGCGACGACAACGAACCAGATAAGGACTCAGATGAGTATGACGATTTGGCTGACGGAGATATTGACGATGAGATGAATAACGTCAAAATGGAGCAAATGCACATGGAAGATGAGGAAGATCTATAAAAAGAATCTAAAAGTTATAACGACGTGATTGTTTTCAGTTTCGTAACGTAAAGTGCTTCGAGAATGAGTGTTATTGGTTCTAGGTGAGTAAATGCAGGCAGTAGATTTCTTAACCATCAGGTAGTTGATCTTTTGTTGAGATTGGAGCCTTGTTCAAAACAGAGCGGCCTGCGGTTGTATTTTGTTTCACGAATATTCAAATCGCTTGTGACTCTGCACATGCATAATTTTGCTAGCGTTTCAATCTACACCGCAAGCAGGTCCTGGCTTGCACTATTTCTTCATTCTTCGGGCTTTGGAAAACTGAATTTGAAAACGCGGTTGTCACCAAAAAAGAGGAGTATTGTCGGAAACTTAAGTGTTATATATTTCTATGTGCAAGACAAGGCTATAGTCTATAGAAACTTTACTTAGGGTTGACTAAGGTTTGCGCCCCAGAAAAAAATTGGGGCTACTTCAGGACGAGCTGAGATCCAACACACTAAGTTTGACATTCAGGATGAGTTAAGGTTTTTCAAAAAACCCATTGCGGCGACCACAGGGCAACCCTAGGGTTTCAATGAACAAACCTTATGAAACCAGGCAATCAAACGACATGCCCAACAACGATGTTTCTGCTCGGAATTTCAAAGTTCTCAGTTTATTTGACTTGTCTGGTTTTATTTAACTTGTCTACCCTTTTTCATTTTAAAGCATAACAATCAAATTTGACTCATCCCAACCAAAGCGATTTTCCAGTTTTTTTTTTCTGTTGGAGGTTTTTAAAATGCCAGCTGGAGCACTCAGACCTAAATACCCATCCATTGTACTACCAGATAGCAACCTTCTATTTGTTATAGCTTTCCAGATGTTCGGAGAAAAGCCAAAAGATGCTGCCATGATAAGGAGCCTAAGGTACCAGCTCTCACCATCTCTGCGTCGAGTATCTGTAACCTCATGCGAGAAAAAGCAGGACATTCACAGAGGAAGTGCTCTGCGTTGTCCTCATCTTCTCCACAAGATTCACAGAGTGTTACTGCTTGACAGAAGAGAAGTGGTCGCTGCCAACGCCAATAAGCTTTCTACAGTCTTTTCTGCTACGAGCTAGCAAAAATATTGCAGTCTTCTTACTAACGTTGGGGAACATATGTAGCGGTGTATGAGAGTACCGACACTGAAGCGACAAGAACGACGCCGCTTTTTCAAGCACTTGCAGTAGTTGCCTGTCGACCTGTGAACAGCGTTTTTTCTGCTGCTGCAACAGGAAAATCGGTTTGAGTTTCGGGTAAAATTTACACGGGATCTACGCCGATGCATGAATACCGCTATTGAGCTATCAACTCCTTATACAAAGGCAGACAACTGAAACGCCTTGAGCAAACTCGGGTCTGCTATTGGAATTTGTGCAACGTATTTGTGCAACGTTTTCATGTACATGTTTCATCGGCCCCTGCCGGTTCCGAGAAACCGCGGAGGACTTGCCAATTCCTTTTGAAAGGCGATACCCGTGGAAAAACATTTTTGCTTCTGTTCGGATTCGAACTAGACATGCCACCACGCCACAGGTACCACAATCAACGGCTACATCTGACTAAAATTGTATTTCATATTTTCTACAAGAATTCAAAAATACCGAAAATACGTTCACTTTTTAAATTTGATTTCAACCTAACTGACAAAAAAAAAATGGCGACGAGTGTTCCCGGTCGAAGGCACAGAGTAGAAACAGAGAGTCGAGGTTTCTGGTTTTGCCACAGTGAAGAATACGGAATGCTTCATTTAAAACTGCCGTAATGAACCTTGTTTTGCGGTTATTTAGGTCCCTATTACGAGTAGCGAATCGAACGTTCGACTGGAAGCGAATGTTTTAGAGGAACTCATTTCTTGGATTATTATCATTAAACTTCGTCCATTCTCTTATCTGACATGCCTTAAACGTCGAAAAAAAAGTTTTCTACAAAGTTTTTATTTCTACAACCTATAATACCGCTATAAAAGAAGCTCGCAAAACATTCGCTTCCAATCGAACGTTCGATTCTCTACTCATAATAGGGACCTTAATCATTAAAAAAGATTAGGTAATAGGTTCTTTTTTTGTCGCATCTTGGCAGTACTTTAATCAGCTCAGCATAGGATTTTAACACTGCATACGAAATCAAAACATACTAAACGTGTTCAGTATAGATTGTATTTCGCAGTTGCAACAAAAATGCACTTACTGAGACCTAATTGCAGCCGCAGCCGTTATTTCAAAAAAAACGAAAAATTTGATTTCACCACAGAAAAGAATCTGATTTTTATTCAGCCAAAAGGGTTACAAATTCTCTGTATTACCTTCTCTGTGCCTATCCCATACTCAAAGGTATTTTGGAAATGTTATACATTCTTTTGTGAACTCGACTACTTGTTTTTGATATTTTAAATCAAAGAAGTTTTTCCGCTAAAATAGCTCAAAAAGCCCAATTGCCTCTCTACCATCCCTGTTCATTCAACACAAAAATATCCCACAACAAAAGAGGAAAAAAAACTGTTTTCTTTGACACAACAAATATCCCAAAACATGCGCATTCCCCAATTCTTTTTTTTTTCTATGTAGGAAAACGTAATTCGATTTCGAGACAATTCCGGCAGCACAGCAGCAACTGAGAAAAGAAAATCACAGAATTCGCTACATAAAAGTCAAAATAAATCCAAAACAAATAAATATTATTCAATTGTTTGCACTACTTCATTCGGTAGAAAGTAAAGTTTTTTATTTAGTTTTCAAGTAGAATGGATATCTTGCGTAAAATGTTCAAAATGACCGAAGATACCACCGACGAAACCAAGAAGTAAGTATAACATAACACATCCCAGGCAAAAAGGAAAAAAAAAGAAATAAAAAATTTTCCAGAGGAAAGGAAGCATCACTATCGATCGATAAATCTTCCATTTGCTTGCAAAACGAATACAAATCAAAAATAATTGTGTTGATTATAAATTTTTATCTTTGCAGTCCAATGGAAAAGGATGAATTCCGGAAGCCTAGTTGGTTTGATGAGTCCGACACGGACGATGAGCTCTTTGGCGATAATCGGAAATTTGTTTTCCAAGTATTTACCAATCCGATGGAGTTGCAGAAGCATTTTGAGCAGCAAATGCAGCAGATAATGGAGGCTGTTAGTCAATACGAGGGTAGGTTTCTTTGCAGAGTGGTTGTTTTTTTTTTTTTTTTTTTGTATAGCCAAATATAAGATGTGGGTGTATGTGACAATAATGGGAGGGAAAAGGGGGGGCTTTTAGAATTCTATTGCGCATTTTGTTGGAAAACTTAGGTTGGCAGGGTATGAGATTTGGTTTCGACGATGGCAAGAAAAAAGCCAAATATGTACCTAAATTTATATTTGTTGTTGCAATGTAGACAAGCGAAGAATGGTTAAAGGACAGGTGTGACTTTCAAAACACATTGCACGTCTTTATTTAGGTAATGAATGGGGGAAAATATTGACCATAACAGTATACTCATTAAAAATACATAATTCAATTGGCGTTTGAAAAAAAGTCGCTATCGTTTTGGAATGTCCTGACAAACAACCCATCATTTCTTTAACTGATGCAAAAACAGATCAAACTGGAAAACTTTAAATTCTTCTTCGTTGATGTTCCCCCCAATTGCAAGACTTAAATCTCAATCTTCAAGTCCTCAGGTTTTTATGTACCTAAATCAGGTTCTTATTTTTGATATTGTTAAAACTTTTGACAAAAAATTGAAAGGAGTAGGCTGTATGTCTACCTAACTGGGTGATGTATTTGCACTTGCAAAAAGATTTCCAGCAACAAAAGGTACAACCCGACATCACTGATAACTCACAAGTCACAAAGTTTTAGTCTAACGACAATTTTTCACTCAATACACAAATTGTATTGTGGTTCTTAGCATGCCACATCGTTATGACTTTTGGTCAGAATTGGGCTGTTAAAATAAAGTAAACTGCGGCTGCAACTTGCATTGTCGTGTTAACATCACCATATTTTTCTGTAGAGTGTATTTTAAACTTTGCGGCTTTTGCTGTGAATCATTGAATTTGCCATTGTGATTCTCATTTTGACCTGTAGATCAATGTTGAAGTTTGTTCCTGAATTACGCAAAAAAAACCTTTTACTAGATAAGTTCTAAATCTGCCTTTCATCTTCTTTACTAAAAACGAAACAGTTTTTCGCAGAATAAATAAAGCTCATGGTGGCTGTGCACTTGAAATAGTCATACCCATTTCTGTCGTTTTAATTGTACTTTGATTTCCTCAGTCTGTCCATGGCAAACTTAAGACATCGCTACAAATTTTTCTCGCTAAAAGATTTGAGATAATGCTGTGAATTTTGCTCACAGAAGTGGACTTGATTTTTTTAACATCTTGACTGCCACGGTGGTACCCGTGTGGTGTGATTGTTAGCATGTCTGCCTGGTTACCCAAACTTTCGTTGTTCGAATCCCAACAGAGGCAAAAATGTTTTTCCACGGGTATCGCCTTCCGCGAAGAATTGGCAAGCCCTCAGTTAGAGATTTCATTGCCATAAAAAGCGCTTTCTCGACTATCCGTTTGGAACCTGCAGAAAATTGTAGGTCCCCTCTATTCCTACACAAGGCAATGGTTGTGAGAAATACGCTAGGCTCTGGGGCTCCTCGCTCTGTTGTGCCACCCTATTTATTTATTTATTTTGACTGCCACGGCGTCGTACCCCACTGGCGGATCAATAGTCTGAAGCAAGTAAGCGGAAGATTTGTGGCTGCTTCAAGATCGTGATGCTTGTAACACAGAAAGGGAAGATGAAGGAGATTGACTGCCATATTACACGTTGTTTTTGCTGCACCTCAGAGTTTTTGGGAAGACACGCATCACATTTATGTGCGGCACCTCGTATTTACTTCAGCGCAAGTCATCGAACGTTTTTGTGTGACGTATGTATATTGGATTTCATATAGGACTTTTATTGTGTTGCATTTACTAAGTAATATGGTATATATAACTAATGTGTCAGCAGGATAAGTTTTGAGGGAAATAATAAGAGAAAAAATTGTAATAAGCTTATTTTAGGTAGAAATACAATTTTGAGTAGAAAGGTTATTCAAAAAGAATTTTCCGGGGAGCACAATGGGTTCCCGAGATCCGGGTGAGGTGTTATCCTTTGTGACTGTTCCTTCATCCATTCTAATCCCAACCATCCAACATCAATCAAACAAAACAGAAATACACAGCACTTTATTTGTGCTTATTCTAAAAAAAAAATGGATTAGGTTCTTGCCACCAATTCTCGAATTAATGTTTGTTTTTATCTGCCAAAAATGAAGCCAACAAAAGTACTTAATCGCAAAGCATCGCATATGAAGGGCAACGTTGTACTTTGTCGCAGAGAATTTCTAATCGACCGATTAGAAAACTACCACGATTGTCTCCGAATCAAAGGAAAACGGAGAGAATTTTGCTCCAACGGTTACCTCGATAGGGCCAAATATCTGTGTTCTCCTATTCTCGAACACGTTTACTAGAGCCGAACAAAAAGTTTGCTATTTTCGGACCTAAAATTGTATTGAATCGCTACAAAGCGTTCTTTGAAAAACCTAAACTGAATGTTTTTTTAGCCTTGGGTTTGCCGTCAACTCTCCCTGACAAGCTAGTTAGTTAGATAGTTGTACTGACTCATTATTCTTAAGCCTAATTAGTATGGCCTCTCTGGTCGTCTACCAGATTGACATTTTGAATTATATTTAGGCTGTCCCATCCCTGGTAATCGTTGAGTATGCTGAGCATTTCTCCTTCCTTCATCTTGGAACTCTGCCATGATTGGGCATATCGCAATAAAATGAAATGTATCTTGCAAAGACTACATAGTAAAGGCAGATCTGGTCGATGTGGTACAAAGTTGAGATTGAGCAGTTCTCCTCTCGCT
This sequence comes from Melanostoma mellinum, assembly GCA_914767635.1. Classification (NCBI taxonomy): domain Eukaryota; kingdom Metazoa; phylum Arthropoda; class Insecta; order Diptera; family Syrphidae; genus Melanostoma; species Melanostoma mellinum. Next base: position 46,216,085 of record OU612060.1, on the reverse strand, counting down.
TTGAAGATAATGCTTATTTTATTCAATGAGTTCCTATTTAAAAAGTACGAGTTCTGCTGCAGGTTGAAACTTAGACGACTGTAGTAACATCTAAACAGAGAAGAGCTGGCTTTTGAAACATATCTTTGAAACAGGGTTTTTCCAAACTTTTCCAGGAATTCCTTGAACTTCCTTCTTAACATGGGTGGATGCTCGCTAAAATGTGCTTATATTTAAGGTAATGGCACTCGTTGCAGCAAGGCTAGTTTATTTTTCGAACTTTGTCCCTTTTTTTTTTGATAGCTGTTATTAAGACTTTTCTTGGTAACCTATTATCTATCCTCCATTTCATTTACCTTTACAATGAAGTTAAAGTGCATGGCAAGGGTGTCCATAATCAAAGGAGGTGTTTCTGTTTCAAGATAAATCATATATGTAATTTGTAGTGTTCATTTGTATCGAAATATATTAAAAAAATTTTCACAGTTTGAAATGACAAATTGCAAGTATTTTTCTTCAAATGATAAAGGTGCATGGTGATTTCGTAGTTTTGCTTTTTTTTTTAATTGAAAACGCAGTTTTTTTTTGACAACTCTTTACGCTGTCAATGACGCCTGAGTCAATCCCGAGTAAAGTTCAACGAACGAACTGTATATTAAAAAAAAACTTAGATACTTAGTTCACTTAAAATTTTGGTATGAAAATAAGTAGGTAGGTTGATAAAAATTGCGATATCCTCTGGGATCAATAACACTTCTAGTTCTCGGTGCAAAGTTAATAAAGTTTCGTTGCCATTGAAATTGCGGATCTTGCAAGCCTTCAGCAACCTGTTTTCTAAATTTTCATATTTGCGTGTCTTTCTTCGAGGACTTTCTGTTTTGTTAAAATTAACATCTACAATTGCTTTACCACATTAGAATTTCTTTTCCAACTTTTCTTCTACTTGAGAGATTTGAAACCCCTTCTGAGTATAGTTGCGTAGGAAGTCACTTGATCAAAAAATCAAAGTTCGATTTTCCTTGTTGTAGTCTATGATAGTAAGAATTTTTTAACGATTACTTTGATGACGCGGTGGTTTGGATTTTACCTGTGTTCGTGTAGGGTAAATCTGGGTTAGTTATCGGTTGATTGATAGTATGATAGTCATAACAAGAGCGTGTTTTGTTGAAAGCATCTTTTTTTAAATTCATTTATTTCGCCAAGCGTTATGAAACGCTATTGGTTTCCATGGCATAATGATGAGTATGTCGCCCTGTTGCGTGGGAATTAAAAGTTTTTCTACGGGTATCACCTGTTGCAATGAATTCGGAAGTTTTCCGATACTAACTTCACTGGCATGAAACGCAAACCATGTGGTTTACAACCTGACAAATGGTTTTTTCGGAGTTGGTCTTTTTGACAGATGTTTTTTGCAACTGGGTCTGAGTTTTTCAGAGTTGTGAGTTGAAGTCTTCCTTGAGTTCTGTAGTTCCAAAACGTATAAGTTTAAATATCAGCATTCAGACAACAATGTCTGTTCTAAATGTTTTTTAATCTATACCAACTAAAGTTCCAATTGTTATAGACATTAGCGATGTAATGTCGAACAAAACATCAGGGTTTCCTGAGCGTTTTTTATTAGTTGGGACTATGATCTCAAACTCAAACTATGTGACGATCGATTAATTGATTTGTATAGTCACCTGGCAGTCTAACAAGGCGGATAGCTAGCTTATGATTTCTTAACGTTAAATATCTCGTATCTGTTTTGCAAACAAAAGATCACAATAGGTAATCTTGAACAATTTTCCAACACTTTGCTTAATTTTATTTCATATTTTACTTTTGATTTTACTTTTCTGTTATCGAATTAGCAAAAAAATAATTTCTATTCAATTTAAAAATCTTTTGTGACCGTTTTCTGTATTTTTTTAGAAAACCCTCCTATGATTGAGAAGGACATTAAGGAGCAATATTTAAAGCCTGGATTCGAGAGTAGCTTGCTCAAAGAGTTTGAAAAGCAAACTAAAATGTTCGATACTGATTTGGATGGAGAGTAAGTTAAAGAAAGGAGGATGGTATTGCTTGATAAAAGAAATATTTTTTATCATTTTATTTTCCAGAATCTATCCAGATCAATTGCACTCTTTAATGCAACGTGTTGCGCCCGAAGTAACTAACATTTTGCCTGGCAACAACAATCGCACCAAAATGTTGCAACCTAAGAAGAAGCTCTCTGACGAGGAAACTATAATGGGTCGAATCCATGGCACCATAGTTGATGGAGAAGAAGCTCATCCACCGTCGAAGAAAGCCCCTGATATGATTGCTCCTCCGCCTATAAAGACACCGTTCGGGGGCGTCTTCGAAGGGGCCTATCAAGTAAGACATCAGTCTGACAAACATAATAATTCAATATAAAAACAATTTTTCTTAGGGTCCGAAAATGTTTCGCCAGAGTGTAATGACGAAGACCATTCGTAAGCCAGATGGGTCTTATGAAACCACCAAGGTTACCCAGGACTCTGAGGGTAACACAACCACAACAACGACTCGCACTATAAATGGCAAGTCTGAAACGGTTACTTCGTTCAACAATAACAACAACGCCAATATGAATAAACGCAACGACGTTGTGTCTACTCGCAAGGCAATTGGAAATGCATCTTCTTATTCGGACCGTAATATCTATGTGTCCAAACAAGGTTATGCTCTTCCAATGAACCTCTGGTGACCAGTGGTCCCCAGCACCACCACCAACAACAACAGATCAACAATTGCAACAATTAATGCATCAATTATAATTGGCAATTGCAGCAACATTATTCCCCTTTTCAAAATTATCTTTCAAATATATTACGTGTTAGTTCGTAGAGTCCTTAGTGTTTGGTGTTTTAGATGAAACTCGTAGTCGTAGGCCCCCTAAAAATGTGCAGCAAATAGCTGTTTCTTAGTTTCTTGTTTGTACGCCGCGTCATGCGCATGTAAAACAACAACCAACCATTAAACCACACACAAAAAAAAAAACAAGAATAATTCTCTTTGTTTATAAACAAAAAAATTATTATTATTATGACAACAAACAAAAGCAAAAACATAAAACAAAAAATTTTAATTAAAATAATTACTCAAATCATAACTTGCGGCAGGCCGCACTCTCTCTATCTCTCTGTTAACTCTCTCAGGGAGAGAGAATGTGTAGCTTTCGACAGAAGTCATGCTATAGTCGGCGACCTCAGAAGAAGTTGGCTTCGAGCGGCGCTGGTTGATGTGTAATTAGACAAACAGATGCGTATTAGTTTTGGTTTATTCTAATGTCTGTATGTATTGAGTCGGTGGTCATTGGAAGGAAGGAAGGAGGAGGAGGTGGTAACACACACACACACACACAAACAAACAAATACACACACATAAAGGTGGACGAGATAAAGAATGACAACAACAAAAATTAGTTCGTTTTGTTTCATTCTCGATTTTCGATTTTTGTTTTGTTCTGATCTTTGTCTCAAAAAAAAAAAAGAAACAACAATTTCACCTTAAAAAGCAAATTATTTAAGCTTTATACAAAACATATACTATTTATATCACAATGTACTTTATCAATAGGTTTATCTTTAAAAAAAAGTTTGATGAGATCAAAAAATTACTAAAAGAAGACAAATTAGACAAAATTTAGTCCCAGGAGTCGAACTGGAAAAAAGACATCGAGGCAAAAAGATATTTCGTAGAAACTGTTATTATTTTATTTTAGTTTTTTTCTTTGTTTGACTGAATTACTTTACTTACACCGTCTTTTTTTTATATAGTTACTTTTACAAAAAAAAGCGTTATGAGAAAATTAAGTTTAAAAAATATTTTATTTGAATTATTAAAAATAAAATGGTCTCAAATATGAATACAAAACATAAATTGTAATGCTATCTTAAGAAATCTTGTCTCTGACAATTTTCAATGTATTAACTTCTATATCAAAGAAACTCAATAAAATCTATCGTATATACATATAAATATATATATACTTATGTGTGCAAAATATGTGTGTTTGTTTTTATATTTGAAACTTGTGATACGGGATGAAATTTATCCCGTGCTGATCAGGGACGCTGTATCATTCGAATGGCGAAAGAATTTTTAAAATCGGTCCAGTGGCTTAGGAGTTACCAGTCCTGTGGGATAATACGGGATGAAATTGATCCTCTGCCGATCAAGAACACTGTATCATTCAAATGGCGAAAGAATTTTTCAAATCGGTCCAGTGGCTTACGAGTTCCAAGTCCTGTGGGAGCATACGGGATGAAATTTATCCCGTGCTGATCAGGGACACTAGCTATCGAATGGCGAAAGAATTTTTCGAATCGATCCAGTGGCTTAGGAGTTCCAAGTCCTGTGGGATAATACGGGATGAAATTTGTCCCGTGCCGATCAGGGACACTGAAGCTATCGAATGGCGAAAGAATTTTTGAAATCGGTTCAGTGGCTTACGAGTTCCAAGTCCTGTGGGAGCATACGGGATGAAATTTATCCCGTGCTGATCAGGGACACTGTAGCTTTCGAATGACGAAAGAATTTTTGAAATCGGTTCAGTGGCTTAGGAGTTACAAGTCCTGTATGGGGATGAAATTTATCCCGTGCTGATCAGGGACGCTGTATCATTCGAATGGCGAAAGAATTTTTCGAATCGGTCCAGTGGCTTACGAGTTGCAAGTCCTGTGGGGTAATACGGGATGAAATTTATCCCGTGCTGATCAGGGACACTGTAGCATTCGAATGAATAACCATTCCCGTAGGAGAATATGGCAGATAATGAATCTCATGCCGATCAGGAGTAAGTAATAAAATATAATATATAAAACCAGGTCAGTAGTTTTTGATTTACTATTCCCCTGGGAATACCTACGGGATGAAATTTATACCATCTTAATCGGGGATAGTGTAGCTTTCCAACGCAGAAAAAATTTTTCAAATCGGTTCGGTACTTTTAGAGTTGTGAAGGATTTTCGTTTTCTATTGAAAAATTAAAAATATGCGAAACGCCAGAGCTATGATTTTAAAAAGTAAAAATGAAAATTTTCCTATTGCACCAGGCGCGCATAACTATCAGAAAGGCAGCAAGTATCCCAATTTGTACTAGCTGATAATTTAGCCTATGCACACTCTGCTAAGCCTATGCACACTTAGTTCATACACTCGCCTCGTATTTTTGAAAAATGTACTAGCTGAAAGCTTAGCTTATGCACATACCAATGACAGTTTGTATTTGCTAGGAATATAGCATATAACCAGGCGCTTGAGATCTCTATACTTACACCATTGTGAATGAGGTGATTGTATTAGCTATTAAAATAGCATATAATTAGGCGTTTCGTAAAAATTCTTTGACAACAACCACTTTAGCTTAAGAAGAACATATCAAAGCCCAAACTTGAAAATAGGTCTGTTCGTTGAACTTTCCCCAGGGTTGACCCAGGTTTTCTTGACAACCCTGTGAATTATCAAAAAAACCTGGGTTTACCAGTCCTCAAAAAACGCTTTACAACAAATCACCATACATCCCTGTCATTAAAAAAAAAATACATGCCATTTGACAGCCCTCAAATCGCCACACCAAAAAGCTAGGGCGAGTTTGGGGAAAACCTATGGCAAACCTTTGGCTCAAAAAACACTCATTTTGACATTCAGGGTGAATTTAGGTTTCTCAAAAAACGCTTTGTGGCGACGCTAGGGCAAACCCAGGGCTTCAACGAACAGACCTAATGAAACAGGAACTTTAACACTGTTTTTTTTTTTAATTTCTATGGAACATCAGTTTCTTAAGTATATTATTGCTTGGTTTAACGTTATGAAACTTAATTTTAAAAATGTTAGCAGCCAGCGACTTTCATTTGCGTCTTAGAGTCTCTTTTCGTGAGTCAATGGTTGATGAGAGACTTGACTTGGGAGCACTCGTGCTCAATGAATGTCGAATTGAGGACAAGTCACCCTTGGATTCCGCTGATTTGGCTTGCCGTCTGGCTCTAGTTGGGGATTCGATTTTCTTGTGCCGGTTAATGGTGCTGCTGGATGAAACCTCTGTAGATGTGGTTTTGCGTGAAAGAGTTAAGAGCTTTTTGTCCTGAAAATAAAAAAAAGTAAATGGAAATGGAAATCTTCTACTGATAATGTCTTACCTTTTCGTTTTTTTTCCTGGGAATAGTTAATCTCGTATCCCTCGCTTGTGTGCTTGGACTTCCAAGGTACCAGCATTGATACGGACCGGGACACAAATTTTGTCATTGATTGCTATTTGTTTTTGCGTACAAATAGCAATCGCGAGATTTCGCGAGACACTGCTATTCTCCGTGAGCTCGTTTAATATGGCTGAGGTGTGGCACCAATGGTTGTTGCATGAAGATACACAACACTGCGTTGACTTTGCATACTTGATTCTCCCTCAGTGCCAGAACTGTCTGGAAGTCGTTCATGTTCTCTGGAATTAAGAATCACTTGAAATAACCACAAGATCCCTTAAATTTGGTTTTCTCAAACTTACCTTGCATGGAATCGTCGTTCAGCACTTCTTAATGGATTTGGCAGAGCGTTGGCTTTTTGTTTATACATTTACAATACTGCTCGGTTGATCTGGTGTTCTTTTGAGGGTGGAAGTAGCGTATTGTTGCCGATCGCTACTCTTGCGGTCGTCATGTCGATATGAATGATCAAGTTTCTCCCTTTAGACTGACCGATTCACTGGAGTCAAGGGTTGCCTTCGGTAATGTTCTTCTGTTTCTGAACCACTTTCTGAAATATCATCGAGATTCCAAGATCTGGAATAGTGGCGCCGTTTGTTTGTATCTGTTTTATCGGTACCGTCCTCTTCGAGATTCTGAAGGGAACTGCTACGCAGGCGACTGGATTTAGCTGTTTATGCGATCGAGATGGAAGGCACTTTGGGAGTACTTTTGTGTTCGACTCAGAGTTGATAATGAGGGTCTCGATCTGAAAAAAATCATGGGTGTTTTTTGTCTTTTAGAGTCAATGGAAGAATTTCTTTTTCGGATTTTGCTTACCTTGGGGTTGTATTGGCTCTTGAAACTGTTGGCGAGTTCGAGTATAAATCAGTATCACCAAAGAAACGCAAGTTCTTCGGTGAAATCAGTCGAGCAGGTGGAGCAGGTGGAGGCGTTCGATACGACCGATTGTTCACAGTATGAATTGATCCACTCTCGGCACTCGGTGGTGGCTTTTTGGTCCAACTAAAACCAAAACTCGATTAAAATTAAGAAAAATTCAACTCCTCTTGAAGGCGAAAGGTACATCGCCTCTTTCGATTTAGTTTTGATCTTCTATCGATTGACTTGAACCAGGAAGACTTTTCCTGTTTGATTTCTGTAGAGTTTTTCGAAGCTAGAGGAGAATTCTTACGAGTTGATTCGGATGATGTTCGTTTACGCAAAGGGCTTGCTTTTGGAGTCGATAACCTTAGAAGCATGGATATATCAGTGGCAATCTAACAAAAAAAGATATATTCAAATCATAAAGTTTAATAAATTGGTGTTTCTAGGCAATAAAATGAATGAAAGTTGTTGAATTATGCCCGTTGACTAGCAAATTGATTATTTTTGAAGGCTTTGAATTCAGTATTTAGTTTTGTTAAGAAAAACCAGCAAATATTCGGCGAAATCTTGGCGTTATTCTGCAGTCGCCCCAAACGTTTTTTAGAAAACCTAGTCAAGCTCATTGTTTTTGGAGCACCACTTTTTCCCAAGTCAAGGCATCCTTGGCAAAAAACCACGAATTGAAAATCAACTATTAAGTGATATTAAGCAATGAGCTCAGCTTTGCGTGACCACGAAATTCACCACACTCGCTGCCAGCCGGCGAGTATATTTAGCAGCGGCTGGCAAAGTTGAAGCATTTCATTTACATTACAGAAACCTCAGTAGACATCTCCCTCAAAAAAGCCCAAACTTTTGTTCTTTTTCTTGTCAGAAGTCTAAACTACTTCCCAGGCACAAAAATTACGATTTTCATAGCAATTTTCAGGTGAGATACCAGGCTAGCAGAAACCTCAGTAGGTACTCCCTCCAACCAGCCAAACTTTTGTTCTTTTTCTTGTTAGAAGAGCATACTACTTCACAGGCATATAAAAGGTCGTGGCTTGTGTGTTTTTGTGCACAAAAATTACGATTTTCATAGAAATTTTCAGGTGAGATACCAGGCTAGCAGAAACCTCAGTAGGTACTCCCTCCAACCAGCCAAACTTTTGTTCTTTTTCTTGTTAGAAGAGCATACTTACTAACTTCACAGGCATATAAAAGATCGTGGCGTGTGTGTTTTTTTGAACAAAAATTACGATTTTCATAGAAATTTTCAGGTGAGATACCAGGCCAGCAGAAACCTCAGTAGGTACTCCTTCCAACCAGCCAAACTTTTGTTCTTTTTCTTGTTAGAAGAGCATACTACTTCACAGGCATATAAAAGGTCGTGGCGTGTGTGTTTTTGTGCACAAAAATTACGATTTTCATAGAAATTTTCAGGTGAGATACCAGGCCAGCAGAAACCTCAGTAGGTACTCCTTCCAACCAGCCAAACTTTTGTTCTTTTTCTTGTTAGAAGAGCATACTACTTCACAGGCATATAAAAGGTCGTGGCGTGTGTGTTTTTGTGCACAAAAATTACGATTTTCATAGAAATTTTCAGGTGAGATACCAGGCTAGCAGAAACCTCAGTAGGTACTCCCTCCAACCAGCCAAACTTTTGTTCTTTTTCTTGTTAGAAGAGCATACTTACTAACTTCACAGGCATATAAAAGATCGTGGCGTGTGTGTTTTTGTGAACAAAAATTACGATTTTCATAGAAATTTTCAGGTGAGATACCAGGCCAGCAGAAACCTCAGTAGGTACTCCTTCCAACCAGCCAAACTTTTGTTCTTTTTCTTGTTAGAAGAGCATACTACTTCACAGGCATATAAAAGGTCGTGGCGTGTGTGTTTTTGTGCACAAAAATTACGATTTTCATAGAAATTTTCAGGTGAGATACCAGGCCAGCAGAAACCTCAGTAGGTACTCCTTCCAACCAGCCAAACTTTTGTTCTTTTTCTTGTTAGAAGAGCATACTACTTCACAGGCATATAAAAGGTCGTGGCGTGTGTGTTTTTGTGCACAAAAATTACGATTTTCATAGAAATTTTCAGGTGAGATACCAGGCTAGCAGAAACCTCAGTAGGTACTCCCTCCAACCAGCCAAACTTTTGTTCTTTTTCTTGTTAGAAGAGCATACTACTTCACAGGCATATAAAGGTCGTGGCGTGTGTGTTTTTGTGCACAAAAATTACGATTTTCATAGAAATTTTCAGGTGAGATACCAGGCCAGCAGAAACCTCAGTAGGTACTCCCTCCAACCAGCCAAACTTTTGTTCTTTTTCTTGTTAGAAGAGCATACTCTTCACAGGCATATAAAAGGTCGTGGCGTGTGTGTTTTTGTGCACAAAAACTACGATTTTCATAGAAATTTTCAGGTGAGATACCAGGCTAGCAGAAACCTCAGTAGGTACTCCCTCCAACCAGCCAAACTTTTGTTCTTTTTCTTGTTAGAAGAGCATACTCTTCACAGGCATATAAAAGGTCGTGGCGTGTGTGTTTTTGTGCACAAAAACTACGATTTTCATAGACATTTTCAGGTGAGATACCAGGCTAGCAGAAACCTCAGTAGGTACTCCCTCCAACCAGTACAAATTTTTGTTCTTTTTCTTGTTAGAAGAGCATACTTACTTACTTCACAGGCATATAAAAGGTCGTGGCGTGTGTGTTTTTGTGCACAAAAATTACGATTTTCATAGAAATTTTCAGGTGAGATACCAGGCTAGCAGAAACCTCAGTAGGTACTCCCTCCAACCAGTACAAATTTTTGTTCTTTTTCTTGTTAGAAGAGCATACTTACTTACTTCACAGGCATATAAAAGGTCGTGGCGTGTGTGTTTTTGTGCACAAAAATTACGATTTTCATAGAAATTTTCAGGTGAGATACCAGGCCAGCAGAAACCTCAGTAGGTACTCCCTCCAACCAGCCAAACTTTTGTTCTTTTTCTTGTTAGAAGAGCATACTCTTCACAGGCATATAAAAGGTCGTGGCGTGTGTGTTTTTGTGCACAAAAATTACGATTTTCATAGAAATTTTCAGGTGAGATACCAGGCTAGCAGAAACCTCAGTAGGTACTCCCTCCAACCAGTACAAATTTTTGTTCTTTTTCTTGTTAGAAGAGCATACTACTTCACAGGCATATAAAGGTCGTGGCGTGTGTGTTTTTGTGCACAAAAATTACGATTTTCATAGAAATTTTCAGGTGAGATACCAGGCCAGCAGAAACCTCAGTAGGTACTCCCTCCAACCAGCCAAACTTTTGTTCTTTTTCTTGTTAGAAGAGCATACTCTTCACAGGCATATAAAAGGTCGTGGCGTGTGTGTTTTTGTGCACAAAAACTACGATTTTCATAGAAATTTTCAGGTGAGATACCAGGCTAGCAGAAACCTCAGTAGGTACTCCCTCCAACCAGCCAAACTTTTGTTCTTTTTCTTGTTAGAAGAGCATACTCTTCACAGGCATATAAAAGGTCGTGGCGTGTGTGTTTTTGTGCACAAAAACTACGATTTTCATAGACATTTTCAGGTGAGATACCAGGCTAGCAGAAACCTCAGTAGGTACTCCCTCCAACCAGTACAAATTTTTGTTCTTTTTCTTGTTAGAAGAGCATACTTACTTACTTCACAGGCATATAAAAGGTCGTGGCGTGTGTGTTTTTGTGCACAAAAATTACGATTTTCATAGAAATTTTCAGGTGAGATACCAGGCTAGCAGAAACCTCAGTAGGTACTCCCTCCAACCAGTACAAATTTTTGTTCTTTTTCTTGTTAGAAGAGCATACTTACTTACTTCACAGGCATATAAAAGGTCGTGGCGTGTGTGTTTTTGTGCACAAAAATTACGATTTTCATAGAAATTTTTCAGGTGAGATACCAGGCTAGCAGAAACCTCAGTAGGTACTCCCTCCAACCAGTACAAATTTTTGTTCTTTTTCTTGTTAGAAGAGCATACTTACTTACTTCACAGGCATATAAAAGGTCGTGGCGTGTGTGTTTTTGTGCACAAAAATTACGATTTTCATAGAAATTTTCAGGTGAGATACCAGGCTAGCAGAAACCTCAGTAGGTACTCCCTCCAACCAGCCAAACTTTTGTTCTTTTTCTTGTTAGAAGAGCATACTACTTCACAGGCATATAAAGGTCGTGGCGTGTGTGTTTTTGTGCACAAAAACTACGATTTTCATAGACATTTTCAGGTGAGATACCAGGCTAGCAGAAACCTCAGTAGGTACTCCCTCCAGCCAGCCAAACTTATGTTCTTTTTCTTGTTAGAAGTGCATACTACTTCACAGGCATATAAAAGGTCGTGGCGTGTGTGTTTTTGTGCACAAAAATTACGATTTTCATAGAAATTTTCAGGTGAGATACCAGGCTAGCAGAAACCTCAGTAGGTACTCCTTCCAACCAGCCAAACTTTTGTTCTTTTTCTTGTTAGAAGAGCATACTACTTCACAGGCATATAAAAGGTCGTGGCGTGTGTGTTTTTGTGCACAAAAATTACGATTTTCATAGAAATTTTCAGGTGAGATACCAGGCTAGCAGAAACCTCAGTAGGTACTCCCTCCAACCAGCCAAACTTTTGTTCTTTTTCTTGTTGGAAGAGCATACTTACTTACTTCACAGTCATATAAAAGATCGTGGCGTGTGTGTTTTTGTGCACAAAAATTACGATTTTCATAGAAATTTTTCAGGTGAGATACCAGGCTAGCAGAAACCTCAGTAGGTACTCCCTCCAACCAGTACAAATTTTTGTTCTTTTTCTTGTTAGAAGAGCATACTTACTTACTTCACAGGCATATAAAAGGTCGTGGCGTGTGTGTTTTTGTGTACAAAAATTACGATTTTCATAGAAATTTTCAGGTGAGATACCAGCCTAGCAGAAACCTCAGTAGGTACTCCCTCCAACCAGCCAAACTTTTGTTCTTTTTCTTGTTAGAAGAGCATACTTACTTACTTCACAGGCATATAAAAGCTCGTGGCGTGTGTGTTTTTGTGTACAAAAATTACGATTTTCATAGAAATTTTCAGGTGATACCAGCCTAGCAGAAACCTCAGTAGGTACTCCCTCCAACCAGCCAAACTTTTGTTTTTTTTTTTCTTGTTAGAAGTGCATACTACTTCACAGGCATATAAAAGATCGTGGCGTGTGTGTTTTTGTGCACAAAAATTACGATTTTCATAGAAATTTTCATTTGAGATACCAGGCTAGCAGAAACCTCAGTAGGTACTCCCTCCAACCAGCCCAAACTTTTGTTCTTTTTCTTGTTAGAAGTGCATACTACTTCACAGGCATATAAAAGATCGTGGCGTGTGTGTTTTTGTGCACAAAAATTACGATTTTCATAGAAATTTTCAGGTGAGATACCAGGCTAGCAGAAACCTCAGTAGGTACTAATTCCAACCAGCCCAAACTTTTGTTCTTTTTCTTGTTAGAAGTGCATACTACTTCACAGGCATATAAAAGATCGTGGTGTGTGTGTTCTTGGGCACAAAAATTACGATTTTCGTAGCAATTTTCAGGTGAGATACCAGGCTAGCAGAAACCTCAGTAGGTACTCCCTCCAACCAGCCCAAACTTTTGTTCTTTTTCTTGTTAGAAGTGCATACTACTTCACAGGCATATAAAAGATCGTGGCGTGTGTGTTTTTGTGCACAAAAATTACGATTTTCATAGAAATTTTCATTTGAGATACCAGGCTAGCAGAAACCTCAGTAGGTACTCCCTCCAACCAGCCAAACTTTTGTTCTTTTTCTTGTTAGAAGAGCATACTTACTTACTTCACAGGCATATAAAAGATCGTGGCGTGTGTGTTTTTGTGAACAAAAATTACGATTTTCATAGAAATTTTCATTTGAGATACCAGGCTAGCAGAAACCTCAGTAGGTACTCCCTCCAACCAGCCAAACTTTTGTTCTTTTTCTTGTTAGAAGAGCATACTACTTCACAGGCATATAAAAGGTCGTGGCGTGTGTGTTTTTGTGCACAAAAACTACGATTTTCATAGACATTTTCAGGTGAGATACCAGGCTAGCAGAAACCTCAGTAGGTACTCCCTCCAGCAAGCCAAACTTATGTTCTTTTTCTTGTTAGAAGTGCATACTACTTCACAGGCATATAAAAGGTCGTGGCGTGTGTGTTTTTGTGCACAAAAATTACGATTTTCATAGAAATTTTCAGGTGAGATACCAGGCCAGCAGAAACCTCAGTAGGTACTCCCTCCAACCAGCCAAACTTTTGTTCTTTTTCTTGTTAGAAGAGCATACTACTTCGCTGCATATAAAAAAGGTCGTGGCGTGTGTGTTTTTGTGCACAAAAATTACGATTTTCATAGAAATTTTCAGGTGAGATACCAGTCTAGCAGAAACCTCAGTAGGTACTCCCTCCAACCAGCCAAACTTTTGTTCTTTTTCTTGTTAGAAGAGCATACTACTTCGCTGCATATAAAAGGTCGTGGCGTGTGTGTTTTTGTGCACAAAAATTACGATTTTCAAAGAAATTTTCAGGTGAGATACCAGGCTAGCAGAAACCTCAGTAGGTACTCCCTCCAACCAGCCAAACTTTTGTTCTTTTTCTTGTTAGAAGAGCATACTTACTTACTTCACAGGCATATAAAAGATCGTGGCGTGTGTGTTTTTGTGAACAAAAATTACGATTTTCATAGACATTTTCAGGTGAGATACCAGGCTAGCAGAAACCTCAGTAGGTACTCCCTCCAACCAGCCAAACTTTTGTTCTTTTTCTTGTTAGAAGAGCATACTACTTCGCTGCATATAAAAGGTCGTGGCGTGTGTGTTTTTGTGCACAAAAATTACGATTTTCATAGAAATTTTCAGGTGAGATACCAGTCTAGCAGAAACCTCAGTAGGTACTCCCTCCAACCAGCCCAAACTTTTGTTCTTTTTCTTGTTAGAAGTGCATACTACTTACTTCAATTTGATTCTGTTAAAAAATGGACAAATTTTTAACAGAATCAAATTGAACAAAGCGTTCAATTTGATTCTGTTAAAAAATGGACAAATTCTTAACAGAATCAAATTGAACAAAACGTTCAATTTGATTCTGTTAAAAAATGGACAAATTCTTAACAGAATCAAATTGAACAAAACGTTCAATTTGATTCTGTTAAAAATGGACAAATTCTTAACAGAATCAAATTAAACAAAACGTTCAATTTGATTCTGTTAAAAAATGGACAAATTTTTAACAGAATCAAATTGAACAAAACGTTCAATTTGATTCTGTTCAAAATGGGCAAATTTTTAACAGAATCAAATTGAACAAAACGTTCAATTTGATTCTGTTAAAAAATGGACAAATTCTTAACAGAATCAAATTGAACAAAACGTTCAATTTGATTCTGTTAAAAAATAGGCAAATTTTTAACAGAATCAAATTGAACAAAACGTTCAATTTGATTCTGTTAAAAAATGGACAAATTCTTAACAGAATCAAATTGAACAAAGCGTTCAATTTGATTCTGTTAAAAAATGGACAAATTCTTAACAGAATCAAACTGAACAAAACGTTCAATTTGATTCTGTTAAAAAATGGACAAATTTTTAACAGAATCAAATTGAACAAAACGTTCAATTTGATTCTGTTAAAAAAAGGGGAAATTTTTAACAGAATCAAATTGAACAAAACGTTCAATTTGATTCTGTTAAAAAATGGACAAATTCTTTAAACGTTCAATTTGATTCTGTTAAAAAATGGACAAATTTTTAACAGAATCAAATTGAACAAAGCGTTCAATTTGATTCTGTTAAAAAATGGACAAATTCTTAACAGAATCAAATTGAACAAAACGTTCAATTTGATTCTGTTAAGAAATGGACAAATTTTTAACAGAATCAAATTGAACAAAACGTTCAATATCATTCTGTTAAAAAAATGGGCAAATTTTTAACAGAATCAAATTGAACAAAACGTTCAATTTGATTCTGTTAAAAAATGGGCAAATTTTTAACAGAATCAAATTGAACAAAACGTTCAATTTGATTCTGTTAAAAAATGGTCGTGGCGTGTGTGTTTTTGTGCACACAAATTACGATTTTCATAGAAATTTTCAGGTGAGATACCAGGCTAGCAGAAACCTCAGTAGGTACTCCCTCCAGCCAGCCAAACTTATGTTCTTTTTCTTGTTAGAAGTGCATACTTACTTCACAGGCATATAAAAGGTCGTGGCGTGTGTGTTTTTGTGCACAAAAATTACGATTTTCATAGAAATTTTCAGGTGAGATACCAGGCTAGCAGAGACCTCAGTAGGTACTCCCTCCAACCAGCCAAACTTTTGTTCTTTTTCTTGTTAGAAGAGCATACTACTTCGCTGCATATAAAAGGTCGTGGCGTGTGTGTTTTTGTGCACAAAAATTACGATTTTCATAGAAATTTTCAGGTGAGATACCAGTCTAGCAGAAACCTCAATAGGTACTCCCTCCAACCAGCCAAACTTTTGTTCTTTTTCTTGTTAGAAGTGCATACTTACTTCACAGGCATATAAAAGGTCGTGGCGTGTGTGTTTTTGTGCACAAAAATTACGATTTTCAAAGAAATTTTCAGGTGAGATACCAGGCTAGCAGAAACCTCAGTAGGTACTCCCTCCAACCAGCCAAACTTTTGTTCTTTTTCTTGTTAGAAGTGCATACTTACTTCACAGGCATATAAAAGGTCGTGGCGTGTGTGTTTTTGTGCACAAAAATTACGATTTTCAAAGAAATTTTCAGGTGAGATACCAGGCTAGCAGAAACCTCAGTAGGTACTCCCTCCAACCAGCCAAACTTTTGTTTTTTTTTTTCTTGTTAGAAGTGCATACTACTTACTTCAATTTGATTCTGTTAAAAAATGGACAAATTTTTAACAGAATCAAATTGAACAAAGCGTTCAATTTGATTCTGTTAAAAAATGGACAAATTCTTAACAGAATCAAATTGAACAAAACGTTCAATTTGATTCTGTTAAAAATTTGTCCACTTTTTAACAGAATCAAATTGAACGTTTTGTTCAATTTGATTCTGTTAAGAATTTGTCCATTTTTTAACAGAATCAAATTGAACGCTTTGTTCAATTTGATTCTGTTAAAAATTTGTCCATTTTTTAACAGAATCAAATTGAACGTTTTGTTCAATTTGATTCTGCTAAGAATTTGTCCATTTTTTAACAGAATCAAATTGAACGTTTTGTTCAATTTGATTCTGTAAAGAATTTGTCCATTTTTTAACAAAATCAAATTGAACGTTTTGTTCAATTTGATTCTGTTAAAAATTTGCCCATTTTTTAACAGAATCAAATTGAACGTTTTGTTCAATTTGATTCTGTTAAAAATTTGTCCATTTTTTAACAGAATCAAATTGAACGTTTTGTTCAATTTGATTCTGTTAAGAATTTGTCCATTTTTTAACAGAATCAAATTGAACGTTTTGTTCAATTTGATTCTGTTAAAAATTTGCCCATTTTTTTAACAGAATCATATTGAACGTTTTGTTCAATTTGATTCTGTTAAAAATTTGTCCATTTTTTAACAGAATCAAATTGAACGCTTTGTTCAATTTGATTCTGTTAAGAATTTGTCCATTTTTTAACAGAATCAAATTGAACGTTTTGTTCAATTTGATTCTGTTAAGAATTTGTCCATTTTTTAACAGAATCAAATTGAACGTTTTGTTCAATTTGATTCTGTAAAGAATTTGTCCATTTTTTAACAGAATCAAATTGAACGTTTTGTTCAATTTGATTCTGTTAAAAATTTGCCCATTTTTTAACAGAATCAAATTGAACGTTTTGTTCAATTTGATTCTGTTAAAAATTTGTCCATTTTTTAACAGAATCAAATTGAACGTTTTGTTCAATTTGATTCTGTTAAGAATTTGTCCATTTTTTAACAGAATCAAATTGAACGTTTTGTTCAATTTGATTCTGTTAAAAATTTGCCCATTTTGAACAGAATCAAATTGAACGTTTTGTTCAATTTGATTCTGTTAAAAATTTGTCCATGTTTTAACAGAATCAAATTGAACGTTTTGTTTAATTTGATTCTGTTAAGAATTTGTCCATTTTTTAATAGAATCAAATTGAACGCTTTGTTCAATTTGATTCTGTTAAAAATTTGTCCATTTTTTAACAGAATCAAATTGAAGTAAGTAGTATGCACTTCTAACAAGAAAAAGAACAAAAGTTTGGGCTGGTTGGAGGGAGTACCTACTGAGGTTTCTGCTAGCCTGGTATCTCACCTGAAAATTTCTTTGAAAAACGTAATTTTTGTGCACAAAAACACACACGCCACGACCTTTTATATGCCTGTGAAGTAAGTATGCACTTCTAACAAGAAAAAGAACAAAAGTTTGGCTGGTTGGAGGGAGTACCTACTGAGGTTTCTGCTAGCCTGGTATCTCACCTGAAAATTTCTTTGAAAATCGTAATTTTTGTGCACAAAAACACACACGCCACGACCTTTTATATGCCTGTGAAGTAAGTATGCACTTCTAACAAGAAAAAGAACAAAAGTTTGGCTGGTTGGAGGGAGTACCTATTGAGGTTTCTGCTAGACTGGTATCTCACCTGAAAATTTCTATGAAAATCGTAATTTTTGTGCACAAAAACACACACGCCACGACCTTTTATATGCAGCGAAGTAGTATGCTCTTCTAACAAGAAAAAGAACAAAAGTTTGGCTGGTTGGAGGGAGTACCTACTGAGGTCTCTGCTAGCCTGGTATCTCACCTGAAAATTTCTATGAAAATCGTAATTTTTGTGCACAAAAACACACACGCCACGACCTTTTATATGCCTGTGAAGTAAGTATGCACTTCTAACAAGAAAAAGAACATAAGTTTGGCTGGCTGGAGGGAGTACCTACTGAGGTTTCTGCTAGCCTGGTATCTCACCTGAAAATTTCTATGAAAATCGTAATTTGTGTGCACAAAAACACACACGCCACGACCTTTTATATGCAGCGAAGTAGTATGCTCTTCTAACAAGAAAAAGAACAAAAGTTTGGCTGGTTGGAGGGAGTACCTACTGAGGTCTCTGCTAGCCTGGTATCTCACCTGAAAATTTCTATGAAAATCGTAATTTTTGTGCACAAAAACACACACGCCACGACCTTTTATATGCCTGTGAAGTAAGTATGCACTTCTAACAAGAAAAAGAACAAAAGTTTGGCTGGTTGGAGGGAGTACCTATTGAGGTTTCTGCTAGACTGGTATCTCACCTGAAAATTTCTATGAAAATCGTAATTTTTGTGCACAAAAACACACACGCCACGACCTTTTATATGCAGCGAAGTAGTATGCTCTTCTAACAAGAAAAAGAACAAAAGTTTGGCTGGTTGGAGGGAGTACCTATTGAGGTTTCTGCTAGACTGGTATCTCACCTGAAAATTTCTTTGAAAATCGTAATTTTTGTGCACAAAAACACACACGCCACGACCTTTTATATGCCTGTGAAGTAAGTATGCACTTCTAACAAGAAAAAGAACAAAAGTTTGGCTGGTTGGAGGGAGTACCTATTGAGGTTTCTGCTAGACTGGTATCTCACCTGAAAATTTCTATGAAAATCGTAATTTTTGTGCACAAAAACACACACGCCACGACCTTTTATATGCAGCGAAGTAGTATGCTCTTCTAACAAGAAAAAGAACAAAAGTTTGGCTGGTTGGAGGGAGTACCTACTGAGGTCTCTGCTAGCCTGGTATCTCACCTGAAAATTTCTATGAAAATCGTAATTTTTGTGCACAAAAACACACACGCCACGACCTTTTATATGCCTGTGAAGTAAGTATGCACTTCTAACAAGAAAAAGAACATAAGTTTGGCTGGCTGGAGGGAGTACCTACTGAGGTTTCTGCTAGCCTGGTATCTCACCTGAAAATTTCTATGAAAATCGTAATTTGTGTGCACAAAAACACACACGCCACGACCTTTTATATGCAGCGAAGTAGTATGCTCTTCTAACAAGAAAAAGAACAAAAGTTTGGCTGGTTGGAGGGAGTACCTACTGAGGTCTCTGCTAGCCTGGTATCTCACCTGAAAATTTCTATGAAAATCGTAATTTTTGTGCACAAAAACACACACGCCACGACCTTTTATATGCCTGTGAAGTAAGTATGCACTTCTAACAAGAAAAAGAACAAAAGTTTGGCTGGTTGGAGGGAGTACCTATTGAGGTTTCTGCTAGACTGGTATCTCACCTGAAAATTTCTATGAAAATCGTAATTTTTGTGCACAAAAACACACACGCCACGACCTTTTATATGCCTGTGAAGTAAGTATGCACTTCTAACAAGAAAAAGAACAAAAGTTTGGCTGGTTGGAGGGAGTACCTATTGAGGTTTCTGCTAGACTGGTATCTCACCTGAAAATTTCTATGAAAATCGTAATTTTTGTGCACAAAAACACACACGCCACGACCTTTTATATGCAGCGAAGTAGTATGCTCTTCTAACAAGAAAAAGAACAAAAGTTTGGCTGGTTGGAGGGAGTACCTACTGAGGTCTCTGCTAGCCTGGTATCTCACCTGAAAATTTCTATGAAAATCGTAATTTTTGTGCACAAAAACACACACGCCACGACCTTTTATATGCCTGTGAAGTAAGTATGCACTTCTAACAAGAAAAAGAACATAAGTTTGGCTGGCTGGAGGGAGTACCTACTGAGGTTTCTGCTAGCCTGGTATCTCACCTGAAAATTTCTATGAAAATCGTAATTTGTGTGCACAAAAACACACACGACACGATCTCTGATATACATGCCTGTGAAGTAAGTAAGTATGCTCTTCTAACAAGAAAAAGAACAAAAGTTTGGGCTGGTTGGCGGGAGTACCTACTGAGGTTTCTGCTAGCCTGGTATCTCACCTGAAAATTTCCTTGGAAATCGTAATTTTTGTGCACAAACACACACGCCACGACCTTTTATATGCCTGTGAAGTAGTATGCACTTCTAACAAGAAAAAGAAAAGTTTGGGCTGGTTGGAAGGAGTACCTACTGAGGTTTCTGCTAGCCTGGTATCTCAAATGAAAATTTCTATGAAAATCGTAATTTTTGTGCACAAAAACACACACGCCACGATCTTTTATATGCCTGTGAAGTAGTATGCACTTTTAACAAGAAAAAGAACAAAAGTTTGGGCTGGTTGGAATTAGTACCTACTGAGGTTTCTGCTAGCCTGGTATCTCACCTGAAAATTTCTTTGAAAATCGTAATTTTTGTGCACAAAAACACACACGCCACGACCTTTTATATGCAGCGAAGTAGTATGCTCTTCTAACAAGAAAAAGAACAAAAGTTTGGCTGGTTGGCGGGAGTACCTACTGAGGTTTCTGCTAGCCTGGTATCTCACCTTAAAATTTCTATGAAAATCGTAATTTTTGTGCACAAAAACACACACGCCACGACCTTTTATATGCCTGTGAAGTAGTATGCACTTCTAACAAGAAAAAGAAAAGTTTGGGCTGGTTGGAGGGAGGTACCTAGCCTGGTATCTCACCTGAAAATTTCTTTGAAAATCGTAAGTTTTGTGCACAAGAAACAAACATGCCACGATTTTTTATATGTCTTGGAAGTAGTACGCACTTCATACAAGAGACAAACAAACCAAGATTCTCAAAATATGTTACGTTTTGTAAATACAATTTAAAGTGCATTGAAGTATTTGTGTTAAAAATTTAAATTTGTGATTGTCTTAACTTCATCCCAATTTTTAAAAACTAATATCTGATGTAATTTGCAACTGGGTTTAATTCATTATTTAATTAAAAAGTAGTTTTATGATAGGTACTTACGCTCTTTGTAAACAAATATTATTATAATATGATATATTTTAGTTATAATTTAGCTTACCTTCCAGAACTTAGTTTATAATAAAACAATTAAAAAGGAAAATCTTTAATTTATCAATAAAATATTATTTTATTCATTCATGTTAACAGTTTTCAAATATAATTTGGAGATTTTCTTAGCATTTCATTGGCTAACATATTATTTTGTGTACTTTAAGTATCATACATTAATTATAGAATTTCGATCAACAAGGAAAATGTACATAGATTCTAATAAGGACTTTTTTTAACGAGTAAACGTATTACAATATCTACTCTTTTAACGTTTTTGTTTAAAGAAAATACTAACTGTTCAGTGTTACTCTTTATAGAATGTGAAAAAAGAATGAAAACAAAGTAAACAAAGTAAAGCTGTTCTTAAAAAAAATTTCGCATTCCAACTTAAATTCAAATTTTCCGCATTCGTTTTTTGTATAATTTTTAAACTTAATTTTATGTATTTTCTTTCAATTAGTTACTATATTATTATGTGCATCTTAATGAAGTTTTTAAATTACATAAATTTATTGTTTATGAACGAACACACAGTGCAGTGCGATTAGCTATCCTAGAACTAGTATTGATTCCATTCTTACACCTAAATTATGTTTTTAAAGTAATTTAATTTGTGTTTATTTAATTTCGAATGTGTTTTTATTTCACATGGTGTGGTTGCTACCTTACAAAATAAATTGCACCAACTAAATTGACTACGGTATTTATGATTAATTAAAAAATATAATATTTTGCCATTTTTTATTTTTTTATTTATTTTTTGAATTAATAATAATTGAATTGACATTCTTTAATATTTACTACATTTGTTATTTTGTTTAAATTTCTATTGGTCCACTATTATACCATTTCATCTAGATAAGTCAAACATAAAAGTATTTTATCGCATTCGGTCAACCAAAAGCGATCCTAAAAGCAATGGCTTTGTGGTAAGCTAATCATAGGCAATAGTAAGTCATGCTTATCTTGCACAATGAAAAATGTTGGGTTGTAAAGGAAGATCTGTCTACTTTGCCTGAATTACCAAAAAGCGATTGGTTTTTATAAGACTGTTTTACAAAGTTTGTGCTACATTTGGTCTCAATTGAGAAGGTTCATTTGGATGCGACTGCTTTGACATGGTGCTGATCAGCTAAAGTACTACTTAAGACAATACTATTCAAAAATACACAATAAAAACAGCGTTAATCTTCTCATTATCGGACATGATCTAGACACAAGAAGTCTGAAGGAAAAAGGGTTAATACTGGTCAGCATTCTAGATATAGACAAACAAAATAGCTTTGGCTCGAAATAAAATAAAATAAAATAAAATAAAATAAAATAAAATGAATTAAAATAAATAAATAAATAGGGTGGCACAACAGAGCAAGGAGCTCCAGGGCCTAGCGCAGTTCTCACAACTATGCCTTATGAGGGAATGGCTTCGGCTCTCAGCTCGAGTTAAATTATGAATGCGAATAAACGTTGAACATCGGGCAATGCAGTCTTAACTCCTTGAATACGCCTGCCAAGTCTGGTCCCCTTTCCAACAAGTTCACATTTCCGGAAGTGAAAGCATTCAGCGCCGTTTTCTTCGATTTTCTCTTAGAGGTCTTCCTTTGAATAATCCCTTGATACTTCCTCCCTTACCAGGATCGTACCAAGTTTCTCAGCATGAACACGTTGAACGATCGAAGTGAAAGATCGAAGTGTTTTTCTGGAACCGTCGACTGCACAAGCCTTTTCCACTCTATCTTCCTTAACACTAATCCTAGCAAAATACGGAATCCTCGCCTCTTTTACCTACCCCCTCATCAAACGTCATATGGCTCAAATGAACCTATCTCCCGAACTCTGAGTAATGTTAATTCGTGTTTTAACAGTTTTGACTTCAACATCAGCACCTTTTACATATGACTCCATCTTCTAAATCACCCTCCCGATTAACGTTAGCTATTAGTTTCTGAGTTTTTAAGTTTAGATTAAGAATTAGATTGTTTTCAGCCGAATAAATGGGGGTTTTGCCCCAACAAAATTAAAAAAATTAAAATTAAATTCACAAAGAGGCCAGCGAAGAAGTAAATATAAAATTTCCAAGGAACAGAGAACAGTCTCTATAGACAAAGGAAAGCAGCATGCTTATAGCAACTTACATATCTGTAAAATAGAAAGAGTTAGACAAGAAAATTCTACCAAAAGAACCCAATATTATGCAGTACCAATTAGGGGTGGTAAGTCAAGTCACCCCTCAGTCAAAAAGTACGTCAAGATTCATATGTGGAGAAATTAAAATAAATAAAGGTACGAAGACTGACGAAAAGAAAGAATCTGTCCCATTCGTAAAAAAGTTGAGAGTTCCAGCAGTTGTTTTGATTTGATTTTGGTCTACCCTACGACTCCTTTAAAAAAAAATGGCCACCTAGAATCATCATCAAGCACTGTCAGTGTGGCTTTATTCTAAGAAAGTCATCGATCGATAAAATTTTCACTCTTTAAGTAAATATTTTACTGTACATGTACCTTCATGTACCAGAAATGCAATAGGCTGGATTTACTTCAAAGACACCTATGTAAGAAGGCAGGAAAGTCATCGATCTAAGCTCTACTACTACTACTAGGCTCTATGAGGAGAGGTTACAAAGCCCTCTTGTGGACCAACTTTGGTTCTAATGATTTTTGGACCTTTTAGCAAGAGTGTGTTTCAGTCTCGGACTAAGCATCGCACTACAAAAAGAAAAGTAGGGTGTCGCAATCAAGCGGAGAGCAACGGAGCCTAGCACATTTCTCACAACCAAGCCTTGTGGGGAAATGAAAGGGACCTACAATTTTCTGCCGGTTCCGAACGGGTAATCGAGAAACTGCTTTTCATGACAATGAATTTACTATCGGAGGACTTGCTGATTTCTCACAAAAAGCTATACCCATGCAAAACTTTTTTGCTTTTTTTTTCTTGGAATTTGAACCACGAGATGTTTAAATGGTAGACACGTGCACCCAAGAGGACCCTAGCGTTCAAAGGTTTTTCTTAAAACCCACCTCTGTCTATCAACTCCTACTCTCACCTCCACGGCCACGTGGTGAACATCGGGTGCCTAGTACCTCAACTGGAGATTGGGTCTCAACCCTAGTTGAAGGTTGTTGGTGGCAGCAAACGAGAGAGGGGGGGAGAGGTGTTCCCACTAAGGCACCTCTTCTTTCATCCAGCCTCATTAAGCCTCATTTGCGCACACGCCCCACAGAGGAAAAGGATGAAGACACCAAAGACGTATTCTACGAGCTCCTGGACAAAACATATGAGCAGTGCCCTGGCTATGACATTAAGATTGTTCTAGGAGATTTTAATGCCAAACTAGGAAGAGAGGATATCTTTGGTGGAATATTCGGAAGATACAGCCTGCACGACAACACCTCCGATAACGGATTCAGGCTGATCGATTTCGCTGCGGGGCGAAATGTTCTGGTAGCTAGTACGCGGTTCCAGCACCTCAATATCCACAAAAGGACATGGAAATCTCCTGATCAATCAACCGTCAACCAGATTGACCACATTGCGATCGACGCACGACACTTCTCCAGTATAGAGGATGTCCGAACATTCCGAGGGGCCAAAATTGACTCGGACCACTACCTTGGTTTAGCCAAGGTACGACTGCGGATATCCCGATCCAAGACAACACAAGGAAATACTGTGAGACAATTCGACGTTGGACGACTACAATCGCAAGAGATCGCCAAGTCCTTTTCCGATCGAGTCTCTTACAACCTCGTAAGGAGTCTTATGCCGCCAGCATCAAGTATAGAGAACCAGTGGCAGCACAGCCAATCAGCCATCAGAGATGCCGCCTCTGAAGTGCTGGGTTTCACACGGCCACCACAACGAAACCCCTGGTTTGAAGGGTGCCACAGCAGGAATGAGGTTCGGAAGTTTTACCAGAAGTTAAAAACAACAGCCTCGGGCTACAAGCCTCGAGCCTAAGCCTGCAAAGACGATCAAGGGAACATCGTGGTGGAACCACAGTCAATGCTGAGGATATGGAAAGACCACTTCTCCAAGCTCTATAACGGCGATGATGAACCCAATTCTGCTGTTAGAGAGATAGATCCATTCGATTTAGGCAACGTAGACCAACAATTCTGCCAACCCGACCTGAACGAAGTGAAGACAGCAGTATCCAAGCTAAAGTCCAGCAAAGCTGCTGGAGCTGATGGCCTCACTGCCGAATTGTTTAAATCGGCAGGCGATGACCTGGTCAGGAGTATGCACCAGCTCATTTGCAAAATATGGTTGGAAGAAAGCATGCCCGATGAATGGAACCTCAGCATTGTTTCCCCGGTCATCAAGAAAGGAGACCCTCTGAACTGCGCCAACTACAGAGGTATATCAGTCTTCTTAACATCGCATATAAGATCCTCTCTGCCGTATTGTGTGAGCGTCTGAAGGCATTCGTCAACAACCTGATAGGTCCTTATCAGTGCGGCTTTAGACCAGGAAAGTCCACCATAGACCAAATCTTCACACTACGGCAGATCTTGGAAGAAACCCAGGAGCTTCAAATCGATACCCACCACCTTTTTATCGATTTTAAGGCCGCATACGACAGCATCTATAGAGAGGAGTTATATAGAGCCATGTCTAGTTTTGGCATCCCTATCCCTACCAAACTTGTCCGATTGTGTAGGATGACAATGGAGAACGCACGCTGCTCCATCAGGATCGGAAAAGATCTCACCGATACATTCGATGTCAAAAAAGGTTTTAGGCAAGGCGATGCACTGTCATGCGACTTCTTCAACATCGTTCTTGAAAGAATAGTGCAAAACTCCCACGTCAACACAAGAGGCACAATCTTTCAAAGATCCGTTCAATTGCTAGGATATGCCGACGATTTTGACATAATTGGAAGAACGCAGCGTGATGTCAATGGCGCGTTTATGAGCATTGAGACGGAAGCGAAGAAGATGGGTTTAGTGGTTAATGAGGGCAAGACCAAGTATATGCTGTCATCAAGAAAGGACACCCAACACCGACGTCTTGGACAGAACGTCACGATTGACAGCTATAACTTTGAGGTAGTTAAGGACTTTGTCTACCTAGGCCGCTATTAACTCAGACAACGACACCAGCGCTGAAATCAAACGAAGAATAACTCTTGGCAATCGCTGTTTCTTCGGACTAAGAAGGCAATTGAGTAGTAAAGTCCTCTCTCGAGCAACTAAAGTGTCCCTGTATAAGACACTGGCGCAGAGGCATAGACCTTGTCAAAGGCAAGACGAGAACTCTTTAGGATGCTTCGAGAGAAAAATTCTTCGGGTGATATTTGGTCCCGTCTGCATAGATGGACAATGGGGAAGAAGATTCAACGACGAATTGTACGGGCGACACTGACCTTGTCAAACGAGTCAAGGTCCAGCGACTTAGATGGCTGGGTCATGTAGAGCGAATGGACACCAACGCTCCGGCCCGGAAAGTCTTCGAATCCAATCCCTAGGGACGGCGCAGTAGAGGAAGACCGCGACTCAGGTGGCGCACGCAAGTAGGAGAGGACCTCAAAAACATTGGCGTATAAAACTGGAGGCAGCTAGCTGGCTGGAGAAGCATGTTGGTTATTGAGGCCCAAGTCTGACCCGGACTTTAGCGCCACCTTAAGTAAGTAAGTAATTTGAACCACGAACCTCCAGCGAAACAGGAAGACATGCTAACCATTACGCCACGGGCACTACGGAGCATCGCACTACCCACCTTATCATATTACTCGGAGTGTCTTTCCTTTGAAGTGCTTAGTAAACGGCCTCATGTCAGGTGCTATCAAAGGCATCCTCAATGTACAAGAAAGACACGAGAGCTGTGTCTTTTCAGTCGATTACCTCTTGAATTGTTGTTGAGAAATGATATGAGGCAGTTTCCGTAGATCTTCCTGCTCTGTTTGCATGATCTTTGGCCATATCATAGGTTTTAGTACAAAGCACGTCAAGCTTATGGTCAGAAAGACTTGGTATGTGTTGTTTGTTTTACCTGTATGAATATTACTTTGGCGCACATCCTGGGATTGAATTACTTCTGATAACTTCTAACAAGTACTTTCACTTCTTTGTCCATTAGAAGACGATGAAAGATCATCTATACCTGGAGAATTAAGGATTTGAAAGGTACTTAACGACCATTCCAGTATTTATTTGAGCAGACGTTGTTATCTTAAAGTCTTGTTCATCAGTTCTATGCATAGTTACAGAAGGCAAATATTTCATATCCTGTTGACTTTTATTCTTGCAGAGAAGTGAGTATTGAGCAGGATGTGACGTTTCTGGTCCTCATTATCTGTGAAGCTGTCCCCAGCGTATTTTAAGCTCATTGAAATATGCACCTTCTTTCTTTTTGAAAAGGGCATTATGAAGTCATTGTCAATGCGAGTATTTGGGAAAGTAGGAGGAGATTAAGTCGAAGACTCCTAAGCACATCGCTTTAAAGGTATTGTGTGCTGTAGTGAGGGGAAAAGATAAGTAATAATAATAGTAATACTTGACTGCACGTCCTGAGCTGACTATGAAACTTATGAACATTCCTAGCGAGGTGGGTGTTGCGACTGAATTGTTTAAGAGGAGAAATGCAACTGGCTATTTCACTATAGCACTGTTTGTGAATAAAGTGATGAAAGAGAGAGAGGCAGGTAGTGTTTCGAAGATGTTGATACAATTGGACTATGACCTATACGTTTTAAGCTCTGTTTTGAGCCCTATCTAGTTTTAAGCGAATGAAGGGTTTATACATAGCAGCCGGATTAGACGGTGTTAAAAACTTACTGCAACGTTGTAAGAAGCGCAAGCATTTAACAGCATTTTTGGCGAGTTCAAAAAAGTGGTCATTCCAACGAAGGCCATCGTTTACAAACATACCAAATTCTGACCTCTTTTCGGTCTCGTTGATGCAGGTACGATTCATGGATAACGTCAGTGGCAGAATTTCAAACTTTCACGTAACAAAAGAAAGCGTTGGGC
Source organism: Melanostoma mellinum (assembly GCA_914767635.1). Classification (NCBI taxonomy): domain Eukaryota; kingdom Metazoa; phylum Arthropoda; class Insecta; order Diptera; family Syrphidae; genus Melanostoma; species Melanostoma mellinum. The sequence continues at coordinate 46,188,206 of OU612060.1, read as the reverse complement.
TGCCGGAGCATTGAAATCTACTCGGTTTATAGTATCCTATATAACCATGGTGGCGGTAAGAGTGTAAAGAGTTAATCTATTCACACGCAACCATTACAGTTCCACATTCGAAAAGCAGGTTCGTGAATTTGGAAACGAATATGAAAATCTGAAAGATAAGTTGTCAGCAAAACAGTTAGAAGGGTTAGAAGTAACAGACAAAAGATCGTTTATGAAAATAAGGAAGAGAATCGGAGACAAAACGAAGCCCTGGGGCACACCAATATTTATAAAGTGGATAACAGACTTGAATAATCCAATACAACTTATATTGAACGCCTGAAAGGAAGTGTGCCTACGACAGTGTAGAGAAAGTTGATGGCAGCTGAGATTAAATGCTCGGTATGGTAGCAGGAATAGCAAAGCTTGTTAGTATTAGAAGTGCAAAGAAGTGTGAAAGCCTTCACTTCAAAAAATACTATCTTGGAGAAAGAAGAGCACAACCGGCTCAGTTGGTATTGCCCGGTTCAAATGAGAGGTCCAGAGAGCCCCGTCAAAGAGGAAATATCACAGAACGTTGAGACACGATCGCGAAGACACAAAAAGAAAAGCATATCAAACACTGCTGGTGCAGGCAAATGAAAACGGAATTTGGCATTCGTTAAGCCTCGAATATGAAACAGTTCAAAACCGATAGTTTTGACGACGAAGCTTTCTGTGGTCAATGCGGCGTACCCCACGGGCGGATCATTAGTGTGAAGCATAGAAATGGGAGAGCTGTGATCCCTTCAAAATCATGATGCTTGTAAAGTCGAAAACAAAAATATGTGTTTTCCAAACAGTATTATAGATTTGAACAAATTACACGTTTACCCATATGACATGGCCGGTGAAGAAACTTCAAACTGGAAGCTATTAGCGAAAAAAGGGAACTGACCTAACTTCTTTGAGTAAACACGTTCTTGCTGGGAAAACCTTTGGTGTATCAGATTTTGTATTGATCATTGAAAATAAATAAATAGGGTCGCGCAAGGAGCCCCAAGGCCTGGCACGATTCTCACAACCATGCCTTGTGAAGGAATGCAGGGGACCTACAATTTTCTACCGGTTCCGAACGGCTAATCGAGAAAGCGCTTTTTATGGCAATGAATTTACTTGACAATTCCTCGTGAAAAATGATACCCGTGGAAAAACATTTTTGCCTCTGTTGGGAGTCCAACCACGAACCTCCGGGTTAACGGGACATGCGGAAATGCTAACCATGACACCACCAGAATAGACTCTCCTATTTTGTATGAAAATTTAACTGCTCCTGTCCACTTCAAAGTTTTCATTTAATAATTTTTTTCTTCCACAAAAAACTTTTTCTGTTCTTATATTGGCCTTTTTCTTTTACAATTGACCTCGTGTACAAAAGTGCAGTCCTTGAAGTCCCACTCTTGTGGCAAAACCTCTGCCATACTAAAGCAGCCTCTATTTGATAAATGAAATACTTTGAAAACATCTGAATTAACACTGCAGTTACAAAGTTGTGAAGCCAGCCAAGCTAAAACTTACACACGCATATCCCTGGCATTCCACTTTGACACTTCTATTCCCAGAAAGAATACACACGACTTCTATATAAAAGATTAGCTTGCTTTTGCACACAATCCACAAACTGAAGACAAGTTCCTATTGTGGTCTCGGAGAATACCCCACTCATCAGAGCAAACAGCACAACTAATTAAAAAAGTTCAAATGCACACTCGTTTCAAAATATATATGTACACATTCTAAATGTGGTGTGTGTTAAACTTTTGCTGGATTTTAAATTGCCAACCCGTTGGACGCTCAGCCAATATAATAACAAGGACAAATTTCTGAAAGGACATGCAGCAACTGTAGGTTATAAACGCAATTAAGTTGTCTTGTGTGATCTGAAAACAGTGTTTCGAAGTTGTTGACGTATGCCAGCAAAGGGGCAAGCCATCTAGAGCTAATCGGAAATAAATGGACAATTCCTTAGAAACCTTATGTTGCTTTTGTTTTCTTTCTCTCTCTTCTCTATCACAAAAACAAAATGGGGTGTTACCCAAGACCCAACAAAACTTTTGACACCGCTCTTCTGTCCGATATTTGATGCTGCACTTGTGTCCTTTTCTGACTGTCCAATATAAGGATGTCAACAGAACCCGAGTGTGGCTTATGTCGAGTGCAAAATGTGTTAAGTGTTAAGCGCTGAAAATTGGATAGAAAAACAAACAACCTTCCGTATTATGAAAACCAGGGACATTTGAGACGCAGTATATGAGATACACACGAGTTAACAAAAATAATTTTTCCTATATTTTTCGTCCTTCCGGTCTTTTTTCTCCCCTTAATGATAAATCATGTTACTCTGCCGTTTACAGACTTTACTTGACATTTAGTTGTGAACGCCAACAAAAAGGAAACGGAAGAATGAAGGTTGAGTCTCTGCATAACGAGGCAGGAAACTTACAGAACATTATGGTGACATTACTGGTGATATGGGAAAAGTTTAATTCTCTCTTTCTCTATGGTCTCGAATAGGAAATATATGTGCAAAGTTTTAGTCTTCTAAGGACAATCAATTAATCAAAGGCTTCGTGTTCTTTGTGGCAATGTTTGAAATGAATTTGACAGGAGTGTTAATTGATGTGACGTTATTACCTTCTGATGGCCAACTTAATTCATCAGGTCATTGTGGGAGAAGAAGAGGTTTTATGGAGTAATTTCGGGATAAAATATGAGGTTCTTTCTTAATTTCTCCTAGAGTTGATATGAGGTCGTAGAATCAAACATTCAATTAATTTTCTGTGAGTTGTCGACTCCCAGTTTTGTGAAGAAACAAGTTTTGGAAGTAATTTAAGAGCAGTAGATTCTTTGGAAAGAATAGCCAATTGATTTTTTGTACAGTAGATTACTATTCAAAAGGAGAAAGTATTTAAAAGACTGATCTTACGTGAATTGTCCTGAAAATTGATTATTTCTATCGTACGTTGTACATGAATAAAACAACAGCTGACTTTTTGAAGACGGAAGACAAATTAATTTTTCTGTTTCTTTGCTTATTAGCATTCTTTTTTGAGTTGAGTGTGGTTCGAATGCTTTTGCAAACACGAACGAGGGCTGCTTACGATCGGTATAACGAGATTTACAAGGAGAGAAGAAGGGAAGAACACCGACTTCTCAAAAAGAAAAAGAAGCAGCATGAGAAGCGCTCGTTTGAGGAAATAGAGAGGTGCCATGACAGGAACGAAATTCGGAAGTTTTACCAAAAGGTAAAAAGATCCTGCCAGGGTGGCAAACCCCGAACTCAAGCCTGTAAAGACCAGCAGGGAAACATAGTTATAGAGTCACAGTCGCTACTGAGGATCTGGAAAGATCATTTCTGCAGACTGGTTAGCGGCGGGCGATGAGGACACAAATTTCGCTGTCAGGCAAACTGCCCCATTCAGCCTGGACGATGATCAAGAATGCCGTCCTCTCGACCTAGAAGAAGTTAAGCTTGCTATATGCAAACTTAAATCAATAAGACTACAGGTGCAGATGGCCTTGATGCCGAACTTTTCAAGGCAGCTGGAGATCAGTTGGAAAGGAGCATGCACCAGCTGATCTGCATGATATGGTCGGAAGAAAGCATGTCCGATGAATGGAACCTCAGTATCGTATGCCCGATCCGAAAGAAAGGAGACCCTCACAATTGCGCCAATTATAGAGGGATAAGCCTCCTTAACGTCGCTTATAAGATCTTGTCTGCTGTAATATGTGAACGTCTGAAACCCCACGTCAACAACTTGATAGGTCCTTATCAAGGTGGTTTTAGACCGGAGAAGTCCACAATAGACCAAATTTCACATTACGGCAGATCTTGGAAAAAACCCGAGAACATAATATCGATATTCACCATCTCTTTATTGATTTCAAGGCCGCGTATGACAGTATCTACAGAGACGAGCTGTACAGAGCCATGTCTAGTTTCGGCATCCCTGCAAAACTCGTACGACTATGCAGGATGGCTTTGGAGAATTCACGCTGCTCCGTCAAGGTCGGTAAAGAACTCACCGAGACCTTTAATGTCGAAAAAGGCTTTAGACAAGGCGACAAACTGTCATGCGATTTCTTCAACATCATACTTGAACAGATTGTAAGAAACTCAAACGTCAACACCAGACGGATCACGAGTATAATCCCTTTAAGATCACGATGCTCGTTACGACAAAAATCAAGAAGGGGAAGGAAAAGATGAGACGATTCGTGAACTTGGAATCAATTGCGACCAGGAAATACATTTCTTCTCACATATCGAGAATATAACAAAGGCTGTTGTTTTAAGACGGGTGGTTTTCAAGAAGAAATAGAACGCATATAATACAACGTTAAGACCACAATGATTTCGGGCAATTGGCCGTTGGCTGTGGCCGGCTCGAATAAACTCCAGCCGAGAAGTCCAATTAACCACAACTTATAGCAGCATACTAGGCCGTATGTCAACAACAATAACGCGCCACATATTTTGTTCCAAGACGTCAATCGTCTCGAGCTTGTCTGCGTAAACAAGCGACTTCACAAAACCCCATAAAAAATAGTCCAGCGGTCTGAAATCGTCCGATCTTGAAAGTAACTCATAGGTTAAAAGCTCGAAGTTGTTAGAAACAACTCAATCCACTTCGAATACATTTACTATGCCTAAATTCAATCACTTCTTGATAATCTTATCCGATTTTTTTGTAATTATTTTTCACAACTATTTTCCAATCTTTACTTCCATTATCTTCCATCAAGTCGTTTCTCTTCTACTACATAAAATATTTAATAGAAATTATTTAAAAATTGGTATTAACAGCGATTTCGTTTCGAAACAATTCACCGAACGTCAGTGTCGTGTGGCTTAACTTTTTCCATGATGACATGATGTCATCAAACTGAGCATGAATCATGTAACAGCTGTCAAAGACACCGACTCCGGAAAATGTATTGCCAGATTGATTACCACACGTCAAAAAAACACTTGCGAAAAGCAAATTCAGTAGAGGGCTATTCCAGAAAGCGTGGTTGATCGCTTTTGGTGGTGGAAATGAATTTTCATATTCTCTAAAGCGAATCGTTTTCAATTTTTTTTTTTCCAATGGAAAACGAAAGCGCTTTCCAAACGTCATTCTTTTTTTTTCGTAGAAACTATTCCTTTTTGACATAATTCATTTCATTTTCAAAAGCGATAGGTGTTGTAGTGTCGAATTGAAAGCGGATTGATAGAAAAATGTAAATTCATATAATGAAAAATTTAATTTTCATCCATTGAGTTGGGAACGATTTCCTATTTTATTTATGAAAGGAGTCAAAAACACAATACGACACAACAATTTTTGATGCTTGCTAAGTTTATGCAACAACACGAAGGGATAGCAAAAGGATTGTTAAATGTGCCAGAATATAGAGCCAAATCTGGCGACCTTTGGCATGAGGTAACTAAGAAGCTCAACAGCATTGGACCCCCAACAAAAACTCGAGATGGATGGAAGAAAGTAAGTGAATTTTTTTATGTTCTCGTACTAAACACTAAATATAAATTTTTGTCGTTCAGGTATGGAAGGACTTCAAATACCACATGAAAAGTAAGCTCCATCAAAACAATAAGCTTATCCATGGAACAGGAGGTGGGCTATACAAGCAATACGTATTGTCAACAGTAGAGAAACACGTAATACAGTTGCTAGACCTCCAAAATCAAGAGAGTGGCTTAAAAGTTCACAAATTTGGAGCAGGGAATAATATTGCACCAAATTCTTTGAACGATATCAATGAAAATCGAAGTTTTTCTCCAAAAACCACCGCGTTGATTGTCGAAAGAAAAAGAACGCGAAAGAAAGAATTTTACTCTCTTTAGTTCCTTGTGTGACGTTGTGGGGTACACTCATATCGGGAGCTTTCTCAGTTTATAAACTAAGTCATATTTTAAAATCTTACAAGTCATTTAAAATGTCGTGCGGAATTTGTACAAAAAAAGTCGAAAGATCAGATCTCAAAATCAAGTGCATTAACTGCAACAATTATTTCCATGGAAAATGTGCAAAAATTACACCAAATGAACTTGAATATATAAAAAATTCAAAGTTAACTTGGAGATGCCCTAGTTGTACTGCTGAGAGGAGAGGTTCTATTTCTGGTGCTACTCCAATCAAATATTCTTCATATGCAATACTATCGCAACATACACCACCTTCACTATCTTCAATTGCACCAAAAACAATCAAAATCTGGGTTGTTTCCCAGAACAGTTTAAATGTGCGGAGGTAATTCCCCTTTTTAAAAAGGGTGACAGAAAAAATATGCGAAACTACCGACCGATCTCTATTCTTCCTACTTTTTCAAAAATATTTGAAAAACTTATGGTCAAGAGAATTACTGCTTACCTAAATAAAAACGAATTCTTTAGCGCAAATCAATTTGGTTTCCGTTCAGGTAAATCAACTGAAGACGCCATTCTTAGGCTATGTAGTCAACTTTATAGCAGTTTAAATAATAATAAATCTACAATGGCTCTTTTCGTCGATATGACGAAAGCATTCGATATGGTTGACCATGATTTACTATTAGATAAGTTGTATAACGCGGGATTTAGAGGAGTAATTTTTGAATGGTTGAAATCATACATTAAAGGAAGAGTTCAAAAAGTTGTTGGTAATGGCACACATAGTGAAGCTCGATTTTTAAAAAGTGGAGTGCCACAGGGTTCTGTGCTCGGCCCTTTGTTTTTCCTTGTCTACATCAACTCAATTTTTAAGCTCCGTTTGAATGGCCTATCGACCGCGTTTGCTGATGATATATCATTTACATACCAGTCAAATTCCGATCTGAATTGTGTTTTGTTGATTGAAGAGGACCTTGAAGTGCTAAGAACTTGGTTTTCTAGCCATAAGTTAGTAATAAGTGAGAAGACCAAGTTCATGACTTTTAAAACAACTGGTCATCGAAATTGTGATTATGATTTGTGGTGAACCTAATTTCCAACATAAATATTCTTGTTCCGATTCTTGTTTCAAAATCGATTCCGTTAATAATTTCAAATACTTGGGTGTTACAATTGATTCCAACCTTAACTGGAAACACCACTGTCACAACATCAAAAATCAATTGCTGCTCATAACGAGAAAAATGTATCTTTTAAAACCATTCTGCTCTAAGAAACTTCTAACTTCAATTTATTATGGTCTTGCACACTCTAAACTTCAATACGGGTTATCTAGCTGGGGTGGTTCTTATGCAAATACATTTAGACCTTTACTTATTGCTCAAAAACATCTTGTTCGAATTATTTGCAACAAAAATCGTCTTACTGAAAGTTGGCCCTTATACGAAGAATTGCGAATTCTACCTATGAAACATCTTTATATTTTTAAAGTTCTAAAAGAATTTTTCAAGCAAAGCGGTAATATTCCTAGTAGACACTCGGAGTTATATAATCTAAGAATAAACAACTTGCACCTTGTCAATGAACCTACTGTCCGCAAAACTCATTTCTCAAATTTTTACACTGCAGTAGCACCAAAATCATTTAATAAATTACCTGCATCTATCGGAAGAACTCAAAACTTAAACTCTTTCTTAAAAAAAGTAAAAGATTGGCTTTTCACAATTGACATAAACTCAATTGTAAACTATTGTTGAAATGTGTACCAAGTTTAAAAATAAAAATGTATCTTTTGACTTATGTCTGAAATAATTATTGATTTGTTTAACTTATTAAATCATTGTCATTTTCGTAACACTGATTGTCACCCCACAACAGTTTCTTATTATTGTAAATTAAATTCACAATTGTATCATTCAACACTAACTTTGAAGTTAAAGAATGATAGCTATTATATTTATTCTTATCATTTACCATTGTACCATATATGTATGTAGTCTTTAGTTGAAACGAAAAAAGAATGAATAAAAATTTTTCTAATTCTAAATTCTCATGCTCTACAAACAAAATTCAACTACAAGATGAAGAAATCCACTTGCGGTTCGAAAAGAAGAGTGTGCTGAAAGACAAAAACCACCATCACCAAAAACCAACACGAGCAACACAAACAACACCAGCAACTTCACGAAAGCTCTTGCAAGTAGGTACAAGTAGATCAGCAAAAAATTTTCATATTTTAAATTTTATATGGTGTCATTAACCGCAGCTCAAGGGTATAACCTGCATCACTTTCAAATGTATGAAACAAAAGTAAAGAAAATATTCAAAAATTTGTTTGTATTACCAAGAATTTTCCTTTTTCTCCGTTTTTGAAAATATTTTCCAACGGATACCTAAAGAAAACTAAGAATTTTCATTGAAAAAACTTGGAAATCAATAAAAATTTGAGTGGATGGATGAGACTTCCAAGTTGGAAGTTTAATTTCCAACCATGTTCGCTTTTCAGAATAACCAAAAGCCAAGCGATTCGCAATTGAGTTATCGCTTCAAAAACGATCCGCTGCGCTTTCTGGAATAGCCCTACAGACCTCTCAAAGAGATGGTCCAAGGAATTCTCCGACTTGTATCTCAGGCGATCTCTATACGTTCCTTTGTTCAGCCGCTCTTTGAATACGCCTAACAAGTGTCATCTCCTTACAAATAACTTCATATTACTATGGCAGAAAATATTCAATTTCCTCTAAGATTTGCTCTAACAGGTCTTTCGAGGAGTTATCCAAACTCTTGAACCTGACTCTGTATCAAAATCGCATCAAACTTCTCAGCGACAAGAAGTATTTGGCTTGACAAAAACTTGTCACCCGAAAACATCGGTCTCTTAAGAACAAGAAAACGTTTGTTGTTAGTGGTCTTGTGGTGTATCAGCCATGTGGTCTTTGTCACTCGTGCTGCAACTCTCCGATTAGGTTTCTATACTCTATCCATATCAACATTGCTCCTCGCAACATACGAATTCTCTTTTACCTAAACCCATATTCAAACGAACTTCCGCATTTGTAAATTTTAGCTCTAAGTTTCTCAAATTTTAATTTTTAAGTTAGATTAAGATTTAGCCTGTATTGAAGCCGAGTACATTGGGTTTCTGCACCCACCAAAATCAAAAATAATTTTTTACTAAACGAACAATAATATACAGTCTAATTAGCGGAAGAAATAGAGAACACCTTTGAAATACCGTAGGTTGACTGAACTTCGGAATAGTCCGTCAAAGTTTGAAGTCGTTGAGTAAAAAATATCTGAAGTCATCAGAAAGAGACTTGAACGAGTTTGCCCAGAATCTTGAAATTATTCATTTTTGATTAGACTTCTATAAAACTTTACAGATTTAGTGTCGTCAGCCCATTCTACCCAACCTAACCTAGTGTCGGGGATAACGGCTCTCGATTTAGGTCTAAGTCAAAATTTAGTCGATAATTGAAACACTTTTCTGAGTAGATAGGGTGTAAAAGCAGAGATCAAAGAGCCTCGTGTCCTAACGCATTTTTCTCAGTTATTTCTTGTGAGGAACTGAGGGGACCCACATATGTTTGCCGATTACAAACAGAATGAGAAAACGCTTTTTATCGCAGCATTAGTACTCTCAGAGGACTTGCTGATTTCGAGGGTATCGCCTAACTCGTAGAAAAACATTTGTTCCTCTAGGGTTCAAACCTCGAAGTCCGTAATAAGAAATCATCCTTATACTACGCCGCATGTACCACACTCACTTTTCTCTTCTTTCTTATGACTGGAATGTGACATTTTCATTTCAGTTATTTCTAATTTATTTTTTGGATTTACATATAACTTAACTATAACTAACAGTAACGAAATTACATACACACACATGCAAAACCAATTAGAAGCAAAATCTTTCATCGCATGTTAACTTTTGACATCAAAAACTGTCATTCCCAATTTCAAGTTTTTTTTTTTTTGCAATCTAAATTTCATAAATTTTTGATTAAGCTTTTTGAGCTGAGCAGTGAATACCCTGAATTATTTCACTGTGTTCATGTAATTTCTTGATTTTTGTTTTTGATAAATGACTGTCTCATTTTTTGAAGTAGACAGGCTCTTCTTTCCTTTACGTATCAAAAATGATTATAAATTTCTTTGTTCAATGAACTCATTAAGTATTCTTAATCGAAAAAAAGGCAAAGCTAAGTGGGTTGTTGCCATGTGAATGGCTTCCATTTTCAATGGATGTAGGTACTCTGCTTATTCTAAAAAAAAAGGAAAAAATTTGTATCCCAGCGATGCTAAGACATACAATTCTTGTGTTTTCATCAAAAGATGCGAGTAAAACTCAGATGAATGGAAAATGATGAATGTGCACACGCAAAGGCACACCCACTTGGCGTTGAAGCAAAATCATAAAACATACCTGTGAGTAGGCATGGAATTTTTTTTTCTCGCTTAATGTAGGGACATTAAAAAACATTTTACACAGCCTTGTGTGTGTGCATATATACATAAACTCGCAAATGTATATATTTTAAATAACAAATCACGGAGCACGGAACACACAACAAAAGTATATTCAAATTAAGTGGCCGTTTAATGAAGTGAATATTGTGTACTTTAATTAAATAGAGTACTTGTTGACAAATAAAATTTAAAAAATGTATGTGCGCCTGCGGTTGTTCCTGTTGGAATCAGAACAAAGCATTTTACTTTAGAAGGCTTCACTATTTTAAATTTTCGCTTGGATTCAGATCGTTAAAATATGTTCTTTAAGGCAATAGCCCCAGCCATTTCATGAGTTGTTACTGATTTAATTCTAGAGTTACAACATTAATCTAAAAACAAAAAGAAATCTCATCTACAATGTGCGTTTCACTATGGCATCTGTCAAATGAACCTTCCTACGTTGACGAAAGGTGTATTGATGGACTTCATGACACTTGAACAGTTTATACAGGATTTCATTCAAAGCGCTTTACTGCCTTTATCAAAATGAAAACAAAAGTAATTTTATGCTGTCGTTTGCAAAATAAGTATCCTTCTTATAACGTTCAGTTTCCATTAAGCCGTAGCTAGCTTCTTCTCAGTAGGTGAGCTGAAAGCATGGCAAAGTTAAATGAAAGGACTCTCTTTGGCAGCTTTTTTACTAGGAGTCTATTTCATATATCAAAAACATTACAAACAAAATGCGTATTGTCACATTTGATTGTCAAGTCGTACGTTGTAAGAGACGTAGGGGAACGTTGGTACAATATAATCTCAAATAATGCACAACTGGCAATGCTGAATTCAATCCATGAAATTTGCTAAAGAGTCTATCAAAAATTCTTTCACTTCCTCATTCAAAGGTTTCGTATTTTATCTAAGGAGAATTTTTTGAGAGGATTAAAGCAGTCACCAAAGAGAAAAAAGAGCACATTGCTCTTTGCATTTCCGTGTTTTCTTCAAAAGGATATACAGAAAAATAAGTACGCCCAGCTCCAAGCAAAGAGCTCAGAAGGAATGTATCGAAAAAATAAATAAATAGGGTTACACAACAGCGCGAAGCCCCGGGGCCTAGCATTTTTCACAACCATGCCTCTTTTTTGGCAAAATTGAGGGACATAAAATTTTCTGCTGATTCTGAACGGCTAATCGAGAAAGCGCTTTTCTTGGCATATTGAGTATTATCATTGGAGGACTTGTCAGTTCATTGCGAAAAGTGATACCCATGGAAAAACATTGCGGATTTTTGTTGGGTTTCGAACCACGAACCTCTCACGTAATGGCAGACATGCTAACCATTACGAAATTTGTAACACGAATGCTGATACAAACCAATCTATTCAAGAAATACGAAAAGAATACATCCGTAAGAGGGCAACCATCTTCAACAAACGCTACAAAAGTAGAGCGACAGGGACAGCAAACGACGCCATATTTCTTGCCGCTCTTTTGACATTTCTCTTCAGTATGGTTTGCCATTTCATGATGGAAAGATATACAAGCTAAAAACGAGTCAAAATTAATAAAATTCACTACCGAAATTCGGAGTCAGTGGCCTCAACGTTGAGAGCGCTACGTCCAATTTATGGTTGTCATAATCGTCCTTGCAGGCCAACAAATGAGCGTCTATTGAAAAAATTTTAATCCACAGGCACAGTACAAAATGTCACCGTGCCAGTGAAACAACGAAGTGCCCATAGTGTCGAGAATATTGCTGCCGCTGAGGTTTCAGTTGCAGAAAACCCAAGACGTGTCTCTCACACGTCGTTCTCAAGCGTTGGGCATCTCTGTCAAGATCTTGGCCTACATTCTAACAAGATTAAATTGACACAAGAACTGAAGCCGATTGACCACCAGAAGCGTCGTGTGTTCGTGAAATTGGGCTGAGCAACAACTTATAAATGGTTCGGATTTTCATCGAAAAATCATTTTCAGCGATGTCAATAAACAAAATATGCGGTATTGGTCAGGCCGCAATCTACATGCACTCCATGAGTCATCATTGCATCCCGAAAAAATTACGGTTTGGTGTGGTTTATGGGCCGGCGCGGTGGCGTCATTGGGCCGTACTTATTCCATGATGATCAAGACGGGCACGTTACTGTGAATGGGGATCGCTACCGTTCAATGATAACCGAATATTTATGGCCTCTATTGGATGATATGGACTTGGAGGACATGTGGTTCCAACAGGACGGCGCCACACAGCGAATGTCACAATCAATTTATTGGACACCAAGTTTGGAGAACATTTTATCTCACGAAATGATCTTGGTTGTGTGATCTGACGCCGTTAGACTATTTTAGTCGGGGCTACGTCAAGTCTATGGTCTATGCTCTATGCCAACAACCCAGCGACGATTGATAAACTTCGTACGAGTATCGAACGTGAAATTGCAGCAGTATCGGCCGATTTATGCTTAAAAACCGTCGAAAATTGGGTTCAGCGTCTGCACTTGTGCAAACGTTCCCTTGATGACCATACAAAAAACAATTGAGTTCCATACATAATTGCATCTAACGTACTTTCACATGAATAAAGAATGTCATTAATATCCAAAACCGATTTTGTTTCATTTAAAAAAAAACTTTTGTAGCTATAAAAAGGAGAACTACTCAGAAAAATTGTTCGCAGAAGTTGGCTAACGAAAGCTCAAGAACAGCATCTTGTAGAAGACCGACAAAATTCTGCAAAGTTGGCGGCAGTATTGCGATGGCTTTTTGAAGGAACAGTTTCAACGAGCGCACTTTCTAGAAGCTGAACCGAGCTTAACAGGTATACCCAACACTGAAAAGTCCAAAAATTTAGCGAAGCAGTTAAGAACTACATAAAAAGCAAAACCGCTAGTACAGACGATATAGCAAATGCGTTTTGGAAAAAGATGGGAGACATCGGGCTTAAGAAACTTACGATTCTAGTCTCTAAGCTTAGAGGATGTGATAGTCAGCCTTAGCAATGGGGAAAAAGTTACATTCTGTTTTCTATATCAATGAACAACAGAGAGGGAGGAATACGAAATTGCGATAGCTACCGATCGATTATCGATTTAGGAAGAACATACCGATTCAGCAACATTACAAGAAAGACCAAAATAAGTATGTTCAAAGCTTGTCTAATGCCTGTTTTATTGCAAGGCTCCGAGAACCGAGACGTGCAAGACAACAGAGGCTGTTTCGGGGAAGCTTTAAGTATTTGTCAACCCCTGATCAAGGAAGATATTTTGGCCAAACACCATATCAAAAAAACAGCTTTGGGTGCTGACTGAGAGTATGCCGATAGCGCAAGATGTTTTTGAACGTATTTGCGCTGTACTGAACACATGCTGAGAAAGCCTGACAAGGACATTGCCAATGTGGCATTTTAATACGACGTACAAGGTAAAAGAAGAAGACGTCCAGCTAAGATGACATGGAAACGAAGCGCACTGAGTGAAATTAAACACAATGGAACCTGGAATGAAGTCAAACGATTGGACCATGACAACGAGAAGAAAAGAGATCGTTACCGCCGTATGCTCAACCTTGTAGCGCTTATTTATGATTTATGGAAAGACAAAAGACCGTTCGCTCAAGTTGTTGTCACTTTTTGAAGATCATTCATTGGGTATTGATTAAATGACTGTTGTAAAGCTTTCATAAGAATCAATTCATGTTTGTAGCGCTTGTAAGTCAACACTTGATGCAATCCATAATATATGGATTTCAATGGGAAAATATCATGATTCCTAAGAGGAGTTGCACATTGCGCTGGTTGACTTCGAAAAAGCATACAACGAGGAGTTCCAAAAACATATGTATGGATGATCAAGCGAAATTATGAAGGAGCTGTGATAAAGGTAAGATGTCTAACTGGAGTCACCAAAGTATTTCAAGTCATAGTAGATGTAGACGAAGGAAGGTAAAACACAGATTAACTAATCTTTGATGAGGATGGAGCCATCATAAGTGAGAATCCTACTGCCTTGTAAAAAGCATTTAACATTTTGCCTTATTAGCAAAAGTTGAGTGCTAATTGTTGGTGATTTTTGCCCGGTTTCTGATCCAGACATGCCTATTCCAGAAATTTATTTGAACGCACTGTTCGAAGTGTGAAGTTTCAGTTTCTGAAACATATGATCAACAGCAAAGCAACTGTTGATCAGTTACCGTAGGGTAAGTGGCGAGAAAACTGCAACATCTTCTTTGATAGAAAAAAGACCGCGGTTGTTCACGTACACGTACATGTACAATTCACAACATTGCATGAACTATGTACAAGAAAAATGAGAGTAGGTTGACGGATTAAAATGCAACATGTCGGAATAACAAAGCGCATTCGTATTAGAATTACCAATATCCGTTGGAGCCTTCACGTCAAAAAAAACCGGTCTCGGAAAAAAGAGAGCAAAACCGGCTAAGTCGGTATGGTCCTGTTCCAGAGAAGCCAGTCAAAAATGCAATCTAATAAAACGTTAAGGAACAAAAAGAAAGGAAGACCAAAAACCCCCTACAAAGTCGTCTGCATTTGTTTGCTCAGACATAGAATAATTCAAAATCGGAAGGTTTGCTTAAGCTTTCCAAGGCTCACGCGGCGTACCTCACGGACGGGTCACAAGTGTGAAGCAAATAAGTAGAATAGCTGCAAAACGATCGAGTTCAGGATTCTCGGAACGTCGAAACGGAAGAAAAAGAAGAAGGCTGTATTGTTCTTGTATTAATATTTACCAATCGTATCCTTAGGGATATCTCTTCTTCTGCTTGTCTTCTTGAGTTTTTTCCTAGTAGAGACAAAAAGATGTCACCACCAAAAAAGAATCACCAAACAACAAGCAAAGTATTCCATGAAAAATAATTTACCAGTTGAAGATTTTCAAAGGATTCATTGCCATCAATTGAACATCATACAAAAACAGCGATATTCCTAAATTAACAATTTGGAAAGTGATTTTCCATTTAAGAACTTAGTTTCTAAGACTGTTTTTCCGTCACCGTATTTTGATAGAAATTCAAAAAGCCATTGGAGTGTTCAGAAGGCCCATCGTAGCAATTTCGGACTGCGAATGCCAAAAAGAATGAACGAAAAACATCTTCGTTATGTATGCTTTGCAACAATTATTTAGAACTTGTTAATGGTTTCATTAGTAATAGCAAATTACGTGGCAAAACATTCACTACGAAGGCATCTATGATGCATCCTCTTTGGCATTCCTTGGCAGAAAATCACTACGACATGCTTTGTGATAGGGGCCATTGTATCACGGAGGTGATTTAATTTCATTTGTTTTACAGTTCTAGGTCAAGTTTATACCTACGCCTTTTTCGTCACAAGTTTTTTGAAAGATTACTTACAAACCCTTTAAACTCATGCATCCCCAACTGAGTTTCAACATAAAAAAGGACTATCTCCTATAATATACGAATGACGGCCACCTCTGATGATGATTTGGATTTAAATGGAATGGCTTTCAAAAAGAGATTAAAATATAGACTCAACAGCACCAGACACGTTAGTGTAATTTTAATAAAAAAAAAGATATCACACACACATCTACACACAAATTCAAATGAAAATTGCATGGTGTAACTGAAATTTAAATTTAAATTAAAAGTTCAGCCATGTATGCAATGTAACCAGGTATTAGTTAGCAAAAACCTGGGCTAATTGCACACTGCTGCGGGTAATTCTGTCAACCTATATAATATAACCGTTAACCGAATATCTTCCGCACACGCGATTTTGAATTGTAATTTTAAGTAAACATGCAATCAACGAATTAGATTTTAAACCAGGGCTTAAAAAACAGAGTGCGTAATATCAACCTGATGCAGATTAAGCTTAAAAGTAGTTGAAACCGAACATAACCTTAGATGCATGTATGAGATAAGGAGTAAATAATTGCGAAATCGCATTTCGTTTTTATTAACAAAGTTAACGCAATCTCTGGACATGCGAAGGCTTCGGTTTTTTTTTCTTGTAATGGAATCTGCAAGCATGAGAATTTTTTTTCTTTTATAAATAGGTCATTAAAAATTTATTAATGAACAATTCAAACCACACACGGAATCAATAAGAGGAACACACAACTAGGCAGGTATGTATGTCACAGCAACGAAACCGTTAATTGACATCGTAATCAAATTAATTTATACAACACCACATGCCCGTGCTGCACACACCTACCTACACTCATGACCTTAAATTAAAATGGCAAATTAATTATTAAAATCATTCTGCAGGGACAGAGAGAGAGAGAGCAGAGGGGAAATAGACAAACTACAGGAGCAGAAAGTGCTTGCAGTTTAGTAAAAAATAATTGATTAAACACACACGACCTGTGTACTGAATGCTTCTGATGGCGGATACTCTGACCTTTTCCTAACTGCTGAAAAATTCAATAGATTTGTCTGCATCAGCGACAATTGAAAAAACATACCAATGTTTTTGACTAAATATATATCCGATGACAATGAGGTTATTTAGCAACAATAAGGAAGCAACTATTATACTTTTTCCAAATCAAAACAATGCCCATCGATTGGATTGATAATAATTTCTCTTTTTAAAATATTAATTGATTTTGTATCAAATTGCATTGTGTGTGGAAACCTTTTGTAGAGTTGAAACATATTTTTGGCCAACCGACCAGCTGCGAGTTCTTTTTAGTATTTATTTGATATTAAAGTAGTGTGGAGACCCCACAATGAAAATGGATTCTAGATAAATCGGAAAATTGATGTATAATTTAATAAGGGTAGTAGTTCCAAATATAAAAGCTGCAAGGTGTTTTCAATCATAAAAAAAAACATATTTCAAAAACCTTAACATCGTAAGGACTATACACTAGGGTGGAGTGAATTTGGGTAAAAAATTTTTCTTTTGGAAATTCACTTTTCCTGTGTCATTAATCGATGACCGTACATACATAAAAGCTTTGTTCATGCAAAAAATCAAAAGCTTACAATTTTATTTTGAGGTGGCGGGCGCGCCTTGAGGTAATTTGAAAAAAAAAAAAAATTATTTTTACGACTGTCGTGTGTGTACTTGCAGGTCAATGTTATTGTGTCTACATGTAATAAAACTTATAATTCACTTTGTTTTAAAGGGTTTACTTGTCCGTCTTTGCATAATTTTTCTAAACTTTCTCATCTCAGTGAACGATAAGTAAAAAGCTTGATTATTCGTCGATAAAATGCCAAAAACTCGAAAAGGCTTACGATGCTCCTTGTTTGGCAATCCAATTAAACTAAGTGATAATGTGTTACCAACTTATTGTGATATAATAAAGTTTTACTTGTGGTTAAGAAATGACTTACTGTTTTACTGGAGATGAATAATGGTAAAGATCCTGCAAATCTGAATCAAAATTATTTTACATCGCTACTGGTGGTTTTTTGACCGATCTGCTGCATTAATCGTTAATGCTACAATGTTGGATTAAGGTGTTATCAGCACTGAAAACTCATCAAAAGCAATAGACAGAAGTAAAATACGTAGAGAGCGTAAAAAGCCACACAATGATTTATAAAGCTTTGAGATCAAACACATTTTGACGGCTGTTTACTTTGATGGTCGTAATGATAAAACTTTGATCATGGCTAAAAGTGGCGTTTTCTCACAACGGAATAATATTACTGAAGAACATATTTCAATGATCTCGGAGCCTGATTCGGAATATATCGGGCTTCTTTCTGTTGATTCTGGAAAAGCCACGACTATTGTGAAACATATAATTGAGTTTCTCGAGTCAAATTTTGAATATCGGCAATATTTGGTAGCTATTGGATGTGACGGTACCGCTGTGAATACAGGACATAAAAATGGAGTCATAACTTTATAAGAAAAACATCTGCAAAGACCATTGCAATGGTTTGTGTGCTTGTTACATGCAAACTTCCACTTCGTCATTTATTTACCAGCCTTGATGGTACAACTACAGGACCCAACAGTTTTTCTGGAACCATAGGGAAAGTATTAGAAAAAATCCAAAAGTTTCAAATACAGATGTTCGAACGCATTCCCATAGAACTACCGGATTTGAATACTAATACCTTTAGCACTGATCAAAAATATTTATAAGAAATATGCTCTGCCATTTCGATAGGTTCAGTCCCACAAAACTTAGCCAGCAAAGATCCTGGTAAACTTGCACATTCACGTTGGTTGACTTGCGCTAATAGAATTCTTCGTTTATATATCGGAACAAAGAAACCTTCTAAATCTTTAAAACATCTTTCAACTTTCATAATGAGATTCTGTCCACCAACTTGTTTTTATATTAAAACGAAACCGTCTGGCCATTATGGTCCAATTCATATGTTGAAAATGATTCAAAGATGTTTGTATTTACCGGATGACCAAGAAAGCGTTGTAATAAAAACTATTCAGAGAAATTCCTTCTTACCAATGTTACAATGAGTCTCACATAGGAGAACTAGGACTTCGCAGAATCTTAAAGGCAAGAAAAGAGTTTAAAGAAAAGAAAGTAAGAGAATTTCAACTCCCAAATCTTAAAATCAATGCATCGAATTACTATGATTTGATTGACTGGGCAAATGAAATAATAACAGAACTTCCGTTGACAATAAAATTTAGTGACGCAGAAATTTCAAGTATTATTTCTTCAGGATACAAATTATTTGAAATCGAAATGTATCCTTGACACACTCAGGCAGTAGAAGGGTGTGTCAAGCTCAAGAAGCTGAGGCTTCTTCATATTTTTGTGGACTAGAGGCAAGAGATGGATTCATTCGCACGAGGATAGAGGCAAGGCAGGATATACCAGTATTCGACACAAAATCACAATTTTTTAAGCAAAAGAAAATTCTGTAGTTCCAGCTTCCGAATATTAAAATGCTTTTATATATTATATTTTATTTATTTATGAACATAATACTTAATTTCAAGCTTCAGTATTTTCATTTTGATAAAAAGTTTGTCTTAAATAAAAACTATAAAAATAAGTTTTAATATTTTCTTTAACTTTGAAATTTGATGCGACACCTTAAGATGTTAACTTATAAACTTCAAATTTTTTTTTTTTATGCCTCTAAGAATGCCGATCATCGATTGGTGATACAGGAGTAACAAAGTTTAAAAAAAAAAATTTTCACTTCACCCTACTATACACTATCAAAAACGGAAACTGACAGGAACTGTGACCATGACAGATGTTAAAAAACCTATTTCTACCAAAGCTCACCATCGTCTAACTTAGAAGAAACTTACAAAATTTTCATTATTGTTTGCAATCACGGCTAATCTTTCGTATTTCCGACATATTCTTCGCAATAGCAACCAATCTTTCACTACTGCCTTAAATATTTCGCAATTGTAGAAAGTGTAGCAATTGCGACAAAATTAGGGAAACAGTGACAAATCTTTCAAAATAGCTTCACATTTCTAGCAATATCGACAAATATCTCACAAATCTTCCGTAATTGTGATTGTGGCAGATTTTTTGCAAATGCGGCAAATTTTTCACAAATGTGGCAAGTTTTTGGCAACCACGTTAGAGGTCAATATCAGCAAAAATCTTGCAGCTGAAGAAAATTTTTCGAAGCTTTCATTGCGCCAAATCTTTCTCAACTGCTTTGGAAAATTTTTCACAACAGCAGCAAATCTTGGGGCAGCCCTTCGCAACTACGACGAATATTTCGCAAGTGCGGCAATTTATTCGCAACAGCGATAGGGGCAAATTTCTATCTATAGCGCAAATATCTCGCAGCTGTGGCAAATCTTTAGTAGTTACAATTGCGGCAAAATTTTAAAAATATGGCAAATTTTTTGCAGCCACGACAGAGGCAAATATTTAGCATTAGCGGCAAATATCTCTCAATTGTGGCACATCTTTCGCAGTTGTAATATTGCGGCCAATCTTACTCAACTGCTGGAAAATTTTCGCATGGGTCAAATTTTTCGCAGCTGCAGAAAATCTTTCGGAAATTATTTCGCAACTATGACAAATTTTTCGCAAATGTGGCAAATTTTTTGCAACCACAATAGCGACAAATCTGTAGCGATAACGGCAAATATCTCGCCAATGCCGCAACTTTTTCCACAGGAGTTGTAATCGTGGCAAATCTTTCGCAACTGCGCAAAATTTCAGATATGGGGAACATTTTTCGCAGTCGCAGCCAATTTCATGAAGAATGTTTCGCAACTACTGCTAAAATTGCCGCCAGTCTTTATAAATTGTTGCAAATCTTTCGCAGTTGCGGCAAATCCATCGCATTTGAAACGCGGAAGCTTTATTCTGCCATTCAACTTGATATTTTTTGTGAAACATGACTTCGCAAAATGGGGTAAAACGAAAAAAGTTGATTTTTGTTTAAAATCACCTCTCTATTTTTTTTTACATATTTCAGACAATAATTAGAAATGGAGAGCGAAAGTTTAATCGCATTGAGTGATTTTTTGAGTATTACCACGAATGAAAAGTAGGTTCACGTATATCGTCGAGTGAGGACTTCTTTTTACTACTAAAAAATGTTTCAGAATTTGTGTAGTTTTTTTTTTCTTCTTACTGCTGTTAGGTGATTAAACCTTTTTGTAACGAAATCAGTAAGGTACACTTTTACGTAAATACTTTGTTTGCAGGTAAGATCAAAATACTTTTCTGAGAGCCATGATGCGTATAGCTGTGTTTCGCCTCCTCAATGGGTCTCCACCTTGCCGTGGTGAGGAGGCTTACGCCAGAACCTAAAGCAAGATGGCTACGGTTGGATGCTTCTGAGCGGAAAATCAGCTACCAGCTAGGGTTCTGGGCAAACTAAGTGAGACCCACCCCTATGAAAATTATGAAAAGGACAAATAAAGATATTAAAAAATAGCGGGGATATACGCTAAAGTGTCAGCAGATGTCACGGCTGCTGGCTTGGGCTTTACCTTACGATCTCAATATCGAAAGGAGAAGTCGCTAGTGACTGACTTTTCTCATTTCATTTTTTGCTTGGTTTGTGTGACGATTTTACTTATAATTTTGGATCTTTTTCTTTTTCTTTTTCTTTTTCTTTTTCTTACAGATCCAACTTATAAAGCAATCGCAAAAGCTAACCTAAGTAATAAAAGTCAAATAGGACACGCACAGATTCTATCAAGATACGCAGATAACAATATCTGCACGGATTACATAACTCCATACCTGGACTTCAAAAAATCCTTCACAACCAGCTTCCCCAATAGACAACATTGGGAGAATGAAACACCTTACGAAACGTCTATATCAATCTATACCGACGGTTCAAAAATGGAAGTTGGAACAGGGGCAGGTTTCTTTTCAGAAAGCCTAAACCTAGCAAGTTCATTCAGACTTCCAAATCACAGCAGCGTCTTCCAAGCCGAGATCTTGGCAGTTTCACACGCTGCAAAACAGGTGTCCATGATGGCGCTATCACATGATGATATCACCTTTTTCATTGATAGCCAAGCAGCAATAAAAGCGATTTCTGCCACTCTTATCAAATCAAAGCTTGTTTCTTGCTGTCGTGAAGAGCTAAGGGTTCTTGGCACGCAGCACAACGTTAGACTCTGCTGGGTTCCTGGTCATAGTGGTATACCGGTAACGAAAAAGCGGACGAACTAGCGAGAAAAGGATCAATACTTGACCCTTCTCTCATTGATCAATCAATCAGGATCCCACCCTGTGAAATTAAACAGATAATCGGAAACAAAATAATGAAAAAATCCAATAAAAGATGGGTATGCCTAGATTCCTGTGTTACTTCCAGGAAAATATGGCCGAAATATAATAAGAAAGAATCTGAAAAGCTGCTATCATTGAATAGACCTTCATTGCGAATGCTTATCAGTATCACAACTGGACATAACCTACTAGGTTATCACAAAAAGAAAATGGGTCTTTGCACCGATGACCTGTGTAGAGTGTGCAATGACGAAGATGAGCACGAGGATACAACTCACTTCCTTTGTCATTGCCCAGCACTCTGGCACATTAGGAAAAAATTTTTAGGCAATTATTTTTTCAATGCACTAGAAGAATTATCAGACGCTTCAAAAAGCAGTCTGTTAAACTTCACTAAGGCCACAAAATGGCTAAATACCGACCACACATAAATTCATAGGTTTCAAGGACGTTACAATACATCAGGGTATCACAATGGATCTACATTGATCTAAGTGTGGCGGAATTAAGATCAACCGTCAGCCCATTCTACCTAACCTAAAATAACCTAGCTGTGTTTCGCGTAGGATTCTTAAATGTCTTTTGTGTCAATTTGTTAAGTCATTTGCAATCTTTCAGAATATGTTAAGTTTTCCTGTTACAATTTTGTATACAAGTCGTTACTACAAATATTTGTGCCGATTACGAAAAATGTCAAAAATTACAAACTCTGTTTTGTGTAGATGGTAGCCCTAGAAATGGAAAAGAAATTTTGAAACTTTGCCGGTTTACAATAGCATCAGTAGAGTTGTGCTAAATTTGAAGTTCCTAGCTCTGTTGGTTGATTTAACGTCAACTTTTCGTCACTCTGCCCATTGTGTGCCTGTCAATTGAAACAGCTTGAGTAAAACTCTCTATATGTCTCCGATTGTGACTAAATGTATTAAAGCTAACAACTGCAATGCTTACAAGTTGATTTGGCTTTTCTACATGTTCAAGAATCTTCATCATTGAAAGTGAATGAAATTCATAAGTTGTTATTAGTTTTTAAAAAGCAGAGAAAGTATGAAAAAAGAAATATAAAACAGTTGATCGAAAATCTTTTAAAAAAAAGATATTTTAATAAAAAGTTTTAAATAAGAACAGCGTATAAAAATTTATGTTTAAAGTTAAGGTTGATCCAACATCACCTGATGGTAGAATTTCTCGTTTTAAAATATTGTGTCATTTAAGCATTCAATATACTTCATGTGGGCACACCCTTTCATTTTTATACCTGGTCATCTATACGAAATGTGAATTATTCAGTGTTAAAAATTTTATTATTAATTCATTTATTTTGATTGGGACTTTTTCTTGATTATAGTGTGGAATGTGTGGGTATGAATGTTTTGATGACATATTTGTGCCAATTAACATTGCATTGATCTCTACATATTAATTAAGTCAGTTTTAATTGATTCGCAATGAATTTAATCGAATAAATGTTTTTCATTTTTTAAAACTAACAAACCATAATTATATTTTTTGGTTTCTTTTTTTTATATTATCACAGTTCTCTATGAAATATAATATCTTAATTTAAATGCTTTTTTTCTTCTCTACTTTTCTTTTATTGGCAATGATTTGATTTTAATTTTTGGTTTGGTGATTTTTTGTTTTTGGATACGGGAATGGAATAATATTGTGGCTTTGAAAAGAAAAAAATATTTCTTAATCCTGATTTATAGTTGTCAACACACATAAATATACTATTCACATATGCTGTACATAAATATATTGTTTTAGACATATTTTGATTTTAGGTTCACTTTCTTATTTTTGGGTAGGTACATCAATTGCAAGCTTACTTTTATAGTTTTATTTTTGTTTATAGAGTAACTTATTTTCTAAATGGGTTTTATTGTAAATTTTATTTTAAATTGAAACACTTTTATCTTAAAAGAAAACCACACTTAGTAAAGAGCTTCGATAAAATAAAAAAATGGAAGCGAAATGGATGTAACGGGCTTTTTTTAGTGGATATGTGCAATTTTTTGATAACAGAATAGCATTTCTATTAAAATGATACTAAGAAACTTCAAAATTTTCATATTCAGCAAACAAAACGAGTAATACCATATGAACATGGGTAGAAAAGCAAACACGTGACATTCCTTAGCGCGGAGACTGTAAAATTGTGGTAAAGTGAAGTATGAATAGGATAAAGTGGTGTTCACTCAGTGTTGTGACTATCTTCACAATTTCTATTGTGTAATGTACTTAAGCCACTGGGTACTGTTTGTGTCCATCCGAACTCGATCTACAGAACTGTAAGGCGAGAGCTGAACGCTAAAAACTTTCAACATGACTATTGTTATGTACCAGTTCTTGTACAAGGACTTGACATATAGGATAAGCCATTTATAATAAATCGGGTATTGTATTAGTTCAAAATAGACAGAAAACTTGTGCTGTCCTTTTTAAAGGATCTATGATAAATACATATTGAGTTCAAAGTGAATGAAGTGGCGAAAATCGGTGATAAAAAAATTCTTGTCAACCTTGCGGCGCCTAAATGATGCAAATCACACTACATGTCAGACAGATGTGATTTGGCAAACTAGTAAGTGCGATTGTTGGCAAAGGGACGAAGTACAATGTCACAGCCTCACAGCAGATTAAATCGACTAACAGAATCAACGCTATACTTTAGTAGTAAAATCAGAAACTGAATGGAGCTACTCCAACATATTTGGTTCAAAGACCTTTCAGGATCCCTCAATACTACAACAGACTATTGAAATAGAGATATTGGTTGATGAGCTAATGGCGTGTCAACGGCAGCTCACAAACCTCTGCCTGGGTACTGAAACTAGATTTTATCAGTCTTTTATGTCTAAGGGGATTCAGAAGGACCTAGCTCAAGGCTAGGGGCTAATTAGCCAGATATGCGCCCATGCCCCCAACAGGGTAATTCCATGGAGTAACACCCGAAACGCACACTTTTCGACTCATAAAGCTCTTAATCCTTATGCTGACATTTGAGCGATTTAAATTTTCTTATTTCTTCAACTAAAAAGTTGTTTTATCTTAATTCTAAGATTTGTAGATTTTAGCATAAAGATTAACAGTTTTATGAGTCGAAACATGTGCGTTTCGGGTGTTGCACAATGGAATAACCCAACACAAGAAAAAGACGATAGTTCCAAAGACTAGTTTCTAAGAGCTCCTCAAAATAACATATGGGCCGTAGATATGACGTGAAAATCGCTCTTGGCGAATTTATCGCGAAACTAAGGATGAAGATCTCTGGAGACGAAACCAGTAAGGAAAGCTTGAACATGAGAAAACCTCTGAGAACGAAATCAGAGTAATCAATTTTGCTAAGGAGCAAAATCTAGTTGTTAGGAGCACACGCTTCTCGTATTTCAAAATTCATACACGACAATTCCCTGATCAATAAATCGCCAAACAAGTTGGAAAAGCTGCCATAGACAAAAGACAATCCTCCAATATTATGAATGTCCCAACTCTCCAAGGGGCCAACTTTGCCTCGGACAACTATTTTGCGGAAGCCAAGGTACAAAGGACAATATCCTGTTCACGACTCCAGCGAACCAACGTTGTGAAGAGATATGACGTCGGAAATCTACAATCACAACAGATTGCCAGAGCCTCTCCAATCGAGTGTCCCTCCAACTATTTATGAGTCTTATGCCACCAGCATTAAGCATTGACGACCAGTGGCAGCAAAGTCAATCAGAACCGCAACCTCAACTGTTCTGGGTCACATTCGGTCTCCAAAGCGAGACCCATGGTTCGATGAAGAATGCAGGCAGAGGCAAATGCAGCCAAACAAAAAGCAGGACAAATGTTGACGCAAAAGAGAACAAGGGCTGCTTAAGACCTGTACAACGAGGTAGACAAAGAGAAAAGAAGGGAGAAACAACGAATTCCCGCTAAAAACAAAAAAAAACATGAGAAGCGCTCGTTTGAAGAAATTAAGAGATGCCATGACGGGAATGAGACTCGGAAGTTGTAACAAAAGGTACCAAAAAGGGTAAAAGATCCTGCCAGGGATGCAAAGTTCGAACTCAAGCCTGAAAAGACAAGCTGGGAAACGTAGTAATAGAGGC
Organism: Melanostoma mellinum; assembly: GCA_914767635.1. Lineage (NCBI taxonomy): Eukaryota > Metazoa > Arthropoda > Insecta > Diptera > Syrphidae > Melanostoma > Melanostoma mellinum. The sequence continues at coordinate 46,162,104 of OU612060.1, read as the reverse complement.
GCAGTCGCTTCTGAGGATCTGGAAAGATCACTTCTGCAGACTACCTACTTAACGGCGATGAGGACACCAATTTCGCTGTCAGGCAGAAAGCTTGAACGATGGTCAAGAATGCCGTCCTACCGACCTAGAAGAAGTTAAGCTTACCATATGCAAACTCTAAATCCCTGGAACCTCAGTATCGTATGTCCGATCGTAAAAAAGGGAAACCCTCACAATACCTCCAATTATGGAGGGATAAGCCTTTCTTTAAGCTATCCGCGTACAAGAGCTAGACCAGAAAAGTCCGCAAAAGACCAGATTTTTACTATACGGCTGATTTTGGAAAAAACCCGAGAATATAATATCGATATACAGTATCTTTTTATCGATTTCAAGTCCGCGTATGACAGTATTTACAGAGAAAAGCTGTACAGAGCCGTGTCTAGTTTCGGTACACCTGCAAAACTCGTACGGCTATGAAGGATGATAAGCTGCTCCGTCAAGGTCGGTAGAGAATTCACCGAGTCCTTTGATGTCGGAAAAGGCTTTAAGCAAAGCGACAAACTGTCGTGCGATTTCTTCAACATCATACTTGAAAAGATTGTACAAAACTCAAACGTCAACACCAGGGGAACAACCTTTTAAAAGCTTGTACAATTACTCGCCTACGCAGACGATATTGACGTAATGGGAAAAAAAGCGTGATGTCATAGGTGCTTTTGTGAGTGTTGAAACAGGAGCGGGAAAAATGTTTGATTGTTAATGAGGGTAAAAAAAAGTATATGTAGCTATAGAACAAGGCCAGCGAATATCGACGAGTTGGACAAAACGTCACAATAGACAGACATAGCTCAGAGGTAGTTTTGGGCTTCGTCTACCTGGATCCGTTATTGACGCGGAAAATATCAGTGCTTAACCCCACAGAAGAATTACTCTTCCCAATTGCTGCTTTTTTGGGTTGAAAGGGCGAATCGTGATTAAAACACCGCCCCAGGATATCAATTTATAGAGCCTTTATCATCCCAGTCCGGTTATGCGGAGCGGGAGCATGGACTCGTCAAAAATAAACTCAGTAGCAAGTACTTTTTCAGTTAAAAATTTTCTGTGAAAACAAATTTCTATAAATAAAAATATAATGATATCAATTAGGTGTCCACACAGCTTCTTATGCCCCATTTAGTAAAAAGGACTCGAAAACAAATCAAATGGGCGAGTTATGGAACAGAAATTAAATATGGGTCTTTCGTATCCATTGGGTCCGTTTCCAGATGAGCCTTTACTTATGGCAATTGACAAAGTTCTGTTTTATTCAGATGGCCTTGGTAGAACTACAAATCATTCAAAAGAAAACAACGTTATTATTTATAATGCACCACTTGGAACAGACTGTTCGGTGGAAAGACTTCAAAAAGTAGAGAACTCCAACACTCTAACAAATCCACCAACAAAAAGTGAAAATGATTCCGAAAAAGACTTTGAAAATGACTCCGAAAAAGAATCAGAAAAAGACTTAAATGATTTAATTGAAACTTTAATTCCAAAAATAGAAGAATGTGAAGACTTCAAAGAAAATAGTGATTGCTTGAGAATTAAAACTCAAAACAATTCAATTGATTTAAAAAGTTACGAAATATGGACTGAAGAGGTATGTCAAGACTGCCCTTCGCTTGTTTTTATTCTTTCGCCTTGTGGCGAAGCAATTACTTTTAATTACTCTATCTAAAGCGGACACGGAAGCTCTTAGACGTTTTGAAAGAAAGAAAGAAAGAAGAAGATTCATCAACGAACTTTAAAAAAGGTGTACTGCGAGCTGCGACATGAGCATAACCAAAAGAGTAAACATGGCGAGACCACGATGGCTGGGGCATGTAGAGCGGATGGACACAAACACTACTACATACTTCCGTGTTTGCAAATTGTTGGCAAAAAATGACGGATGAGGCAAGGATTCACCCCGAACCGTAACACTCACCTAAGTTAGCAATCAAACTTGCTTGAAAACTTGAAACGTGAAGATTTTTTCCTTAAACCCTTAATTTAAGTAGAAGTAAAAAAAAATAAACCAAAACAAAACCAGAACAGAGCCAAAGAGTCAATTTTGAAACGTATCTGCCAATCGACTTTGCATAACCACAAGACTTCAATTTATCTGAGTTGACATGAAAATCCCACTTTGAGTTCCCTCTGTGACCAGCCTACTATGTCCTTGATGACAAAACCAATATCTACGAGTGGAATCTCAAAATGGAAAAAAAGGAAAAACAGAAATGTAACTTCACCTTACCAACATGACCCATCACTATCATCGACACAAATTGAATCGCCTCTTTCGCTTGCACTCTAGGTGCAAGGACATTCCAACACAACTCGATTTAAAACTTTTAATGCAAATTTATCCGCATCTAGTGAAAAGTGAGCTAGGCATAAAATAAACCAAAAAGAGAAATAAAAAAAGGACACCTTTTTTGTTGCTGCCCGTACCTTTAGGAGTTTGCCTCTTCTAAAAAGGGAATGTAAATGTTGTTTGTTTTGCAGTAGACCTTTGCTGAAACAACGTTTGGTTTGAAAAAACTTTTTCATTTTAACATAATTTCATTTCCAACCAGGAATAGATAAATAAAAAAAAAAAAGCTGTTAGAGTATATCCCATTCCATTCCACTTACACATTTTCATGCTTCGACCCCAAGAGAACATCACTTGTGAAATCATTTCATTTCCCAAGGTATACTCGTGTATACGTAAATTGTAGGTACACACATACATGATAGGAAAGCCAATTCAAAGGATATTACATGGTTTTGCTTTTTGCCAGCAACTATCTCTATGGTGAGTGTTTTCGATTAAAACGTGTTTTGTTTTTCTATGTGAGAGCCACCACCTCATACGCATCATCGTTTGCTTTAAACAAAAAAACATATTTAGCTAATTTGAAAAAATTGTTATTTAGTTAGCCTTAGAGAATAGATTTTGTATTGCTTATTAGTTTTTTTGTGTCTTAAATTAAGTAACTTACATGAATGTACGTGTTGTAGTTGAATGTTGCGTGAATATGTATAGATTTAGCTTTGCACACGATTGCAGCACAGCAAAATTAATTTTACTGAATAGAAAAATTAAAATTACTTATCCTTAGTGTTTGTATTCACCGCTTGTATGGTATGTGTATGTACTTTTTTTTATTGGGTTCCTAGTATTAGATTGCAATGGAGAATCTAATGCTAGGTCTCGTTTCAGAGATAATTTGGTCGAGACACACAGCAAAGGAGTCCCATGTTTTTGTAAATTGAATTTCGTCTTCGTTTCGCCGGCCATGGTCCGTTTGCGTCATTTGAGAGGGCGGCATTTCTTTCTGCAAAGAAAAAGGAAAACAAATTTTAAATGAAATTAGAGTCTGGAAGATTTGAAGCTGATAAACTACGACAATCTGAATATAACTCGATTAGACGGTTTTAAGTTAGACTTTGCAGAACGCTACTGGCATATTTGGTCAGGTGAATTGCTTGAACAATCGCAACAACAAAAGCGCGGACTTGAATTCATAAAATAAATAAATAAATAGGGTGTTGCAACAGAGCGGGGGAGCCCTCCCCCTTCCCTTAGCGCATTTGTCACAACGTTGCGATACCCTTGTTGGGAATCGAATCAAGAACCTCTAACGGCAGACATACTAACCAACCACGTGCATTACGGGTAGACTCATGGTTGGTCCGGGCCTGACTGTTCCTCTGCACAGAAAATTTGGATGAAGTTAATGGCGTTATATGAACATATCCTAGTGCTAATGCTCAGTTTTCCTAAAGTTCTTTTAAAACTTGAGAAGGTGAAAGAGGAAGAGGAGGAGGTGGTGGAGGAAGCTTCCGACATAATCACTAATCACTAAGGCTCTAGTTACCCTTGCTGACAGTTTCCTGCATGTTAGGCAACTGAATAGGAACATCAGACTTTGATGGTTGGGATGGCAAATTACAGATGTTTTGATCTATTTGAAGAGTGCGTTCGTGGATCGCAGAGCATTAAAAAAAAAATACAACGCAGCTACTTACATAGGAGCAATAAATTGACCACTGCGTTGGTAGAGAGAATTCCCGAGAAAGTTTGTTCCTTTATAGACTGAAATTGAGTGCAAAGTTGGAATGCTTTCGTGTGTAATTTGGAATTTTGTTATGTGAACAGCACTGGAGTGGACATACAAAACTGACGCTGAAACAAGGAGGAATACTTTCTCAGAGGATAAAGAATGTTAGCTGGACATCGAATAAGATTGAAACGGAAAGGAATTCTGTACCTAGTTTTTTTTTATCTCTAAACAAGGGTTGGGAAAGCAAGTGTAGGAGTTCGTAGATACTTTATGCTGACAGTGCGTCTGGCTGTATCTGTTTGTTTGCCTCGTGTCACCAAAAAGTACCATGGTGTTATTGGGATCATGTTCACGTTGTATCATGTGAGTGAGAATTAATGCATGAACTGTGCCAGTAAATTTTATGTATAAAAGAACAATTATCAATAAACCAAAGGCATCACGATTGTAAACAAAAAAGTTATTTTGTGTTGAATTTGATTCATTGAGCATTGAAAACGTTTTTAACATATTTACAATGAACTGATGGTGAGCAATGGAGAATAAGATGACAACTGGCACCTTGACTCAGGTGCTAGTGCATACAAGACCTTCAATTGGTTAGTGAGCTACTCAAAAATTACCGATTCAGTTGATGTCAGAAGCAAAAGTGTAAAGAGCTAGATTACGGATAGTACAAAGAAAAACTTCACGATCCTTAATGAAACTATGAAAAAGATTTCGATGCAGTTTCCAATAACATAAAGCCTTGGACACGGGCAGTCCTTTAGAATGTTCTTCTTCGTTAATCTTATTCCAACAAACCAAAGAGCACACGCGCAGCGTGATTAAAAAAGCGTCATGAAAGAATATATCGTTCAACCTTAACCAGATAGGTTACTTCAAGAAGTTAAAGAGAGCATTCAATTTAGAGATAGGAAACAATTTTCACACAATAACGGTATAAGCCGTAATAAAGGTATTAGCACTTCCAAAAATAAGTCTAATATATTTTTGTTTTTTTTTTTTTGTTTTACTGTTGGCTATTCGGAAACACTCCTCAGTCCAATAATGGCAAAATAATTCCAATGCATTGTATTTTTGCTGTTATGATAAACATCGACTAAATTTGATGTCAAGACAGAGTTTTTGAAAGCCCATTTGGTTGAAGAGATTTTCCTAGTAGCCGTTAGGCCTTAGGGGTGATATGGAAGAGTTTGCGAGCTTTGAAGCAGCTTAAGGAGCACAGGTAAATGCAGGCTTTCGAATGCTGGAACACAAAATTTATTGCCGACACCTCTTAACCAGTTTATTTTAAAAATGAATCAACGGCATATATTAAGGTGATCCTTACAGGCGGATGACAGTGGCAGGACCCGTCTTTGTCATTACATGACTTTGTCATTACAAAGTAAAGAAAAAGAATTCAACAGGAGACGTCAACGATGGTATACCAAAAAATTGTGCAATATCCCTGTTCATAGTGACACAATTTTAAAATATTTATCACTTCTGCAAGACGACTTTTCGTCCGGTCCGGATGGAATCCCGCCAATTCTTTAAAAAAAATGCCGTTCCATAATAATGTTCCCACTTCAATATCTTTTTCAGCTTTCAATCAAAACAGGTGTTTTCCCAAGTTTTTGGAAAAAGTCCTTTATCACTCCGGTTTTTAAAAAGGGTGATAAGATAGAAATAAAAAACCACAGGCCTATATCCAAACTGTCTTGCATCCCCAAACTCTCAACGATCAACGGTAACAAACCTTCATTCTTTTTTTCACAAATGTTCCAATGCGCTTGAAAATGGGTATGAGCTCGACTGTATTTACACTGATTTTTCCAAAGCATTTGATCAACTCTCTCATGATGTTATATTATATAAGCTCAAGGCTTTCGGATTTCCTACAGTATTTATTGTATGGATATGCTCTTATCTCGAAAATAGAACGTACCAAGTAAAATTTCGTAACAGATTTTCGAAGCCCTTCAATGCTCTGTCGGGTGTACCACAAGGCAGTCACCTTGGGCCTTTGCTTTTCATTGTTGCCATTAATGACGTTGTCTCGTGCATTTCGTATAGTGAAATTCTAATTTTCGCAGATGATATGAAAATTTTTAAATCCATTCAAAATACTTCTGATCGCGCACTCCTTCAAAAAGATATCGATAGCTTTGGAACATGGTGTAAAAAGAATGGTCTTAGTCTCAACCCTTCGAAGTGCCAAACTATGACTTTCTCGAAAAAACGTGAACCTAGTAGAGCTATGTATTTAATGTCTGGTCATTCATTGTGTAATGTCTCAAGTTTTCGTGACCTAGGTGTTTACTTCAATATTAACCTTGAATTTAGTGAGCACATTAACTCAATTGTTAGGAAAGCAAATTCTATGCTGGGTTTCATAAAGAGGTGGTCAAAAGAATTTGATGATCCTTATGTAACTCTATCTTTGTATAACTGCTACGTTCGCCCTCATCTCGAGTACGCCTCACAGGTTTGGTCTCCCCTATATGAAATTCATAAACATCGTATTGAGGCAGTACAACACAAATTTATACGTTTGGCTCCAAATGTGTGATGTTTCCCATCTAATCTTCCAAAGGAAAGACACAACATTTTTCCATTTTGGCACATTACTTGGTGATTTTTTCTCTTCTCAAGAAGGTCTAAGACAAATCTCCCACCACTCTAATAAAAATACAAGAAAAACTACCTCAAAAAATTTGAATCGAAATTTGAAATCAATTTCTTGTTTTAGCTAAGCACAAACACGTAACACATGTGTTTTTTTTTTGCCTTTAGGCTTTGGGGCTTTTACAGTTCGTTGGGTATAGGATCAAGTTTATAAATTAATCAGGCGGGGTAAATATTTGATTTCATTCCATCCCATTTGATTGATTGCGGCAATATGTATTGTATACGAAAAACAATGATCAATTTGTTCGCCTAATGGGCCACTCGGGCGTATACGCACCTTTTTTCTCTTTTTCATTTCGGTCGTTTTGTTTTTATTCTTTTATAGGCATCTTTGTATTGTGGGAGTTTTTGTAGAGGAAAAGAAAATCAAAAAATATTATTGCAATTCAGGTTTACATGGAGACAGACATCAAGTTGATATAGAAAACCACGTTGAAGCTAGAAGATTTTTTGTCAAACTCCACCAATCAATTCCTTACTTGAGATAAACCGTGTACATGTACATGGTATCGCTTCTAGTATTTCATAAGGTTGGCACAAAAAGAAGGTGGCATTAGAAAAAGCTAGTTCAAATCAATTCGCATCATACTTATTAGGTGGGCATTACAGTTCGAAGTAAACATCGGCCTCAACCAACATCTTTCGCCAAAAATTTAGATTTCACTCCATCTTCATCCACTTGTTTGCGACACCTAAGACGAGGTCTTCCACTTTCAGAATTTTTTTGCAAAGTGTGAAACCCGTCGAGAAGGAAAGTTTGTGTCAACCCGCCTTACATGCCACAGCCGTCGAAGTCTTGCGATGCGTACTCTTTTGGCTATGCCATTGTTGAGCATTAGGTGTTCTTTTCGTCTGCTTTAGATAAGGTCCATATTTCCACGCAGTATAGCAGGACTGGAAAGAAAAAGGTATGAGAGTTTCCTTGATTTTTCTAGAGAGGGTTCTATTTTTTATTGCACGCTTGGTTCAAATCAGCGACTGATAAGTGCAACTCTGCGTTTGATATCCACACTAGGGATGCTCATGAAAAAAAAACATCGATGTTTTATTCGGTGTGATACATCGTAACCTTACATCGATGTTTGTCGATGCATCGCATAAAAACATCGATGTTTTCGATGTATCGATGTTTTTTGAACAAAGCGTACGCGTCGCGTGTGCAGCTCGTGTAGTCTGTATCTAGATATATAAAGTAAAGGCGAGGAGAGCATATTATGTATGACATGAATCAGGGAGCTGCCGTGAATGTCTCGTTTTGTGAATGCATTCACTTATTCATTGCCTTACACACCATTCAGACACCATTCACTTTAATCCAAAACAATACACACATTGCACTCTTTTTTAGTCAACTAGACCAGGTTCTCACTCTCATTCACTTAACTGAAACAATATGTGTGTGAGTATGAACTTGTGCGAATAGAGTCTAAGGCAACGAATAATCTACAGTGCAATCGCAATGAATACCTCATAAGGCAACGAATACTTCACAGTGCAATACTGTGATCAAGAACACAAAACACAGCAAAACAAAAAAAAAAAAACACAAAAAATATAAATAACACCCAAGTCAGGTCACAAAATGTGTATTAAAACCTATCTATGAACTTGAAAAAATATTCGTTTTCATCCCTCATCCTTCGTGAACATTCGTTTTTTTTTTCGAATGCAAGCGAAATGAGTTTGAGTTTGAATGGTCCAATCAATGCGAAGGCTCGTATTCATGAGTGTTGTGTACTTTTCTACAAGCAACACACTTTTTTCATCATTGGGAGTGTAAGACTGTGTACGGCTTGGTTTTCGGGGGATGATTCAAAAGCGCAAGTGATTGCACTTATGCAGGTCTATGACTTGAATTAAACAGAAACAGAACACTGAAATCGATTTGGTTAGGTACTGTAACTGTGAGTTGAAAGGTGTATTGTACGATGATTGCTTTATTCAATATGGATCGAATGAAATACACCATCCCATTGATATGAAATAAATTTAACAACTGTAGATTTGGCACTTTGAGTGAGTCTTTTCAATGCTTGCTTCGTTTGATGCATCGAATAAAAAAACATCGATGCATCGGTAAACATCGAAAGGGTGCGAAACATCGGATTTATTCGATACATCGAATAGTAAACATTGATGTTTTCGATGTTTTTTGATCGAAAGGGTGCGAAACATCGGATTTATTCGATACATCGAATAGTAAACATTGATGTTTTCGATGTTTTTTGAGCAACCCTAATCCACACAGATGTGATTTTCCGTGTCTATATTGGATTCAAGGTCCTTAAGTCCTGTATTACTTCGAAGTTATGTCTTTCTATGGCGATATTTTGTCCATTTCGTGGATGTTTTCCGATGAAGGATGATAGCATATACTTCGTTTTCCCTCATTAACCACTTAACTCATTTTTCCGCTTGTGTCAGTACCAGAATGATTAGTTTTTGCTGTGCTATTCTTTTGTATTCTTTTTTGTATTTAATGCGACTGTCTAGAAGAGTTTGGCATAGCATTTCCGTCGCCTACTTTTTAGTAAGAAAAAACGTTTGTGGTCACCCTATGGTGACCAGTAAGCCTTGTGGTTGCCGCACAGCATTTTTTGGAAAGCCTTAACTCGCTCTGAATATCAAACTGAATATTTTTTAGTCCTGGGTTTACACTCAACTTGCACTGAAGTAGCGCTAGGTTTTAACCGGGGGCGAGTTCAGGTAATAAACAGCTCTTTCGAAATTGATGAAAACCATCGAAATCAGCTGTTGACTTTTAGCACTTATGTAGTTCTCTCAGCAGAATGTAGTTTTAATTTTTTTATAAGAAAGAAAAAACTAATCAGAAAAATAATATGTGCCTAGTTTTGTGCTCTGATCAAAAGTAGTTGTTCAGTGACGCAAATTCATCGAATTGAGCTGGTATCAGAAAACCGAAAATTTGTGTTTTTTGTAGCTTTCTTCAACTTATCTGTCTGTTCTAACTCTTCTGAATTTTTTTCTCTGTTCTGACCTGTTCCAAAGAAATCCTATTTAATACTGCTTAAGTAAATAATAAAGATAGTACCTATCTAACCTGAAACCATTTTAACCGAGTTTTGTTATTTGTTATCAATTTGATTTTCAACGTTTATTTTTAGGAGTGGGACCCAATAAGCAACCATGGTCGGGTAACTCCAGCTTCAAATTCCACAAATGCTCGATCCAGATTCGGTGACAACACATTGGTGGTACGAGTACAAAACCATCTTGTTTATCTTCGCTAGACCCTGCACGCTAGGGCCGTCAAGGATCTCACAGCAGTTGTTTTACCAAAGACTCATCTAGTCCAAATTGTGTTACGAGTATTATTACAAAAAGTATTTCGAGAGCCAATTCAGTGGCTGCAAACAACCGTGAAAAAGTTCGCCAGTGGGTGCGTAATCAGGCAACTTCTTACGCAAGTCGTTATACTGAACAGGAGATATCGAAATCGATAGCATCCGGTGCATTCATATTAATAAGATTAACAGGTGTTCTTTCGAAAATTACATGCAGCTTTAGCCATTGCCTCGAAGCTCTGCACGAACTAAAAGTTATACTATTTGAAAACGACATTTCTCCGTTTGAAATTAATCATTCCGGTCTCTTCAAAGCTTTGCTAACCGCCGACGAGGACGGTGTGGTTCTTCGTGATGAAAGACTACGTGCTTTTTTACACGTATTCGCTGGACTTCCTTTGAAAAACGTATCTACTGTAGAAGTTCTGCCTAGCATTAAACCTTCAGCATTTAGTGCATTTGTTGCAAAGCTTATTGGCTGTGTTACTCATTTTTTGAACAGTTCCCATTAAAAGTACATGATTTTTCAACTGGAGCAGGGGCCGTTCAAATACTAGCGCCTTGAAATTTTTTAATACTCATCAATTGAAGGTAAGTAGGAAAATATGATTGAATGAGTAAAAATATCCTTTTTTAATCAAATGTGTAATACAACGACATCCATCAAATTGATCCATTGGCAATGGTGCATGCCATTGAAAGATACTTACTATGAAGAGGGTATGGTGGAATAAGAGGAGAATCAGATGAGGACTCAGTTGAAGATATAGATTATAGATGATAATGTAGCTGCAGTAGTTATTACGCATTCAAACACAAATTACAATTTTTAATTTAATTTAATATTCTTCTCTGATAAGCGAACAAACGGAAACGGGCACCGACTCAGAAATACCTCTAGGTAAGACAACCATCACAATCATTTTTGTATGTTTGGCAACATTAGAATAATGTAGCACTCCTATACAACATAAAATTGTTTTTCATCGCTAAAAACGGCAGCATTAAATAATTTCATGTGCAAGCTGACACCTGACCTACACGACTTTCTCAAACATTGCATAAGAAACTTGTTATTTAACAATAGTCACCCTATTTATTATAATTTATGTTTTTGTCTATGCTTTGCTAATTTCATACACAAACCATTTACAAATGAAGGAAATTTAGTAGTTTAGATTTTAAAATATGTTCCCTAAGGCGTAAGGGATTTATTATAATTAATTATACTCAAATACATAATACTCAAACCCCATTATCCTTTCAAAGCCATTTTTAATCTTAGCAATCTAGTCAGTAACCAACGAAAAAATTCTTTCCATGGAACCGCCGGAACACTTCATAAACTACAAAACACTGGATGCTGAGAAGTTGAAAAGAGACGTTGATGAAGCTTTAATTCTGCCAGCAGAAATCAGGAATATGTTGAACTCTGAAATCGACGCTGCTGTCGAGTCGTTGGAACAAGCGATTTCCACTGCACTTGACTGCAACCAAAGAAGAGCATAGACAGATGAGTTGGGGCCAAAATTCTTTTTTCAAAATTCTGCTTTTCAAAATTCTGCTTATCAATATTCTGCCAATTATAAATAAAAAGAAGGTTTGGAAAATGTAAAAAGGTGCGCGCTTTTTTACATTTTCCAAACCTTCTTTTTATTTATAATTGGCAGAATATTGATAATATTTGCATACTCTTGCTTTCTAAAGAATTTCAAAGTAGAGAAGTAGTTTTTTGATTTCCTTATTGTCGCTCTCCTACTCAAAAGAATTACATAATTCACTTAGTTTATGATAAAACTGTGATAAGACTGGAGATGCATTGCCAAGAATGCAAAACAATGAAGAGGCTCAAAATCAAAGAGGCTCAAGGATCAAAACTATGACCATTCCTCTTCAACATCATGACGTCGGACCAAGCTACCCAAAGAGACTGCGAAAACCTCCTTACGCCGATGACTCTCCGGACATATAGCACATCTATATCACCAACCATATAGCTGCTCGCAGAGTGGAAAATCACATCCACAAATTATATTCATACTATAGTAAGTGGGGATCAACTCAGCTAAGTCAGAGCTCGTCTGATGCAGAAGGCCCGGAGCAAGAGGCCTTTGTTCTGCTGGTGACTGCAGAGCCACATCCATTAGTTTACCCGATGGAACCGTACTGAAAAAGGCCAACTTCGCATTCCACCGACTGTACCCTTTGCTGAGGAATTGGCTGACTTAGTCCTGTCTAAGTCAGCCAACAAAATTACTGATGTACAAGCAGCTGCTGAGACCTGTCATCAACTACGGAAGCCCAGTTTGGTTCACCATCTCGAAGACCGCTATGAAGGATCTCCTTATTTTCGAAAGAAGATTCTGAGACTCTGCGCCGGCCTCACTTTCAACTACCAGCGCCAGAGACATTATAATAACCAGCATCTGTACGAGACAGCCAAAATGACGCCCTTGGACCAATAAGTCTATCGACAGTATTGAAAACGGCTTCAAGTATCAGCAACCACCCTAATCAGGTGGTGAGAAGGATGACCACTGAGGACCGACACCCTGAGCCAAGATACCTAAGTGTGATGAACACTTTGGACGAAGAAGTTATACCAACCAACGACGAAGCCACCAACTTCAACTTCTTCTGCTTCCGTGGTTGATGCCACCCCCACAACCTCCTCATATAGAGTGACACCAGCGACAACCGGGGCGGAACATCTCGAGACAACTTAAATCAGCCAACTTATAATCAAGAATTCTCTTTCTTTTCAGCTATATAAGTTGTTGTTGTTATTTTTATTCTCGACAATGTATTTGGTTGGGCCCCCTATGTGCCAACATTCCTACATTATTACAATTTCCTGATTTTTAAATTACCTAGTATAAGTATCAACTGTATATATATAGTTAAAAAGACATAATGTAGGCCAACGAAAAAATAATGGAAAAAAAACAATAGCCTTTGGGACTAAATTTGAAAAAAGGTTGGTGAACTAACTAGCTCCATAAGAACTCCTGTTAGCGATTTATTCCGGTGTCACTTCTATATGTAATTATTCAATGACAGTGCGGCGGGTACTGGAGAAGATTTCTGTGCATTTAGTAGTTTTTTGACGGATTTTATCGAGGTGCTAGTTGCAGAACTTGAGTTAATTTGGACCGTCGCGTCGTCCAAATTAACCTTACCCGGAATTATTAGAGAAACTAATCTGGATGAAGTTCATACTCTAATTAAGAATTACCACTATTTTGTTGAAGGAGGCACAGTAGATTCACAATATCAAAGTGCAATACAAGCGCATTCATTCATACACTCACGAGATTAGCGCAGTCAAACATCATAACCTACGCTTCTATCGCCAGTTGCATTTGTTAAAAAAATCTCAAAAGTAGTGGAAAGGAAAAGAAACCGAGAGAGAAGTCTTCTTTTTAAATATTCATTTTATCTAAGAAAAAGAAACTCAACAACATTCCTTATGAAAACATTAAAAATTCGTTCACCTTATAAAAATATGTAAGTCCGCCCTTCAACAAGAACAAGATTCTCTTCAGCAATAAATTTTGAAAAATAATTTATGTAATTCCTGCGAGCGTTTCATTCAGTTGAGAGCAAGACATGACAAATTAAGGACGATTTTATAAACAAACTCAGAATTTCATGTGAAGTTTTAATATCTCTAGATTAATTGTCCTGTTTCGTATTCCCAAGGATCACGTTTGTTAAAATTTGAAGTTCTCAACGAAACAAATTCATATACATAAGCCACTAAGCTCCACCATTTTTCCCCCTCAAATAATTAAAACAAAAAATGGATACTTTAAACCCAAACCCAAATAAAATCTCACCCTCCACACATCTCTTAAAACAGGAGAACATTTGGACTCTACATTTGTTATTCCCAAGCAAATGTATAGGGCTATAAAAATGAACTTTCTTTCCACATAATTGGTCTTTTGTATGATAAAGAGCACAAGTATTTACCATTTTCTTTTCCTCGTTCTATCTTATAATTCATAAAACGAAAAACCTTTCGACCGGAACCGGAACATCTTCAGACAATTTCCGTCCGCAAAATATTCCTCTTTATGTAAGTTGAAAAAATAAAATGTGTTTTTTTTTTTTTGTTCTATCAAGTTCACGTTGCCTGTCTAACGAGGAGCATTTGATCAGGAATGGTGGTAGGGAAGTAACCACAAATGAAGACGGTAAGTATGATGAAGAAGGTGATTCATTGCTGAGGGAATACACTTATTGATATGATTAAGTCTATCTGCGTTGCTTCGGATATGGGTCTGTTTCAAATTCAAAAATAATGAAAATGTTATTGCAGTGTCAGCAGTCGGTAACTTGTCCTCATTCTGGAATCCTTCCATTGTTTAGATAAATAAATTTTAAAACAATGTCGTGAGTTGTTGAAAACATTCGGCATTGGATGGGTGGTGGTTGAAATGAATTGTGTGTTGGAAATAAAAATGAAAATCCTCTCACTAAACAAGCGGGGTCTCCTTCCTTCTCGATGGCGGTGTCTGAAATATGACAGTCTAAACTCTTCGCTCCATTAGTCTGAAACGTAAGTTAGGAGGACATGATTTATGTATGCTCACAAATGAGTCTGTCTTTAAAAAACGAAACAAAACGGAAAGCAAGATGGAAGTCCTATGCTTTGTTGATAAGTTAATGCCCTAAGCTTAAAACAATACCACTTACTCAAAAGGCACTCTGATGATTCAAAATATTTTCGTCTTATTTTGCTTATTATATATTTTGTACACAACAGTAAATTGGTATAGTGCTATAAGAGAACGTCGTCGTGAATGTTTTGCTACACACTCACATATCATGTTTTTTGATGAGCATCATTTCGTTGGAAATTTATTTTGTTTTTCGTGTTACAAGAGGGTGTCCTTTACCATTTGTATGATTAAATGAGGTTTACGACGAACCCAAGTACATATACGGTTGCTGGGGAAAAATCATTTTTCTTCACCTCTCGTCAAGGAAACACACACATCCTTCAGGCAAAAAAAGTCAACACTTAAAAGATCCAATTTTTAAGAAAAATAAATTAAATTGCGAGAATACTCTTTCACTTTTCAGTCATTTTTTTTATTCGTTGGAATTTTGCCAAGCTGGAAGTCTAAGTCTAAGTATGAGTTTCACAGCAAATGACATGCCAATCTTTCAAATGACTTATTACGGAATTCTTAACACAGGAGATATTGACATCGTTATGAACTTAAAGAATTGCGGGTGGTACTGTGATTCAAATAAATGGTCGTACAGAAAGTGTTCATAGAAAAAATAATCAGAAGTTCGAAACGCATGGCAATTCAACAGCAAAAACTGTAACAACGAGTAAAATCAAAAATTAATATGGTGTCACAACGTAGCCGGAAGCCCCGGGGACTGCCACATTTTACTTAACTATGTTTGGGAGGGAGTTGAAGGGACCAACAATTGTTTGCAGATTTCGAAAGCAAAAGAGCTAATAAGGAGAACGCTTTTCAAGGCATTTTGGCAAATTACTATAGAAGGAATTTCCGATTCCTCGTAAAAGGTAATGTAATATCCGTGGAGAAACATTCTTTTCCCATGATATTTCTGGAATTCGAACTTCGAAACTACCACGTAACTAGCAGACACGCTTACGCCACAGGCCTTAAACGGGTATTTAATAAAAACAAAAGCTCAATGTAAGACTAATATTCGAGAAGCCTCAGACTGGTGTTAACTTGGAATGCCCAGATGTTGCAACTTAAAGTACAGGTCAATTGTGCTTACTATACCTTCACGCGGTAACCACTGGGAACTATGATGAGATGACCTGCAGTTGACAAAGAGCAAAAGAAGAAGTAGATCAACATTATAATGCTCTGTGAGTAATGATAAACTGACCGAACTCCAGTGGACTTCCAGAGTTGTTTAATTAATTCGGTTAACCATGGATCGTTTTCGCACTACGTTAACTCTATGTGATAATACACATCCGCAGAGACGTCGAACTGTGCGCATCGTGCACATGGAAGATTTTGCGCAAAGATCTTGTCTTACAACAAGAAAGAGACCATGCAATGCGTCGTGATTTTGGTGTATGGGCGCGAAATATGAGATTGATCTCGATGCTGATTTTCATCGCAAATTTTTTTTCAGCGATGAGCCTCATTTTTGGTTGAATGGTCACGTCAAGAAGCAAAATTGCCACATTTGGAGTAAAGAGAATCCAAATTGAGACGCCATTACATCCATAAAAACTGACTGTTTGTTGTGCTCTGTGGACTGGTGGAATCATTGGGCCATACTTTTTCCAAAATGATGCTGGAGAGCCAATTACCGTTAATGTAGACCGGTATAGACCCATGATAACCGACTATATTGTTCCCGAATCTGAAGGCATGAATGTGAATGAGATGTGGTTCCAACAAGACGGCGCTACATGCCACACAGCGCACGTCACAATTGATTTATATTGAAGGAGACATTAGATAAGCGCATAATTTCGCCGAATGGACTTGTCAATTAGCCACCAAGATCGTGTGATTTTACTCCACTGGATTATTTTCTCTGGGGATATGCGAAGTCGCTCGTCTTCGTTAACTAACCACAAACTTTAGGGGACTTGGAAGTGAATATTCGTGGCGTTATTGCCGACATACAGCCTCAAATGCTCGAAAAAGCTTTTGAAAATTGGACCTTTAAACTTGGCTTTATTCAAGCCAGCCCAGGCGGCCACATGCCCGAAATCATATTTAAACATTGATGGCATAAACATATCCTTCAAATAAAGCCAAATTGATGGCCATTATTTGTTTTCTTGTGTTTTATTTCAATTCGAAGATCTATATGTACCTCTAAAAAAACACCCTTTACAACAACAAGCTGTGTGAGCTGTAACGCGACATGAGCATAGCTAGATGGATTTGCCGTGTAGATCGGATGAACATCAACGACCCGGCTTGAACATTGCAAGGAAATTGCAGAAGGGGAAGACTTAGTCTTAGCTGGCGGAATCAAGTGGAATAAGACCACAACTTAGAGTGCAAAATTTGGTTGAGGTCCAGGTTCACCCCGAACTGTAAAGCTTATTTTTGTAAGTAAGTAAGTAAGTCGTAAAAGGCAATTGGTGCCGCATTGCAAATAAGAAACTGAGTACTTGTTCTTCTCATTTTCTGATTCAGACAGACTTCACCATTCTCTGTGATCAAAATATGATTCCTATGTTGAAGGGAAGGCTCTATCTGCGGTTGTTCGTCCAGCACTGACATAAGCTCCACAATGTTGGAAAATGTAAAAAAAGGAATCAGAATAACAGGAGGAGTAACAAAGCTTGATTGCTTTAGAAATACGAAGAGGAAGTTTTCACGTCAAAAACACCACCTTGGGAAAAATAGAGCACGACCTGCTAGCGCAGGTCACTTTCAAAGGACAGGTAAGGAGAGCCTCGCAACTTTCAGACACGCTCGAGAAGGAAAATAATTCAAAACTAAAAACATTCCTGGTTCCTTTTTGCACTTGTGCAGCAGATAACTGGGAGAGCTGTGTTCAGCTCGATTACGATGCTCGTAACGTCGGTAAAAGGATGCAGATGAAGAAGAAAAGCAACAAGTACATTCTATTTCCTATGACTCTTAAGTCCTTCCTTTTAAAATCACAAACAAATAAGACGATCTACACCCAAAGGAACGTACAACACATTCGACCCTAGCGAGGTATGTTTGTCGTGTCGGTCGAAATCGGAAAAACAGTATTTGTGAGATTTCTGATAGCTTAATGCAAATTAAGCTATCAGAAATTTCACACATAAAGAACTTGATTGCACAATGCAGTTTGCAGACTTTGTGAAAATCCGGAGAAAAATTCGAAACAAATTTTGGGAAAATTACCTCGAATCACAAACCTCGGAATTGTTCAAAATCGGGGAACTTTCCTCTCCGAACGGATACCTCGTTATTGTTAGGGCGGGTACCCTAAACTTCACTTTGGGATTATAGTTTAGACTGCGTTAGAATTTACCAAGCGCTTAGCTTCTAAAGAGAAGGCAGCTTCAGTTGAAACCAATTCTTACGGTAATGCCTCATTGAAAACAAATCCGTTTCTCAAACCATGCGCACAATTGACCAAGAAAAGTTGCAATATTGTAAAATGTACCTACCTTCATAATTACGTATATTTGTTTTATAATTGTGGCTGCAGGCCGTGTGTTATTAAAGAGGAAATTTATTATTTGACACATAAAAAAATTTCACTTGAAAAAAGGAGGAAATTAGCACTACACAACACAACACTTGAAAACAAACTGAAACAATTGAAAATTGAAATGTCAACTAGACAAGAGACGTCAATTCTAAACGAGACTCGATTCAATTCTCGCTAAAGAGTGATGCCAATTCAGCTGAGATTATTGAAAATCAACAAAAGTGCGCAATTACGTGATTTGGTAAAAAACTTCAGCAGAAATCAGAAATGGATACAAAGACTTTAAAAAAAAAAACTGATCGAGACAGAAAACATCAACACGGGTGTGTCACTGTCAACTGTCAAATATTTGTGGGATGCATCTTATCATTCCATTTGGAAGAACGCAGCAGCACGCTCCTCTATGAAAGTGGTATCGAGAGCCATTCCCTGATTCCCACACTGTGCTAACAAGAGCTGTAATGCTCTGCGAGTAATGATAGACTGACCGAACCCCAGTGGTCTACCAGAGTTGTTTAAGAATGTCTCAGCGAATGACTTCGACTTACAGAGTCAACGTTGGACTTTAGCAGTCAAAAAAATCAGAAACCCTTGAGTGAGTAACTCCGACATATTTGGCTTAAAGGTCTCTCAGGGTCTTTCAATACAAGAACAGGGCATTGAAGTAGAGATGGTGGTGGATGAGCTCCTGGTGAGCCAACGGCAGCACTCACACCCCTCCAGCTAGGTACTGCTTCCGGACTATTCGTCCCATTTGTCCAAGGGGATACCAAAAGGACCTGAAGGACCAAAAGGTTTGGGGTTGTGCGTGGGATTAACTATGCAACCAGGTAAAAACTACATGGTTCCGAAGCAACCAATAGCCTTCAATAACAATCATGATTTCAACGTTGAAAGGACAAAGACCTCCGGACTGCACGTGGAGCGTAAGATCATTTAACAGATTATGTGCAGGTAAAAAATAAGCAGATGTCCTGGACTGCTACAATGCAGACAAAATCGCGGGGAGAGTACGATAACTTTGGCGACAAGAAATAATAACGGGATTTGGTGGAGGGGTTCAATACAAGCATTTTTTTACTACGGGAAATTTTGACTTTGAAGTCATTTATTTCAAAAACTATAAATTGAAATGACTTCATTTAAAATTAATTATAAAGTGCAGATTTCTGGCTTTTTTAAAAAGTATAAATTGTATCTGTAAATTTTCCCGTTGTTCAACAATATTTTTTTTAAAATTTTAAGTCACTTTTTATAAAATTGCCCCTACCGCCTAAACGGGGGATATACACCCCCCCTCCCATAGTAAAAAATGCTTGTATTGAACCCCTCCACCAAATCCCGTTATTATTTTTTGTCGCCAAAGTTATCGTACTCGTGCCAAAATCGCCATACAAGAAGTGCGATGTAATGGGCCAGTCCTTAAAAAACAGCGCTTATTTGGAACGGATTTTTCGTTAGAGGTAGACTTAAAGATAAGGATATCAGCCAAAAATCCAGTAACTGAGCGTATAATGACCATCCGCAACAGGGCTAAATTTGCCAACATTAGTCTAATATGCGCCCACGCCCCCACAAAATAGAAAGACGACAATACTAAAGACTGTTTCTACAGCTTCCTCCGTGAGGCTCTGGGTTTCAATCGACCTCCGTACCGAAACCCATGGCTCGGTGGAGAATGCAGTTTGACAAATGCAGCGAAACAGAAAGCACGACAAATGCTGATGCAAAAACGAACGAGGGCTGCTTACGATCAGTATAACAAGATTTACAAGGAGGAAAGAACGGAAGAACACCGAATTCTCAAAAATAAAAAGAAGCAGCATGAGAAACGCTCGTTTGAGGAAATTAAGAGGTGCCATGACAGGAACGAGATTCGGAAGTTTTACCAAAACGCAAAAACATCTTGCAAGGATGGCAAACCCTGAACTCAAGCCTGTAAAGACCAGCAAGGAAACATAGTTGTGGAGTCACAGTCGCTATTCGGAGGATCTGGAAAAATCACTTCTGCAGACTGTTTAACGGCGATGAGGACACAAATTCCGCTGTCAGGCAGATTGCCCCATTCAGCTAGGACGATGATCAAGAATGCCGTTCTCCCGACCTATAGAAAGTTAAGCTTGCCATATGCAGGTGCAGAAAGCCTTGATGCCGAACTTTTCAAGGCAGCTGGAGACCAGTTGGAAAGGAGCAACCAACTGATCTGCATGATATGGTCGGAAGAAAGAATGAAGAAAGTATTCGCGATGAATGGAACCTCAGTATCCAATACGCCAATTATAGAGGCATAACCCTCTTTAACATCACTTATAAGATCTTGTCTGCTGTAATATGTGAACGTCTGAAACCCCACGTCAACAACTTGATAGGTCTTTATCAATGTGGTTTAAGACCACAGAAATCCACAATGGACCAAATTTTCACATTACGGCAGATCTTGGAAAAAAACCCGAGAATATAATATCGATATTCACCATCTTTTTATCGATTTCAAGGCCACGTATGACAGTATCTACAGAGACGAGCTGTACGGAGCCATGTCTAGTTTCGGCATCCCTACAAAACTCGTACGACTATGCAGGATTACTTTGGACAATTCACGCTGCTCCGTCAAGGTCGGTAAAGAACTCACCGAGACCTTTGATGTCGAAAAAGGTTTTAGGCAAGGCGACAAGCTGTCATGCGATTTCATCAACATCATACTTGAACAGATTGTAAGAAAAAAAGCGTGATGTCATAGGTGCTGTGGCAAAAATGGGTTTGATGGTTAATGAGGGCAAAACGAAGTATATGCTGTCATCAAACAAAGACACAGAATATCGTCGAATTGGACAAAACGTCACAATAGACAGACATAACTTCGAGGTAGTACAGGACTTCGTCTACCTAGGATCCGCTGTAGACACGGACAATCAGTGCGGAGATCAAATGGAGAGTAACTCTTGCCAACCGTTGCTTCTTTCGGTTAAGAAGGCAATTGAGAAACAAAGCTACTTCTCTAGAAAAGCTTAGGTAACCCTGTATACGGTGCGGAAGCATAACATTTAACTAAAGATAAAGAAACACTTGGGCGCTTCGAAAGAAAAATTCTCCGAATGATCGTTGGTCCCGTATGCGAAGACAATGTGTGAAAAAGAAGATTCAACATCGAATCGTGTTGGAAGCCAACACACCCTCCGCCTTAAAGGGTTTTCGAAAGCACATTGCACTGAAATCGCGAAAAGGGAAGACCTCGTCTCAGGTGTCGCAATCAAGTGATAGAGAATCTACACCGATTTACAGTGCAAAAATGGATAGAACTCACCCGAAATCGAAAAGATGTTCGTTAAGGCAAAACTGTTACAGACTAAACTGTAATGTCATTCCAAGGAAGTAACACATTAATCCTTTGATGGGATGCACTTCAACCTTTTTTAAGACTGAATTTAAAGTTGTTATAAAGGGCTTTTCAACAGGGACGCTACAAAAGTAGAGCGACAGGGACAGCAAACGACGTCTTATTTCTTGCCGCCCTTTTGACATTTCTATTCAATAAGATTTGCCATTTCATGATGGATAAATATAAAAAAAAAATTTTGAAATCTACTACCGAAATTCGGAGTCAGTGGCCTCAACGTTAAGAGTGTTAATCGTCATAATCGTCTTAGCATAATCGTCTTAGCAGATCAACAATTGAGCGTCTAGTGAGAAATTTGAATCCACAGGCACAGTACAAAATGTTCCCGTGCCAGTGAGACAAAGAAGTGCCCGTAGTGTCGAGAATATTGCTGCCGCTGAGGCTTCAGTTGCAGGAAGCCCAAATGTGTATCTCACACATCGTTCTCAAGCGTTGGGCATCTCTGCGACGTCGTTGTGGCGAGTTTTGCGAAAAGATCTTGGCCTACATCCTAACAAGGTTAAATTGACGCAAGAACTGAAGCCGCTTGACCACCAGAAGCATCGTATGTTAGTGAAATTGCAGCAGTATTGATTTATGCTTGAAAACCGTCGAAAATTGGGTTCAGCGTCTCGACAAACTTGCAAACGTACTTTCACAGGAATAAAGAATTTCATTGATATCCAAAAACGTTATTGTTTTATTAAAAAAGAAAGAAACTTTTGTAGTGGTCTTATTGACAAACCCTATTCTAAAAAATATCTGAATTAATTAATGGCGTAAATGAATTGATGTGATTTTTGAGCCGCCAGTTGAATAAGTAAATTGAATGACACACTAGAGTTCGTTGAGTAAGCGGGACAGAGCACATTTTTCTCAACCATACCTTGTGAGGAATGGAGAATCTACAAATACTTGCCAGACACTAAAGACGATAACTGTGAAAAAACAGTCGGCCATTATTGGGAGTCGAACCTCAAACTCCAAATTAATAATAAGCCGACATTCTAATCATAGCCCCACAGACAGTTTATATGCAATGTATTCGAATGTGTGTTATGCGAAATTGAATAGATGTCATTATCAGCACTAGCTTTTGAATTCAAAGTGAAAGAACTTCAAGGAAGAACTGCTGTCCCTTTTGCATGCAAAAGTGGGCCAATCAAGTCACGTATTGCTCGAACTACACATCGTTTATTGATTTGAGTCGATACTTTTAAAAGTTTCTGTCTTCAAAAAAAAAAAAAAAAAAAAAAACGAGAAGTCAATATCAACATTACATATCTCTTGAGTCTTGATTTCAAAACGAAAGCAGTCCAGAGCTGAACTGATGTCTTTTTGCATGCACGAGTGAGCCACTTCAGTCACATATTGCTTGAGAACGTGTTTATTCGAGCTTTTTATTTGTTCAAGAGGTACGCAGGATGAGAAAATTCACCGGTATGCTATAAGATAAAGAGCAAATGTACACATCTATGTACAAAGACACACAGGCTCCATCTTACAAGGATCATTCGGGTAAGACTGCTGACTCCTGTTTGCAATTATTTAACTTGTATGACAATAAATCCAATAACAAACTGAAAACAATTTTCGGAACTTGAACTCCCCACGTTATAAAATTCAACGATCTATAGACTCATTGCGTAAATCAGCTTCCCTGTTCTCAAACAGGGTTTAAATACTCGTTTTTTTGGGGCTCTCTGTGTGAAATTCATTTTTACAATGACTGTTAGCAAAGAGCAACTTTTTATAAATAAAAAGTTCGCTTTAAAAAGGGACCTTTCCACAGTTCTACACGCTTATAGGTTTTGTTTTACCAGAACCCTTTTAATCTATTTCCCTTTAACCTCACAATTTTGTGGCTGAAAATCCAACCCACTTCTGAATAAAACAAAAAGACATTTCCCTATCAAAACACTTTTTCTGTTTTGGGTCACCTTTGTTATCATTAAACGAAACCCAAAAACAAAAACAAGGCAAACTTTTCATTTTATTGCAAACAATTTCAACCTTGATCCAAAAAAAAGAAAAAATTTAAAAGTTCAGTCATTCAAAAAGCGTCATGAAAAATAAAAAATAAAAAAATCCACAGTGGAAATCATCTCACGTTCCCTGTCAGGTGCATCTAGATTCCGAAGGCAGACAACGCATGTTATTTCGTTAGAAAATATAAATTCCTATTTGGCATGTGAACTAAAAACGTGACACACCCAAGCATCAGGAGAGCTTCCATCTCTGGAGAATCTCACACCCCCTACACCCTACAACTGGTTTTTCTCAAACACTATAACTAAATGAAAACGACATTTGGAGTTGGCACTGCCACATTCATTTTGCCAAAATAAATAAAAGTGATGTTGCTTTTATCGTTGGATTTATCTTGTGTACAATGTACGTACGCTCAACGGAACGTACATATATTAAAGAATTCTGGTCATACTTTCATTTGATCACTGTGACTGGCTGGCTCGACAATCAACGCAAGATACAAGCTGTAAAGATCTGATGGTCTGTCTGGATTGTGTGTTTAGAATATGAGTGAGTGTGTTGGTGGGTTTGACTAATGGAAATTTATAGAAGAGACGAACCAGTGTCACAAATCTCCAAGAATTGTAATAAAGGAAAATTCATTATTCGCTCCATCCTTTCGTCATTGTTCCAAACGAAACACAGAATTGAGAAGTTTGAGTTTCAGTAGAAACATCTACAAGCGAAGTCAAGTAAGCCATTGACAAACTATTTTTGGAAACATTGTCTATGGTAGGGGTGTGACTCTTGTCTTCTCTCAATTGACAGAATAATCACAGTGAAGACCTAGAACTGCAACAATATGAAGGCAAAATGAAATCGTACAAACAAAGCAATGACATTGACTAAATGCTAATGGCTCCTATGCCGTAGTCCAGGATTTTTTAGGTAAGTCCTCAATAAATGGCGCATACGTCTCAGGAGGCTGAGTATGAGTATGCCAAAGCAAGAGACGCAATTTTGGGGCAGCACATTGCTTTATGGTAGAAGAAAAGAGAATTCGTGTTTATGTACCTATATGCGTATGCAGATAAAAAAATCAGCGTATATTTCACAATTTTAATTTTTTTCATTTTTCGTAGTTGCAACTGGATTTCACCATTACAGTAAAAGAAGATTTGGCTTAAATAAAGGTGGATGCAGGCATCGGAAAATGAAAAAACGTTTCGAAAAGTATCGTTAAATTAGGAGCATTGCGGAATACTTGTCCTACGCGTGGTACCAATCTTACACCGAGTAGAAATTTTCGAGTTAGAGCTACACGGACTCCCAGGACTTGCAAAGTAATGTAACAGACTTAACCAAATTTAAGAGTCAACAAAATATGAACTTTGGCAATTTGACTTTCGAACTCGAAAATATGATCACAAGGAGGGGATTAGACTTCTTATGCGTCCAAGAACCAAAATTAGCGGAAGCGAAATAAAGCGGAAGATACAAGGTTGGTTTTGTGGATGCAGATAGAAGATTAGGAGATGTTCTACTATGGAACGATTCAATGTTATAGCAAAATCGGTATCGTTCTTGTGGAAGAACTACTTGAAACTTGCTAGGACAATACCAACAAATCACAAGAACATTGTGGTGGAATGATGCGAAAACTAAAAACCTTACAAATATGAAGAAAATGGCTTTCAGAATATAGTCAGAATGCTGCAAAGCTGCAAAAAAAAAAGTGCAAAAAAGATAAAGTGCACCCACATTCAAGCCAAGAGCAACGGAGGGCATTTATTGGGGTATGGAAAACATTTTTGACCAGCAACTGATGCAAACCAAGCTGTTCAAGAAATATGACAAGGGCGTAACCGCATCTTCAAAATAATCGATGATAAAATGATGTTTAAAGACGTATTGATGGTGACATCACGAAAGCTCTTTGCTAAGGCAGAGCCCAACTCAATAAAAATGACGGTTATCAAAATTGAAGAAGTTAGTTAGGGGGTAAGGGATTCCAAAAAAAGCAAAGGTGATGGACCAAAGGAGATTTCATTAGGGAGTTCCAAGTTGGTGAACAGCAAGGAGACGAGTAGGTATGGAGGCGATTGGGAGAGATCAAAATGATAAGAAATTAACATTGGGAGGCGATTGGGTTATCAGTGGTTTTGCGGTTTTAATTTGCTTGGTTGGGTGATGACTGTATGGAGAAGGGTGATAAGAATTTAGGTGGTGATTGGGGGAAGTGTGTGTAGTTGCTGTTGGATTGTTATGTTTTTTGTTAATCTTAATAGTGGATGCTTGAGAATTAAAAAATTTTCTGTATGGGAGGCGATTGGGATATCAGTGCTTTTGTCGTGAATTAAAAATTTTCTGTATGGGAGGCGAATGATCATTCCAGCTCAATCCATGATGGTTTTTAGAGAGATATTGTGGGTTATCAGTACTTTTCCCATTTAGTTGGTTTGGCTGGGTGTTAGATGTATGGAGAAGGGGGTGATGAGAATTTAGGTGATGGATGAGGGATGAATGTTTGTAGGTGCTGCTGAATTGTTATGGTTTTTTCTTAATAGTGGCCGTTTGAGAATTAAAAATTTACTGTATGGGAGGCGATTGGTATATCAGTGCTCTTACCGTTTTGGTTGGGTAATGAGAATTTAGGTGGTGGTTGGGGTATGGATGCATGTAGTTGCTGGTGAATACTTATGGTATGTATGACTGATTGTTATGACGAAGATTCGTGGTTCGAATCCCCGACGGAGATCAAACGTATTTTTCATAGATATATTTATGTATGTAATTATGAATGATTGTGGTAGAGGGTGAATAAGCCTCTTCATTCGTAATTTCATTTGAGTAATTATTCTCTGTAAAGAAAGAACTTGTGCGTATTCTTCTCGTGATTATTTTTTGTTTGAAATGGCATCGCTTAGTTTTTTGTCAAAAGTTAATAACTTAGGTATGATTAAGCCTTTCGTTGAGCTTCGTGATATTAAAAACGAGAAATTAAGAATAATTAAAGGCCATCGAAGTGGTAATAGCGTTGTTTTAGAACTGGAGCACGTTAAGTTAATGCTCCCAGCTAAATTTAATATTTTAACCGATGAGGAGTTGTTTGAATTTTCGAGGTGCTTTTTAATAGTTTCTCCGACCGGCTCGGATTTTCAAATAGAGTTCTTCACTGCTGAGAAACTATCAAGTCGTGTTGTTGAACAGGAACAGGTATGCGTATTTATTATTTTTACGATTTCGATAGAAAATAATTATGATAATATTTTCTATTCAAGCGTTTTCAGATAATAAGTGATTGTGTGAAGAGGGTTCCACGATTCAGGCTTGAGGGTAGGAGACGCAGTTCCGCATCAATACGATTCCTGAAGATGAAGAACCACTGAGTTGGGTAAGGGGGGCTGTTGATCTAACACCCAGCCAAACCAACTAAATGGGAAAAGTACTGATAACCCAATCGCCTCCCATACAGAAAATTTTTAATTCACGACAAAAGCACTGATATCCCAATCGCCTCCCATACAGAAAATTTTTTAATTCTCAAGCATCCACTATTAAGATTAACAAAAAACATAACAATCCAACAGCAACTACACACACTTCCCCCAATCACCACCTAAATTCTTATCACCCTTCTCCATACAGTCATCACCCAACCAAGCAAACTAAAACCGCAAAACCACTGATAACCCAATCGCCTCCCAATGCTAATTTCTTATCATTTTGATCTCTCCCAATCGCCTCCATACCTACTGAGACGTCTTGATTCCAGTACGCTTTATTATTCCTTGAATACCTGCAAAAAATATGATGGTAAATAATCGATGGCAGTCGAAATGCAGACACTTCGTACGACAACCGGGGAGTAACAAGGCTTAAACGTATTCGAAGTACACCATCTTCCTCTTTCATGGCACCATGCTGCCACCAAACATCTTTTCCGTTTCGTAAAATCTAATTTGGGGAGCACATGCACTGAAAATAGTCCACATCTTTCCTTAGATCACCAATGTAAGAGACATAAAACGGTCAATAGACTTCAAAATATTCAAAACGCTACCGATTCCATTTTTACCTCAATCCATTCTATAGTAGATTATCTTGTAGGCTTTCGTCTTTACAGCTAAAAACTGCACTTCCACAGGTGACCAACCTTTTACCGTCGGTTCACCAGGGGCTATGGTTAGGTTAGGTAAGGTTAAGGTGGCTGTCGGGAAAACTTAGACCAAAATAGGTCCACTGTGATACCACAAGAAATTTTGAGTAATTGCCTCTTATTTAAACCATTTTGAGCTTTTTTTAAAGCGGCGAGGACTGAGATCACTTGGATCGTCGAAAAAATACTCTCCCAAGAATGTTTTACCTCTTAGAGAGAGGACAGGGCATGTTCAAAGAAGAAGTGGAATAGTTTCCTCTTCTTCCTCGCCCTTCCCAAAAATATCTTCCGATGGAACATTGAACCATGTCACCAGTTACGGAGCTAAAGTGGAGTCTGTTTAAGGAAAACAAACTTTTGTTACGTTTAAAACCTACCTTTAGCGAGATCTTTTTGGTAGCCATGCAAGTCATCCAAATTGAAGTTTTGCTTGTGACATTGGCATGAGGGTTCCTGGCGAATTCATCGGCTTTGCAGTTTCTTGGAATGTCTCTATGCCCCGGCGCGGCACCCAAAAGAAGTGAATGTTAAACTGTTCCGTCGTCTCCATAAGAGACCATCGACAGTCGCGGGGGGTTATAGATTACCAGGGGCTGTACATACGGCTGATTTTCCAGAACCTTACGTGCGCTGTTTCAGGTGCCATTTCTAATACCTGCCAACCTTACCGTCACCGTCAATGTATGTATGGTTGACTTAGGGAAGGCATTCGGTACCGTTTGGTTTGACGACCTTTTCTTTAAGTTGCTCAGATATGCTATGAGGAAACTTCTTAATGAAATGCTGTTTGCTGTCAAAAGTGTAAGTGTAATTAACTTCCACCAGAAATTTCAAAATCAAAAATGGTCTACAACACTGGCGATTAAATTGGTTCTCTCTACCATGCTATAGCGTACGCCGACGATCTTAAGTTGAAAACCAACGTCCAGAAGTCGGAATCAATTGTGTTTAGATTAGAACCTCGTTGGCGCGGGCCTCATGGGATACGAGAAAGAATTGGCGACAGCTGGTGATAGTTGATCTAAATGGCCACTCTTTGTCAAACAAAGTAGTAGTAAAATATTTCGGCCTCTGGCTAGACCATTATCTATATTAAAACAAACATATGGATGTGGAAAGGGCTGACAAGGCGACTGTTACAGCAGAAAACTTGAAAGCAGAGTGGAAGTGATTTGCTACATTGCCTTCATAAAACCACTAGTAGGCTTTGGGTGCTCTGTGTGGTTCAACGCTACAGCGTTCAATGGAAAAGATTCGGTTGTTCTTAAGACAGTGTCGTGTCTTGGATTGCACAGAGCACCACAGTCAGAGTAAAAAAAATATTATCCTAATGGGGTTCTTTGCAACGGGACTCATGTAAATGATTCAACTTCAATTATACAACAACTTCACTACAAAACTGACTCAGGTCAAACTGTAAGAGCGATTAATTTGACCAACAGTAATGGTCTGATATTCGGGACGTTTTGCCCCAATATAGATAAGAAATGGATAACTAGTGGTGGTTGTACAGGATAGAGGCTATTTTGTGTGCTGAACTCGTTTAACCAAAGCAGCTGTCACCTCAAGCACATCGGTTTAAAGTGATTAATGATATAAACAATTTGTGTTCGACTCTATTTCTTTATTTTGCAATAAATAAGAGTAATTAAAATAGAGTGCAAAATTGGTCGAGACGGCAAACAAAAACTGGTGGGAACAGGTTAGCTCATTTTTGTAAAAATTTTTTAAATGTTTCAAGAAACTGCAAAAGCATAAGACTCGAGTATGATGCTGGGAGCAACGTTTCAGTCATAGCAGTATTGAATGTGCGCTTGACAGAAAAGAATTTGCGGTAGGCATTTTCATCGACATTCAAGGTGCTTTTGACAATGCTAGCTACGATGGTATGTGCAATGCTGCCAGAGAACATGGTGTGCACGTCATTAGTGTTGTGCATTAAAGCAACGCTAGTGAATAGAACCGTAATCGCTGAAGCAGAGTGTGAACAATATGTTGCAAAAGGAGTAAATAAGCGCTTTCGACAAGGTGGCATTTTATCTCCTCTTCTGTGGTGCATCTCGATCAACTCTCTACTTGTAATGCTCAATGGATTTAACGTTCACGCCCAAGCCTATATAGACGACATCGCCATATGCAGACCAACGTCTCAGTTGGTTCCAGCCTACAAGCTGTCTGTTACAGAGCACAAGCTGCGCTTTATATGATTGAAACCTGGTGTGTTAGAAACGGTCTCTCAGTCAATCCTCTTAAAGCCGAGGTTGTCTTGTTCACGAGACGTAGAAAATTGACTGGTCTGACCCAACTTACACTTAAAGACGTCAACATCCCCTTTCAAATGAAGTTAAACATCTCGGAGTAATTCTAGATAACAAACTTCTTTTGTCTAAGCATGTCGAGTCTAAAACTACTAAAGCACTGTTAGTCTTCTGGCAATGTAAAGGAGCCTTTGGCGAGACATGGGATCTTTCACCGAAAATGGACCTTTGGATCTATACGGCTATGATAAGACCAATCATCTCCTATGCGTCTGTTGTTTGGTGAAATAAGCTCTCGCGTAAATACGTTATTGCCTCGTTTGCCAAACTTCAAAGAACAATTTGTCTTGGTGTTGCTAGGGAGATCCTCTCGACGCACTGCTGAATCTTCCTCCTCTTGATACCAACATAATGAAGTGTACTCTCAAGACCATGATCCCAAGGCTCAAACTGCGTCAAAAATACCTTCGGTTTAGGATTGGTTCGCTCCAGAATCTGAGCCTAGAAAGAACTGTTATCGAATCTATGTCGCACCGAATTTCCAATTCGGGTTGTCAGCCGTCTAGGGTCTAGGCGATGTCACATGAATTACGATTTAATGTCTTTAGACATTTTTTGCAGGGACCGACCGACGCCGACGCGACACAAGGTTATGTCAAGAATCCGGAAACAATTCAAGCCAATACAATCGAAGCAATCCGTGAGCTACAGCCTAAAACTGAAAACATCAACAATGTCTTCGAAAATTGGAGTGACAGAATTTTCTAGTGCGAAAACAGCTGAATCAACCACTTGATGGACGTTGGTTTCATAATCAATCTAAATAATTATTACTATCCATAAATGCATAATACATACCTATATCGAAAAATTTCATTTTTGTGCGCTTGTTTTGCTCCTCCTGTATTCATTTGTTGTGACTTTTTTAAAGGTCTTCTTTATGTCCTAAATACCACTTTTTCTACGAAATCTGGCCACTTTTCTTACACATGTCATTTTATGAACTAATCTTTGTTCTAATCGTGGGTCGCCCTTGGCTATTATTTCTTATATGAAAGCTTTGGAATAACTACTACCAATCCCCTAAATATGTTGTTTAAAGATAAGCCCCGACCGCCCACCTGCAACTAGTACCTACTCTCAAGAGCAGAGATCACTATGTCAGCCTAATTGTGTGTTTCTGAAGAACAACCAGGGAAACAGGGAAATATTAAAAATAAGAGTATTAACAAGCAATATGTCACATCCGAACTTGTCCTTTTGTTCTTATGTTATCTATCAGCGAAAAGCAGTGCATAACGTTGTTGAAATAGTAATTACGACTCCAAACACAACTAATAACGCCAAAAGAGCAATAGACAAATTTGGTGCGGTGCCAAATTACTCCAAAATTATGCATAATTTTCCAACAAAACACGACATATTCTTTTTGATTAATTGTTTTTAATTTGGATAGAGTGCTCACTGCTCAGTGTGGATTGTTTTTGAAAATTAAAATCATGCAAGTCGGCTTATATAGGTTTTGTATTTATTCTTTTCCTTATTTTCCTTTCATAAGCCACACACAACATGTACGCCATTCAGTTCAAGGTTGTAATAAAACCCTGAAAGCTTGAGTTTTGCGTGTAACTTGTGTACTGAGGGGTGTTTTATTATTGTTTTTTCCTTTCGTTTTGTTTGTTGTCTACACTCTACACCATAGGATGACTGGAGTATAATTAGGAGAGAGAAATATATTTGGTCTAGTGTCAAGTGGGTGCTTATTCTGGACACGTGTCGGTCTTTAAAAAGCCTTTTAGTCAACTTTTGTCAGGTTAATGGCTGTCAATGAACGAGAAAGGGTGTGCCAGAGTGAAACAAACACAACAAAAAAGAAACACTTCCCTGTTCCGTAGTCAAAGTAAGCAATTATCTTGGCATATTCAATTCTGTAATAGTCCAATAAATCGTTTGTTTTATTTTTGTGGATTAATGAAAGTTTAATGGCCACCGGTGTTCCGTTCCAACAAAATTACGTGCACAATAAAAACCAACTTAAGGTCCAACTGTTTATGCCGGTCGTTTTTTTAGTGATTAAAGCTAAAAGGCACGGACTGTACTTCTCATGAAGCAGAGTAATTTATTTTTATATGAGTGATATTTTAAAGCTAATAGGGAGTTTAAACTTTTAAACATAACACTCCATTAGAGATGCCTTTGCTTGGTAATGGTTTTGGGACTCTTTTGTCAAGTTGAAATATGCATTGAAACCCTTGTTAATGATTAACAGAGAATGTGGTGAAAGCATTTTAAACTGTGGATTGAAATTCATCAAATGAAAAATTAAGGAAACCCTGTGCCTGTTTTACATTTTCGTCAAAGGACCACTTATTTTGGCTTCACTAAGCAAAGAAATGTATAAAAAAGAAAAACATTGCAAATCAGCAAGTTCCCATGTTAATTCGTTAAATATTTTCAAAGCTATTCATCTAATTTGAAGTTTTTCTGCCATTTCTTTCCAATGGGACTTCTTCAAAGTCTTGTGGCATAAACATTCTTTTAACCATTATGGGTCATTCCACATTCGTAAGCTTATTTCAATTTGATCAAAGGGTTCTTTTGGGTGGGAAAATAAATGTGCGTACAAATACTTTCGAATTTATGTGAGTTTCCCATTGTTAATAGCGAACGATTTAAGATAAATAGAAATTACGCCTTTTTCTGTAGAAAATAGTAGAAGCATCTCGAAAACAAACAACGAAGCTTGTGGTTCGGAACTTAAAACACTGTCAACTTATTGTTATAACGGTTGTGTTTAAGGGAGCTCAATATCGTAAATTTCTGGGGTCGGTGGGTAGAGGTGATTATCGGACTAATGCGTTTTATTTATAATTCAATTCTCAGTTTTGTCCAAAATGATTTTAGGCGGAATTGGCAAGTCACTTAACGCTCACACTGTAACAGACAGATACCCCATTCCAGATGTCAACATGACTATTCAAAATTTAGGTAAAGCAAAGTTCTTTACAACGTTAGATTTGGAGTCAGGTTTCCACCAAATTAAAATCAAAGCAGATGATAAAGAAAAAACAGCTTTTGCTATAAATGGCGCAAAATATCATTTTAAACGAATGCCTTTCGGGCTCAAAAATGCACCAAGCATATTTCAGAGATGCGTGGACGACATTTTGAGAGACTTTGTAGGTAAATTCGTACACGTTTACATTGATGACGTATTGATATATTCTTCATCTGAGGAAGAACATATACAGCACATAAGTCAAGTATTCGACGTACTCAATAAAGCCACATTAAAAATATCTGATGAGAAAAGTAAGTTTTTTCAAGAAGAAGTAGAATACTTGGGTCACATAATCAGACATGGTAGAATCACTACGAACCCTGAGAAAATAGCAGCTATAGAAAATTTTCCAGTCCCACAAACGGTAAAGGATTTGAGAGGATTTTTAGGTCTTACAGGTTACTATCGTAAGTTTATAAAAGGATACGCAAGCATAGCCAAGCCCCTGACATTATATTTACGAGGAGATAACGGTAAGGCAAACAAAAAACAAAGTAAAAATATTAAGGTAAATCTGAATGATTCAGCATTAGAAGCGATTAGAATTTTAAAAAAATATTTGAAAGAACAAGTCGAACTTTTTCAACCGGATTATAGTAAACCATTCGAACTTACTACTGATGCATCCAACATAGCTATTGGAGCCGTACTAAGTCAGAATAAGCAACCTATACACTTCTTGTCAAGAACACTGAGTAAGACAGAAGAGAACTATAGCACAAACGAGAAAGAGCTATTAGCGATCATATGGTCCTTACAAAAACTCAGAAACTACATATATGGTATAGCAGACTTAACCATATATACCGATCACCAAAGCCTTATATATTCTGTATCAGAAAAGAATCCCAACACAAAGCTGAAACGTTGGAAGGGAATCATTGAAGACTTTGGAGCAAAATTAGTTTATAAACCAGGAAACCTAAATCTTGTAGCTGATGCATTATCACGTCAACGCATAAATACTTCTACCATAGAAACAGCACATTCAGCTGAAAGTTCTTCAAATGATATAATAAAAACTGTGAATCAGCCTTTTAATGCATACGCTGCACAGTTCGAACTTATTGAAGGTATAACAAATAGTATCGAAACACAAATCTATTTTAGTAACAAAATAAGACTCATAATAAAGTTTAAGGACAAAGACTCTTTACTAAGGCAGATGAAAGAAGTTATACAACCCCAAAAGATTGTAGTTTTGCATACGAAATTTGAAAACGTATACAAATATGGTGAAAACATAAAAAAAGAATTCCCACTAGTAAGATTTATATTCACACCAAGAAAACTTCAAGACGTGACAAATTTGGAAGAACAATTAAAACTTGTAAAGAACACTCACGAAAGAGCACATCGAGGGCTACGTAACAATATACAAGAAATTTCAGAGAAATATTATTGGCCCGATCTAAATAAACAAGCAAAGAGTTTCAACAAAAAATGCATAGCATGTCTATTTGGAAAATATGAAAGAAAACCTATCAGAGAACCTCTGAATAATTCAGAAATACCAACACATGTGGGAACACACATTCATATGGACATATACTTCAACGACAAGTATACTTTCCTTGTAACAGTAGATAAGTATTCTAAATATATAATCCTAAGGGAAATCGAAACTCGAAACAGACTGTACGACGTTATGGAAGAGGTCTTATCTAATTATTTCCCAAAATGTGAACGACTCATGACAGATAACGAGAAGGGCTTCAAAACAGAAATGGTTAACCAAATGTGTTTGAAATACAACATAACTAAAGTAGAAACTCCAGTATACAGATCGACAGCGAACGGTCAAGTAGAACGTGTAAACGGTACAATAACTGAACTGTCTAGAATATTCACAATTCAGAATAAAACAAGACTTATCGAGGAAATATTTAGAACAGTGCGTGAATTAAATAATTCTATACACTCAGTTACAGGTTTGAAACCTAGAGACATTTTCTTTAATCAAAATAAATATAGCAATAGTGAAATTATAATAAATAAACTAAACTCAGCCTCCAAAAAAGTGATCGAACGTCTAAATAAAGGAACTCGACACAGAGAGTATAAAAAAGGAGATAAGATAATGGTAAGAATTACAGGTCTTAGAAAGAAATCTAACGCCAGATACATAACAAGAATAGTAGAAGAAGATAAAGGAGACACTGTAATCTCTAAAGAAGGAATAACAATTCACAAGGATAACATAAAAAATTATCACTTTTCAGATGACGAAAATATTAATATTCCTAACATTACTAGGAATTGTACAGAGTCAAGAAGGGCAAGGAAACGTTCAAATAACTGAGTTACTCAAAAAAAAGTTTATACTTACGCAAACAGATGACGTGTATCTATTCAACTTATTTGTTACATGCAACCAACCTGACTTCGATATTTCAACCTTATGTAAATATCGTAACTAGTAATTATCAACCTACACAAGAAGAAAAAATTTGGTTAAGTAAAATTAAGAATCTAGCAGACCAATTACAAGAAC